>CM052805.1:15538952-15588794 GCA_028533885.1 Nasua narica | reverse complement strand
GTGCTTTTCCTCCTGCTTCCCCCACTTGTGCAAACGCTCTTGCATGCGCTCTAATAAAATCTTTAAAAAAACTTTTTAATATATTAAAAAAAGTTAAAGTATGCGAAAACTGAGCAGAGGTGCTGATGTTTGGGAAAGACGCTGGCAGGCAGTGAGGCCTGAGCAGAGTTCCTGAGGTTCTGCAGGAGCTAGCCAGGCAAGCAGGAGAGCGGCGTACATCAAGACAGGAGGTGGGGCGTCAGTTTGCTCAGTCTGCGCACTGCTACAGCATAAACTCCCAGGCAGGGCTGCCTGTGGCTCCTGACTGGGGCTGGGATCAGGTCACAAAGGAGGGCTTCAGTCTGCTTAAGGAATGTGTCAGCAGCAGGTGGTGACAGGATCTACAGGGGAGACACAGTCAGATACATTTGGCCAAGGGGTGGGCTGAGGGGATGGACGTGGTGGTTACTGGAAAAGCCCAGGAGAAAAATGCAGATTTGGGGATTGGGAGGACAAGGGATGGACTGGAAAGATATTCTGGGAATAAAAATGGCAGCCCTTGGTCAGATGAAAAAGGTAGGAGCCGAGGATCTCAAGTGTATGGGTTGGGTGGTGCCCGAGTTGCTGGCTGAAGGGTGACAGCATTTCATTTTGGGACTGTGTCGGATTTGTTTGCAGGAAACCCAAGCAAATGACAGATAACCAGCAAGAGCTGGAGAAAAACTCCGGACTGGAGCCACAGGGCTGGAGTCTGAGCGTTTGCCGGGCCGGTTCCCTCCAGCTGCTAAGTCCCCGATGAGTTAAGCTCTCAGCCTTGAGGGTTTGAAGTGAGAATGACTGACCCTCGGTTGCTGGAATGAATCCTTACATGTGTGACTTTGACCTCCTTCAAGGATGGATCAAACCTGAGGACTGAGTGAGAGGATTACCTACCACTTGAAATTTTTTTAGCAAGTACGTGTATTACTGTTTTCATTTTTAACATGGTCGCCAAGTAATAAATATCAGGGTTCAAAGGTTAAAAACACAAATTAGTGCCCTCAACACCCCTATAGCTAACCCAGGGAAAGAGGAAATCTACAAAAGAAAACAGAGGAGCCGAGATCGGTTCTCCACAATGAGGTGCCACCAAGAGCACAGGCTAGCCAGAGGCCAAACCGGGTGCTGAATGGTCACCTCTGGCAGGCACGCAACCCGGGCTCACCGCTAGCTTCTCTGTGCCCGTTTCCTCTAACAGGTAGAGTGGGGGGTGCCCAGGGACGTGGTGAAGGGCCAGCAACAACGCAGGTGAATAACCTGACCCAGTGCCTGTCACACAGTTAAAACTCGATGAAGGAGCTCATGTCATGGGACCTGAAAGCAAAGTGTGCAAGTCCCTTACCAAGTAGCCTTGGCTTGGCATCTAGCAAGAGGTCAAAACCCTGCTAGGTGGTCTGCCCAGCAGCTCTGTTTTCTAGTTTGGAGTGTTTGAAAGCCCCAGACTCACAGGGAATGGAGGTCAACCAGGGCGTGCCTTGGATGCTACCGTTCCCGTGTCTGTGTGTTTGTGGAAGGCAGCGGCAACAAGCCAATTACGAGCGCCATCGGGCACGGAGTGGGGGCCTAGCGGGTCAGGCCTCTGACCGCCTGACTCGAGCACCCGTACCTGGTGAGGCCCGAGACTCTGGATTTTCCGGTTACAGCAACCAAATCGCTTTGCCTACGTCATGTGAATCAAGACTATCGCCCAAAACCAAGAGTTCTGAGTCCTGGAGCGCTGGAGTCTGTAAGTCCTAGACTTAGATGTGGGAGGGGAGCCAGAGTGATCAGCGGACGAGAAGATTCTGCCCCTGACGCTGCCTCCCCTCTGGAACCACGGCTCTGGCCAACCGTGACAAACCCACGACATAAAAGGGAAGAAGGGAATCTGGGGGTCACAGTGTAAATGAAGATGAAAGAACTATAGGGGCAAAATTACTTTCAGGTGAGAGAGAAAAACCAAAATTAGCAACAACAGAAAAGCTAAAATGGTATTGAAAAAACACAAGATTGTCATCAAGATTTAAAAACAGGGGCGGCTAGGTGGCTTGGTTGGTTAAGCGTCCAACTCTTGATTTTGGCTCAGGTCATGATCTCAGGGTCCTAGGATCAAACCCCACATTGGCCTCTACACTCAGTGGGGAGTCCGCCCAAGAGTCTCACCCGCCTCCTCACTCATTCTCTCTCTCTCTCAAATAAATTAATAAACCTTTAAAAACATAAGGATTACGAGTTCAGAAAAACTAGCTCTAGAAGATACTCTGTAATCATGTATTACTGAATCGATAGGCGTTCTCTTGGGGGAGGCAATGCTGCTGTGGTAAGGTACGACGGTCACTCTGAGATGAGCGCTCAATGCCATGATATCTGCATGTCTGTCAAATGTTGTGGTAAAAGAAAGTGCACGTGTATCTGGGGAAGAGAGCAAGCCTGCGTGGTTAATAGTTTACCAACTGGTGAAAGCTAGGCGACAAGTGTGAGGTGGTCACTGTAACATATTTCAACTTTCTGTAGGTTTGAAAATGTCCCAAACAAAACAAAACAAAACAAGAGAAAACAGCGAGGAATCAAAATTAGATAAGCAGGAGGGCACGGTGTAAAACAGAAAAAAAAACTTGGGAATTCAGAGTTATAATATGAGGTGAACAATAGGAACGTTGTAGCAGGAGGGTAAGGCTGACAAGGCTTCCGATCAAAATTAGCCTTGATCAACTAGGGAAAGCCAGAGGGTTTAATTCGGACTCAAAGCAGCCACGTAGTGTTGGCACAGAGCTCACGGGTGGGAAGCATGTCACGTTCCCACAGCATGGATGGGCCAACCAGAGCACCTCTTGAGCAAGAATAAGAAGTCATTGCCTCTCGCCCTAATGACTGTCTGGCTCGTGGGGTCCCTACCGTAGAAAGGGATCTGTTAGTAACTACTGCTGAGAGAATGCCAGACATCGCCCCAGAAGGCACAGTAAGATATTCAGGCTGGAGTTCATCTCATTCTCCATCGGAGGACAGGCGATCATTCTATTAGTTTGAAGGTGCCTGAAATGACCGTTCAAACCCGGGGTAAAATCCAGCAGCACCTTCTGCGCACACAGAAGATTCTCTAGGTGGGCATCAGCCAATGTACAGCACATGGCACAGTCCACCCCTCTCTCCCATAGAGCAGACCTCTAAGGACCTGACAGCATTGCTTTAGGACTGAAATACTTAGAAAATGGGAAGGGGGGGAGCCTGGGAGGGGCAAGGAGGTGAGAACCTTCAGGAACATTTACAAAGTGGGCAGAGGAGAGAGGGCCCCGTGGGTTGTACTGGGTCAAAACCAGTTGTGACCAACTCTAACGACTCTTCATGCCAAGGACTGTTTTTCTCCTGTTTTGGGGAAAATAGTTCCCCCTTCCCCCGCCCCAGCCCCCCGTATCTTTGCAGCTCCATCCCAGTGATTTATTAAACCTGTCCTCAAAGGCTGAATAGCCGAGCGAGTCACACAAGGCACTAGTCGGAAGGCGTAAGGACAGGGAGGCAGCTTCCCTCTGACGCCCGGAGGCCAGAGCACGGAAGGAGGGCTTCCTCCTCACAAGAGTGACCAGTTGTTCATTCTGGCTAACATGGGAAATAAACCAAAATCACTGTAGCAACTGTTTTGCACAGGAACAGATGTGGATATACTTAAAGTCAAATAAATAAGGCAGTAATATAGCAGACCACAGCTGGCCAAAAAAACCCCCCAAAAAACAAAAAAACCCAGCCCCGGGCCCAGTCCCAAATTATCAGTCAATCCCCAGTATGGATCAGGCGCATGAAAAATTGGAAGGAAAAGGAGACGCAATTAATTATCAAACTTTAATTGAGAGGCTAATCTTACAGGATAAACAATAAGACAGCTAGTCAAGGTTACACTTTAAAAAAAATCCAGCAGCGCAGATCTAAGAGACTAAATACGTTCGTCTCCTCCCAAACAGGCATTTGATTTAAAACCAGAGACCAGGACAGAGTGCACACCACGAGGAAACATGGTACTTACGTACACTGTCAAATAATTCTGCAAAACTTAAAGGAAAGGAAAGAGGTTTCTAGAAATTTGGAAAGCAGTAGAACCGCCCAGCCTGGCAGGTCGAGGTGCCCGATGTTCTGCACTTCAGAGGGCTCCTGACCACCTGTAACTTCGGTGGGGCCATCTGGCCCTGTTAGGAAGGAAACAGGCGCCAGTCCTCACTGGAGAGGACTTCCTCACAAAGCCTTCAGACAGAGGGACCATCCTTTTCCAAGACAACAGGCATGAAGAGAGCAGCAAGGAGCAAGAGAAAGGTCTCCCTCAGAAGATGGGGTGGAAAGTAAGCCTGCCCTTGCATGGCCCTGGCACACGGAGTCCGTCCCTCCCCTTCGCTGCCCCAGCAAAGAAAGGGAGGGCCAAGTGCAAGAGCCTAGGACGGCTCCTCCAGGCACATGGTTAAAGTAAGGAAAAGAGGAAAGCAAGTCCCTTCTGGCTGAAATATGGCAACTTTTCTGAGACATAGCCAAATGGCAGAGTTGGTCTCTTTGGCCCTCGTAAGGTAGAGCAGCAACCAAGGAGCCTACCAAGGCCTCACCGGCCCCCACCCTATCCACGAGAGCACCCTTAGCTCAGTTCAATCTCATCTAAAAAGAGCGAATGCTACTTGCAAAAGGCCCAGCTTCAATTAAAATACTTCATACCAGAGACTTCCAGCAGCTCGCAAGTCGGCTTTTCAGAGGGCCAGACTGACAGAAACAGAGCCGTGAGGGCCTGGCGTCTGGCAGGGGTGACCCTGTCACTGCTCTGCCCAGTGGTCTCAGGGAGAAAGAAAGGCCCGCTGTCTGTGAGCAAAGCCCCGCAGGACGACCGCCAGCACAAAGCCTGGAGGAGAAAGCAGCCCCTGGGGAGGCCCGGTGAAGCGCCCCACAGGGAAGAGATGACGAGCCTCCCCACGCACCGAGCCCCTCCTCACCGAGCCCCTCCTCGGGACCAGCTCCTCCCGGTGCACGTCCTCTGCCACGGTGAGGGAGGGCACGATTCCAGTGAAGGAACTGCACAGAAACAATCCTGAGGACAAATTAACACTGTGATGCCACCGAGGGGGACAAGGACTTCAATTTGCTAACACAGGTTTAGTCAGAATGTTCTGGACCGTAAACAAGGTTAGGAACAGACCGCTCACAGGACCGAGGGAAAAACCGTGAATACTGCTGTGACCCAGACATGGATCTTAGTCAAATACTTCTCCCAGTGGCTTCTGGTGCTGTCCACCTCTGCTCTCCCGAGGGCGCCCAGCAAGGTCTCCATGCAGACAGGGTCAGGAGCCAGAGCTCAAGATCGTTCTAGCAAATTTACTGAGCTCTGTAAAGCAATACTCCAACGGCTCTGTACGAAAAGATGTCGTTGACATTATTATTTATATATAGTATTTTGAAGTAAGGAAAAAAGCACCATTTTACATAAAATAAAAAGACTCGCGCAGGCTTTGGTCCTGTCTAGAAATGACAGCAGCCTGAGTGAGAAGCGGTTTGGCCCTTGGGGAGCAGGGGGACAAGGGGACACGCACGCTCTCACTGGGAGGAAGGGGGGCGCGTAGACGGCACGGGCAGCGACTTAACAGGGCAGACGAGGAGACCTGGCGGGAAGGGCCTCTGAGAGCAGCACTGCGAGGCCAGACTGGGGATGGAGACCCCTGCTTCACTAGAACAAAGGTGGGTGTGTGGCACTGTCGGGACACATCTCCAGGACAGGGGCGCTGGCCAACGAAAAAGGGCAGTGTTCAGACTGAGAGGACCCTCTGCTTGCTACGGCATCCTTTCCTCCGCAGACCCGTCCGCTGCAGAGGGAGGCTCTGACAGGTAGCAAAGCAGCCCTTTTCCTCCAGGAACTGTAGGCCAACGAGGACAGAAAAGCCGCAGTGACTGCTCCTTCTTCAGGGGATGACAAACAGGCGGTTTCTTGGATGCTACACTTCACAGAGGTACGTATGCCCCCCGGAAAGCAAGAGTAGAGTCCCCTGCCTAGATGTGTAACCGAGCAATGGCTACCCCGGGAAAAGCACGAGTCTGTCTACATGGGCTGGATTCCTGAACTACGGCTTGGAAGGGGAGGGCGTAGAGTATCATCAGTAACTGGCTCACAAGGAATAGTCATCTTAGGCGAACACATGCTAATCACATTTCACAGAATGAGGGGGAACAGCCTAGAATCCAGAACGCGAAGTTTGGAAAACCTCTCGCCAAACCTTACTATGAGAGCCTGCAGCCAGGGAGAGGAGAATTGCAAAGACAGCCAGCAGAGAAACAGCAAAGAGCACAAAGGGTATCATTCACCAAGGGACTCGCCCTCGTGTCCGAGTTGATAGAGCCATAAGGAGACAACAGAAGCTCACGTGTACCAAGAACTGAAGGTCTAAAACCAGAAGAGGGTGAGCTAATCACGAAAGCAATTTATCGCATTTTCGATGTTTAAGCACATTGGCCAACCCACTAGGTCAACATGTCTTTTATTGAGAAAGGCAGCATCTCTGAACCTGGGATGAAGGACACTTGAACATAATGCATGAGCAGAAGGACCAAATGGAGAAGCATAATTGAAATAATCGTTGGACTGCTTAAGAATTTCTCAGAACTTCGAAAGAAAGAAGGATCTGGGCCTGTGGCTATATGGCTGTAGGAACGGTCTCCCATCCAGCTCCTCCTGGAAGAGGACTTTGTGGGCCTGGAAGCTGTGGCTTGTGGGCAGCGCGGCCCAGGCACACCCATGCCAGGCTGGGCCTCGAAGCCCCATCAGTGAGGGCACCAGACAGCCAGGACACCAGCAGGGGGAAGTCCCCAGAGACCGGGGCGCAAGGGGCAAGACGTTTCGACAGGAGTCAGAGCGAGATACTCCGCCGCTCGACGCACAGCATGGCAAGTGCGAGCGCTCCCTGCCCCGGACCAAACCGATCTTCCTCTCCCGCCCTGCATTCTCGAGCAGCAGCACGGTGGGAGGGAGGCCAGGAGAGGAAGCCTCGATGAGGTACAAACACAGAAACTGACATCTTTGGGTTTTTAAAACAAAAGTTCAAATCTAGGAAGTGAGAACGTAAAAAAGGGAAAAGAATTAAATCTGAATCCACGGACAGAAAAATATGGCTTACTAACCCCCCCATTTTGCATACAATTTTATATGAGCAAAACCAAAACCCAAACCCAATTCACCACAATGCAGTCCAAATGTTTGCAACCGAAGATTTATGAAAATACCTCAGTTGAAATCGCTTTAAAAAAAAATTAAAAGGAAACCAGCAAGCTTTTGATCATCCCTTTCTAAACAAAATCGGTAGATCTACTCTCAAATGCACTGAAGAGTATTCCACACAACGTGCTCGGAACTCCGATTTATTGATTTCCACCATACGGACTTTAAAAATGGTATGAAGCTGACTGCCAGAAAAGGGAACCGGTGATTTTAAGTTAAAATTAAGCTAATGGTGAAAGTACATCACCTCTGGCTTCAGTCACCACATCGCCTTAGAGTGGATATAGGTTTTTTGTTTGTTTGTTTCTGAACAAAGTCCCAGAACTCTGAAATCCAGGGATGCTGCAGGCCTCTCCCAGCAATGTCCTTCACTTTGGGTCAGTCTCCTGGGCCAGAGGTGAAAGTGCTTTCAAAAATACTGCCACTTCCCCAGCACAGTGTCTTTGATTGCATCCACATATTGAGTTGGGACCCAGTACACCCAGTAGTAAGAGGCTTCCGTGGGGCCCAACTGAAACGCCTGGAAGGGAAAAAGGAAAACCAAGCGGTACTTCAGAGGTCGGGAGACTGAGCAGGCAGCACGACAAACATGGGGGGAGGGCTGAGAAGTGAATTAACTAAGGGAAGGGGAAACACTGTGCACACGGGGAGCATTCTCCTGTACCCCGCCCCCCGACAAAGGTGGTAGGAGAGTTAAGCACAGCCGACCCTAAAGCAGTGGCTCCCAAACTTGAGTGTGCATCAGAACCATCCAGAAGGCTTGTTAGAACAGACTAGCTGGGCTCCACCCTCTAGAGCCTCTGATTTGGGAGGTCTGGGGCTGAGAATCTGCATTTCTAACAAGATCCCGGGCGATATCAGACTACTGATCCAGAGACCAGTTTGAGAACCACTGCCCTAGAAAAACTGTCACACATGCACAAAGAAACAAGATCTGAAATGTTCACAGCAGCACCGTCACAACTGGTAACAACCTGGAAACGACCTACATATCCATCAGTAAGGAAACGCACAATTGAAAGTGACATGGCCTGTCTGTATGAATGCGGGATTATTTGTCAAAGGTATGAACTGGAGCTACAGTGGATACAGACAGATCACAATGTGGAACCGAAAACAGCAGGTTGCAGAACGATACATACCATGATACCTTTTATGAAAATAGAAAATACACAAAACAGTACTGTATCTTATTCATGGATTTATAGGAACACAAAGCAGAGAGCTGGGAAGGACCCACAATGAGAAATCATGCTCATGGTAATGGGGGAGGGGAAGACAATCGGGACGAATTTGCTGTGGGCAGATTTTCTTTTATTAAAAAAAAAAATGGTTTAAAGCAATTCACAAAATATTTACAACAGTCGTTTCTTGGTGATGGATATTTGTTATAGTCTTCTCTGTTCTCTTCTGCATTTTAAAACATTTCCCTAAGAATGAAAAGCACAGCCATCCCTCTCTGAGGTGAACCATGAAACCATTAATCTAGCTGCTGAAATGGCACCTGCAAAACGAGCAGGGTACTTCCATTCAGGCAGAGGTCAAGGTGCCACTTCATGGCGTTTAGTAAAGAGAAGGGACTATCGGCACTCCTCTCTGCCAGAAATGACTTGGCAAATAAGCATTTGAACTGAATATTAAAGCATTAGCCATCCAAATTGATTTCTTTAAAGATGTCTGACATGGTCCCCTCAACCTGCTGGGAATCACACTCACCAGGCTGCTTGAAAAGTGGGGCCGTGAGTGCCACGGGGCAACGCGGGGGAGATGAACATCTCACAAGGGAGCGAAGGGGCCCAGCTGACAATATCTAGAAGCCGACTTCCGTAAACCAGAAACATAACAGAGTAGGCAGAGCAAATCTGCCTGTAATCCTCTGAGGATGAGGGGGGGGGGGGAAGGGCCGCCAGAGGGCCTGCAAGCAGCCCCAGTGACGCCGTCACTCCCAGGACACCCGGGAGCCTGCGACCCAGGAACTGCAAGCCCACCCATGGCGCCTCTGAGCGGACAGACACCAACAGGGCAAGAGAGGGGCCCGGCCATCTGCACAGAGAAGTCCCCTGACACCAGATCACCCTTGTTCTGGGATCTTCTAATGCCTCCCTCTGCTGGGGACCTTGGTAACCCCGATGCACAGGTCAAGCCACTAGCTGTTCCTCATCCCTGGAATGGGGCTGACACAGCCACAGCGCTGTGGGCTGGATGCTTAAAAAATCTGCCCCCTCGGCTGGAGACTGGCGGGCAGCCCTGCCCCCACCCTACGACTGGCTGGGGCAGGTCCCTGTCACAGAAACTGAACTTCGCTCCTCAAGCAGCCCCTCCTAACCCTGCTGGGAAAATTCAGGGGTGGGCCTGAGCACTGCACTTGGCTCCGGGCCCTGCACATCCCTGAACTCGGCTTTGTTCTGCACGAACTTGGGCAATGCCTCCAAACGTTCTATCTCGAGAAAGAACAGCCTGCTCTCTTCAGAGTAAACCTCCATGCGGAATGATGACCACAGACCCTGTCCTCCCCACGGGATCCTTGGCCGCCTGGTGGCTGCCGCCTGGGAAGACCACCACCACCACAGAAGGGGACCGTCTGTGTCCTCACAAATGCCAAGGCTAGTGGGAGATTTTGTTTTATACACAGGACAAAAGTTAAAATGAAAACCCACAAGCCAATCCTCCTCTTAGTGTTTATTTTCCTGACCTAAAGACAAAAATAACACAAGTAAGAGGAAGGTAAAGATATGAAAACATAGCCCCTTTAAACTGATTGGGGGGGTGGGTGTTGCAAAAATAAACTTAGGAATAGGTCATGGCTTGAGTTCTAAGAAGATGAAGAGAATGTGAGCATCTTAAAACTGTGCGTCTTCGGAATATTGAGTTTGCTTCTTCCATTAAGAAAGCTCAGTTAAAACTCCGTTCCCTCCTAGATGAGCAGAAGCGGGAGTGCAGTGAGAGGCTAAACCACGCCGGGCTACTTACCATCATGTGGTAGTCTTCGTGTCCTTCGATAGGTTCACTGACCACATTTTTAATGGAGCCCATGGGCAATTTCTCAGTCCGCTCTAGTTGAGAGGGATTACAGTGATTACTCAAAGGCCCTCCTGTCCACTCCTGTGACTCAGCAGTCCCTTATCAGGGCTGGTGGCTCTGGGATCTACTGTAATCTCAAGTCTCCCACGTGCTCTAAGGACGACGGGACAGGGTCGTCTGACCAGCACACCCAGAGCTCTGCTTGGCAGATGGGAACTTCTTGGGAGCGAACGGCAACAGGACTTGCCATAGCATATGTTAAAGGTCTCTGAGAGGAGAGATAGTGCTTTCCTGTGTGATTTTTTTTAAAGTCTGGCAATTTATAAACACCCAAGGATTTCCACTGCAGCCTTCTCGCCTGAGCCCGGCACTGGCTAAGGTCTTTGGCGGCCGGGGGAGGGGCAGTCAAGAGGACCACGAACAGAGGCAACAGCATGCCCCTGTGGCTGGCACAGGCAGGGAGTGCTTGGGGGTTTCAACTAGTTTCTAGCCCATCCTCCTCATTTGCCCTCCCCCCATCCCTTCCCTCTCCCGACCCCCCAACCCGTCACATACACACACCTGAGGAAGCGCTCTTAAAACCTTTACAACCTCTCGTGATCAACCCTCACGGTATCACTTATAACGGGGGGAGGAGGGTCAGAAAACACTTTGCAGCAAGTTCAAGGGTGGCAAGTAAGAAAGAGGCGGCAGTGAGAGGAGCCTGCAGGAAGTGAGGCCAGTGTCGCAGGGCGGGGCATGAAGGCAGGAGGGGGCGCAGTGTCTGTGCAACAAGAACCCAAACCCCAGGAGCAGCAGACACAGCAGGGACGAGGATGTTCTCCGCAAAGGTAAATCAAGTCGGAAAAAACCCTTGACACCCTTTGCAGAAGGAAAACTCTGGAAGAGAGAGAATCTGCCAATGGATAAGGAGTTGACGAAACAGACCCAGAATTTAGAGGCCTGGGCTCTAGACTAGCTGGTGACTGGAGACATTTTACTTCCATCCCGTGGGTCTTGGTGTCTGAAAAGTAGGGGGTGGGGAGAACGGACCTGAAGGTGTCCATTCTGGCTGTGACTTTCAGTGGCTCTCAAACAGTGACCCACGGGCTGAAACTTTTTAAAACACCAGCCACGGTGAAATGTCCTGAGATTTCACACAAAAAGATACATTTCTGGCTTCTCTTGAAAACTTGATCCTGGGCCCACATTCCTGAGTGACAGCAATGAGCTCCATCAAGCCGGATGCCCCTCCGCATCGGGCGCACACTCCCCCTGCCGCTTCGCCCGGCCCCGTTTCCTGCCCGAGGCTGCGAAGCTACCTCCCACGCCACCACGGAGACAGCTGAAGCTGCAAGGAGGAGCCCCTGAGTGTCACACTCTGTGGAAGGCCCCGAGAGAGGCCGAGCAGCTGCCGGGATGGTCATCCCACAGCAGCTTCTCGCCAGCGGAAAGATGAAGCCGGTGGCGGGTGGCCAAATCCCAGAACGGGCTGTCCTGCTGGGAGGGTGCTCAGGAAGGCCAGAGGACAAGACTCCCGGGCCAGCAAGAACACTGCCTGCCACACATCACTACCGTGTCTGCGTGGGAACGAACATCTCAGCCCTGTCGCCCGTGAAGACAGGACTCTTGGCTACGCTCTTTCAGCAGGCTGGTGAGGAAAGAGGCTTTCCAGAGCCCTGAAACCCCAACCCGTCAAGATTCTTCCGAGTGCTGCCTTCGTGCCCAAGTGGGAAAGCAGCAGCTCCCCCGAGCCGAGAAAACACCTCCAGCCCGGGTACAGGAGCATCCGCTTCGGGCCTGCAGTGGGGACGTGCTTCCTGACACAACGTCCTAACACGGAAACGTTCCCCGAGGAACCAGTGAGCACTTCCAGACGTAGTACTCACCAGCCTCCCCGGCCCACACCTATCCTCCTGGCCCACAGGTGACTTCCTGCATCAGCCTCAGCAGTGGCCTTCCAGTAGACTGCCCAGAAGAGAAAGCGCAAGTGGAGGAAAAGGTAGGAACTGGGGGAAGTCAGCGCAACGAAGGAGAACTAAGCAAAATCGCCTGCAAAGTCTCGGCCGAAGAAGGGTCCGACAGGGGCAGGGCAGCTCACGGTGGTCGAGCACTGACCATGGGACCAGGAAAAGGGTCCAAAGGCCCGTGGGAAGACCGGGGAAGCCCCTAAGCGTTCTGCAACGCTTGCTCTGGCCATGCAGTTAGAGTCGAGGGTGAAAAGAAGGAGATACAGCAGGTTCTCATAAGATCGTGAGAAAACTCCTGCACTTTGGCATTTTGGTCTTTGCTCACTTATTTAAGGACCAGCAGAGTGACAAATGAGAAGCCTGAGTCGGCACTCGGAATAAGAAAAAGCCTCACGCCCCAGCGCCCCGCTGACAACTTCCTGTAAATCTGTGGTCCCACTTGAAGCAGAGTCATACCGAATGGCCTGTCCCTGAAACCAGTCAACCTCGTGTGATGGGACCCCTATACTTCTCTTTAGCATTTACCTCGAACACTGAATACCTACAGTGCTGGCCAGAACCAGGTGAATTAGGCATGTTCCGTTCCCTCCGGGAATCTAACGGGGGACAGACAAGTCAGAGAGTAATGAGTGCTCTGGGGAGGTGAATGGAGCGCTCTATGAACAGAAGCGGCAGCAATTCATTTGGAGGGTGGGGAAGGCGTTGGGGAAGGCTTCATTAGTAGGGCTACGTAGGGCCTCTGGAGATTTTATTAACAACGAGGAATGGGAAGAAGGCATTCCAGGTAAGGGCCCGGCAGGAGCAAAGACGTGAGGCTGTGCAGAGCACGGTGGAAATTGCAGGCTGGTGCAGCTGAAGCCCACAGCGTGTAACGGGGCAAGCGGGGCAGGAGGCCGGGTCTAAATCTGACAACACTGGACACTACGTTTAGGCATCTGAACTTGGCTCTTCCGGGCCAAAGGTTTCTGAGCGTGGGAACCAGGGAGGAAGATGGGTAGGACGGAAACAGAACACAGACACGGCAGGGAAACAGGTTAACTCACTTTAACAAACCTTTAAAGGTGCTAGGAGTCTTAGAACTGGCACAACAGAGTGGCAAAAAAAAGGGACACAGATAATTCTGGAGTGTAAGTGACAAGACTCTGAACCATCTGGGGGACGAGTGGGGGAGGAGAGTCAGAGACAATTCCCAGCCAACAGCAAGCAGCAAGCCCGCCCCACCAGGCACAGGCAGGGGTAGGTGGAGGCAGGCAGAGCACAAACAGGGAGGGGGGAGCGGGTCCACGGTCCTAGGAAAACACACCCAGTACGGGGACAAACTCTGACCTCCAGGGGCCAGGCAGGCGACGCGACATGAACAAAGCTGGCTCCGTGAGGCACACGGGCAGTGGAGACTGCGGCATGGCTCATCTGAACCTACTACTCGGCTCCAGCTGATCGCTGCCATTTGAGAATGCAGGTCCGGGATGCCTCCGTCTTTTGACTTTTTTGTTTCTTTTTTGTTTTGTTTTGTTTTGTTTTTTTTCAAGAGAAGCCCAAAAACCCCCCCATCAGATCGAGTGAAATCTCTTTGACTTTTACAGAATGTGTGTCAACCCAAAAAACCCTGGTCTGGGCCCAGACCTGGCCCTCAGACTACATGTCGGGGACCTGGTTTTGGGTGCAAGTGAAGAGCCACTGTTGATGGACTGGCCCTGACGTGAGACTGAAAAGAATGAGGGAAAAGGGTCCAAACAGAAGGTGAGCATCTAAAAGCAAAGACGAAAAGCCAGGGCCACGCAAAGCACAGTGAAGAGAGAGGTTTCAGGAGAAGCACAGTGGCACCCACGACCAAGTGCTGCTGGGCGTCCGAGGCAGCGAGCCGGGAAGGGGCCGAGAGCAGGAGCCTACCTTTAGTGCCGATCCACAGCTGGTCTTGTTCCAGCTTGAAGGTGAGTCTCACTTTGCCTCCGGACTTGTTGTACATGCCGGACAAGGGAACCGTTGGCAGGCGCTCCTGCAGGCACAGGAGTGCAGTGAGAGACAGGGACCAGAAGCAAAGACAGGGAAGGACAAGGGACAGGACGTGAGGACGCGATCACACGAACCTCAGGAAGTCAGAAGGTGGGCCTGGCGTGTTTTCAGAATGCTCAAAGGACTCTGGCTTACCTGGGCACCTTTAACAGATGGCATCACATCTTCCGGTTTTCCTTTATCCAATACTTTCCTGTGTTGCTAGAACATAAGTCAGAAGAGATGATAAATGAAACAGCTGACTACGAGTTAGTCATGTTACTACCTTTCTGAAAAAGAGGAAAAAACCCTTCATGTTTTGGTTCAAAAGCTTTCAATGCGTACAGATTATGGGTCCTCTGACATTAAAGAGCAGTGCTGTCCGGCAGCGATGTCTCTGATGAGAGAAATGTTCTACCTCTGTGCTGCCTAAAACAGCAGCCACAAGATGCTTGGGTCTAGAAGCACTTGAAATGTGGCTAATGTAACTGAGGAACGAAATTCTCAATTCTACTGAATTTTAATAAGCTTTATGTGGCTGTTGCATTAGACAGCAAAGTTCTAGAGCAACTAAGGTTTCCAGATTGCTAATTCAAATAAACTACCCCCTCCTCTGACTAAAAAAAACGGCCACTGAAAGGACTAAACATTGGGCTAAAGAGAACCGCCAATGGTGTTCTTCTCCTGGTAGGTACAAAATGATAGCCATTTCTGTCAACTTAAACTTCGAAGAAACTTATGATGATGCTGGTGACCAGCCTAACTGCCTACAGGGGGCATTTCTCCAGCAAATGGAAACTCAGACTATTTTCGAAGTCTTCCCCACTGCCCTACCCTCAACCTCAGCTACGCAGAAGGCCACGAGAGACCTATTTCCAAGATAAATGCCAATTACTCCACAGACCGACATTAACAAGTCTCTGATTCTGTGCCCACCTCCCACCCCAAGTTTGAGGAAGCTCGTTAAAGGTTCTTATTAGGCTCATGGCTCCCTAAACAGCTCTTGAGCAGCCCAAATGCCCGAGCTCGTCTCCTCTCCCCTGCTGGCTTTATAGGTCACTGGGGACTACTCGGTAAAGCTGAAACTATGGAGCAGCAAGGGGGTGAAGGGGAAGAACTCCACCAAACTGAAGCACCACGTGGTCATGAGCCATTTCAAACCCTGTCACAGCAGAAACCCTCTGGCGGGGATAAACTCACTACTGCCAGACTGCCAGCAGAGGGTCCCCATAGGGATCAGCCTCAGATTCCTAAGTAAGGTGACAAAAAGCCAGGAGAACGGGTTCCTCTCATTAGGCCACATTAAGGCCTCATAACTAGCATCAATGAACCAAAGCAGCAGAGATTAACAGCTTAATTTGACTCATACCTCCCTGTACTGTGGAAAACAGTTTTAAGGCTGTTAAGCTACTATTAGTAACCCAAAACCTATGTTTAAGAAGCGTGTAACACTCCAAGGATGTGACCAGTGGTGACACTCACTCACTTCTGACATGCTCACATTTGATAATTTCATCTATGTGGCAGAGGAAACAGGTAAGTGGAAAAGAAAGGTCAATTTGTTACATTTTGACCCCATATTTGGAGATGAAAGGGTCCAAATAAACACCTTTTAGGTGTTAATATAGATTTACAACTCCTTATCTAAAACCTCATAGGCAGATGATTTAGATGTTTTTAAAACCCAAGTCTCACGGACTTTATAAAAACAATGTGACTTCAAGATATGTTACACGTTATTCTCTATAAGATCTGGGCCAGTACCTTGTCATTCAAACATATTAATGTTCCTATAGCAAAACATGGATATCCACACTAATTCTGGTCAAGTTTTGATGCCTGGTCAGGTTCTGGAAGCACACAAAGAGGATTATGGGCCTGTAACACAAAACTATCCTTCTCACATTATTAGCCATATGCCTTGGTGCCTAGAGTCACTAAAATTGATCTCGGTTCAAACTGGCCTGTTCTTAAAAAAAAAGAAAATGAAAAACAAACAAACAAAAAAACGAAACAACAAACACAAAAGACTCCAAACTGACCTACTCTAATCGGGACACGGATTAAGTTGAGACTATCTGTTTTCCCGGAAAGCTGCTAGCCATGGCCAAGAGGCTCCATGACAACGAGTGGGGTTTGCTGGGTGGTAAGGCTTCAAGTGATGGTTCTTCCTACCAGTTCCCTCTGTAGTGAAAATACTCACACTTCTCCTAATTACAAAAAGAATCTTAATGGCTACCATGAGCATGAGACAAGCCTGGTGGATCTCTTCCATCCAAAATGAGCAATAGGATATAAAAAAAATCAGGCCCCTATTTCATGAACCAGGAGGAAAAAAAAAAAAAAAAAAAACAAAGCCAGTATAGTTATGTTCCTAGTCAGCTTCATTTGGCTTCCTGAAAAAGTCCGTTTTAGAGGAACCTCTGCAAGCTGCTCAATTCTATGGCTATCCAGAAATGGCTTGTTGACTTGGGGGAAGCCACTAACCATAACACAAACGTAAGCACTTGTACAAAATGGGGGATTAATTATGCTGGTGGCATTTTTCCCTGGCACCAGAGGAGAGAAACCCACATCTGATTCCTTTCAATACCTGGTCTGAAGCCTGCCTTTACAAAGGCCTTATCCTAAAATAAATAGACTTGAGACACACTGACCCGCCAGATGAGACAAAGTTGCAAATCTCAGGTAGTTGTCACCTCCACTCAACAGCCAGCCGCACCCACTGCTGCCATAAATTTCCATCATGGGCCCTGTCCGAAAAGGAGCTTATTCTAGGGAGAATATAACCAGCCAAGGCTCCAGAGGACAAAGCCTCAAACTTCCCAGGACTAGCAATCATATGACGGACTCACTTTCTGCCTGCAGAGTGGCTCCTTCTTATTTTCTTCGGCCTTTGCATCCTGCTGGGTAGCATCTTTGGGTGTGTTTACGGCTAAAACATCATTTATCGTGGAGCCAACCACCATGATCTTGGCTCCACTGGTCACTTTTATTTCTCTCAACGTCTTATCCTCGGGGACGAGTCCCTTATACATGACTTTCTGCATGGCAGGAGGGAGACCTTGGGAAAAGGAGACAGTGAAAGGATGGGATGAAAAATGTATCTGCACCAGAACTGTTTGGCAACAGACCTGGAAATGACCAGCACCTTTATGTGCTCAGGCAACTCACAACCTCTCTAAGCCTGTTTCCAAAATTTTACAATTGTGATGGCAGCATTTCCTTCTGCGTAGACTTCTTTTAAGGATTAAGAAATAAAACAAACAGAACATTTAGTGCAGTGTCAGGCATTAAATAATCATTCAATAATTTTAGCTATCATTCATTCATTCCAAGTTGTTCCTCATGCCTCTGATCACACAAATACTGAGAATCACAGGCCTCAGTGATACGGAAACCAATAAGGATAAAGTTCTTGTTTTAACTGTGTGCTCACAGACTACAGAGAGAAAGCTTAAAAAGAAATCATTTCAGTTGGTAAAATGTTGTAAAGAAGACTAAAAACTAAATATAAGTATCTGTGAAGGGGCCAGCACCATAGTCAACAGCAATGTTTCCTAAATTTCCCTTAAGAGAATTGCCCAAGATAATTTGATAAAAATAAATTCCTGGCCACATTCCAGATCCATTGAATCAAACTCTCCAGGGAAAAGGGTTTAGGGGCTGTAAAATTAACATGTGCCTCAGATGATTTTCATTAGAGATGTCTGGGGCAGCATTAATTAGAAGCCTGGGCCTAAAAGTCAGATCTGGGCCTGAATCTCGGCTCAGCCACTCTCTGGCTCTATCCCCTTGGGTCTCACTTTCCCCATCTGAATAATGGACATACTAGTACTTACTCCGGAGAACTATTCCCAACACTAAGGGAGCGGATGCAAAGAGAGCGGCCAGCGCGGTGCCTAGAACAGTGCAAGCACTAGGGATCTGAAGGCGGGGTGGGGAAGGCTGCCTGTCGCTGGACACTACCACTGCGCTTACCTGTAATCGAGTGAATCTTCTGTTTTAGCTCGGAGCCTGTGCTATCCAGAGGGAACTTCACGTCGTGCTTGGTCTTATTCCAGATGATCTTCAGATCCACCAGCTCCCTACCCGCGCCGCCGCCCGCGTCCTCGCCGTTGCTGACCGAGGCCTGGGCCGCAGGGTCCCCAGGGGGCTGGGCCGGGGCAGGCTGCAGGCTACCTCGAGCCGCGCAGGAGTCCTCCGCCGCCGCCCCCGCCGCGGCTTCGGCCTCCACGCAGTTCAGGGGCCGCGCGGGGACCTCGGTCGCCACCGTCTCGGCCTCCGTGTCCATGCCAGGTTCCTCCATGCCTGCAAGGGGGTTAGGGGGTGGGCGCTCGCCGCAAGCTGGGCCTGGGACCGAACACTGCTCGGGCGCCGCTGGACCTCTGCTTCCGAGCCAGGCTACTCCCCAGTGGACCGGGCCGCATCCCTCCCTGGGGCTCGCTTCACCTGGGCCCAACCCGGGCGCTCGCCACCCCCGCCACACTCACCATCCGGGGCTCCGGCCGCCGCCATGATGATTGTGTACAACACCCACCGCTCCCGCAGAGGCCGCTGGGAAAAAGCGAGCTAGCTGAGATTGGCCCCCGCGGCAGCCCCTAATCTCGCACAGCCTGGCCGGAAACAGGTGGAAGTTTCTATGGAGACCCGCCTCCTCCGCTTCCCCAGCCCGGCCCCTGCCACGCTTTAGCTTTCGGGAGCCGAGGGGGGCGGGTCCGGGAAATCGCCCGCTCGAAGGGCTCTGCCCCCAAGAGGCCGAATGGGGCCGCAACCGCGCTGGGGGGCGTGTGCTCGCAAGGTAGGAGGCCTGCGCCTTTAAGGGGCGGGGCCCCGCCTTCTGTGGCAGAAGCGGATTGGCTGGGAGAGGCCCCGGAAGTGATGCACGGGGAAGCCCACGTGTGCGTTTCCATCCCACATGGCGGTGCTCCTGAAGAGGCTGCTACAGTCGGCGAGGCACCCTGCGGCCTCGGGGTGGCCCATGGGACGACGCGAGGTCAACCTGGGCACTGATCTCGGGGCTGCGGTGCGAGTGCGGTTCGCCCCCAGTCCCACAGGTAACCTTGGCAGACGTGACGCTGCAGGTCGATGCCCACCGTTCCGTGCCCGCCCCCCGAATGTTCCCGGACGAAGCCCTTCCGGTGGAGTCCGACTGGGCGAACAGCGCGACCCCATTTTACGGAGGCAGAAGCAGGTCCACGAGCGGAAATTATTCACATAGCCAGGAAGTTCTTTGTGTACCATCTCTTTAGGTCTCTCATTCGTTATTCAATAAATGTGTATCGAATACAGACCGTGTACTAGGTACTGTTCTAGGCGTTGGGATACAGTGGTCATCGGGCACGTATGGCTTCTGTTCTCAAGAAGCCTACACTGTAGTGGCCGCGACAAACAGCTTGTAAAAGTAACTACCTTAAGACAGTCACGTGTACCATGTGAGAAATGAAGGAGGGTAGGGACCCGGGGTTAGGTAGAAAAAGGTCTTGAGGACGTAGCATTTGAGCTGAGAACCAAAAGACTAGCCACCCAGAAGCCTGTAGGAAGAACCTTATGGGCAGAGGAAATTGCAGGTGCAAGGCCCTGTGGTTAGTGGTGTTCAGTAAGCCAGAGAGTGAGGGTAGGGGCTCATTATTTACACTAGTAGAGATTTTGTCAGGGCGTCCCTGCTAGTTCCCCGGTTTTTTTCTCAGGAAGTTCGCCATCTGCCTCTCAACGCGGAGCGTGCCTCTCTCATTGTGGACCTCACGTTCCACATGTACTGCTTCCTTTGTGACAAGATCCCAGCTACACAGAGTGACAGGATCTTTCCCGGCAGGCAGTCAGGTGCAGAGTGGACTTCTCAAACCATTGTGACAGGACTGGTTCTTAATTCCCAATTGATTATGAATCAGTATTTTTATAGAACCAGTATAAATGAGTGAGTAAGAAGGAAAACTATTAAAAGCATACAAAATGTGAGCCTATTTTTATTAGATTCACCAGATACAAAGTTACTCTGTCAAATTGTTAAGTTTCTAAATGTTTATTCTCTATTTCTGTACTCGTTTGTGAACTGGCTACAGTTTGCAGACCAGGGCTGGTCTGCACCTTGCTTTGCAGAGCACTCATAGTAGTTGGGTGCCAAGGCCTGAGATTGGCTGGGTCCAGATTGCCAGCTTTGCTACTTCTCAGCTGTGTGACATGGGCAAATTACATCACCTTTCTGAGCTTCTGAGCTTTACCTTTTGTCAAACAGGGCTAGCAATGGTACCTGCTTGGTGGGTTTGCGCTAAGGCAGCTGAGTCACTTAGCAAGGCCTGGTACTCCTAGAGCTTAATAAACAATATTCTCTATTATAGTGCTCATTTTCCTTGCTGATTTGCATACTTAAAAGGCTGTTGACTACAGACAGGTGGGAAAGAATTATCAAGCAACTGAGATCACTAATTGCTAAAATTAATGAAAAGCTGTACTTTGATCAACATCTAGGTGTCCCAACAACTGTGTCAAGGAGGTTTCCATTTTTTTTCAGTCTCTTAATGGATGAGACTGAAGCTCAGACAAGTAAAGTAGAGTGCCCGAGGGATAGCAACCATTAAATGGATGCAGAATATAAATCCAGATTTATTTGATTTAAGAGATCTTTCTTTCAATTACTGGACCCCCATCTTCTATCTTGGGGATCACTGATTTTGTGGTCACCTTGCGAAAACTAGCAGAAAGTCACACATAATCAATGTTGAATGGGAGTCGGCCTGAGTACAGAAGAGCATTTTGTGTCCTGTGCTGCCTCCTATTACTCTAAATGCAGAGAAGCTCATCGTGGAGGCAGGGCTGTGACCTGGACAAGAGAAGATAGGATAAGGGGAAATGGGAAAATACTTAATGTGAATCTTTCAGTCGGGAATGATGGAAAGATAAAGTCTTAGGAGTTTGAACTCAGGTAAAGAGAAATACAGTGGAATCAAATATTACTTTCGGTTAGTGTTTAAGTCCATACTTCAGGTGAAAATCAGAATATATGCAAAATGTGATTGTAAGGTATCTTCAGTTTGTAATTAATTTTTTTTAAAGATTTTATTCATTTATTTGACAGAGAGACACAGCGAAAGAGGGAACACAAGCAGGGGGAGTGGGAGAGGGAGAAGCAGGCTTCCTGACGAGCCAGAAGCCTAATGCGGGGCTCATTCCCAGGACTCTGGGATCATGACCTGAGCCACCCAGGCGCTCCTGTAATGAACTTTTTTTTTTACCCAAGCACATCATTGAATTTGCACACGTTAAGTGCACATGTGATAAGGTTTCCATGGATAATCCTCTGCTTGTCCTCATTTGGGTAAAACTTGACCTTGAGGCAAATCTCGAAATAGAACAGTGGGTACAGCTGGGGAGAGTTAGTGTCTTCTTTACAACATTACACGCTCTAAGACATGGGTGGTCTGCTACTTCCAAGATGAGGGGCTAAATGAGTGGACCACTCTTGTCCTTTGGCTGTCTGACTGGGTCCTGGCTGGAAAGATGGGACGGGGTAGCTGTTTTTGAGCTTAAATATTCCCAGGGACATCCTGTTACAAGTGGGGCTTGCGTGCCCCTTGGCTGAGGCATGTCAGTTCATCTTCCCTGTCTTGTCTGAGCTGTTCTCTTCTTTTCCCAGGTTTCTTGCACCTGGGTGGCCTCCGCACTGCCTTGTACAACTATATCTTTGCTAAGAAGCACCAGGGGAGTTTCATCCTCAGGCTGGAGGACACGGATCAGACCCGCCTTGTGCCTGGGGCAGCGGAGAATATTGAAGACATGCTGGAGTGGGCAGGTGAGGCAGGCCGGGGAAGGACCCTCCTCCAAGGGGGAAGAGGGAGCAGGGAAAGGAGCCTGTAGGTCTTCTCATGGGACCCAAGATGGAGAAGGAGGAATCCTGAAGAGATGAGTACATATGTGCTGCCTCTGGTGGCACGTGCCTCCCCAAAACGTGCTGAAGCTCCCTGAGGAAAGGCTCCGAGGCTGTTCTGAGGTTCCTGTTCTTACCTCAGGATCTCAGGAAATACAGGCCAAGCATTATATGAAGCTGGAGAGGCGAGGCTTGTAGTGAGCAGGAGAAAGTTCCAGCCCCCTGTTCCCATGTGGGAATGCTGGCCCAGTTTGTTCAAGCTTCTCACTTCCCAGAGGAGCCAGAGATCTAGGTTTTTATTACTGCTTTTTTTTTTTTTTAAGACTTTATTTATTTAATTGTCAGAGAGAGAGAGAGAGAGAGCACAACCAGGCAGAGTGGCAGGCAGAGGTAGAGAGAGAAGCAGGCTCCCCGCTGAGAAAGGAGCCCGATGCAGGACTCGATCCCGGGACTCTAGGATCATGACCTGAGCCGAAGGCAGTGGCTTAACCAACTGAGCCTCCCAGGCCTTTCTGCTGTTTTTTTTTTTTTTTTTTAAAGGTTTTATTTATTTATTTATTAGGAAAGAGAGAGAGTGAGAGAGAGTATGAGAAGGGAGAAGGTCAGAGTGAGAAGCGGACTCCCCATGGAGCTGGGAGCCCGACGTGGGACTCAGTCCCGGGTCTCCGGGATCATGACCTGAGTCGAAGGCAGTCGCTCAACCAACTGCGCCACCCAGGCGCCCCTGTTTTTGTTTTTTTTTTTAATGAATACCTCCATTGTTAAACTTGAGCCCAGATTTTTTTTTAAACCACATTGCGTGAGCCAAACAAAATGTGTGCAGCCTCTAAAGTCAGTCTTATGGGATGTTTAATCCAGAGGCCTCCTAGACTCCGGGACGACAAGGAGGAGTGTATGTTCCCTGGGTCAAGAGTCATCTGTCAGGGTGGGTATAACCAGTTAAGCTCCTCAAGGAAAAATACCAGAAATACCAAGACTTTTATGAGACGTGTGTCTTGATCTCAGGTAAATTATTAATGAGACTTTGGGTTCTCAAAGGGCAAAGACCGATTTCATTGGTACCTTCTGTTGTAGAATGTTGTAGCAGATGCTTAGTCGAGATTAGTTGAATAGGGGTGCCCGGGTGGCTCAGATGGTTGCTCATCTGCCTTCAGCTCAGGCCGTGATCCTGGAGTCCTGGGATTGAGCCCCATGTCGGGCTCCCAGCTCAGCGGGGCATCTGCTTCTCCCTCTGCCTCTCTCTCCTGCTCATGCACATGCAACTCTCTCTCTCTCTCTCTCTCTCTCAAATGAATAAATAAAATCTTAGAAAAAAAAGATTAGTTGAATAAAGAAATTCGTTCACAAAGAGCACTTACTGTAGTGAAGGTCCTGTTCCAGCACAGAACAGAGACCCAGTGCCCAGTAAATAGGGGAGGACAGATGAACAGATTAATTGATCCTCACCATGACATTAAGTGTTGATGAGTGCTATGGAGACAAGGGTGACAGGTTAGGGAACTGGCAAGGAAGGGTGCTCTCTCAGTCAGGGTGGTCTTCTCAGAGGAGGTGACCCGAAAGCAGAGACTGCACAGTGAAGGGCCAGCCCTGTGGTTACGTGGGCGAAGACTGTTCAAAGCAGAGGTAAGAGCAGATGGGAAGGCCCGGCTGCTGGAAAGTGTCGGGAGTGTTAGAGGAGCGGTGAGACGCCGTTGTGGCCCAAGCACAGTGAGCAGAGCAGTGGCACCGCAAATGTGAAGACGGGTTGGCCGGTGCCAAACCACATAGCACCAGCCAGACCAGGATGCAAACTTGGCTTTCAGGGTGCGCCTGCTGCCGGTCAGGCACCGTACTAGACGCGAGCGGTACAGACACGAGCAGTGAGGAACAAGCCCCACCCTCGGAGCCCCTGGTGCGGCACAATTGCATGAGTGTGGCCTGCAGCCCCTCAGCGGAGCTCCCCCCACCCCCCAGCCTTGTGGTGAGGCAGAGGGGTGGCTGACTTCGCCATCTTCCTGCTTCAGGAGTCACCCTGTGTTTTTTGTTGTTGTTGTTTTTTGGTTTGTTTTTGTTGTTGATTTTTGTGGGGTTTTGTTATTACTATTATTATTATTATTTTGTAATTGACACATAATTCACCTGATATGAAATTCACCATTTCAAAGTGTACAAATCCGTAGTTTTTTTGGTATATTCACTAGATTATGCCAGCCATCACCACTATCCGAACATTGTACCTCTTAGCAGTCACTCCCTATTCTCCTGGCAGTCGCTAATCTCCCTTCTCTCTGTGCCGCTTGCCTATTGCGAACATCTCAGGTAAATGGAACCAGATAACATGTACCTTTTGTGACTGGCTTTTACTTAGCAGAGGGGTTCTGTGTTGTAGCATGTGTTAATACTTCATTCTTCTTTGTGACCAAATAATATTCGTTGTATGAAAAATACCACCTTCTGTTAATCAGTGGATGGGCATTTGGATTATTTTCACTTTTTTGACTTTTTTTTTAAGGTTTATTTATTTGAGAGAGAGAGTAGTTGGAGAGGCAGAGGGAGAAAGAGAATCTCAAGCACACTCCCTGCTGAGCACAGAGCCCGAATCGGGGCTCAATCTCATGACCCTGAGATCATGACCTGAGCCAAAATTGAGAGTCAGATGTGTCACTGAGCCACTTGGGCACCCCACTTTTTTGACTCCAATGAATGGAGCTGCTATGAACATTTACATACTAGTTTTTAACCTGAACAAACATTTTCAGTTCTCCTAGTGGAAACCCTCTTAACCCCTGGGGCGTTCCAAATGCTGAACATGTTTAGGCCAGGAAGGGGCTCCCGAGTAAACCTGAGTCACTGTCTTTTCTGACAAGTGAAGAAATAGAGACCCAGCAGAAGAGGGAACTGAATGATCGTGATCACAGCCCAGACTGGCTGAGGGCTTAGCGCTTAGGGGACAATGCACTGAGCACTTCACCTGTGTCGTCTCATGCAGACGTCATGGTGATGCCCAGGAGAGTTACTATTCGTAACAAGGAAATGGGAGCTCTGAAAGGTGACTTGCTCAAGGCCCCAGAGGGTGTGTTTGAACCCAGGCCTGTGTGCCTGCAGAGTCTGTGTTAATGTTGGGTACGCAGGATTAATGATGTCCTTCCCTTCCTAACTCACGGAAAAGCCATTTGAGGGCAGAAACACCACCATCCAGCTCCCCTGCGTCCTTTCTGTCTCTGTGGGAAGTGTTTGTTGGTTAAGTCTGTCCTTTGTGACCTGAGGAAACCTGAGCTTGCATTGGGGCTGTGGCTTAGAATGGGTCACATTTCATTTCACAGCCACAGGGCATTGGCTCTGCGTGTGCGCCTCGGGCTGAGCTCCATGGGTGTAAGAGCGGACGCGTCCAGTTCTTGCTGCCGCCCGTCGGCTCTGCTGCGCAGGGAGGGATGCTGCGGCAGTACAGCAAGTGCTGAAAAGCGTGGCTTCTGGGGCCTGCTAGCCTGGGTTCCCATGCAGCTGCACCGCTTGTCCTTGGCCAGGTGAGAGGACGGATCCCGTCCGTGCCTCGGTGTCCTTACTGAAGGGCTCCAGGATAGTGTCTCCGTGGTAGGCAGTTTTGAGGCTTCGTGGAGATCGCAGAGATCATAGAACATAAAAGCAGCCCGGCAGGTGCTTGTCCTTGCAGCGGTCACACATCTTCAGGCTCCCTGAGCACAGCTTCTCAGGCGCAGGACCAGGGGTCCGGCCAGGGCCTGCCGGGCTGTGCCCGACCCATGCTTCGTTCTCCTGAGCCAGCCGTTCCAGGCCCGGGCTGCTCTTCCACGCTCCAGGGAAGGGGTGGATGGAGAGGAAACGCAGTCAGGAGCGTGGACGGCGGAGGTGCCTCCGTGACTCCTCATCGGTCGGGCCCCACGACCTGGAGCCCTTAGCCTCTCTCATCTCTCGGCTTCTCATCTGTGTGAGGGAAATCGCAATAGTAAGGACCTCGAGGATTGCTGTGAGGTTCGCAAGCTTTACCGTATGCCTGCGGCACATCAAACAGTATCCGGGAGCCAGTGCTGCGAGCATCTTTGTTATTAGTATTTGGTTTTTTGTTTTTGTTTTTTAAAGATTTTTATTTATTTATTCGACAGAGAGACAGCAAGAGAGGGAACACAAGCAGGAGGAGTGGGAGAGGGAGAAGCAGGCTTCCCGCTGAGTAGGGACCCAGATGTGGGGATCAATCCCAGGACCCTGGGGTCACAGCCTGAGCCAAAGGCAGATGTTTAACAACTGAGCCACCCAGGCACCCCTGTTAGTATTTGGTGATCACAGTCTCTTGCTGTGTCGCAGGCATCCCGCCTGATGAGAGCCCCCGCCGGGGAGGTCCTGCCGGGCCCTACCAGCAGTCCCAGCGGCTCGAGCTGTACGCCCGGGCCACAGAGGCACTGCTGGAGTCCGGCGCCGCTTACCCCTGCTTCTGCTCACCGCAGCGGCTGGAGCTCCTGAAGAAGGAGGCCCTGAGGAACCACCAGACGCCCCGGTGAGAGCCCCAGCCTCTCGAGGCTGCTTCCCCAAAGTTGTGTATGTCCCTGGACTGTTGCTGCATCACAGATCGCCCCCGGACTGTGGTCACTGCACGGCCTGTGTAGGTCCAGAGCCTGGGCACAGCCTAGCCAGCTCCCTCAGCTCAGGGTCTCTCCCAAAGCTCCTGTCAAGGTTTTGGCCAGGTCTGTGGTTTCCTCCAGGCTCGGATCTGCTTCCATTTCTCTTGTGAGGCCGTTGGCAGACCTCGGGACACGCTGACTGTTGCCAGGAGATGCCAGCTCCTTGCCACACAGGCCTGTGCACGGGGCAGCTCCCAGCACAGCAGCTGGCTTCACTGCGAGTGAGCCAGACGGAAAGCAAAAGAGAGCAAGCAAGACAGAAGCCGGAGTCTTTTCGTAACTGACTCGAGAAGTGATATCTCCTCACTTCTGCTGCGTTCTGTTCCTAGGAAGGCAGCCATAGGTCCAGCCCACACTCCGGGGAAGTGGAGATGCCGCGGGGGCGGGAACCCCGGACGCGGGGCTCACAGGGGCCTTGGCAGAGCTGCCTGCCACGTAGGCTCTCGGGTTGTACTAATGTGTCATTTCAATTACTGGTTGTTCTGAGGAAGTAAAATGTTTTTAGGTCCAGAGAGGTACATGTGCAGAGATCTGTCCGAACCCTGACTCTGGGCACTCAGTTTTCCTAGCCATAGACAGATGCTTTTAGAATCTTCTTCGGTCTCCTCCAGAGACCCTCCACGCAGACCCTGAGAAATGCGTACTGTTCTCTTCTCCCCCGTCCCAGTGGCAGCACACAATATGCAGACTGTGCGACTTACTGTTCCCACTTACCATCTGGAGGAGACCCAGTCTGTACTGTCCCATAGATTTTTTTCTTAGGCTTGTGCAATATTCTGCTGTACAGATGTACCAGCCCTTAGTGAAGCTTTCTGCCATTTCTAATCTGTAGTTCTAACAGAAGCGCTGGGGTGGATCGTGGTGACATACGTTTTTGTGTGCACATGTGGGGCATTTGTTGGGGACCTTTCCGAGTGTGGAAATGCAGGGCCAGTTTGGATCCTTGGTAGACACTGGCCCCGTGGCCCTTGACCACCTTGCTTCCTATCAGCAGTGACATCAGGACATCGGAGTTCCAGTTACTTATTTATTTATTTGGCTGACTTTTTTTAAAGTTTATTTAAATAATTTCTATACCCAACATGCGGCTTAAACGCACAACCTCCAGATCCACAGTCATATGGTCTTCTGACTGAGCCAGCCAGGCGCCAGCCCCCCTCCTTTTTTTTTTTTTTTTTAAGGTAGACTCCACTCCCAATGTGGGGCTCGAAGTCACGACTTTGAGATCAAGAGTCGCGTGTTCTACTGACTTAGCCAGCCAAGTACAGCTCTGAGTTCCAGTTTAAATGAACTGTTTAGACAAGGGCTGGATGTTTGTATGAGGTCGTGACATTCTTTGCAGCATTGCTCTTTTATTATAAACAGTCTGCTTGTCCGTTGGTAGAAGTTAAACTAAGGCCAAGTTCTGTCGCGGAATACATGCAGCCATTCACTGATTGAACACTTAGCTCTGTGTTAAGGAGTGTGTTTTCAAGCTTTACATTTTGTCTCAGGATGCTCTGGAGAGCAAGTAATGGAATGCCCTTTGGAAAAGGGACAAACCAGGAGCACTGGGCTGGCTTGGTCGGTCATGAGTTTAAGCCCCATGTTGGGGGTAGAGTTTACTTAAAAAAAATAAAGAATTGAAAAAAAAAAAGGGCCAAGCCAGAGTTTCTTGCACCTTAACGTGCAGACAGCCCACCTGGGGATCTAGTTAACACGCAGACTCAGATCCACGAGGTCTGGGGTGGGGCCCAGGATGCCGCGCTTCGGACGGGCTCCCTGGTGGGGCTGCTGCTGGGGGTCCACGGGCCATACTTGGAGTAACCAGGGCGTAACCATAACCCATACAGACATTTACCACTCGCTCTGCAGAAATCTGGAGGTGAGGCAGCAGCTCTTTCTGCCCGTTAGTCCTTTCCCCGTGCTTTAATAAAACCACCTTTTGCACCAAAAAAAAAAAAAAAAAAAAAAAGCCAGGAGGTGAGAGACTCAAGGATAAAACCAGCAGCTTTAAGACATCAGGGCTGTATTTTGGCTCCTCCCCATGTCCCCTGCCCCACCCCCTATCTGTTGCAAGTGGCTGCGGTGGCCCTGAGTGTTATCCTCATAGGACCACAGCTGAAGAGCACAGAAGGAGGCGGCAAGGGATGAAAAAGGGGCTTTTCCTCTTGTGGCTCTTTCACTCTCAGTTGGAGTGGAAATCTTTCCCAGGACCCTAACCCTCCCCTGCCCCCAAGCAGACTTTTCCTTGAGTTTCAGTGAGTAGAGTGGTCCTGCCTGGACCAGTCGCTGGCACAGGGGGGACGAGATTGCATGATCGGCTACACTAGCAAAGATGCCACCGCTGGGACTCAGCAGTTTGCCATTTCCTCACTAACGGAGAAGAAGGACAGGCTGGCAGGGAGGCGTGTCTGCCGTGCCGTTCACTCGCTGGGTTTTCCGACATAGCCCTCTTCCTCTTATGCCTGTTCAAGACTGGAAAGGGGCGGGAGAAGTGAACGACTTGCCAAGGTCATCTCACTGTCAGAGACGAAGCCACAGCTCGCCTGTGTGTTTGGTGCCCCCAGCTACTGCGCTGCTCTGCTTCCCGACAGGTACGACAACAGGTGCCGGAACCTGAGCCGGGGGCAGGTGGCCCAGAAGCTAGCCCAAGGCCCCAAACCTGCGATCCGCTTCCGCCTGGAGGGGGAGGCGCCAGCCTTCCAGGACCTGGTGTACGGCTGGACTCGGCATGAGGTGGCACAAGTGGAGGGGGACCCGGTCATCCTGAAAAGCGACGGCTTCCCCACGTACCACTTGGCCTGCGTGGTGGATGACCACCACATGGGCATCAGCCACGTGCTGCGCGGCTCCGAGTGGCTGGTCTCCACCTCCAAGCATCTGCTCCTCTACCAGGCCCTGGGCTGGCAGCCACCTTGCTTTGCCCACCTGCCCCTGCTGCTCAACAGGGACGGCAGCAAGCTGTCCAAGAGGCAAGGGGACATTTTCCTGGAGCAGTTTGCGGCTGCCGACTTCCTGCCGGATGCCTTGCTTGATATCGTCACCAACTGTGGCTCGGGGTTTGCAGGTACCCTCCCCTGGGAGGTCCCTGTGGGACCACAGCAGTGAGGAGCTGGGGCTTTGGTTCAGGCCTGCCTGGTCTTCAGCCCCGGCTGTGCCACCTGCAGTCTTGCCCAAATTCGTTTTTTTTTTTTTTTTTTAAGATTTTATTTATTTATTTGAGAGAGAAAGAGCACGGGCCGGGAGGAGGGGGAGAGTGAGAGGGGGAAGCAGGCTCCCCGCTGAGCAGAGACCCCCGAGGCAGGGCTAAATCCCAGGACCCTAGGATCATGACCTGAGCTGAAGGCAGCCGCTCAACCAACTGAGCCACCCAGGCCCCCGAAAATTACCGATCTCATGATTATGACAATTATATAACTACCACTGTGGCAAGTACAGGTTCCAACAGTATTACTAAGGTTACTATGGCCCTAGTTTATTCCAGCTGAGCCTTTATCCTTGGCCCAAGACTTAAAGCCCAAAGGTTAGAGAAGCACCAAATCAGGATGACCTCTTTATGGAGGGGCTTTCTGAAGACGTGGCAGTGATAGTCTGCTTGCTGTTTATTCTGCTCTTATCTGGTGTACTCCTTGAAATATCCTTGGGAGGTATTTATTATCCCTGCTGTTTCTAAGAGGAGTGAGAGGCTCAGAGAGGTTTGAGGGACCTACCAAAGTCACACAGGCTGTAAGGGACGTGGCAGAGGCTCCCTGGAGGCCCAGGCCTGGCCACGATGCCCACTGACCATATGGGGCAAAGCTGCTGCTCAGGAGGACGGGATCCCAACACAGCAGTTCTCCACCCTGCCTGTGCTTGGGAATCACCTGGAAGGCTTGTAAAGCATATTGATGCTCAGACGGCTTCCCCGACCAGTGGAGTCAGAATCTCCAGGCACAGCCAGGCCGCCAGCATGCTGTTCCTGCAGCTCGCATCTTTGGGGGCAGTGAGGGTCGTTTAGCCTTGATTGTTTTCAAACTTGTTTTTTCTGAGTGACGGAATCCTTTCTGCAAAAGAGAGCTCATTCTGGCCCTTGATCTATAAAAGAGCTAGAAGTTGAATCCCTTTGGCGGGAATGCAGTGGGAACCCAGAAGGTGCTCACCCAGCCTCCCTTGTGGTTGAAAGGAGAGGCAGGGGGCTGACGCTGGGCATGCCTGCTTGCAGAGAACCAGATGGGCAGGACCTTGCCAGAGTTGATAACACAGTTCGACCTGACCCGGATCACCTGCCACTCAGCCCTGTTGGACCTAGAGAAACTCCCAGAATTCAATAGGTGAGTGGGGAACCTGGGCGGGGGGGAGGGGGGGGAGGGACTGGTAGACAAGGGCTTTCTGATGATGGGTCCCCAGGGCGGAGGGTCTAGTGGGCTTTGGAGTCACATGGACCTGATTTGACTGTGGGCTCAGGTGTCTTAACATTCTGTAACCTGACACAGAACATATAAGTCACCTAACCTCCTGGAACCTCTGTTTCTTCTTCTCGAACATGGGGCCGATAACAGTACCCACCTTGAGCGATTGTCTTAAGAGTTCAATTAAATTAAATGTTGTGTCGAAGTACTTGCACAGCCCCTGGCACACAGAAAGTTTTCAGTAAATGGTAGGTGCTATTTTTGCCATGACCACTGTCCCAGTCATGACTGGCACGGACTCTTAACCACGATTCTGACCTCAGAATCACGGCCTGCCTTCCACAGCCAGCAGCGAACGAGCACCGTCTCATGGCACCTGTTGTACATTTCACGTAGTTCTTCACTCGAACTTCTAAACCCAGTTATGGTTCGGATCACTGTTGACATATCTGTCTAAGGGCCTCAGCAGTAAAGCCAGAGGACAAATGGGTACTTGAGGGACGAGGGACTCCTTGATGCCCTCTCCTGAGCACGGGTTTGGGGACAGGCTTCTCAGTGCTTTGCCTGTGTGACCCCAGAGAGTTCACATTGACTGCAGGTGTTTTAAGGATGTTACTTCATTTATTTCTCCCATTAGACCTTTGAGGGCAGTTGCCTGACTCTGCTCTATTTTGCAGGCGCAGAAACCGAGACCCCGGGCAGTCCCATAACTAGCCCAGGTTCACACAGTAAGCAGCAGGCATCTCTCAAATGGGGCATTCAAGAGTGAATGCAACTTGTACTCTACCTTCCTGATTATAGGGGAAGCAGTGTCTTGGGGAAATGGGGACAGGATGGGGGAGATACCTGGTGACCCACTCTGGTCCCCCCGGAGCATGAGGGCAGTCAGAGGAAGGGAGAGGTGGGCTTTGCTCAGTGTGAATCAGGGAGGAGATGCAGTGTTGGAACCGATGGCCACGGGTTTGATGCAGCTCAAGCCGTCACGTTTAGATGTTTCTAGCATCAAGCCACTGCTGTGATTAGTTCAGTGCCAGTAGTAGAGGTAGTAATAGTTGTCTCAGCAGTACCAGAGGTGTGGTGGGAGTAGTAAGGGTAATTACCATCTGTTTAGCACTTCCTGCCTCCCAGGCCCTGGACCTGACAGGTGTTATCTCAAGCTTGGCCACTAGGGTCTCTCGATTGCTTGCTTTCTACTGTCTCATCTCGCTGCTGAGGCGGTCTTAGGAACAGTTTCAGCATGTGGTATTTATTCCTTTTTAAGAAAATCACTATGTTTTCTGGAGAGTCGTGTGTTCTAGATAGATTCCCAGAGGGCCTCCTCCTTCCACCACTGATGTGCGGGAGCCTGTGTTCCAACTCCCTGCCCGGCTCCAGCTGCCTTGTGCTCTGTGCTTTACAGATGGTCCCTCATTTAATGTGCACAGTGCCCTGTGACGGAGGGCCCCCCACCCCCGTCATGCCCACGTGATCGGTGAGCATCCTGAGGCTCTGAGCATTCCTGGAACTCGCTGCGGACCTCCCGCAGGCCTGTCTGGTTCCAGAGCCCAGGAGATACCCACCACTGCAGCCTGCCTCCCGCGCCAGGGCCAAGGGCCAAGCACCTGCAGATTGCTCCCCGGCCCTGTACCTCTCCTCGGGTCCCTCCGACATTGCTGGGGACAGGGTGAGGGCAGCCTAGGGATGGGACTGAGGACTGACAGGGCCTGCTTAGAGGCTTTGCTGCTTCTAGAGAGGGAACAAGGCCATTAGAAGAATTCTGGAAAGGAGAACATTCGAACTGATAAGAAAACCTGAATTTTTTACTCTGAGCTCTGGATTGAAGCAGATGTGCCCTTTGAACTGTCCCCTGGCTTTGAGTCCTTGAAATCCGTATTCTTGACGTCTGCCTCTTTGTGCCAGAGCCCCGTGCTTTAAGCTATGCCAGGAGGCAGACACTGGCAGAGTCTGCCCTGTGAACTCAGGTGTCTGTAGAGGCCAGGCCGGCAGCACAGCGGAGGGTGGCCGGCCGGGAGAAGCCCTGGGGAGTGGAGGGCCGAGCAGACTGGAGCATTCTCTGCCCGGGAGCCGGGCAGCCTCCACTCCACGCTGGCCACTGAAGCATGAGGAATGCGGGCCCTTTGCAGCCAGATCTTCGGATTTCCCGAGAGAAGCCCGAAATCTCCATTTTTATGTGATCTCTTCCTAGTTTTAAATGTTAGCTCCTATTTTAGAAACAATGAAAACAGGATATCTCTCTCGGTTGCTTGGGCTCTCTGCTGCTGCAGACCTTGACCAGATCCCTTTCCTGTATATTGTTTCCAGGCCGTGGGAGGGGCAGCTCACAGACTGTGTCATCCTTCCACCCCCACCAGGCTCCCCTGGGGAGAGAGTTTGGGGCTGGCGATGTCAGCGTCTGGAGGTCCCTTGGCTTCTCTTACAGGCTGCACCTCTGTCGGCTGGTGAGCGATGAGACCCAGAGGCGCCGGCTGGTGGGGAAGCTGCAGGCCCTGGTGGAGGAGGCGTTCGGGAGCCAGCTGCAGGACAGGGAGGTCCTGGCCCCGGCCTACGTGGAGAGGATCCTCCTGCTGAGACAGGTGTGGTGTCGGGGAGCTCCGGGAGACTGAGGGAGTGGCTGGTGTCCCCCTCACTGCCTGTCCTGGTGCGTCCGAGCCCTCTCCGCAGCGCAGCCCGCGACTGCCTCTTCCCCCCGCAGGGTCACATTTGCCGCCTGCGGGATCTGGTCTCCCCGGCACACTCCTACCTGTGGACTCGCCCTGCGGTGGGCCGAGCCCAGCTGGGCACGCTCTCCGAGAAGGTGGACGTGATTGCCAAGCGGGTGCTGGGGTGAGTTCCTACGGGCCGAGCTCAAGGCTCCGCACCCGACTTCCCTCTCCCCCCCCGGAGCCCCCTTCCTCCAGGGCTGGCTGTGGGGTCCCCTAACTGCCCCCCACGGCTGCGAGAGGGTCTGGACAAGATGATAACTGACTGGCTCTCTTCGGCGAAGGGAGGAGCCCAGACCCTCCCCGGAAGGGGTGGTGTTTTTGGGTCCCCGTGGCTTCCCTCCCAATACCACCACTTACCCGGTTCTTCTCCTGCCCACACGGCGTCACTGTGGCCAACTTACCGCACCTCTTTGAGCTCCCATTTCCTCGTCTGCAAGGTAGAGATGACACTATAGTTTTTACCGAGACAGGAAAGAAGTACAACCAAAGCTGGCTTAAGCCCAGCCTCCTGCAGGAGCCAAAAATATGTAAGACCTACTTTTTCTCTCTGTCCCTTTGACCTTCTGCTCTGCACTTCTCCACGCTGGCTCCTTTCTCTGCAGGGAGTCGTTTGTTGGGCGGGGAGGGTGGGACTCTACCAGACAACGGAAAGGACAGTGCTTAGCCACATGGAAGTGGCTGTCCAGGGCTGAAGAGCTTTTCCCATGTCTCAGGGGTCCTGCTGTCCCTAGATTTTGCTCTGGTCCACGTGGTGCACGGTGGCTCACAGATCCTCCACAATTCAGCTAGAAGAGGAAGGAGGAAAAAGGGAAGGACAGGCCGCTCCTTCCCCTTCCAGACTTAAGGGTTACACATTCATTTCCACCCGTATCCCGCTGGCTAGAACACCTATCTTGGTGGCCACAGCAAGCCACAAGGGAGTTTGGAAAATGTAGATTTTTTTAACTTGGCAGCCATGAGGCTGGCGAAAAATTTTCTCTCTGCGTATGAAAGGGAGAAAGGCTAGAAGGGAGCATTAGCTGCCTCTCGTATCTGCGCTTTGGTAGTAAGACTGCAACACCGTAGAGCCTCAGCTGTGTCTTGAGATGAGCTCTGACGGAGCCTGGTTAGCCTCGTTTTCCTGTCCCTGAACCAGTCATCAAAGCCTGGAGAGTGCCAATCAGTGTAGGTTAGCTTATCATTCTCCTGGGCTCTAAATGGACTCCCAGCCAGGGCACATGGGCTGAGAATGGGAGCCAGGCGATTCCCCAAGATTTGGGTATCAGGAGAAAGGCAGATGGATGCTGGGCAGCAAAACCCACAGTGTTCTCTTTACTTACCTCCTCCCACCTTAAAGTGTAGAGATTGAAGTAGGTGATAAGTGTTTGCTTATGCACATGCCTGCAGCAGGCTGTTCTATACATTCTATACATTAAGTACGTATACATAGGTGCATGTGAGGGCCGTGTGTGTGTGTGTGTGTGTGTGTGTGTGTGTATACACTTAAATTCACAGCAACCTAATGAAGTAGCAGGTTAAAATGTTATCCCCGTTTTACAGATGAGAAAATCGAGACACAGAGAGGTTAGATAACTTGTCTAAAATAATAGTAAGTTGGAGGAACAGGGATTCAAACCCAGGCAGGCTGGAGCTACAAGGCCATATGTTTCTCTGTGCAAAGTGCTTGGACTGTGCCTGATTCCTGGAAACCTCAAAATATTGTCATAATACACATTTGGAAATGATAAGAAAACAAGCATGCAGCCGAACATACAGTAATATACAAATGATACAAGAAGGTCTATAGCAAAAACTGAGTTTTCTGTCCCACTTCAGCCCCCAACAGAAATGCGCTACTCTTAGCAGTTTCTTTTGCATAATGTCAGAGTATTCAACAATCTGGGTGTATAACTCCATTCTTAGAAGCTCTCAAGTCTTAAATGTAATATTTTGATTAGGAACACATTCAAATCTCCAACCTAGGTTTAAAGCCTAGAAAGAATAAAAAAAGGTAAATAATTGGGAGGCCCATTTTTATCCTTGTCCCCCATCCACCCAGTTCCAGAACCTTTGTACGTTACTACCGTTCCTAGTTAAATCTAAGTGATCCTTCTTTTTTATACCAAAATATGGTAACACTGTTCTGTGTTTCTGGTTTGTTGTGTGGTTCATTCGAGATACTTGAGGGTTTGCCCAGTGCTTAGAGAGCATTCTCATTGTTTTCTGCAGCTACACCAATGCCATTATGAAACTACTTTACCGTAATTTATTTAACTCACTTCCTGTCGATAGACATTGGGACCGCTTCCAAATTTTGCCGTTACAAACAACACTGCAACGAATAGCCACGTATAGACATCATTAAGCAGGTCTGCAAGTGTATCTCCAGGATAAATTCCCAAGAGCCATTATTACTAATACTCTTTTAATCTAGGGCATTTCACCATAGGGGCTCTAAGTTCTAATTCACCAGCACCATTGCCTTAACTCGCCATCCCCGCCACAAGGTTAGATTTCAGAGACAGTCTGAGGCTCCCACTCAAGGCATGAAAACTGATACCCAGGCTTTCTGGAGTGACCAGATTTCTCGAAGTCCTTTCTGTGCCCACGCCAAGCTCTGGGCCAGCTCTCACATGACCTGAGCTGCCACTGCTGGCCGCCTGGGGCCTGTCAGTCTTTTCACCAGCTCCTTGGCAGCCTGCTTCCCACAGTGACATGAAGGAGAATACTTGTTCTCTCCCATGTTATGTTTTATGTTTTCCGTATTTTGTCTGCTGGATTTTGGACGTAAACAGTCATCACGTGGCCCAGTTAACGATGCAGTAAGAATAGTCACTTTGGCCTCCCGTTGAAATCAGTTGCTCAAATCCTAGAGTTAGGGACGGCATCTGTCAGTACGCAGCAGCAGTCCCTTCACGTTACTTGGAAAGGGGCTCTCTGGAGCCCAACGTGGCACAGACAGCATCACAGTCGGCCCCTTAGATTGTCTGCGCCGGCGAAACTCTCCAGGCCCCAGCTCCTGTGCAGCATTTCCAGTTTGGAGTCTCCATGGTAGCTGAAGGGAACTGGGAAAGTGCCAGAAAATAGACCCACCCCACCCTGCTCCTGTCCTTTTCTCCAACTCAGAGTTGTTATTAGTATTCTTTTTTAGCAAGTCCAGCTCTAAGTGACTGGGGAGTCTCTTGAAATTCAGGCGTACTTGTGAGAGAGAATCTCAGCTGGCCTGCCAGGAAAGCGAAGAGCCGTGGCTGGCTTCTTGGATTTTAGGTTGCAAGTGCTTCAACTTGTGGGCAAAGAATGGTTGTCGCAAGTAGGGGGCGCCAGGCCGGCTAACACCAAGACCTGCACCCTAGTGGCCCCCGGCAGCCACTTTGGGAACTGCTTCACCCCGTCCTCCCTCCCTACTTCATCACTTCCAAGTACAGCGGGCTGCCGAGTACAAGGCCTTCGGGAAGTGCATGCAGACTGGGGCACTGCCTCTTCGTGTAGCTGTGAGATACTGTTCCAGGCTGCGGGAAGGCGGCATCTGTGACTTCACCGGGGCGTTCATAAAGGCTGGCACGGATGGGCAGACCTGATAGACCCAAGTCTTTTTTTTTTTTAAAGATTTTATTTATTTATTTGAGAGAGAGAGGGAGAGGTCAGATGGAGAAGCAGACTCCCCAGTGAGGAGGGAGCCCAACGCGGGATCCGATCCCAGGACTCCAGGATCAAGACCTGAGCCGAAGGCAGTTGCCCAACAACTGAGCCACCCAGTTGCCCCGATAGACCTAAGTCTTACCGTGTCCCAGAATGGAGGCAAGGGGGAGTGCAGGAGCTTAGTTGCTGTCCTAAAAATTAAAGAGAGAGAGAAAAAGAAAGAAAAGAAAGAAAGGAAAGAAAAAGGAAAGGAAAGGAGGGAAGGAAGGGAGGGAAAGGAAAGGAAAGGAAGGAAGAAAAGGAAGGAAGGAAGGAGAAAGAGAGAGAAAGAAAGAAAGAAAGAAAGAAAGAAAGAAAGAAAGAAAGAAAGAAAGAAAGAAAGAACATTGATAGCAGTGGTGTTAGGGGATCTGGGGTCTCCTGCTAACTTCCTGCACTTCTGTGCTATGCACCCCCCACCCCAAGGGTCTTCCCTCCACTGCATTTCAGGTGATTTCCCAGAGGGCTTCCTTCCATCCTATGTCTAACCTGTTCCCAAGTTCATCTTTTTAGATTCTCTTGCAGTGTTCCTGAGCCTTTAGATAGAAAAGTGTCAGCTAATTAATCTTTTAATGAAATATAAGCTCAATTACTTTGGAGTACTTAGTGTCTATTCGGGCAATTAATGTACTTAGTTCCTGACCGTTTGTATCTTAGCCCCCCCAGAGCCCTGTGAGGTGCAGACGCTGTTATTATCCCCACCTTACAGATGGGAAAAGAGGCATAGAGATCACTTAACATTGAGGTAGAATTTAGTAAATCTCTAATTATGGAGTTTTCCTATATTGTGCTTGGATTATCTGTGTATGTGGTCCCTTGGTTGTTTTTCTTCCTCAGCTTGGGTGGGGATGAGGGTAGTCGGTCATCCTTCCCTCCCTTCTCCCCCAAGCAGGCTTGACTAGTGGCTTGAACAGTCACAGTTGACTGTTAATCTTCCGAAATTCTCCCTCTCATGTACTTGCCACTGGCCCATGCAGGCCCCCAAAGACTGGCTCTTTTCTGGTCTTTTGTTCTTTTTTTTTTTTTTTAAATTTATTTATCTATCTATCTATTTATTTATCTATCTATCTATTTATTTATTACTATTTATTTATCTATCTATCTATTTATTTATCTATCTATCTATTTATTTATTACTATTATTTTTAAGTAGGCTCCATGCCCATTGTAGAGCCAATGTGGGGCTTGAACTCACAACCCCAAGATCAAGACCTGAGTTGAGATCAAGAGTCAGACGTTTAACTGGCTGAGCCACCTAAGTGCCCCTATTTATTTTTTTTTTTAGTAATCTCTGCACCCCACATGGGGCTCGAACTCACAACCCTGAGATCAAGAGTTACATGCTCTTCCAACTGAGCCAGCCAGGCACCCCTCTCTTCTAGGCTTTTAGAAGGACCCGGTACAAGCTTAACTCAGGACATGCTGAATAGCGAACTGAAGAAGGTATCCGAAGGCCTGGAAGGGACCAAGCACAGTACTGTGATGCGGCTTCTCCGAGTGGCTCTCAGTGGACAGCAAGTAAGTGGGCAGATGGGCTGGACGGTTCCCTGGAGCCCCTCATTCACCCGTCCTGCTGACGGCACTAGGCTCTGGTTCGGGGGTACAAAGGCAAACGAAGTGGGAGCGTTCCCTTCAGTCATTCAGCAGACAGCATTTGCGGAGCACCTACTGTGTGCAAGTACCATGTCGGGTACGGCGGGCACCGCAGTGAGCGGAACACACCCGCTCCCTACCTGCGTGGAGCTGGAGGTTGATGGCAGCAGGGGGAGCGGGCGAAAAACATGTCAGCACAGGAACACAGGCATGACAGAAGTCTGACTGTGCCCCTTGGGGTGCAGGCAGCAGCACTGGGGTTCCCTGGGGCAGGGCGCCTGCAGGCCGAGGCTGGGCGTTCACTCTTGAGGCAGCGTGAGGCAATGAGACAATGTCTTCTGTCCGTTCTTAGCAAGGACCCCCTGTGGCCGAGATGATGGTGTCCTTGGGAGTGAAGGAAGTGCGGGAACGAATACAGAAGGTGCTTTCCAGCTAGAGAGAAGATGTGCCGGAGAGCGGGGGTGGCCCTAGGGACCTGCACTGGCCTGGAACCCGCCTTCAGAGGGAAGCTCGTGGAAGGAGCCCCGAGTGGAAACAGTCTCCGGGTGCACACGGTGCCTTCATGGCTTCTTCTCCCCTCGTGCCTGGTTCGGACGGCGTGATACGTGGTGCGGGTTAGGGGCTGGTCCACACTCAGCTCAGGCGGCCAGACAGGTGGCTTAAACAACAGCAAATTGTTTTCTCACAGTTCTGGAGCCTGGACGTCCATGCTCAAGGCGTCAGCAGATGCCACTTCCCGGAAGTCTCTGTGCTTGGCTTGCCCACGGCCACCTTCCGTGTCCTCACGTGGTCTTCAGTGCGTGTCCTCGGCATCTCTCTGGGTATCCCCATCTCCTCTTACGGGGACGTGGGTCAGGTTGGAGTAGGGCCCCTCCTAAAGGCCCAACTGTAACTTCGTCACCTCTCTGGGGTCCCGTCTCCACGTCGAGTCACGTTCGGAGGTCCTGGGGGTCAGGGCTTCAGCATACGAGTGTTGAGGAGATGCAGGTCGGTCTCTGACCGCGAGGCAGCTCCCCGGACACGTGCGTCTGGGTTCTTGGGCCCCGCTGCGATGTGGAGCAGGGAAGGCTGGCCGGCTCATGCAGGGCTGAACTGGACGGCAGACCCTCTGGGGCTTGTGAGAGGAGACGTGACCATCTGCCGAGGGTGAGCGCTGAGTTTTATACTGCTCGTTGTCCTTGCCCTTGGGGCATCCTGTGTCTCCCTCCCTAAAGGTCATCTCTTCCTCTTCTCCAGTTCTCCAGGCCTTGTCCTCGGGCTGGAGACCTTCACCCTGCCTGTTCCACACCTTTTTCTTCAGAGCCACCTCTTCCTTCTGCCCACTTTTTGTAAGGCATTGTCTGCAGGTTTTTGAAATAAGATGTTCCTTTTTTTTAAGATGTTCTTTTTATGTATTTATTTATTTAAGGAATTTCTGTTGCCGAAATGGGGCTCAGATTCACAACCCCAAGATCAAGAGTCACATGCTTTTCCAACTGAGCCAGCCAGGCGCTTCTGAAATAGATGTTCTTACTGGGGTTAATAGAAATGGCCAAAGGGGAAGGAAGATGGTGGCTGTGTTTAAAGACCGTACCGGAAGAAGAATAAGTAAAATAACGGGTTTTTTTTTGTTTAAAAGACCCTACTGGGGCTTCTAGACTTTCCCCCTGTGGCAGCCAGCCTCCAAATGAGAAACATGGTAGTCCATCCCCATTCAGTTTCCACAACCCCATGAGAGAGGTACTCTTACTTGTGTTATAAGTAGGGAAACTGAGGCTCAGAGGAGTTAATGAACTGCCCCGAGGTAATAGTGTGAGGCAAAGCAAGGATTTAAACTCAGGCTTATGACAACCCAGGGCTCAAGTTCAACTCGTAACTACGAGTGACATCAGAGCCTCCGCTTCTACAAACACAAAGCACAGTTTTGAGAAACCCGCTCGGGAGTTGGTAAAGCTGCTGACACTTCCTCAGTCGGAGGGAGCTGTCTGCACAGTGACATGTGTCTTCAGACTGGGGGTTTTGCTCACTACCGTGGGTGTGTGTGAAGGGACTCCACATGGTGGAAATAACCTCGAGTCCATCCCCCCGCCCTTCTGAGAGCATAGCGAAGCGGTACAGGCCGTGGAGGCCAATTGCTAGACTCAAAAGCCTGTTCTCCCACCTACTCACCTTGTGACTTCTGTACCTCGGTTTCCTTGTCTGTAAAATGGGCTGGCAAGTGTTCCTGTCTCAAAGTTGTAAGGATAAAAATAGATGTTATATGGAAAGTTCTTAAAACTGCCTGGCACTTAACCAATGTTATCTATTACCATCATCATCACCACTGCTATTTTCATTCTTGGAAAGGGCGATCTTGGTTGCAAAGCATAGAAACACTCAGACTAACTTTTTAAAAAAAGATTTTATTGGGGCACCTGGGTGGCTCAGTGGGTTAGGCCTCTGCCTTTGGCTCAGGTCATGATCTCAGGGTCCTGGGATCGAGCCCCGCATCGGGCTCTGCTCAGCGGGGAGCCTGCTTCCCCCTCTCTCTCTGCCTGCCTCTCTGCCTACTTGTGGTCTCTCTCTCTGTTAAATAGATAAAATCTTTAAAAAAAAAAAAGATTTTATTTATTTATTTGAGTGAGAGAAGAAGCCGGGGGAGGGGCAGAGGGAGAGAGAGAAGCAGACACCCCACTAGGCTGGGAGCCCAACACGACTTGATCCCAGGACCCAGATATTATGACCTGAGCTGAAGGCAGATGCCACCCAGGCCCTCCTCCCCCCAGACTAACTTGAACTCCAAAAGGAAGAGAGAGGTAAGACTCTCACAGATCCAAACGGGAGGACTTCCAGCTGGACCTTTCAAGAGATCAGAATCTGTACCTGCCAACCCTCTGGGACCCAAGAACCTCACTTTTGTCCCTCTGAGACCACAGTCTCTAACATTCAGCTGGGTCTCCTCCCCTTGTCTTCCCTCTGCAGGCCGGCTTTCTCTCTCTCTGTACTTGGCCAGCAACTGCCCCAGCTATAACGCTGAATCCTCTCTCTTATCCTACACTACCGGTTAGATAACTAGTATTCCATATCCAGATTCCCAGGAGGAATCTGATGGGCCTCATTTGGGTCAGCTGTCTACCTGAGGTCCAGTCAATTCTGGCCAGTGGGACAGAGTCACGCAATAGGACCGTAGTTGTAGGGGGGCCCACCGTACTGAGTAGGGAGACTGGTTCCTTCCCCTCAGCACATTCTCTGTGTCACTCAGAATCTTTTCTAGAAAATGATCATTCTGTAACCACGCTTGGAATTTCATTTCCATTGCCATTATCCTACTTTGTTTCTACATAATACTTACTACTATATGAAATTATGTAGCATACTTGTACGTGTTTACTGCCTGCCTTACTCTAAAGAACATAAGACAGGCAGGCAGCTTGTCTCATTCTTGGTTATAACCATGGTGCCTGGCCTATTGCCTGACACATAGTAGGGAATCAAGTGAAGATTTTATGGAAAAATTAAGGCCCCATCAGTCAGACCAGTGTGTTTAGAAGTGGCAGTCGTCAGCTGTATAACTGCCAAATTCTAATAGTTTCCCAACACTGCTTTGCAAGATTTGCAATCGCGGGGAGCAGGCTGCCCGCAGCCTGTAATTTGCTTTGAATCCAGCTATGAGGCATAGCCTTTTTTTTTTTTTAAGATTTTATTTCTAAGTAATCTCTACACCCTACGTGGGTCCCGAACCCACAACCCTAAAATTAAGAGTCACATGCTCTCCTGACAGAGCCAGCCAGGTGTCCGTCTATGAGATAGATTTTGGACAAAGACTCTGAAGTGAAGGGTGGGGACAAATGGAAGTTGTCTATTCATCGGTTAATATATTTGTCATATGACAAAATTCCTACCTTCCCAGGGACCAAGAGTGTTGAATACTTAGGAAGTGAGGACCCTCTAGGTGATATCAGGGTCCAGAGAGGAAGGCTTTTAATAAGTTCAGGGGTACTCAGAAGGCTTTACAGATGAAGTGACTTTTGAACAGGGTTCTAAGGGATGAGTGGTCTGTGGGGGTTGGAAGGGCATTCCAAGTAGGAGGAAAGGAGAACTTCACAAAAATGAACAGGATTGGAACTCAGGACAGGAGTTGAGGGGGTGTAGAAGTGGCTGAGAAACCAGGCAGAGGGAAATTCCAAATGGCCCTTTTTTTTTTTTTAAAGATTTTTCTTTATTTGACAGAGAAAGAGCATGAGCAGGGGGAGGGGCAGAGGGAGAAGCAGGATCCCTGCTGAGCAGAGACCTCCTCCCCACCCCCTACCCCCCACCCCTGACGTGGGGCTCAATCCCAGGCCCCTGGGATCATGACCTGAGCCAAAGGCAGATACTTAACGGACTGAGTCACCCAGGCGCCCCCCTAAATGGCCCTTTGCCAGGTTAAGGGTATCAGGGTGCACCATCTGATGCAAATAACAACAATAAAAACAACCGGGATTCAAACCAGCTTAAAATAAGATTTAGTATTTCCTGTAACAGGAAGTTCAGGGGGTAAGGCAGGCTCTAGGGTTGGTTAATTAAACGTACAGTGACATCAGTAAGGACCCTGGGTCTTTCCATTTCCAACTCTACCACATTGGCTCAGCCAATAGCCTTCGGTTGGTTTCCTGTGCTGACAGTTGGCTTGCCTGAAATGGTTGGGCCTCCCTGCACTTCCTCCTTCGTGTGCTGCCAGAGATAGTGGCTAACTGCGGCTCTCTCCCTAAATGCAAAGAAACTTTTCTCCAAGCACCCTTGCCTGCTTTACTTCCCTATTCTTGAACTTCTGGGGAAGTGGGGGAGGCATCCTCATAGGTCAGTCAGACCCGGAGCTGGGGGCAGGGCGAGCTCTTCCCTGAGGTACATGGTGCAGCTGGCGAGCCCTGGGCCCTTGAACAAAGTGCGGGTTCCCTTAGTAAAGACGTGAGTCAAGTCTTCAGGAGATGGAAGGTGAGGACCTGTTTTGTCCTCCCTCGCCTTCAGATCTCGGCTCCACTCTCACGGCAGGGAAGCCTCTGACTTGCTCCCGGAAGTCTTGGTGTTGGTTGGTTGTTATGCATCCTCTTTGCCAGAGCACATGATTGGAATTGATTGCGTAACTAATCATGTGCGGAGGGAGTTCTGCGGTTACTCACTGGTGTCAGATAGTAAAGTCTGGGAGAGCGAGGCCTCCTGTCTTCACCATTGTGCCCCCGGTGGTGAGAGTAGCTCTGCTTCACGCAGTGGCTGCTCACAGACACTGTTGAGTCCAAGACCAGATCCACCTCTGACTGGGTCGGATGGTCGGGGTAAGCCATCAAGTGCACGGGGGCTGGCTTCACCGAGGTCACTGTGTTTAGCGAGAAGGCGGCTTTGCCGTGTTCAGGAACTTCACAGCACTGGGGGTAACTATTTTCATTAGTCAATCACCGGATATGAGTGTGTTTTTTTTTTTAATTTGGAAGGCAGTACAAGTTTGTCTTGGCACTCATGCTCATTATCATGGCCTGGGGGATCACCAGCTTATCCTTCATAGCCGGGCCAAATGTTAGGGCCAGCAGCCTTTCCCTCTAGGCCAGAGCCCCCCTCAGCTCTGCCTCCTCCCACCACTCCCCCAATCCTGATGGCAGTCGGACAGCCCAGCCAAGGAGGGGAGGCTTTCATCGCCCGGAGAACCCCTCGAAACCAAGTCCATTCAATCCTGTCTTTATTCATTCATTTGACAAATACCTGTTGTGTGCCAGGCCCTCTGAGGCCTGGGGATGTGCAGAGGAATAATAAAGGCTCATTAATTATAGACGCTCAGGGGTGCCTGGATGGCTCCGTCTGTTAAGTGTCTGCCTTCCTCTCAGGTCATGATCTCTGTCCTGGGATCAAGCCCCACGTTAGGCTCCCTGCTCAGTGAGGAGTCTGCTTCTCCTTCGCCCCCTCCACCTGTCCCTCTCCCTTCCCCTTCCCCTTCTCCTTCTCCTTCCCCTGTGCGTGTGCGCTCGCTCTCTCTGAAATAAATAAAATCTTAAAAAAGTATTAGATGCTCAGTCCACAGGCGTTTCTCACCCCCAAGTTTTTATATGTTTCCGTATGTGTGTATTTACATTTGTTAAGGTTTTTTTTTTTAAAGATTTTATTTATTTATTTATTAGGAAAGAGAGAGAGTGAGAGAGAGAAGGTCAGAGTGAGAAGCGGACTCCCCATGGAGCTGGGAGCCCGATGTGGGACTCGATCCCGGGACTCCGGGATCATTACCTGAGCCGAAGGCAGTCGCTCAACCAACTGCGCCACCCAGGGGCCCTACATTTGTTAAGCTTTTTAAAAAAAAAAAAAAGAAGAGAAGGTCCCCCACCTCAGAGAGAATTTCATGTGAGACTAGGAGTAATACAGATGTGGAGCTGACGGAGAGGCAGTGGGATTGCTGCAAGGATATGGAACCCTGGGTGCGGGTGTGTGTTGGGGGGAAGCCCGTCAGGGAACACTTTCTGTAGAAGGAGTTGGGTTTTGCCTTTTGACTTCAATTTCAGATAAATAGTAATTATTTTAGTATAAGTATGTCCCAGGCAGTATTTGGCACATACTTGTGCTAAAAAAATTACTTGTGTTTCTGAAATTCAGGTGTAACTGGGCTTCCCCTATTTTTTTTTTTTGGCTAAACCTGGCAGCCCCACACAGGTAGTTTGACAGAGAGCAGAGGGAGGTCATTCCAGGCTGAGGGAACAGGACATACCAAAGAAAGGACTTGAGGGGGGCGCCTGGGTGGCTCGGTGGGTTGGGCCTCTGTGCCTTTGGCTCAGGTCATGATCCCAGGGTCCTGGGATCGAGCCCCGCCTGGAGCTTTCTGCTCAGGAGGGAGCTTGCTTCCCCTTCTCTCTCTTCCTGCCTCTCTGCCTACTTGTGGTCTCTCTCTGTGTCAAGTAGATAAATGAAACCTTTATAAAAAAAGAAAAAAGAAAGGACTTGAGGTACAGTTACTTCCCATTTGGTGCGAAAGCTAGATAGGGAGAGCCAGAGGATTCCGGTTCCACCAACAATTATTATGCCTCTATAAAGTGCAGAAGTTCAGTAGTATATAAACCCACCCCCCCACCCCCACCCTGAACTTGCAATCCACTTCCTTACTGCCCACTTATTCTTTTATCTTCCTGTTGCAGTCCCTAGGCCAGAGGCATCAGCATCCCCTGGAGACTAATGAGAAAGATTCTTGGGCTTCGCCCCCAGGCCTACTGAATTAGAATCTGTGTGGGTTGGGCCCTGCACGATGTGTTTTAACAAGCCCTCGAGGTGATTCTGACAAAGGCCCATTGGAAAATTACTGATCCACAAGTCAAAATGTTGAATGAGTCCGGTTGCTTAAAATCAGTAAGGTAAGCCAGGTGTAAGAAGTATCAAGGAAGTGATGGATGGTCCCTGGCCAATGGACAGCTCCTGCCCCTCTGTAGGGCACAGTCTCCAGACATCTCCAGACATGTGTTGCAATGAGGAAATCCAGCTCTAGTGTCACTAGGTCTTTAGAATTTTCAAGAGATGAACATATGTTAAAGATTTTATTTGACTCATTAGTGAAGATACTGAGGAGAGGATACAACCAGTTCAAAGGAGAATCCACAGTACAGACACATTTATAGATGAGGAATATTGAAATGGAGACAAACTGGTTCTTCCACATGGACCAGGTTGTATCTTCCCAGGATAATTCATCTGCATGCCTATAGACAAAAACAATTTTTAATTGCTTTCAGTTATCTAGAGTTTACAGAGATTAACATGATTCCCAAAGAACCAAAAAAAAAAAAAAGAGAGAGAACACAGAAGAGTATGCTATAGACGGTGCAGTTTCTTCAAAAAACAAAGTTTCCAGGGCGCCTGGGTGGCTCAATGGGTTCAAGCCTCTGCCTTCGGCTCAGGTCGTGATCTCAGGGTCCTGGGATGGAGTTCCGCAATGAGCTCTCTGCTCAGCAGGGACCCTGCTTCTCCCTCTCTGTCTGCCTGTTTCTCTGCCTACTTGTGATCTCTTTCTCTCTGTCAAATAAATAAAATCTTTAAAACAACAACAACAACAAAAACTCCACAAAGTTTCCTCTATATGAATAATGTTATAGGTGGAAGCTGTCCCCTGAAAATTCTTTTTGTTGAAGCTCTAAGTCCCTATGCGATGGTATTTGGAGGTGGGACTTTGGAAGTTAATTAGGTTTAGAAGTGATCACAAGGGTGGAGCCCTCAGGAAGAGATTAGTATCTTTATCAGAGGAAGAGATCGCAGTGCTTGCTCTCTCTATCCCTCCCCCCCTCCCTCCACCTTGGAAGCACACAACAAGATGGCAGCCCTCTGCAAACCACGAAGTGAAGTCTTACTAGGGACCCAGTCTGCAGCACCTTATCTTGGACTTCCCAGCCTCCAGACCTGTGAGAAAATGCTTGTTGTTTAGGCCACGGAGTCTGGGTTATTCTGTTAGAGCAGCCCGAGTTTACCAAGACCGGTAACAACCTTAGAAGGTTTAGCGTAGAAGCTGGCCAACAGTTATTCCATTACTTGTCATTCACAGCTTTCATGACAGTTTCCATGTAGAAGGGTGCTAAGGGCAGCAGTCAGACGGAGTTGTGTGTGGCTGACTTATTTTGAAACTGAACTAACACGATGGTGGTAAAATTGTATATTTACTCGGGGCTAGGGATGTCACTAGGCCACAAAGGTACAAGCGCCCTTGGCTCTGAGGGTCCCAAACAGCTCGGGTGTGCTTCCTCGCGACTGACAAAATCCAGAGGCAGAGACAGTGGTGGTGAAGCAAGAAAAGGACTTACTACAGTGAGGCCAGCACAGGGAGGAGAGCAAACTAACATCTCAAACCGTCTCCAAAGTGCCGAAAATACTTCCAGGTTTGTATAAGGAAAATGTGGGGCAGTGGTGGGCAGTGAAGGTCAGGTCATCAATGACTATGATTAGGGTCAATCACCGGCAGGGGTTTGCTGGCCCAGGGTAGTCCCCACTGCTGGGGGGGATAGTGTTGGTTCCCATCAAAGGATGCTTTTCCCGTGCGGCCTTTTGCCACAGTTAAGAGATAAGCTGGAAAGAATCAATTAGAAAGTACAGATTGAGGTCAAGATGGAAGTGGTTGAAGTCCTTGTTGAAAGACGGGACCTAAAGCCATATACCTCTTATTCTAGGGTTCACTTGGCCATCCAAAAAATACTGAGTGGCACTATTGTGCCAGGCGGTATTCTAGGTACTGGGGATATAGACATGTACAGAGCAAAGTTTTTGCTTTTATTAGTGGGTTGAAATAGGCAATGGAGTATAGACAACTAGTTCTTCGAAGGAAAATTATCATTGTCTAGGTAGCATGGTCTTTTGTTGTTTCACAGACCTCTTACAAGTGGTTACTCATAGACGACTGATAGTAATGCAAATTATCCTGCAAGCCGGATGGACCAGCCCCCACTGCTGATGGAAAAGCTAGTTCTGTGTCCATTTGTCCATGTGTTCCAACATTCCTTTATTCTGTACACATTTGCCTTTTCTTTTGAAAAAAATATTTTTTAGATTTATTTATTTGACAGAGATCACAAGTAGGCAGAGAGGCAGGCCGAGAGAGAGGGGGAAGCAGGCTCCCGCCGAGCAGAAAGCCCAATACAGGGCTCGATCCCAGGACCCCGAGATCATGACCTGAGCCGAAGGCAGAGGCTTTAACCCATTGACCCACCCAGGAGTCCTCTTTTGAAATTTTTAAATAATCTCTATACCCAATGTGGGGCTTGAACTTCCAAACTCAAGATCAAGAGTCTTAACGCTCTACTGACTTAGCCACCCAGGTGCCCCCAACATTTTCTCTCATTTAAATGAATTACAACATCAGATCTGTTCAGTTCCCCTCATTTAATTAAAGAGTTAAAATATTGAACACGTGTTCATTTCAATATGTATGAGAATCATGACTTTTTTGGGGAAAAAATTATCCTTTAACAAAATAAGCAGTATCTAGTAGATTGATGGTGTATTGTGTAACTGAGAAAACAGGGCAGTATGATGGAAAGCAGGCATGTCATTTCAGAGAAGGTGGTGTGGGGAGAAGATCCTCCTGGATAAAAATAGACCCCCCCCCAAAAAAACCATTCCTAGTTTATCTGAAATTCAAATTTAACTGGGTATCCTGCATTTCATCCAATAAGCCTACTCCAGAAGGACCAGAGCACGCAGGCCTCGCGAAGTTGGCTTGATGGGTTTTGACCCCGTTGCTGGTCTGGAAGTAGATTGGGCAAACACAGCCTCCGCGGAGGGGAGGCATCTCTGCTAGGCAGCACCCTCGGCTCCGGGCCCGCACGGAGGCGGGGCTTGGCTGCTGGGCGGGGCCGCGTTAGGCCCCGCCCCGTCACGTGCCAACCCTCGCTTGCCGCGTCGGCATCCCGGGATCGCGCCTGACGGCGGCGACTAGAGGACAGGGGCGGCCGCAGCTTGAGTAGCGGGGCCCGGGCCATGGCGGCGGCGGCGACAGTGGCAGCGGGGGCCGGGGCCGCGGCCGGGGCGGAGTCGGCCGAGGGGCCTTCGGGGCCTTCGGGGCCGGCGGCTGCGCTGGAGCTGTGGCTCAGTGAGTAGCGGACCCGCCCCACGGCGGGGGCCCAGCGCCACACGTGAGGCCTGGCTTCCCGCCTCCCCGGGGCTTTCTTCTGACGCGGCGGCGGGCAGGTGGCCGGGGGCTGGGCCTGGCTGGGCGTGGGTGCGGGGATCCTCCTGGGTTCCCCGGAGGAGCCTTAGGAGTCCGCTGGGCGGCGGAACCCGGGGCTGCGAGCTCGGCTGCCCGCCACTGCCCACCTCCTCTGTCGTCGCAGCACACAAACATGATTCACGTAATGGCTAGCGTTTGGAGAGCTTTTCTTTTGCGTCAAGCACTGTGCTAGAAGCATTTCAGCCAT
>CM052805.1:15459064-15538452 GCA_028533885.1 Nasua narica | reverse complement strand
GAAGACGCTGGGCTTACTGACTCCCTGATGAATTGCCCTTTAAAGGGACAGAGGGGTATACTGTTAACTCTCCCAATTCCACGTAACACATCATAGCGTGCAAAGATGTGCAAATTGTATTCTATGTTTGGGACATTTGTTAAAAGATGGCTTTCTTAATGTCACCTGGTCTCCAACCAGACTTGCTAAGTGAGAAACTCTGGCAGGTGCCTAGGGACCTGCATTTAACCGTGCCCCAGCTGGCGCTGGTCGTCTGTGGATCCTATTTTGAAAAGCCCACGGAATGCAGACATTGGGGCCAGACACATGTAAGGCTTGGGTTCAACTCTGTGAAATCTGAGGGAGGTTACTCAACCTCTCTGAGCCTCAGTTTCCCTATTTGTAGGAGGTGGCTGCTGCTGATTTCTGTGGACATTCAGTGCTAGAACGTTTGTAGATCACCTGCGCTACATAGTTGGCATTTACCCAGTGTCAGGTTCTTTGATTCTCTCTCCTTACAAAGGGAGTTTCAGTTTAACTCAGTGGAGGAGAAGCATTGATGTCGGGTCAGGTTGATGGTTCCTTCCTCGTCGTCACATGGCCCACACCCAGCAGACCGGGGAGGACATGGTCCTGGCTTGCCTGCCTCCCAGCCCACCTCCTCTCCCCTCCCCATCTTCCACGGGCTCAGAAGGCTGTGTGGTTGGGGGTGCTTTGGGGAAAGTTCCCTTCCTGTCTTCTGACCCATTCATTTTGTCCACCGGTGACCGGCCTGATTTCCACCTTTTGTTCTTGGGTTCTCGCTACAGAAACAAGTCACCAGGCTCTCCAGAACATGCCCAAAGTGCTCCGCGACGTCGAAGCCCTGAAACAGGAGGCGTCTTTTCTGAAAGAACAAATGATTCTTGTCAAGGAGGACATTAAAAAATTTGAGCAGGATACGTCTCAGTCGATGCAGGTATTTCGGCTCCTGCCCCTAATGTTGCTTCTTGGTTTCGGAAGACGTTCACAGACGTTTCTGTGAGACAGGCACGTGCCACGATGCCTGTGTTTCAGGTCACTGGCGGAGGGTAGAGCTAAAGGAACTGCCACTTCCTTAGTTTTTGCCCTCTCGTCTCTCTTTTAGGTATTGGTAGAAATCGACCAGGTGAAGTCCAGAATGCAGCTCGCGGCGGAGTCCCTGCAGGAGGCAGACAAGTGGAGCACCCTGAGTGCCGACATCGAGGAGACCTTCAAGACTCAAGTAGGTCTTTAGTTTAGGGGATGTCCGCAGGCCGGTTAGGCAGGTGCTTGAGGTTCGGAGAAACAAATGAGAAAGTCGTTATCTCGAACCCACAAGGGCTAGGAAAAAGTAGCGCGTGGAAACGCACAGGCAAAGGGTGGGAAAGCCTGCAGTTGTTCTGGGTCTTTCCACCTTCTGGAGTTGGTATCTCCTGCTCGGCGAAGGCCTTCTCATCACAGAGAGTTCAGGAGAAACCTCAGCGGAAAAGGCAGAGAAAGTGGATGAAAGGAGAGTGTGGAACACGGGCGGGGGACCTTCCACATCCTGGGACCTCTCTGCAGTTGTCTGTTCTTTGGGTCCCTCTGCCACCACTCTGGTCATGCTTCCCGTTGTCTTTCTCCTAAACCATTGGGACAGTCACCTGTCCCTGCTGGCCACTGGCCTCTCACAGGCAAACTCACTCCCTCCCTCCCCCGTGTCCGGGTAGCACCTGAGCTGTACTCCTTAAATTGTACCCTGGTCTCGCCGTTCCAACACACTGTGAACTCAGGGGCTGCCGTGTGGTCTTCTTTGTGTCTCAGGAGTCTAGTACAGTGTCTGACATGTGGTAGACACCTGTGGGGTGCTGAAATGAAACAATCACTACATTCTTAATTCTTTTATTTATTTTTTTAAAGGTTATTTATTTATTTATTTGACAGAGAGAGAGAGATCACAAGTAGGCAGAGAGGCAGGCAGAGAGAGAGGGGGAGGCAGGCTCCCCGCTGAGCGGAGAGCCCGATACAGGGCTCGATCCCAGGACCCTGAGATCACGACCTGAGCTGAAGGCAGAGGCTTTAACCCACTGAGCCACCCAGGCACCCCCATTCTTAATTCTTTTAAAAAACAGCATTTATTTTTCTAATTTTAAGTGTAATTTATGTGAGTCTTAGATGATTTGGAAATCATCATCAATCATCAGAAAAAAAAATGATCTTTATTCCTGTGCCCCACTAATAGGTTTTTTTAATGTCTACTAGGTATTTTTCTATGTATTTATCCATATTTGGGCTCATGTATTTTTGCATGTATGCATGTATTACTGGGTGCATGCATTACTGGATTACATGCATCTATGCATGTATGTATATATTCTAATGGCCATTTTTTATCTTGTTTATCTTAATAGTAAGTCATATTTTCCTTTGTAATTAATACTTCTCAGAAAACGATTTTTAATGTGTACACATATTCCGTATGCCATTATGAGTAACTCATCCTTTAGGATTTAGGTTGCTTCCAGGCTTTTGTTACTACAACACTAGAATCACATTAATTAATTAGAATGCTTTAATATCTCTGTGTCCCTCTGTTTCTTTCTTTCTTTTTTTTAAGATTTTATTTCTAAGTAATCTCTATACCCAATGTGGGGCTCGAACTCACCACCCTGAGATCATGTTCAACCAACTGAGGCAGTTGGGCTCCCCCCCTCTAATTGTTTCTTTCGGACAAATTTCTAGAAAAGGAAACACCAGGTCAAAAGATGTGAGGGGCGCCTGGGTGGCTCAGTCAGTTAAGCATCTGCCATCGTGAAGCTCAGGTTATGATTTCAGGGTCTTGGGATTTGCCGCATTGGGCTCTGTGCTCGGGGAGTAATCTGATTCTCCCTCTCCCTGTGCACCACCCCCCAGTCCCCTGCTTGTGTGCGTGGTGCGCGCTCTCTCTCTCTCCCTCTCTCAAATACATAAATAAAATCTTTAATTAAAAAAATGGTGTGAGTAGTTTTCAAGGCTCTTGATGCGTATTGCTAAATTACCTTCCAGAAAGACAGTATAAATTTTTGGGACCAGACTCTTCTTTACACTCTCACCAAAATAGCTATCATAATTTTTTCCAGGGTTTTTCACTTTGTTAGGAGGAAAACTCTTATTTTAATTTCCATTGATTTGGCTGCTAATAATATTGAACATAATAAGTTTATGGGTCATTTTCTTATTACATGAGTTGTCTTTTCCTGTATTTTGTCTGTTCTTAAAGAAGTATTTGGGCTCTTTCATTTCTTTCTTTTTTTTTTTGTTTTTAAGATGTTATTTATTTGAGAGAGAAAGAGAGCACAAGCAGAGGAGAGGGGCAGAGGGAGAGGGAGAGGCAGACTCCCTGCTGAGCAAGGAGCCAGACGCAGAGCTCGATCCTGGTCCCAGGACCCTGAGATCATGACCTGAGCTGAAGGCAGACACTTAACTGACTGAGCCACCCAGGCGCCCTTGAAGGACCTGGTGTCTTTTAAAATAAATATCCTCTCTTCTGGCCTTTTATAGGACATAGCTGTGATTTCTGCCAAGCTGACCGGTATGCAGAACAGCTTAATGATGCTTGTTGATACACCAGACTACTCAGAAAAATGTGTGCACCTAGAGGCGCTGAAGAACAGGCTGGAGGCCCTGGCCTCGCCGCAGATTGTAGCGGCGTTCACCTCCCAGTCTGTAGGTAAGTGCGGGCCTCGCTCCTCGCTGCACGCCTCCCCACAGAGGTGAGGCTTTCCAAGTCTTCAGCCTTTTGAGTGTCTTCCTGTGAATTAAATTATGTAATTCGGAAGTTACGTTGTAACCTAATGGGAGTTACCTTTTTCCGATGGTTTATATGAATACTTTCAAGCATACGGAGATGTTGAGATAAGCACACAACAAACACACTATCTAGATCCTAGTTTGGCATTTTAGCACATTTGGTTTGTCACACATCTACCCACCCATCCATTGCTCTGTCCATTCAGTTCTGTTTGGGATGCATTTTATTTATTTATTTATTTATTTATTAAAGATTTTATTCATTTGTCGGAGAGAAAGAGAGTACAAGCAAGGGGAATGGCAGGCAGAGGCAGAGGGGGAATCAGGCTCCCTGCTGAGCAAGGAGCCCGATGTGGGACTCGATCCCAGGAGCCTGGGATCATGACCTGAGCCAAAGGCAGATGCCCAACCACCGAGCCACCAAGGCGTCCCTTGGGATGCATTTTAAAGTAACTTGCAGATATCCACATACTTCACTCTTAAATGCTTCAGCATTCATATCAATAACTAGAGTTCAGTATCGGTTTATGCTTCTCTTTTTGGGGGGTAAAATTTACTTTTAGAGAAATGCACACATCTTAAGTATACCATCTGATGAGTTTTGACCCTCGTCAAATATGATTTTTATTTCCTCTGACCTACTAATGTGGGAAATTATATTGTTAGCATTCCTAATACCCTATTATTTGTGCCACTCACGATCAATCCCCACACGTTTATGGGATGTCTGGGTGCCCTCGCACATGTGTGACTGCATGTTAAAGTCCTACTGGATTTGTTTTGTTTTTTTTTTTGTCCTACTGGATATTTGATGACATTTTATTTAGAACTTTTCAATAGAGAGCTCATTAGTAAATATCTCTGTCAGGGTTTATTTAGTATGATGGTTGTGTTGGTTGGGAAGCTTTCATTCTCCTTATTACTCTGTTAGGTTTGTTTTTGTGTTTTTTTTTTAAGATTTTATTTATTTATTTGATAGAGAGAGATCACAGTAGGCAGAGAGGCAGGCAGAGAGAGAGGAGGAAGCAGGCTCCCTGCTGACCAGAGAGGCTGATGCGGGGCTCGATCCCAGGACACTGAAATCATGACCTGAGCCAAAGGCAGAGGCCTTAACCCACTGAGCCATCCAGGCGCCCCTGTTAGGTTTTTTTTTTTTTTAAGATTTTATTTGTTCATTTGAGAGAGACTCAGAGAGACAAAGACAGAGAGCAAGGGAGCGAGGAGAGGTAGAGGGTGAAGCAGGCTTCCCGCTGAGCAGGGAGCCTGATGTGGGGCTTGATCCCAGGACCCTGGGATCATGACCTGAGTCAAAGGCCTAAGCTTAACTGACTGAGTCACTCAGATGCCCCCAAATAGCATTTCTGCTCTTATTCTGTTTAATTTTTACTTTCGTGAGATCATTATTTACTTGCTAATTTTTTTTCCTTAGCTTTGCCAGTCTCCTTTTATATCTCACTGTGATACCTTAGATCCTCTATCCTTTTTTTTTTTAAGATTCTATTTTTTTTTTTTTAAAGATTTTATTTATTTATTAGGAAAGAGAGAGAGTGAGAGAGAGCATGAGAAGGGAGAAGGTCAGAGTGAGAAGCGGACTCCCCATGGAGCTGGGAGCCCGATGTGGGACTCGATCCCGGAACTCCGGGATCATGACCTGAGCCGAAGGCGGTTGCTTAACCAACTGCGCCACCCAGGCGCCCCAAGATTCTATTTTTTTAAGTAATCTCTACACCCATTGTGGGGCTCAAACTCACAACCCCAAGATCAAGAGTTGCGTGCTCTACTGACTGAGCCAGCCAGGTGCCCCACCTTAGATGCTGTTAGGGAAAGCATACCGCATTTAATTTCCTTAAGAGTGTGAAGCAACTGTAGCCTCAAATTTCTTCTCTTTCCTAGGCTAAGTCTTTGAAGTTCTCTCTGTTTTAAAAAGAGTTTTTTTCAAATTATAGTAAAATACACATAGCATAAAGTTTACCGTTTTAACCATTTCTAAGTGTACAAGTTAATGGCGTAAAGTATTTTTACATTGTTGTGCAGCCATAACCACCAGCCATCTCCAGAACTCCTCATCTTCCTCAGTTGAATTCTGTACTATTAAATACTAACTCCTTACTCTCTTACCCCCAGCCCCTGGCACCCACCATTCTTCTTTCTGTCTCTATAAATTTGACTACTCTAGGTACCTTATAGAAGTAGAATCACACAGCATCTGTCATTTTGCGATTGGTTGATTTCACTTGGCGTGTATCGTCAAGGTTTTTCTGTGTTGTAGCATGTGTAAACATTTCTCTCCTTTAAAAAAAATTTTTTTTTCTTCCTTTTTAAGTCTGAATATTATTCCATTGTGTGTATATATATATATATATATATATATATATATGTCACCTTTCGTTTATCTGTCCATGGACAGTTGAATTACTTTCGCTTTTTGACTGTTGTGAAAAATGTTGCTGTATACACAGGTGTACAGATACCTGTTTGAGTCTCAGCTTTCAGTTCTTTTGGGTATATGCCCAGAAGTGGAATTCCTGGATCCTAAGATAATTCTACTCTTAATTTTTCAAGGAACCATGTTTTCCATAGGAGTTATGTCTTTTTACATTCCCACCAATAATGTACAAGTAATGTACAAGTTCCAGTTTCTCCACATCTTCCCCAGCACATGTCATTTTCTGCTTTTTTGATAGTAATCATCCTAATAGGTGTGTAGTAGTATCGCATTGTGATTTTGACCTGCGTTTCCCTAATTATTAATGATATTGAACATAGTTTCATAGTTTCATATCCTTATTGGCCATTTAGATATCTTCTTTGGAGAAATGTCTATTCAAGTGCCTTGCCCATTTGTTTTTTTTTAAGATTCTGTTTATTTATCTGTCAGAGAGAGAGACCACACAACCAGGAGGCGCAGCAGGCAGAGGGAGAAGCGGGTTCTCCGCCGAGCAGGGAGCCCAATGGGGGCCTTGATCCCAGAACTCTGGGATCATGACCCGAGCTGAAGGCAGATACTTAACCAACTGAGCCACCCAGACGTCCCAAGTCCTTTGCTTATTTTAAAATCAGGTTATTTATTTTTTATTGTTCAGTTGTAGGAGTTTGTTATATATTCTGGATATTAATCTCTGATCAGATATATGATTTGTAAACTCTCATTCTGTGAGTTGTCCCTTCATTCTATTTATAGTGTCTTTTGATATACAATTCTTAAATTTTGATGTAGTCTGATATATCTGTTTTTAATTTTGTTGCCCATGTTATTGGTGTCATAAGTGAGAAACTATTGCCAAATCAATTGTCGTGAAACTTACCCCATTTTCTTCTAAGAGTTGATAGTTTTAGTTCTTCTATATAGCTCTTTGATAGATTTTTATATATGGTGTAAGGTAAGGGTCCAATTTCTTTCTTTTGCATGTGGATATCCAGTTTTCTGAGCATCATTTGTTGTCCTTTCCCAATTGAATGGCCTTGACATCCTTGTTGAAAGTCATTTGACTATATATGTGAAGGTTTATTTCTGGGATCTCTATTCTCTTGCGTTGGTCATGTCTATTCTTATGCCAGTACCACACTGTTAACCCCACTGGTCCATACATATTGTTTTGATTATCGTAGCTTTGTTGTAAGTTTTGAAATCATGAAGTGTGAGACCACCAATGTTACCCTTCTTTTTCAAGACTGTTTTGTCTATTTGGGATCCCTTGAAATTCCATATGAATTCTAGGATGGGTTTTTCTGTTTCTCCAGAAGACACCATTGGAATTTCGGTAGGGATTACGTTAAATCTATAGATGGCTTTGGGTAGTATTACCATCTTAACAGTATTAAGTCTTCTAATCCATGAACGTGGGATGTTTTTTCATTTATTTTTGTCTTCTTTAATTTCTTTCAGCAGTGTTTTGTCATTTTCAGAGTACAAGTCTTTCAGCTCTTTTTTACATTTTTCCTAAGTATTTTATTATTTTTCTTGTTACTGTAAATGAATTTTTTTTATTTCCTCTTTAGATCATTCATTGTTAATATATAGAAGAACAACTGATTTTTTTTTAAAGATTTTATTTATTTATATGAGAGAGAGAGAGTGAAAGAGAGCATGAGAGGGGAGAAGGTCAGAGGGAGAAGCAGACTCACCGTAGAGCTGGGAGCCTAATGCAGGACTCGATCCCTGGACCCTGGGATCATGACCTGAGCTGAAGGCAGCCACCTAACCAACTGAGCCACCCAGGTGCCCAACAACTGATTTTTTTTTTAAAGATTTTATTCATTTGAGAGAGACAGACAGAGAAAGCACAAGCAGTGGGAAAGGAAGAAGCAGACTCCCCACTGAGCCGGGAGCTCGATGTGGGGCTCGATCCAGGACCCGGAGATAATGACCTGAGCCAAAGGCAGATACCCAACCATCTGAACCACCCAGGTGCCCCAACACAACTGATTTTTGTGTGTTTGTATCCTACAACTTTGCCAAATTCACTTATTAATTCTAACAGGTTTTTTTGTGGAATCGTTAGGGTTTCCTGATTATAAGATCATATTATCTGCAAACAAAGATAATTTTACTTCTTCCACTTCTCTTTGAATGCTTTTAATTTCTCTCATGCCTCATTGCTCTAAGACTTCCAGCCCTAAGGTGAATAGAGGTGGCAAAAGCAGGCATTCTTGTCTTGTTCCTGATCTCAGAGGAAGAGTTTGAAATAGTCTTGCACCATTGAGTATTATGTTAGCTGGGGGCTTTTCATACAGGGCCTTTATTATGTTGACATAGTTTGCTTCTGTTCCTGGTTTGTTGAATTATGTCATGAAAAGTGTTGAATTTTTTTTTTAAAGATTTTATTTATTTATTTGACAGAGAGAGACATCACAAGTAGGCAGAGAGGCAGGCTGAGTGAGAGGGGGAAGCAGGCTCCCTGCCAAGCAGAGAGCCCGATGTGGGGCTCGATCCCAGGACCCCGGGATCATGACCCGAGCCGAAGGCAAAGGCTTCAACCCACTGAGCTACCCAGGTGCCCCAAAAGTGTTGAATTTTAACAAATTCTTTTCTTTACCATTCGAGATGATCATGTGGATTTTTTCCATCATTCTGTTAATACGGTATATTACATTGATTGATTTTTATATACCGAACCTTCCTTGCATCTCAGGAATAAATTCTACTTGGCTGCAGAGTATTATCCTTTAATGTGCTACTAATTTTGGTTTGCTAGTATTTCGTCGAGGATTTTTGCATCACTATTCATCAAGAATGTGACATCTGGGTGGCTCAGGTGGCTAGTGTCTGACTCTTGATTTCCGCTTAGGTCATGGTCTCCGGGTCATGAGATCGAGCCCCATGTTGGGCTCTGTGCTGGGCATGGAGTCTGCTTGAGTGCATGCGTGCTGTCTCTCAACAAAAAAAAAAATCATCAGGGATATTGGTCTGTAGGTTTCTTTTCTTGTATTATCTTTGTCTGGCTTTGGGTTGGGGGAATGCTGGCCTCATAGAATGAGTTACAAAGTGTTTCCTCCTCTTCAGTTTTTTGTAAGAGTCGTAGAAATATTGGTATAAATTTTTCTTTAAATGTCTAGTATATTCACCAGTAAAGCCATTTGGTGTGCTTTTCTTTGTTGAAAGTTTTTCGATTATTGATTCGATCTCCTTACTAGTTTGGGATCCATTTAGAGTTCTTATTTCTTCATGATCGAGTCTTGGTAGATTCTGTGTGTCTCAGAATTTGTTCATTTCGTCTAGTTTATCCAATTTGTTGGTATTTATTTATTAATTTATTATTAACTTATTTATTTAAAAAAATATTTGTTTGAGAGAGAGAGCATGAACTTTGGGAGGAGCAGAGGTAGAGAGAGAAGCAGACGCCGTGCTGAGCACAGAGACCGACACGGGGCTCTCTCCCAGGATCTGGAGGTCATAACCTGAGCTGAAATCAGATGCTTAACCGACTGAGCCACCCAGGCACCCCTATTTTTTTTAAGTAGGCTCCATGCCCAACATAGGACTTGAACTCAATCCTGAGATCAAGACCTGAGATTAAGAGTTGGACACTCTACCAATTGAGCCATCCAGTACTTTCTTATAATCTTATAATCCTTTTTATTTCCGTAAGATCAGTAGTAGTGTCCTTTCTTTCATTTCTGACTTCATTTGAAATATCTTCTCTCTTTTCCATAGTGAATCTAATTAAAAGTTTGGCCATTTTGTTCATCTTTTCAAAGAACCACCTCTTGGTTTTGTTGATTTTTCTTTTTTGTTTTGCTCTATTATATTGCTCTCGACTCCAGTCTTTGTTATTTCTTCTCTTCTGGCTACCTTTAGATTTAATTTGTTCTTCTTCTTTTTTTTTTTTTTTTTCTAGTTCTTTAGGGTGTAGAGTTTAGGTTGTTGACTTGAGATCTTTCTTCTTTTTTAACATAAGCATTTACAGCTATAAATTAGCTCTTAGTGTTGCTTTTGTGGCATCCCACACCTTTCGGTATATTGTGTTTTTATTTTCATTTGTCTCAAGATAATTCCTAATTTCCCTTATGGTATCTTTTTTGGCCCATTGATTGTTAAAGACTGTTGTTTAGTTTCTACATATTTGTGAATTTTCCCACTGTTTTTTCTTCTTTTGATTTCTAGTTTTATTTCATTATGATTGGAAAGGATATATGATTTCCCTCTTAGTCACACTTGTTTTCTGGCCTCAGTTGTGAGCTGTCCTGAAGAATATTTCATGGGCACTTGAGAAAAATGTGTATTCTGCTGTTTTTGGGTGGAGGGTTCTGTGTGCGTGTGTGTGTGTGTGTGTGTGTGTGTGTTAGATCTAATTGGTTTATGGTGGTGGTAAAGTCCTGGACTTCCTTATTATCCTCTCTCTGCTTGTTCTTGAAGTGCTCTCATGATGTCCCTTCTGCACTCTCTGTTCCTTTTCTTTTGTCCCCTCCCTGTGGTACTTTTGCATAGGTCCTATTGTCGGGTTTTTTTTTTTTTGGTTTGTTTTTGTTACTGCTTAGTCATACTTCTATGTGGCTACTTTTTTCTGGGCTTGCTCTTTACTGGAAAATAACGTGCGATCTCCTTGGAAGCCCATTGTTGTTTACCTGGGCTTTGTTGAGAGCCATCCTCTTGACCTTGAATTAAAGGCTACATGCTGTGTTGTGCTCTTCAGCTGCCTAAAGAGAACGGGCTCAGTACCCATCTCCAGCCTTTTCATCCCATAACTTACCCATTTGTCAGTCATCTGGAGTGTTCTCATCAGGATCCTAGGACTGGAGTTTGGTTGTGGAAAGTCACCATCTGGTAGCTTTGTCCCTCTCATTTTCTCATGAATTTTTGCAGCTAGAGACCCACAGAGCTCACGGATATGGTTGGGGTGCACCTCTGGTAAGGTAGGGTTGGAGAAGTTAGGAATGGAGGTGGGGAGGTGGTGGCTCCATGAATTTGAATGCTTTTCCTTTCATTCTGAAGGGGTTCACTACTGGAATCAGGTCCGGATGCTGCCCTTTGGGTCAGGATTACGGGCCATGGTAGTGAGGGCAAGCTATATTTGACTACGCTTGTTCACATTTAAATCAGGCCTGATTCCAGACCCACTCTTTGTAGGCAGGATGTCTCTTTTTAGCCACTGCTGGGCTGATGCGGAAATAAGCCTTCTCCCCTTGCCTGGACCAGACCTCCTCGCTGCTCCCTGTCTCCACCGTGTCCTGCCACACTCAGCTGCTCCCTGCCGGCATTCCCTGTGCTCCTGGAATCTCCACTCACCTTGGGCCAGAGTGACTGAGTATCTCATTACTTTCTCTGAAGTTTTATAGTGTAGATATTTCCCCAGCTTCAGTACAGATGAAATGGTGTATTTTTCTCCTGGTGGTGAATTTTGGTGAGCATCAGGAAGGTTCCCCACCCCACCCAAAGTAATGTGTTCTTTCTTTAGACATCTTTCTTGGAAGGCCAAGTTGCTTTTTTATCTAATGGTTTTTATTTTTATTTTTTTAAAGATTCTTTGTTGGTTTATTTATTTATTTATTTATTTGACAGAGAGAGAGAAAAAAGTTTTGCATGAGCACAAACAGGGAGAGCATCAGAGAGAGAGAGAGGGAGAAGCAAGCTCCTCACTGAGCAGAGAGCCTGATGCAGGGCTTGATCCCAGGACCTGGGATCATGACCTGAGCTGAAGGCAGACACTTAACCAACTGCACCACCCAGGCGCCCCTATCTGTTTTTAAAGGGAAATCTCTGGGAGTGCCTGGGTGGCTTAGTTGGCTAAGCATCCGACTCTTGATCTCAGAGTCTTGAGTTCTGTGGACCTACTTAAAAAAGCAGGGGGGGGGAAGCAGGGGGGGATTGCTGCTAAATTAGTACCTCCCTAACACCTTACCACTTCCCATTTCTCTGCTTAGAGTGACAGTCTCCAACCTCATATGCCTATTTCAGTTTACACAACCAACCAGTGATTAAGTTATGTTGAAGCGAAATTTTGTGTTAAAAATTTTACTTATTTATTTGTCAGAGAGAAAGAGCATAAGGAGGGGGAGTGGCAGGCAGAGGGAGAAACAGGCTCTCCACTGAGCAAGGAGCCCGATGTGGGACTCGATCCCAGAACTCTGGGATCACCAACTGAGCCAAAAGCATCTGCTTAACTGACTGAGCCACCCAGGCATCCCTGAAGCAACTTTTTGTAGCACAGTTTTACACATAGCAGGGAGATTCATTGATCTAAGGGATCATGGGAAAATAATAAGCATGTTAGGGGCATAAAGCCATCTTCTAACTTATGGACTCCTGCCTATCAAAGTGAGATCTACCGACAGATTTCCTCAGCCTAGCTGGGTTATCATCATAGTAGTTGCCCTCACAGATTTTCCTTCTCAGCCGGGATATAAAAGTTGGGTACCTGTTTGTGCAGTTAAAGTTTTTTTTCTTCTTTTAATTTCTTTCTGAGACGGTAGCATCTGAGTTTTGGCCAGAAGGGGGCAGACGAGTGCCAGAGGTGGTGCAGCCGAAGGCCTGTCCCAAGACCGCTGCCCTGGCTTCTCAGCAGTAAGCCTGGAAGCAAGGGTCCCATTCAGTCCTTTCCTCTGCCCTTGGGAAAACATGTAAGAAACTACTTGACATTAATACCAGAATTTGACTTTCAGAGTCCATTGCTATGTGCGGAATGCTGATGTTTACCAAATTATTTACTTATTCCTCAAGCCACCAAATATGTGAACATTTAAGCGGTTGAGTTTATTTGCTTTTGTACAGTTCCTATCTGGTGTAATTCAAAGTACGCGTTTCGAAAGGATAGCTCCTTTTTAAATGTTATTTTAAAATACTGATTATGTGAGGAACAGCAGGGAATGCAAGGATGAGTAAGATAAGGTTGCTGTCCTTCAGGGACCTTACAGCTGATTAAGGGTGAGGCCAGGAGAGAACAAGTACACAAATAATTTTATTACAAGGTGGAATGTGAAAGTTGCTTTAGCCACCCCTGAGATGAAGGAAAAAGATGATAGAAAATCGAGGAAGCTTTTCTGAAAGAGCTAATATATGTGCAGAACTTTGAAAGAGGGATGAATTTTTTAAAAAAATTTTAATTGTTTCCTTTTTAAAAATATTTTATTTTATTTAAGATTTTATTTATTTATTTGACAGAGAGAGACACAGCTAGAGAGGGAACACAAGCAGGGAAAGTAGGAGAGGGAGAAGCAGGCTTCCCGCCAAGCAAGGAGCCTATTGTGGGACTTGATCCCGGGACTTGATGACCTGAGCTGAAGGCAGATGCTTAACAACTGAGCCACCCAGGCGCCCCTAAAGGTTTTATTTATTTATTTGAGAGATAGAGAGTGAGAGAGAGCACAAGCAGAGGGGGCAGCAGAAGGAGAGGGAGAAGCAGGCTCCACACTGAGCGGGGACCCGATGCTGAGCTCTGTCCCAGGACCCTGGGATCATGACCTGAGCCGAAGGCAGATGCTTAACCTACTGAGCCACCCAGGTGCCCCTAATTGTTTCCAATTATAAAAGTAATACAGGTTATTGAGAATGAAAGATATATACAAAATTAAAAACCTGATTTACCAGTGTACTCAGCACCCAGAGATGACTATTAATATTTCCTTTTAGTTTTTTCCTGTGAGTGTGTACCTGTATCTTTTAAGGCAAGGCTATCCATTGAATATATACAATTTTATACCTTGTTTTCCCCCCGTGAACACTGTGGCATGAGCATTTTCGCATTGGGTGTAGAATTTTGATAGGTGGGGAGAAATGTTTCCAGCAGAGAAAACAGCGTACATATGAGTAGTGTAGGAATGGGAAAACTCAGGGTCAGTTGTGGGAATAACAGTGAAGCCCATCTCAATGGAGTGAACATTGGGAAATGGTCAGAGATGAAGCTGGACAGGAGAGCTGGGGAGAGCATGAGGAGTTTCCATCTGGGGAAAATTTCATGGCTCTTAGCAGTTTATTATTAAGTCTGCTGAGGGCTATTGGCCAAGTGGAAGGAGTGTGGACTGGGGAGATGGACAGACCAATTTTGGAATCTTTGGGCTGCTGCCTCTTAGCAATGAGACCTCAATTTCCTTCGTAGTAAAGGGAGTACGGATCGCACACCCTCCCAATTCCTGCGCTCCTGGTTCCGGGGGAGGCAGTCCATGAATGTTGCTCCTTTCTCTGGGACCCCATTCAAGATTTCACAGCTCTCACAGTCACCCAAAGGGAATACATCCTAAGAGACCAGTCGGAAACTCGTGAAGGTTCTATTTGAATGGGAGCAGCAGCCGCGTTTCTGGAAAGCTCTCTAGCTCAGCAGATGGAGCTACACTACAAGTTGGAATCCAGACCCACAAATGACTTCACTGATTTCATTTTTCCATTTCTGGAATTCAGTTAAAATTTGTGCCCCTCACCAACAGTGTTGAAAAAGTCAAACAGTACTGGAGTTCTTACTGGGGAGAGGAACATTTTTTCCCTCTACCGCTTCATTCCCTAGTCCCTATCCCAGGAGAGCGCTTTTAATTCTCAGAGCTGTTTTCTCTGGCATTTCACTTTATATTTCTGCACAATACATTTATTTACTTATATATATATTTTTTATTTTTATTTTTTAATTTTTATTTATTTATTAGAGAGAGAGAGACTGAGAATGAGAGGGGAGAAGGTCAGAGGGAGAAGCAGACTTCCCGCAGAGCCGGGAGTCCGATATGGGACTCGATCCCGGGACTCCGGGATCATGACCTGAGCCAAAGGCAGTCGCCCAACCAACTGAGCCACCCAGGCACCCTTATTTACTTATTTTTAAAGATTTATTTATTTCTGAGAGAGAAAACACACACACATGTGCATGATAGTGTGTGGGGGGGGGGCAGCAGTGCAGAGGGAGAGAGAAAAAGTCTCAAGCAGACTCCCTGCTAAGCACAGAGCCCAACATAGGGCTCCATCCTATGAACCCCAAAATCATGACCTAAGCCAAAATCAAGAGTTGGATGCTTAACTGACTGAGCCTCCCAGATGCCCCTTTGCATAATACATTTATTATTTTATTTCTTTGTATAATTTTAGGCATTGTCTGTTGACTTTCTGTTGTTATGGCTAAGGATTTCCCTTTCATACCACTTCTCTCTCCCCTTCACATTCTCCTCGTATACCATTGTTTTTAATTGAATTAATAGTGTGTCTGTTATCATAAGTTTATAAGCTTAGTGCGTTTTTGCAGAGTCGGGTCAGGCACTATGATTTTAATTCCTTTCCTCTTTCAGCTTTACTTTATCCTTAAGTTTCTGGTTGCCTCTTTATTCCCTCTCATTCTTGCTATCAGCTGTAGGCCTTCATTTTCCACCCCCGAAAATTTTTTTCCCCTTTTCCTCAGAGACTTTCCTTCTGGAAGTCGCTCCTCTTCCCTGACCCAGATCAGCAGAGCTCCTGGAATTCTTTGCTGGATCTGAGATTTAAACTCTTTCATCTGTCAGTTGTCATTTTGGACGAGTCACGGAAATTAAATGATACCTCAGGACCCTGACCGAGAGACAGTCTCGGTCCTTCTGGTTGTGTGATCTGGATGGGCTTATTTATTCTGTTGCCAGTTTCTCCAACCTCTGGCCTCATAGGGTTGCACCGAGGTTGAAGTGAGAGTATGTAAATGGAGACACTTTGGAAGAAGTGTGAATGTAAGAGTGTGGCAGCTAGCTTCTCCACAGTGTGTTTTTTTTGTGTTGTTACCTATGTTGTATATCGAAGGCCTTTGTTATTATCTTCGCCTCTCTTTATTTTATTGATATATTCAGTGAGATAGTCTCTTTCTCTAGGAAAATTGAGTGATAGAGAGTGGGGGAAGGGGGAAGGGAAGCCTTCCAGGGTGAAGTGGTACAGACTGATGTAGTGGGGGAAATATTTTAGGACAAGATTTAAGAGCATTTCTTCCCATATGCTTATTTCATTTCATAGATAACTATGACATATCTCCTATGTGTAGGGCACTGTGTGAGAAGTACTTCCTTATGTCTAAATAAAATGTGAAATCATGTGCAAAAGCATTGTAAACGAAATTTCCCATTGGTGCTGTATGTCTGTTATATTGTCTTGTTTATAATCTGAAATCAGTTGTTAATTTGAAATAGTAGGAGTCCATTGGCCCTATATCACACTGTGGGTAGATGGCATAGAGACTAGGACCCCATCTGATTCACGTGAGGCCTCTATGAGTTTGGGATTCTTTCATTGCAAGTGACAGAAACCCAATTCAAACAGGCCTAAATGGAAAAGAGAAAGAGAGAGAGAGGGAGAGAGAGAGAGAGAGAGAGAGAGTATTGCTTATAGAACTGAGAAGTTCTGGAGTAGGTCTTGCTGATCCAGGAGCACAAACTGTTATTATTAGGACCCAGTATCTCTTGCCATTTCTTGAGTCTGTCTCTCTGTGTGTTGGTGCTAGTTACTTCCAGGTGCACTTTTCATGTGGTGGCCCTTGCACTTCCAGGCTTTGATCCTTACAGCTTAAGAAGAGATCCCAGGATTAATCTTGATTGCATCAGTGGGCAGGCTTTTGCACCTCTGAACCAGTAACTTTGATCAGGTGGATTTGAGGGTCTGGCTGGCCAACCCTGGATCCCGGAGTAGAGTCAGCTTCACCAGAAACACTTAAATGGAAAATTGTCAAGAGATAGAAAATTCAGTTATAACAAGTACCACAGCTGTAACGTACAACATGATGGTTATAGCTAGCAATCCTATAGGATATACCAGGGCACGTGTTAAGAGAGTAAATCCTGAAAGTATTCATCACTAGAAGAATTTTTCCTTTATTCTTATTTCTTTTCTTTTTACTATGTCTGTATGAGAAAATGGATGTTAGCTGAACTTGTTATTATCATTTCTGCATTGAGTCGGTGGTATTGCAGGAGCCTAGAAGTCTTTTATGGTTGCCAAAGTAGGTTTCCTATTTCTTTCTTTCTCTTGTCTGAATCAAGTACTTCCCCCAGTATTACAAATTTGTGTTTAATTTAATGTACTAACCTTGGAAAAACTCTAATTCCTCTGTAAGGGCTAAAAAATTCACATGTCAGCTCTCAGTTTTCCAACACTTTTACTAACTGGGTTTGCTATATCGCCAAATCCTCCTTTATTATTTGTTTCAAGAAATAACAAGTTCTACTCTGAGGTGGAAATTTTTTAAGTTGTGATTATATTTTTGGACTAGTAACATTGTAGCGGTTTCTGTCTAAAAGCATTCTTTGACTATACACCAAAATGTTGACAGTGTTTATAATAGAGTGTGGTAGGCAGTATTTTCTTCTTACTTGTTTTCCATTTTTTCCACCAAGAACATACTATTTATATTTCTGAAAAACCGTGCTATTTTAAATAGTCATTAATTTACTACACTTTTTGATTGCTTACCATGTGCTGTGCTAATTTCTAGGAACAGTGAGACAAGACAGGAAAGGTCATAGCTTCATAGACTTTATATTTCTGAGGGTGAGAAAAATAATAAACTGTTATACAGGTAACTAAATAGAATAATACAGATTTTAATTAGTTTTACAAAGGGAAAGATTTCATAGGGAATAAGTAACAGGAGAAACCTAATTTAGGTTGGCTGATTGAGAAAGGCCCTCCTGATAAGGGAAGGGGAGAACCATACAGCCAGCCAGAAAGATCATCCCAGACCTAGTAAGTGCAAAGGCCCTGGGGCAGAAAAGAGCATGATTTGTTCTCTGCAGCTGGTAGAAGGTCTGCTGTGTCAGTATTTCTTAGTTCATATAAATATTAGATTGAGTCATAGAAGATTGCTGCTTTTTAAGGTCAGAATGGTTGAAGAGCAGTAGTTTCATATGGTTCCATCCATGCTGTGGTTGAGCCGTCCCACCATTGGCCTGTAAGTGACTGAAGCTCTCTGGGCTGCGCTTTCCTGTAAAATGAGTTCGATTGATGGCTTTTCAGATACCTTTCTGTCGCTGACATTTTATGATTCTAGTCTGGGCCAGGAGGAGGTGAGGCAGATAAATTACCTAAAACAGAAAACCTAAGGAATCTCTCGCCCTGCTCTTGCACAGCCCTGAGAGTGAGAGTCTCCTTCGGTTTTGCAGCCCAGGCTTAGCTCCTGCCCATGGACCCCCTCCCGCCCCTACCCCCGGCCCAGTCCTGATTTGAACTCATTTCCCTGTTTCCGCAGAACAGTGACTTTGCTGATGTATAATGTGAGCTCCCTCGCTGATGTGTACAGATGCGTTATCTAAACCAGCCAAGGCTTGCGGCATCTGAGTCACATATTCTGCTCTTATACTTGACTTATTTTTCGTATCTATCTTCTCCGTGCGTGAGTTAACTCATCGTGTAGGTAGGCAGTTCAGAAGGCGAGCTTACATATATCCACATTTAGCCAGGGGAATTCTTTCTCTGGTCTGCAACAGGAAGCCTGGTACCAATGTGGCCATGTTTGATGTTCTCCTTTAGATCAGTCCAGAGTGTTTGTGAAGGTGTTCACTGAAATCGACCGGATGCCCCAGCTGCTCGCCTACTACTACAAATGCCACAAGGTGAGGAGCAGGGGGGTGCCTACGGTTGTGGAATGTTCCCAGGCAGGGCTACAGAGCTCCAATTGCAAGCTCCAAGGGGGAGACACCTGCCTCCGTGCCCTCTGGCCTTTTTCTTCTGATTCGACAGTAGGGGGCGTTCTCGGTCCAGCCTGTGGATTCATTTGATTGCCACTTGGAAAACGCAAGCCCTCCATTTTCAGCCTCTTGTGGGTTGATAGCTGGATTTCACTTACACACTGACAAGTTGTTTTAATTTCTCCCATTTTTGTCTTTTAAGGGAGAGTCGTGTCTTAGGCCTTATTATGCCCTTAGCAAGCCTGGAGAATTTTTTTGTTTTCTAGAGTTGTTGACATGCGCTAAAAACCTGACTGCTTTCCGGGCTGACTGAATTCCTCCAGGTCCAGTGCTCGTGTGCTTTCAGCAGCGCTGTTGGGCCATGGGGCTCAAGTGCACACGCGTTCACACCTGGAGGTCTTTTCTGGAGAGTGTAGCATGCCCGGCGGAAGGACCTTGGCAGGCTTTGGGGTGAGGTGAAAGGAGCAGGGAGCATCTGGAGGGCAGCGGAGTTGGGCATCAACTCACACTCGAGTTGATGATCAGAGCAGGCGCCGGGAAGTCTTGTTTCCCCCAGCCTTTGTTTGCAACGAATGGTCATCAGGGGGCACCCGCTCACCCTGGGGAGCAGGGGTCGGGACGTGGCTTGCCTCGCTGGGGTGGCATGGTGGCTTTAGCGGGCGGCAGCGTGTCGTGTTTGCTCAGCAAGGTCCTCTCTGTTCTTCCTCCTCAGGCGCAGCTCTTAACAGCCTGGCAAGAACTGTGCCAGAGTGACCTCCCCCTGGACCGGCAGCTCACTGGGTTCTATGACGCCTTGCTCGGGGCCTGGCACACGCAAATCCAGTGGGCGACGCAGGTAACAGCTCACGTGGGTCATAGGGGACCGGCGCCTGCCCTGGCACTGGTGTCTCCCCGCTTCAGTTGCTGCTCGGAACATCTCCCTATTTGCTGTCCTCACCAAAGGAGTTAACGATAAGCCTCGAGACCCAAGGCAGTAAAAGCTTTAGGTCTTCTTAAAACTCTTGTTATGGTGCTTCTCCGTATCTTAAATAGAATCTAATGTGACAGCATTGCACGGTGTTCAGCCAGGGAGCATGTGGAATTCCTGAAGGCCATTATCTCCTGATCTAGAAGCAGGAGGCCCTTGGTCAGGTGGTTTTTGACTGAACAAGATTGTTTTTATCTTAACTTTGGGTAAAATGTACCTGGCCTAGAGTTCTTTTCCCTTATTCACACAGTATGCCCAGAGTTGGAGGAAGAGTACAGTGTGAAAGGTGCCCTCTGACTTAGGGAACCAATGAGGCAGAGGAACTTCATTGCCAGTGGGCACTTGCCCTCACTTATTTTCCCAGAGCCTCTCGGTATGGCATTTTCCGCCTTCCGGGGTGTCCTTCCAGGTGAGCCACTGTTCCCATGTCTTGACGCCTGCAGGTGCCCCAGATCCTCTTTCGTTCTTTGAGGACAGAAGAGGCTGTGACCTTCCGGGCCTGTTGATTGTGTGGTTTGGTTTTTTTTGTCTGTTTGCTTTCAGAGAGTTGTGAGCTCATCTCGCCGTGTGCATCTGTCCCCCGTCGGATGAGCTCAGCTATAGCTGGAGAGCATCCCCCTTATAGGGTCGTGTCCCTCCTGGTGGTTAAAGTGCCCTGCTCCACCCCTGTTGCTTTCTCCCGGAGCCCGCCGAACTCAGAGTGCGGTCACAACAACACAAAACCCAGCCTGCTGTAGTCGTTCCTCAGCACTTATTCAATTGTCGCTTCTTAGTGACCCTGTCGATGCCCATTCCTTTCTCTGTCCTTCCCCCTTCTGGTGTCTCTCCTGTCGTGAGGATGAAACCAGAAAACCAGTCACGGCCACATGTGCAAATACCCTTCGTCATCTCAGAAAAAGGATTTAGACTTCTCAGACTTCTGTTCAGGCCTCATTCTAAGTTTTGTAAGGTGTGAGCGTGTGCTGGTGTACACTTTCAATCCATGGCCCCTTTCCTTTTCAGGCGGTAAGTGTGCCAAGAGGCCGTCATCTCCTGAAGCTCAGTACAGTGCAAAAGAAAACGAAATACACCACAGTAAATGTGTCCCCTTCTGATTTACCCCCCAGGATTTTAATATGAAAAACTTTCAACATATAAAAGAGTTGAAAGAATTGTATGGTGAATGCCCGCGTACCCACTTCGTGCACTCTGCAATGAGTATTTTGCTATGTTTGCTTTATCATAAATCTATCCATCTTCCCACGTATCTGTCCATTCATTGGGCTTATTTTTTGATTCATTTCAAAGAAAGTTGCAAACATCATTTACTTCTAAACATGCATATTAGTAACTAGAGTTCAATATTTATTTCCCTTATTTTTTTGAGATAAAATTGTGAAATGCAATGATCTTAAGTATGCCAATTGATTAATTTCAACAAATTCTGTGTAGCCTAATCTTTCTTAAGATGCAGAGAACATTTACCATCACTCTAGAAAGTTCTCTCTTGCTCCTTCCTGGTCAGTCTTTATACCAACACACCTGAAGGCAACCACTGTTCTGATTTTTTCCCACCATAAATTAGGTTAGCCTGTTCCTGAATTTTCTGTAGATGGAATTATATAGTGTATGTTCTTTCCGTAAGGCTTCTTTGGCTCAGCGTGTTTGTGAGATTTATTCATGTCATTGCGTGAATCAGTACTTTGTTCCTTTTTATTGCTAAATTCTATTACGTGGCATGAATAGACCACATTTGTTTATTCATACTTATATTGAGGGACACTTGGGATATTCCCAGTTTGGGGTTATTACAAATAAAGGTGCTAATGAACATTGTTCTCTAAGTCTTTTTGTGGATACACATGTTCATATCTCTTGGGTAAATACCTAGGAGTGGAATTGCCGGGTCATCAGGTGGGTGGAGGTTTAAACTTATAAGAAACTGCCAGACATTTTTCCAAAGTGGTTGTACTTTTTACACCCCCACAACACGGGTGCAAGAGTCCTGATTGCCCCACATCTTTGCCAATGGTAGGTGATGTCAGTCTTCCTTAAGTTAGCCATTCTGCTGGGTGTGTTGTAGTATCTCATTGCGGTTTCAATTTGTATTTTCCTGATGACTAAGGATGGTGAGCACCTTTTCAGTGTGCTTATATCTTCCTTTGTGAGGTGTCAGTTCAGATCATCTGCCCATTACAGAAAATTGGTTTATGTGCCTTTTTATTATTGAGTTGTAGTTCTTTATATAGTTCAGATAAAAGTCCTTTGCCAGATATATTTTGTAGATACTTCCTTCAGGTCTGTGGGTTAAACAGAGTTATTGATTTTGATGAGGCCTAATTTATCCAATTTTTCTTTTATTGTTTTGTAAGAAACCATCACGAACCCCTAAATTGCAAAGATGCTCTTCTGTGTTTTCTTCTAGAAACTTGGTTACTTTTTTTTTTTTTTAAAGATTTTATTTATTTATTTGACAGAGAGAGAGAGATCACAAGTAGGCAGAGAGGCAGGCAGAGAGAGAAGGGGAAGCACGCTCCCCGCTGAGCAGAGAGCCCGATGCGGGGCTCGATCCCAGGACCCTGAGATCATGACCTGAGCCAAAGGCAGAGGCTTTAACCCACTGAGCCACCCAGGTGCCCCGAAACTTGGTTACTTTTTACAGTAACGTCTGTAGTTCATCTTGAAATTGGTCTTTATGTAGTTGAAGGTCAGGTCAGATTGTTTTCGGGCGGGCTCTTGAGGTTGATTCTGTAGCCCTAGTTGGTAAGTTCCATTTTCCAGTCTGGGAACTTCGTGGTGGTTCTTTGGCCCATGGCTGGAGAATCCTTTCGCCACATCACTTCAGAGGAATGAGGGACACCTCTGAGCGGAAGCGACCCAGTGTGTTTTAATTGAAACGTGTAAAAAAATGCCGCTGAAGGTCTAGGATCTGCCTTTGTAGTTTGGGTTGACCCACCGTCTAGAGCTCCGTAGAACAGAGTGACTTCGTTTAATTCTTCCCCTGCCCCAGCTCACTGGAGTAGGAGACAGGAGTGCAGGAGACCCTCGGTGTGCTGTCCTTCACAAGACATTGGTGAGGAGTCAGGATTCCTTTTTCTAGACAAGGCCCATTTTCCTTTCTTCCTCGGGTCCCTTCCTTCCTTGGAGCGAAAGTTTCTTCCGTCAGATGAGGACGTTGGGCTGAGTGGTATCTGAAGGCCTTGATGCTTCTCTGACTTGAGCATGTTCGGTGACAGTGAAGGGACTGTGTGGGCCGGAGACAGGAGGGTTCGTGTTGGCACAGCTGTGCGTGGGCGGCGGAGCCACACGGCAGAGGAACTGTGGATCCACGGCAGGAGCCTGGCTTTCTCAAGAAGATAGCGAGAGTCTCGAGCCACAGGCTGAATGATGATGTTGCCGTTTTAAGGTTGATTTTGGTGTCAGAACATCACCTATGTAGTTTCCCTGCCCAGAAGGCTTAACCCTGCTGCCGTCACGAGGAAACATGCAGACAAATTCAAATGCAAGATCATTTCGTGAAACAGTTGTCCTGGATTCTTCAAAAATGTCAATGTTGTGGGCGCCTGGGTGGCTCAGTTGGTTGAGCGACTGCCTTCGTTCGGCTCGGGTCATGATCCCGGAGTCCCGGGATCGAGTCCCATATCGGACTCCCGGCTCTGCGGGAGGTCTGCTTCTCCCTCTGACCTTCTTCTCCCCTCTCATTCTCAGTCTCTCTCTCTCTAATAAATAAATAAAATCTTTAAAAAAAAAATGTCAATGTTGTGAAAGAAAAAAAAAAGTTGAGTTGATTTTAGATTAAAGGGGACAAAAAAAAAGAATGACAACTAAATGTAACTGCATGATCCTGATTGGATTCTGCATGATGACAAAAAAGTCATCAAGGACGTCATAGGGACAGTTGGGGAAATTTGAACTTGGACCGTAAAGGTATTATTTCAAGATTAAGTTTGATGAGTTGTAGTGTTGTGGTGTAAGCAGATGCCCCCATGTTGTTGCTGTTGTTGTTTTGAAAGAGTTTATTTTTTAAGTAATCTATGCCCCAAACGTGGGACTCGAACCTAGGACCCTGAGATTAAGAGTCACATGCTCCCCCGACTGAGCCAGCCAGGTGCCCCAGGATGGCCCTGTTTTTAAGAGGTTCATGCTGAGGTGCCTGCCTTAGACTGTGTCAGAGAGAGAAATAAAGATGTGGCAGGATGTTAATAATTGATGAATCTTGTAATATTTAAAGTGTAAATAAGTCTTAAAAATAACATTTAAAAAATAACAAATTTGGAAGTAGCGTAGGCAGTGATCTGATGAGGAAAGGTTGGAGACAAGACAGGAACTTTGGCCTCGCATGATGGAGACATAGTAAAAGGCATCTAGTTCAAGAAGAATTGTCTAGTGAACTAGAATCTAGTTCAAGAAGATTGTCGTTGTGTTGGAAGGGAGATGTTACTGTCAGAAATATGGAAGTTGAGGGAAGCAGGTCTGGCTGGGAAGGTCAGGGGGACAGTAATAAGTTCCAGTTTGGGACACTTAAATGCCCAGGAAGAGTGGCCCGCCTCAACTGTGGCATCCAGGAGACGATTGGAAGGCTGTTGCTCAAGGAATACAGATTGGGGACGTTTCCATAGTTTGGTCATTTCATTCCTCATTGGCTTGTTTGGTTCCTTCCTCTGTTCCTTCCTCTCAGACTCTAGCCAGCATGTTTCTCAAACGAAATAGGTATTCACTGAGGCTTTGTGAATTCTCTATTATTTTGGTAATCTTAAAAAAAAAAAAAGTGTAGTTTGGATCATGTATGTGACCGCCGTAGGTGAGTGGCTGTCGTATGATTGAGTGGGTGCGTTCATGGTGCTAACCACGTCGGTGTCCCTGTTCTCTTGGGGACAAACTCAGTACTTCTGTGATGTATGCAGTGGTGCCAAGTGCATTCTGTTTAATGTCATAGCCAACCTGATGTTTCCTTAGTAGCTGGTGGTTTGCCTAGAGACGGAAGTGGTGCGAGAGTTCTCACACCCCGCAGCGCAGCAGAGGCAGCTGGGAGCTCGGAGGAAGCTGCGCCGTCAGGTCGGATTAATGATGAAAAGGTTTAGTTGCAGGGTCTCATCTTCATCTGTCCTATTATTTTGGATTTTACTAGTTTTAAAGTCGAAATGACTTTTTTTTTTTTTTGGTGGTAACATATACCTAAATTAAAATTTACCATTTTTCAGTGTACAGTTAAGCAGCATTGAGTATTTTCACAGTGTTGGTTAACTATTACCCCTCTCTCTTTCCAGAACTTTTTAATCCTCCCAAACAGAAACTGTGTGCCTATCGAGCAGTAACTCCCTAGGCCCTTCTCCCCCATGGCCCTGGTGGGCCCATCTCTATAGTTTCCTATTCTAGATCCTTCCTAGAAGTGGAATTGTACAGTATCTGTCCTTTGTGTCTGGTTTATTCCACTTAGCATAATGTTTTCAAAGATTATCTGTGTTGTGGCAGATACTGAAATTTTCCATTCCCTTTTTATGGCCGAATAATATTTCATTATGTGTATCTACCACATTCTGTTTATCCATTCATCTGTTGATAAACACTTGGATCACTCCCCCCTTTGGCTGTTGTGAAAAAATGCTGCTGTGAACATGGATGTACATATACCTATTTGGGGCCCTGTTGTCAGTTCGACACCTGGGAATGGAGGCGCTGGAGCGTATCATCATTTTTAACCTTTTGAGGAACCGCCAGATTTGTTTTCCACAGCAGCTGCACCATTTTACCCTCCCACCAGCAAACGCGTGAAGATTCCATTTTCTCCACATCTGCACTACCACCTGTTATTTTCTTTTCCTTTTGTTTGCTTGTTTATTAAAGATTTAATTTATTTGAGAAGAGAGTGTGAGAGCACGTGTGAGGGCTGAGGGGCAGAGGGCTCCCCTGCTGAACAGGGAGCCTGATGCGGGATGCGGTCCTAGGACCCCAAGATCATGGCCTGAGCTGAAGACAGATGCTTAACTGACTGAGCCACCCAGGCGCCCCTCCTTTCTTTTTTTTAAATAATAGCCATCCTAGTGGATATGAACTGGTACCTCATTGTGGTTTTGGTTCGTGTTTTCCTAATGATTACTGATGTTGAGCACCATTTCATTTGTTTATCAGCCATTTGTATTATCTTCTTTGGAGAAACATCTGTTAAAGTCCTTGCCCAGTTTTGAGTTGGGTTTTTGGTTTTATGTTTTGAGTTTGATCTGTATTTGGGTTTTTTTTTTTTGGACAGAGAGAAAGATCACAAGTAGGCAGAGAGGCAGGCGGAGAGAGAGGGGGAAGCAGGATCTCTGCTAAGCAGACAGCCCGATGCGGGGTTTGATCCCAGGACCCTGAGATCATGACCTGAACTGAAAGCAGAGGCTTGAACCCACTGGGCCACCCAGGTGCCGCTGTATTTGGGGTATTAATCTCTTATTAGATAGGTGATCTATAAGTATTTCCTTCCATCCCATGGGTTGTCTTTTCAGTCTGTTTGCAGTGTTCCTTCATGCATGGGTTTTTAATTGTGATGTAGCCCAATTTATCTGTTTTTCTGTTGTTGCCTCTGCTTTTGGTGTCACACTTAGAAATTATTGCCACATCCAAGGTCATGAGGATTTTCCCCAGTGTTTTTTTTGTTTTGTTTTTTTAAAGATTTACTTATTTATTTTAGAAAGAGAAAACAAACAGGGGAGGGACTGAGGGAGAGGGAGAGAATCTCAGGCAGACTCTCCACTGAGTGCAGAGCCCAATGTGGGGTCAATCTCACAGCCCTGAAATAATGGCCTGAGCCAAATCCGAGAGTAGATGCTCAGTAGAACCGACTGAGCCACCCAGGCATCCAAACAAATCTTTTTTCTAAGATTTTTTATACTTTACTCTTAATGTTTGGATCTGATTAATTTGGAGTTAATTTTTTGTAATGGTGCAAAGTAAGGTTAGTAGTGTTTTTCTTTTGCATGTAGATATCCAGTTTTCAGAGCACCACTTGTTGAAAAGTTTGTCCTTTGCCCATTGAATGGTCTTGGCACTCTTGTTGAAAATTCCTCGACCATGTATGTGATGGTTTATTTCTAGGATCTCTGTCCCACCGGACTAGGTGTCTAGCCTTATACCTGTGCCACACTGTTTTGATTAGTGTACCTTTGTAGTAAGTTTTGAAATCTGGAAGTGAGAGTTAGCCAATGTCATTCTTCTTTTTGTTTTCGCTTTCTTTCTTTTTTTTTTTTTTCCAAAGATTTTATTTCTTTATTTGACAGAGAGAGAGCATAAGCAGGGGGAATAGCAGAGGGTAAGGGAAAAGTAGGCTCCCTGCTGAGCAAGGTGCCTGATGTGGGTCTCGATCCCAGGACCCTGGGATCATGACCTGAGCTGAAGGCAGATGAACAACTGACTGAAACACCCAGGTGCTCCAACACTATTAAGTCTTCCAGCCAATGGACACAGGATGATCCTGCCGTTTATTTGTGTCTTCTTTAATTTCTTCATCAGTTTTCATTGTTTTCCGCACCCAAGTCTTTTAGCTCCTTGGTTATGTTTATTCCTAAGCATTTTGTTCTTTTTGGTGCTGTTATAAATGGTATTGTTTTCTTAATTCCCTTTTTGGGTTGTTCATTGCTAGTGTATAGAAATACAACTGATTTTTGCTTGTTGATTTTATATCCTGTAGCTTTGCTGAATTTGTTTATTAACACTAACTGTGTGTGTGTGTGTGTGTGTGTGTGAATTCTTTAGGGTTTTCTACATATAAGATCGTACGGTTTATGAACAGATACTATTTTTTTCCTTTACAATTTAGCTGTCTGTTATCTCTTTTTCTTGTATTGTTCTGGCTAGAACTTCCAATACTGGGTTGAATAAAGTAGCATACTTATCTTCTTCCTGGCCTTGGGGGAAAAGCTTTCAGCCTTTCACCTTTGAGTATGATGGCTCTTTTTCTTATGTGACCTTTATCATGTTGAGGAAGTTCTTCGCTATTCCTACTTTATTGAGTTTTTTGGTTGTTTATTGTTTGTTTATTTTTTTTTAACATAAAGTGTGTTGATTTTATCAGATGCTTTTTTCTGCATTAACCGAGATAGTCATGTGTTTTCTTCCTTTCATTTTGTTAAGGTAGCGTATTATATTGATTAATTTTTATATATTGAGCCACTCTTCATTTTGGAGATCCATTCCACTTAGTTATGGTGTATAACCCTTTTAATATTGTGGCTGAATTTAGTTTACTATTATTTTGTTGGGTATTGTTGATTGTATATTTATAAGGGAAATTGTAACTTTATTTTAGTATCTGGTTGGCTTTGGTATTAGGTTAATGCTGGCTTCATAGAATGAGTTGGAAAGTGTTTTGTAAAAAAAAGAAGAAAGAAAGAAAGAAAATGTTTTGTATTAGTTTGCCAGGACTGCTGTAACTAAATATCACAGACTGGATGGTTTAAGCAATAGAAATTTATTTTCTTATGGTTCCGGGGACTAGAAGTCCAAGATCAAGGTATTGGCAGGGTTGGTTTCTTCTGAGACCTCTCTGCTTGCTGGTGGCAGTCTTCTACCTATGTTTTCTTTCTATGGGTGTCTGTGTCCTGATCTTCTCTTGTTATAAAGACACGAGTCAGATTGGATAAGGGCCCACCCCGATGACCCATTTTACCTTAATTGCCTATTTAAAGCTCCTAGGTCCAAAGATAGTCACATTCTGGGATACTGGGGTTTTGAACTTCAATAAAGTTTTTGATTACTGATTCTGCTTCTTTCCTAGTTAGTTATAGGACTGTTCATATTTTCTGTTCTTCAATCAGTTTTGGCAAATTGTGTTTCTAGTAATTTGTTTCATCTAAGTCATCTAATTTGTTAGCATATAATTGTTCATCATATTCTCTTGTAATCCCGTTTATTTCTGTAAAATTGTAGTAAATGTTCTCACCTTCGTATCTGATTTTAGTAATTCAAAGCTTCTTTCTCTTTTTTTGTCTGTCTAGATAACAGGTCTGTCAGTTTTGTTGGTCTTTTCAAAGAACTAACTAGTTTCGTTGATTTTTAAAATTAACTTTCTATTCTTTATTTCATTTACCTCTGCTCTAATCTTTATTATTTCCTTCCTTCTGCTAGCTTTGCGTTTAGTTTCTTCTTTTTCTTGTTCCTTAATGTGTACAGTTAGGTTATTGGTTTGAGATATTTCTTCCTTTTTAATGTATGTGTTGTTTAAAGCTATAAATTTCCCTCTTAGTGCTGCTTTTGATGTGTCCTGTAGCTTTGGGAGAGTTGTGTTTTCATTTTCACTCCTCTCAGGGTATTTTCTCATAAAAATTTGAGTTTACTGACTTTATAGTTTTTAAACTTACACCTTTTTTGGCCTTAGAATTACGTAAGATGATCTTATATCTTGTTTTCATGTTTGTGCATAAGTTATGTTATGATAAGAAAGCATTTGGTCAACACAGGGGAGTCTGAGAGAACCCCTCTCTAAATGTACAGTGTACATTTTTCCAGGTTTGCCCAAGAGATCAGTAGTATATAAAACAGAAAGAAAAAAAAACCTCTTAGCGAATAAATGAATCTATGATTTTTTTTTTAAACATCACAAATAAGATTTTTTATTTGTCACCATTAAATATCTGAATTTTAAACAGATGAATCTATAATCTTAAAGGCCCTGGATACGCTCTTCCTGGTGGTTCTTAGAATGAGAGATAAATCCATGTTTATCAAAGATCTGCGTCAAGGGGAGACGTGGCTGTGGGCTGGTCTGCAAATCTGGCTAAATGTCCTCCAACCACGACTCAGGAATTGTTCTTCTTTAATTCCACGTTCCCACGCACTCCCAGTTTCTGCACCATCATCCTCACTGGCCAGTTTTGGGTGGCCATCTAAATACTCCCCATGACAGACTGGAAAAGAGGCTCTCGGGGCCAGTGGTAGACATGAGGTAGCCAAGTGTTCTGGACAAGTTGCGTGTCCTGCCACTTACTTGGCTTTCTGAGCTTGCTCAGGTTTGGGGTGAGGACCGCTTGGGGCTTAAAGGCCTTGACCTGGCCCCTGTCCAGCTGGTGGAGGGATTCCTCTGAGAGCAGCTCAGGGGACTGCTTCCAGTGTGTGCTAACTGCGTGCTAACGCCGATACCTCTGTCCCGCTGCAGGTTTTCAAGAACCCCCACGAGGTGGTGACCGTGCTGCTGATTCAGACTCTGGGGGCCTTGCTGCCCACTCTGCCCGACTGCCTGAGCTCCAGCGTGGAGAGGGCAGGGCCTGAGCTGGAGCTTCTCAAGCTGCTGGAGTTCTATGACGCCACCGCCCACTTTGCCAAGGGATTGGAAATGGCGCAGCTCCCCCACCCACGTAAACATTCCTTCTGGCTTGTCTTCACTTGCTCTTTTTGAAGTTTCTGGGGCCTGGGTTTGTCTGTCTTTTTAGATGACTGATTTTACAGAATTGGAAGGGAGCCTTGTTTTCCTTCTCAGCAGATACAGAAGCCTCTTCCATGAAAGCATGGCCATTATGGAAATGGCTGTTGCCTAATGTATTAACCAAGTCCAGTGCTCCCTCGGGGCTTTGCATGCTCTGGGGACGTGATGGGTACGTCGGCAGGGGCTTAGAATATAAACGAGGTAGCCGGGCATCGGTGGCCTTGAATTGGCATCTGGCCACACTGGGAGGGTGGAGTCCTCTTCCCTCTGAAGCCTCATAAAACCTCCGACAACTCAACCTAAAAAGTAAGCTGAAGAGAACAAATAGGTTAGAGGAGCTTTTTGATGGGGCATGAGCAAAATTTTTAAGGACAGGGGGCTGTGTCAGGACTAAGGGTGGTAATGGGGGAAATGGGCATTTCCCCCCTTGTGTCTGGGAGCAGAGCACTCCTGATTCCCATTCGGGAACACAACAGTGGTATGTTACCCGTGTCTCCTGTGAGTTAGATGCATCATAAACTTTGAAGTAGCACAGATCTCATGACGCATGCTGCTGTCAAATCAGGAAATCGCTTCAGGAAGCTTTGTTCTGCCATTTGGCTGCTATGTGTCACTACATTGGTTTATTTAATAGTTGTTCTCTTTAATTACGTTTGTGTATCATTACTTCGTACATTCCAGGGAGTGTGTTTATTGTTCGAGTTCTGGATGATTCATAGGCGTTTTGGCTCACTCACTCGGCAGGTCTCGGCTGTGGGAGAGGCCGGGGGGATGTGGATAGCTTCCGGGGGACCAGGATGCGGCGTCCAAGTGGCTAGAGCATGGGACATGCTGCCTGCTAGGGCAGAGTAGAATGAAGGCAGGGCAAAGGGCAGAAGGACGGGTTGCCTTCCTCCCACTGGTGAAGGATGTCCTCGAAGAAGAGAGGACCGCACACTGAAGGATTAGAGGTGGAAGTGCTTTGTTAGCCAGCCACAGAAATTTAGATTTTTAAGGATTTCTATTGAGGTTTTCAAAAAAGTATTTTTTTTTAAATCTAAAAATACTTCAGATACACACAAAAATAAAAATACAGAAGAATAAAAATGATTCATCACCTCAGCACTGAGAGAGCCTCTGGCAGCCTTCTGTTATATTTTCTCCCCATAATTCAAATATAAATACACATTTTCCACAAATGGAAATATATATGTATGTATGTAACCACTTTTAAAAATTTGGTGTGTCTTCCCAAAATATCTTTATGTAGTAAGGACTTTTGTCCCCATGTTTATCAAGTATGTTGCAGAAATAGTTCCTAACTTTATATTTTGCCTTTAACATTGTTTCTATCTCAGTAATTAATGCATGGACATGGCATAATTACAAATATATGAAAGATTATGCAATAGAAAAATGAAATTTTAAAGATAATATAAGTTATTTTATAGTTAATAAACAGGCACTCATTATAGAAAAACGCAGAAAACACAAAGAAGGAAGCTCATTCTCCATCTCCCATCTAGAAACAGTATTTTGTGTTATATACGTGTGCAGATTCTGTATGAATGAGAGTGCCTCTGTTTCCTTAAATATTTTTTTAAGATTTTACTTATTTATTTGAGACAGAGCAAGAGCAAGAGAGCATGCATGGAGTGGGTGGGGGTTTGTGGGCAGAGGGAGAGGGAGAAGCAGACTCCCCGCCAAGCGGGGAGCCTGACCTGGGGCTTGATCCCAGGTCCCTGGGATCATGACTTGAGCCTAAGGCAGAGGCTTAACTGACTGAGCCACCCAGCTGCTCCTTAAATATTTTAAAGATTTTATTTATTGGGGCACCTGCGTGGCTCAGTCAGTTAAGTGTCAGATCCTTGATTTCAACTTGGGTCATGATCTTAGGGTCGTAAGATTGAGCCCCACATCAGTCTCTTTGTTCAGTGGAGAGTCTGCTTATCCCTCCCCTCTGTTCCTCCCCCCTCTCTCCCTCTCTTTTCTCTCTCTAAAAGAAAAAAATAAAATCTTAAAAAAATACTTTATTTATTTGAGAGAGAGATAGAGAGAGAAAGCAGGAACAGGGGGAGGGAAAGAGAGAGAAGCAGGCTTCCTGCCGAACAGGGAGCCTGATGCGAGGCTCAGTCTCAGGACCCTGAGATCATGACCTGAGCCGAAGGCAGACCTACTGAGCCATCCAGGTAACCCTCCTTAAATTTGTTTTTAATAGAACATTTTGTTATTTTGTTACTGTTATTAACTCCCTCAAATTTAATATTCACTCCATAATGTCACCTAATATATGAATTTTTCCATTTGTTCCACAAAAGTTGTCTTTTTTTTTTTCCACAGAAGTCTTTATAGCTGCTTCCCCACTTCTGCCTCCTATTAAGATTAGTTGATGCACATTGTATCTGGTTGTCTTGTCTCTCTAATCTCTTAATCTGAAACAGTCATCTCATTTTTCTTTTGTCTTTCATGACACTGACCTCTTTGAAGAATAGAGGGTAATTTTCTAGTAGAATGTCCCATATTCTGGAGCTGTCTGATTGATTCCTCAAGATTAAATTTAAGATGAAATATTTTGGCAAGAATGCTACATTGATGATGGTGTGTGTTTCCTATGGCATCACGTCAGGAGACACATAATGTCCAATCATTGGTGATGGTTGGATTAATCACTTAGTAGATGTATCTACTAGATCTCTCCATTATAAATGTACTTCTTCCTCTTTGTAATTCATAAGTAATCCTTGGGACTCCTGGATGGGTCAGTCGGTTAGGTTCCTGCCTTCAGCTCAGGTCATGATCCCAGGGTCCTGGGATCAAGCCCCACATCGGGCTCCTTGTTCAGGGGGGAGTCTGCTTCTCCCTCTGCTCCTCACCACTTGTACTCTCTCACTGTCTTTCTCTCAAATAAAGAAAATCTTAAAAAAAATAAGTAATCCATGGGGTGATGCTTTGAGCCCATAGAAATATACTAATCCTCAAAAAATATTTACCCAGTGACTTTAGCCTCCGTTGATAATCCTTGCCTGAATAAACTTTTACACTGCTGATTATAAAATGATGATTTCCTAATTCTCTCATTCCTTCTACATCTATTTGTGCCCTTCTTTTATAAAGAAGAGATTTCCCTCTTTCCTCACTTTTTAAAGAAGTTTTATTTATTTATGTAATCTCTACACCCCATGTGGTGCTCGAATTCACAACCCTGAGGTCAAGAGTCTCATGCTCCTCTGACTGAGCCAGCCTGGTGCCTCCTTTCCTCACTCTCATATCACTGTGAATTCATGGATTCTTTTTTTTACTCATTGTGTTATAATTCGTTTTCTCCACTATTCATTTTGATGCTTGAATTATTTCCAATTTGATCAGTGGTGGATCTTTTTGACGTATCCCCATCAGTCTTAAAGTGCGTTCTTGCCATTTGGCACAAACTGTTTCAGTAACACATACCTTCCCTGCCTCAGACCTGTATTTTCCCAAAGAGCCTGGTTTCTTCTAGTGGTAAATGGTATTTAGAACGAGGTCTGGACACCGAGGGTACTCATTGCTGCTGGGCTTCTGGGCCCTTTTGTTGGAAAGAGCTAGGAAATACCTATTTCCAGTTTATACCGATTGTTCCAAAGCCGACCCACCACCACAGATTTGGACCTTCTGTCTTCCCAGTTGCATCTCTGGTTCCCAACTTGTGTGTGTGTGTGTGTTTGTGTTATGTATATGTAGATGTCCAATTATTTTTTGTGACTGCTTTATGGATAGGTTACAGTGTGTTTATTCATTCAACTACAAATGGACGAGTACTGGAATGCTGGATGCTGAGGTTGCTGTGCCGAGCAAAACCAGACTGTCCCTGCTGTCACCCATCATCTGTTCCAGTGGGAGATAGCCTAATGACCGTAGTAATGGGTGTATAATTACAAAGTGGGATGACTACTTTGTAGAAAAACACAGTGGTTCTAGGAGCATATGTGAGCCAACAAAGCTGATCGAGCCTGATGACTTGAGCTGAGTGAGTCCTGGAAGAAAAATGGGAGGTGACCAGATGCCGGAGTATTAGGGAGTATGAAGGATTCCAGACAGAATCATCGGCAAGTGACCGGAAGGGAGTCTGGTGTTTCCGAGGAGCTGAGAGAAGGCTGGAGGCCAGGGGGATTGTGAATGAGGAAAGACTGGGGCAGTAATAAATAAAAAGAGCTGGCTTTTATGAAGTGTTAGCACACGCTAGACACAGATTTTATGTAATCCCCACTAAGGCCTTGTAAGATTGACGCCATTATTAATCTCAATTTATAGTTGAGGAAACAGGCATCCAGAGTTCTGTCATTGCACACAGTCATGTAAGTAGGAGGCAGGGGAGCTTGGTTAGAAGAGCCTTCACTCTTTCACTGCCTTCCTCTTTCACCTCCTGAGGTCAGCCCGCGTGAGTCCTTGCAGGCTAGAGAAAAGATTTTGGATTCCAGCTGATGCACTCAAAGGCCGATTAGGGACGTGTCAGAAAGATTTCAGGAGGCAGCCTGAAGGGGCAACCACTGACCAAATTCGAAACAATTTGAGCATCAGAGTGAATAATGACAATAGTAGATCATAACACAATGAATATGAAAAGAATCTATGAGTTCACTGGGATTATTATATTAAAGAGAGCAAGAAAGGAAAATCTCTTCTTTATAAGAGAAGTCCTGCAAATAGATATAGAAGGAACAAGAGGATTAGGAAATCACCATTTTATAATCAGCAGTGTAAAAGGTTATTCAGGCAAGGGTTATCGATGGATGCTGAAGTCACTTGTAAGTGTTCCGCCTAGAAGCTGGGTTGCTGTGTCCTGGAATATGCCCGTTTCAATTTTTGATACAAACATGCTTTGTATTTTTTTTTGTGTAGGCGAATTCAGGAAGTTTTGGAATGCCTAGCATATGCGGTATCCTGTCTCTGAAGTCTTGGAGAAATGTTTTCCAGCAGAGCCTCTTCTCTGCAGCACTTCTGGAACTGGGCCTTAACTAGAGTTAGCATGTGAAGGGATTCTTAGCCCTGGTGGGTTGTGGGACGAAGGGACTTGGCATCTTTAATAGTGTTCTAGCCAAATGACATGCAGAGCCCAAATTCATCAAAATATTTCTTGAAGTGATTGCTGCAGCTTCCACGAACAGCCGAGGCACAGAAGCAAAATGCAGTCACCCCTAAGGTGAAACCAGAGAAGTTCCAGCCGAGTACCGTTCACCCGTTGTTTTCCAGCAATCTCAGCCCCTTTGTTCATTATTGATTTTAAGTTTTGATTCCCTCAAGATGAGTACAACCTGGTGAAAGTCACGGAACTGGTGGAGGCTGTGTACGGTCCGTATAAACCCTACCAACTGAAGTATGGCGACCTAGAAGAGAAGAACGTCCTCATCCAGATCAGCGCGGTGCCGTTGGTAATGTCCCAGTCCCGCCGGTGGCCGGGGACGGAGCCTCTGGTTTGCCAGCCCCCGGGGAGGGGGTTGGGATGCAAAGACTGGGAACGGGTCGGCAAGAAACAGGCTCTAAGTCCCTGGTGGACTCTTGCAATCCACGCATAAAATAAGACCACGGAGATGCTACCCATTTTCTATTTAAATTCTCAAATAAAAGTCCAGCAGAACGAGAGACTTAAGTCTTTGGGGGAAAAGCTGGTGATCTCCCAGATGATGAATTCTTATTACTACAGCAGCCTTGGGTCTAAGGAACACGTGCAGGTGGGCCCAGGAGCCGAGCGTTCAGGGACGGTGTCCCAGGGGCAGGTTCGCTCGGGCAGGCCTCCGAGAGGGAGGGAAGGCATTTCCATAGCCAATGTTAAGGTGATCTAGCATGACGCGAGTTGACATTTAAGAGCAGATTTCACACTAGTTAAACTCTGCTGCCTCCTGCCATTTTTCCGTTTTCTAGTGATGTGCCTAGAAAGTCCGTTCCGCTTCAGTTATGTTCTTGCCCCTGAAGGTAGCATTTTCCTTTCCCTACATTCTTTTGGAGTCTTTGATACGGAGAATTCGAATTCAAGCTTTAGAGCCAGAGGGGAGGTGCCATCTTACTCACAGAAAAAGAGGAAAGAGATGAACAACGGAGGCATTTCCCCCAGGGGTTGGTGTGTGTGATCTCGCTGGCCACGTGGATGTCCTCCCCTGGGCTCAGGCTCTGGAAGGGCTCTCGCAGCTTGGGGCTGCGTTTCTGCCGCCTGACCATGGGCCAAGAGGTTTGGGGGTCTCCCCCATCTTCATGTTGTCTGTTCATCTGTTCTTGAGTCTGAGGCGCCTCTCATTTTTCCGCGTGCTGACCAGGAGCATGGGGAAGTCATCGACTGCGTGCAGGAGCTGAGCCACTCTGTGAACAAGCTCTTCGGTCTGGCTTCTGCAGCTGTCGACAGATGCGTCAGATTCACCAACTGCCTGGGGACCTGCGGCTTGCTGGCAGCGCTGAAATCCCTCTTTGCCAAGTAAGGCTGGGGTGTGGGGATAGGTCACACCAGAGGGTGCTGTCTGCCCCAGTTAAAAATGCATAAGTCCTTGTTCCTTCTCCGAGCCCTGGAGAAGCACACGTGTCTGAGCCCCAGGGGGCAATCTTTTTTAAAGATTTTATTTACTTGAGAGAGAGAGAGAGACAGAGATAGCAAGAGAGAGCACGAGTGGGGAGGAGAGGGAGAAACAGGCTCACTACTGAGCAGGGAAGCTGACATGGGGCTCAATCCCAGGTCTCTGGGGTCATGACTTCAGCCAAAGGCAGACACTTAACTGACTGAGATACTCAGGAGCCCCCCCTGCCCTGCTTGAGGGGGCAATCCCCCCAACCAGGGGACAATCTCAAGGATATTCCTTGCAGCACCATTAGTGATAGTGGAACATTTGAAGCAACCTGAATGTCTGTGAATTTGGCAATAGCTAAATAAGATACAGTATGTTCCTATAAGGGAACCCTGGCAGTTACAGCCTTAATTAGATCTACAAATATCCACGTTGATGGATCTCAAAAATAAAGTATCCAGTGGAAAAAAAGGAAGTTGCAGAATATCATGTAGGGTCCAATACAATATGTAAAAAGAACATACAAAAAATAGGGTATAGGGGCACCTGGGTGGCTCAGTGGTTGGGCCTTTGCCTTCGGCTCGGGTCATTCTTGAGTCCTGGGATCGAGCCCCGTATCAGGCTCTCTGCTCGGTGGGGAGCCTGCTTCCCCCTCTCCCTCTGTCTGCCTCTGTCTACTTGTCATCTCTTCTCTCTGTCAAATAAATAAATAAAAATCTTAAAAAAAAAATGGGGTATATTTTCCATAGCGGGATTCAGCAAGCCTTTTCTGCAGAGGGCCAGATGGTAAGCATTTTAGGTTTTGTGGGCCTTGCAGTCAATAGAGACTTTTGTAGATGATATATAAGTGAATGGGTGTGACCGTATTCCAGGAAAACATTTTTTTACAAAAAAGCCGAAAGTACCAATCCCTGTTCTGCATCTTTTTTTATGCTTTAACATGCGTTATATATTCAGGTAGAAAGGGGTTGGCAGATTATGAGCTTATGAGCCAGACCTGGCCTGCTTTCTGTTTTTATAAATAAAGTTTTATTAGAACACAGCCATGCCCTTCCACTTACCTATGGTCTATGAAGGTAGAATTCAATCGTTAGGACAGACTTTGGGCTTCACAAAGCCTAAAATACCTGGACCTTAATAGGAAATTTTGCTGAGCCCTGATGTGTGGAAGGTTAGGCCACAAACTCAAAACATCGGTTATCTCTGGGGAGGTGGGGAAGGAGTAGGGTGGTGTTCATAGGGAATTTAGCTTTATTTGTTGTTTTCTGACTTTTCAAAAGAGGAGCTTATGTTCACACATTTCCTTATGTAATTAAAAATATAAAATGATAAAAATATAAATGTGCTAAGTGAAGGAAGTCAACCATAAAAGACCATGTGTTTTATGATTCTATTGATACGAAGTGTCCTAAACAGGCAAATCGATAGAAACAGAAAACAGACTGACGGTTGCCTCGGGCTAAGGAGAGGTGGGCACCTGGTGGGGATGGGGGTGAGTACCGAAAGGTACAGGGCTTCTCTCTTGGGTGAGAAAAATGTTCTAACGTCGATCGGGGTGATGGTCACATAGCTCTGTGACTACACTAAAAACCATTGAATTGTGCTCTTTAAATGGGTGAATTGTGCGGTGTGTGAATTACATCGGAGCAGAGCTGTTTAAAGAAAGATAGGCGAGAAGAGGATACGAAGTCACAGTTAGGAAACAGAACAAGCGAGCAAGCTGCACGGTCGAGGTGCCACGGCCTGCAGATCAGAGCTCCAGTCCCCAGCTTATACACAGATACGTTCTCAGGCTCTCCAAAGCCCTTCCCTTGGTAGTGTGGCTGAGATTGCAGTTGCCTGCAGTCTTAAGAAATTTATTTATTTAGTTAATTATTTTTAAAGATTTTATTTATTTATTTATTTATTTATTTATTTATTTATTTATTTATTTGACAGAGAGAGAGAGAGAGCGAGTGAGGGAACACAAGCAGGGAGAGGGGAAGCAGGCCTCCTGCTGAGCAGAGAGCCCGATGCGGGGCTTGATCCCAGGACTCTGGGAACATGACCTGAGCTGAAGGCAGATGCTTAATGACTGAGCCACCCAGGCTCCTGCGTTAGAGTAATTTTTAAAAAATATGTAAAGATATAAAAAAGCAAAAGTCTTCTTCCCTTCCCGCCCACCTTTAGTCTTCCTGCTCAGACATACCCACTTTTGAACATTTTGCTTTTAGTCCTTCAAAAGAAGATGTTCAGCTCTTTCCTCTGTACTTAAAGATTTTTTATCAACCTTAACTATTGTATCTTCAGGAACTAGTGTATGTAAGACTGTTCCTCCCTCTTGTCCCCTGCCCTTCTCAGCTTTTGTGAATGAGCTGGTTCTTCTGTTGGTCATTTTGATTACTTCATTTTAAAAAATAACACAGATCTATATTAAAAATTCAAACTGTAGAGAGGGGCTGTGGTGAAACCAGGTCACCTCGGGAAGGGAAGATTTGGAAGCTACCTAGCAGCTGCCGTCTATAGAATGAGGGCAATCCGTGTGAAGCTAACCCGAGCGGGGCTGAGATGGCTTCCCACTCAGTCATGGGGAGGGCATTGGGGACAGTAGGACGGAGCACGCAGGGGAGGCAGGAGGGACCTGGCCTAACTTGAACTAAGGTGAGGCCGTGGGACATAGCAGGCGAGAAGGGGTTTCAGAATCGGGCTTTCCAGCTATGCCGGGGTGTGGCTCTGGGGTTGGAGCCCCCCGGGCTCAGTCCTGGCTCTGATGCTTACTGCTTGGGACCTCTTGGCGTCCTGGTGTCTTTTCTCCAAGTCAAGTGATGAGGCTCTCCCCATGGCGTTCGTGGCTATTAAATGAAAGCAGATAATTAAAGCCCCCAACGCAGCGATTCTTAGGTTGGTGGAGACAACCGGAAACATTCATCGTAAGAGAGAGTTGGAAAATCTGGGGACAAATGTGATGTGATACACACTGTGGCTGAGCTGGGGACCCCTCCCCCCAGCGCCATGCTCTGCTGCCAGCTCCGCGACCCGGGAACGCTGCTGCGAGCTGCTGCCAAGCAGGTACATCAGCGGGTCGCGCGCTCTACTAAGGCACATTTGTCATAGTCGCGGGGTGGTGGCCCAGATGTCTAACCTGCCGCTGAAGCACGATTATATTCCTCCACATCCCCCTGCCACGTGGTCCTTAAGGCCCCTCCCTGTCCCCCAAGGACCAAGTCCCCCAAGAAAACTGTCTTCAGGGCTGAGCCCTGGGGGGCACATCCCACTTTTCTCTCTTAGAGCTCGTGGTTCGGGAAGGGAGCGAGGTCAGGCTTCTTGTGATGCACACAGATGTCCTGGGTTTTCGGGGAGCCTCGCGGTTTCCAGAGAATAAGGCTCCACTCCCCCGTGCCCTCCTCACCATGCCCTCCCAAGGACGTGCACACGTTTGTTCATGTTCCAGGAACTGTACATCCTCAGAAAACCACTCCCCCACAGCAGCTTTTGTTTTATTCTTTTCAGAGAACTTTTGTGTATATTATTTCATTTATTTAGTTTGTAAAGATTTTATTTATTTTATTTTTTTTGCAAGAGAGAGCGAGTGCGCCAGAGGAGGGAGAGGGACAAGCAAACTCCGCACTGAGTGCAGAGCCTGACGCGGGGCTCAATCTCATGACCCTGAGATCATGACCTGAGCTGAAACCAAGAGTCACGTACTTAACCGGCTGAGCCACCCAGAAACCCCTATTTCATTTATTTGATCGTCACAATTCCTTGAGGCAATGTAGAAGACACCATTAGTTAAGTCCATTTTAAAGATGAGAAAACAGGCCCAAAGACACCCGGACACTTTCTCAGGGCCCCAGTGCAAGTCTTGCATTTATCCAGGAACCATTTCCAGGTGTCTCTTTCGTGGCCCGCTCTGTGCTAATTCCTGGGGACATCGTTATGAGCCACAAGGACATAGTCCCTGTTCTCCCAGAGCTTCTAACCTAGTGACAGCACATACATTAAACACACACAGGAAAGAAGCGACGAACTTGTTCTTGTGCTGGGTGCTGGGCAGGAAAGCAGCTGGGGTCTAGGGGAGCAGACAGCAGCCTGGGGGGAGAGAGAGGCTTCAGCTTCAAATCCGGTTTCTCGTCCTGTGTCATTCAAGGTGGGCACCTGCCTGCCCTGGAGCTTGGCTGTTTAATCTAAATTGGGGAGGTGGCAGGGGGTTGGGAAGAACCCCAGAAGAGTACCCTGGGCATCAGCGAGCTGCCTCACAGTGTGCTGGGTGGAGGTCAGGTATCGTCGTGGGACCGTGACATGTCAGGACAGTTCTTTGAGCCAGGGAGTCATTTACCAGCCCTACCTCTCACCTGGTGGGTCACCAGAGTCTTCGTCTTAGTGGCTCTCCCCTTCTCTCTCATCTTGAGCATCTCTCTTAAAGAGAGCCCTTCCAGGTAAGAAAGATGGTCCGGCCACAGAGAGAAGACCCTGCTGTGGCCAGGGTTTACAAGCTGTCTGACTCCTCGTGGGAGCCTCCAAGGATGCTCTCCGGGTCCTTAGCCCTTTGCCCAAAGCCACGTGATTCCAGGTGGCTCCAAGCCGAGGAGTTTATGATGACATCCCTGTCGGGTTTCTTTTCTTTCCCCATAGGTATGTGTCCGATTTCACCAGCACTCTCCAGTCAATACGGAAGAAGTGCAAGCTCGACGATATTCCTCCCAACTCACTTTTTCAAGAAGATTGGACAGCTTTTCAGAACTCCATCAGGTAAAAATGAAGCCAGTAGCTTAAATGAGTGCCTCATGTAGTAAGCAGAAACATGCTTGTCATATAATAATGTGAAATTGATAAGTGTGTTTGTAAGGGGGTTCATTTCTTTTCCTCACTGCTTTCTTTTTTTTTTTTTAAAGCAGAAACTCTAAAAACAAGCCAATTAAAAACAACAACAGCAACCCAGAAAGACCCCTCTCACTGTTAAAGCATTTTAAAGTCTTTTTTTTTTTTTAAAGATTTTATTTATTTATTTGAGAGAGAGAGAGAGAGAATGAGAGGGGAGAAGGTCAGAGGGAGAAGCAGACTCCCCACAGAGCTGGGAGCCTCATATGGGACTCGATCCTGGGACTCCGGGATCATGACCTGAGCCAAAGGCAGTCGCCCAACCAACTGAGCCACCTAGGCGCCCAGCATTTTAAAGTCTTTATGCATGCCTCATCTCCTTTGGTGACTTACATTTTTTTTATATTTGGTTTGAGATTTTTTTCCCTTTAGCCTATAATTTTTTTTAAGATTTTTATTTATTTATTTGATAGAGATACAGTGAGAGAGGGAACACAAGCAGGGAGAGTGAGAGAGTGAGAAGCAGGCTTCCCACTGAGCAGGGAGCCTGCTGTGGGGCTCGATCCCAGGACCCTGGGATCATGACCTGAGCAGAAGGCAGATGCTTAATGACTGAGCCACCCAGGCACCCCTTCCTTAGCTTATAATTTTTCAAACCTAAAATAACTTAGAACTTATATTTTAGAAAATACATAGCTGATTAGATCCTATTTTTTTATTTTTTTAAATTTTTAAATTTTTTTAAGATTTCTTTTTAAGTAGTCTCTACACCCAACATGGGTCTCAAACCCAGAAACTCGAGATAAAGAGTCACATGTTCCACCAACTGAGCCACCCAGGGACCCCAGATGCTGTTTTGAGATCTAAGCACCATACCACTAAGACAACATTATTGACCTTAAAGGCCATGTTAGAGTTCATCACAGGCTTTCCAAGTGGTGGTTGACGGCCAGATCCTGGGGTAGCCCCTCTGACCTGTGGGCCACTAGATAGATCCCTATTGCCCCAAGCCCTGAGCCCTGGTGGGAATGTGATCAGCAGTGGCCTGAGAAGGTTTGGCCCTTGAAAAGGTCCAGCCAGAAAGTGTAGACCACTGGGCTATGGCCAGATCTGACCTAGGGACGTGGTGTGATCACATCATTCACAAAATTTGGGATTCGTTGCCCACATTTACAAACCAGAGTTAACATAATTCAGATTTCTAACATCACCTAAACATTGGAAGCCCTAGAAACGGTGGGTTCGCATCATCTCCCCAGGGCTGGTCGCTGAAGTCCCTGCCGGACTGGCCATATGTTCTCTTGTGCTACCGTTCTCCTACTACCGTGTGGGTTAGCCGCTCTACTCTTAGGGTGAGATAAACAACAACCCAGAATTTCTTTTCCTTAAAATGACTCTTCATGGTTGTACATCTGAAGAGAGATTGCCCTTCACCCACTTGGCTGACCCCTGGCCTAGATAGTGTGCGTAGGGTGCCCACGATACTTGGAGTTCTCGGTATGGTGGTCTATTCCAGAGCACGTCCAGACCCTCTGAGAGCTGTCTTTTTTTTCAAAGGATTTTATTTATTCATTTTTAGAGAAAGAGTGAGAGAGCAAGGGAAGGGGCAGAGGGGGAGGGAGAAGCAGACTCCACGCTGAGCATGGAGTCCGACTCTGGGCTCGATCCCACGACCCCGAGATCATGACTTGAGCTGAAATCAGGAGTCAGACTCCCAACCAGCTGAGCCACCCAGGCAGCCCTGAAAGCTGTCTTTAATCAGAGCAGATCCAGTACCTCCCAGAGCCATTCAGACAATCTCCTCATGGGCTCTGATCTGGCCTTTTTTTTGGATGAAATTTAATGTTCTAGATGCTAAACCGTATCCCCCAGCACATGTGGCAGCACTGGAAAATATTACGTACAAGGTTGTTCTGTTGCACTCGAGACAAGTGAAAAGTGGAATATTTCATTTTCTCATAAACTTTTCTTATGATGGAATGCCCAGATACCCTGGTGATGGATAGGCACTTTTAGAGAAGTTAAAAATTAACTAGACTTAAGATGTTTTTAATCCTTGGATTTGTCCTGACATTTATAGTGTGGTGTTGAAGGACTCAGTCACTGGAGTTGGAGACCTAGCATAAAATTACTCGAAAATTAAAAGATTATTAAATACGGGTCTGATGGTCATTCAGGCTTATCTTTGAGAAGCCAAATGGATTACTTTTCATCTGACTTTCATGGGATCAGAGAGAAATACTTACAGTAGGAAAACAGTTTTCTTTGCCTTGCAAGTAGCAGACATCTAAGAAATAGTAATGAATTTTCGTTTTTAAATTTTAATTTAACTTTTTTTAACCCCTTTTATCTGTTTCACCCATCCCATCCCTCTACCTCCCTCCCCCTGGCAATCATCAGTTTGTTTTCTATAGTCAAGAGTCTGTCTCTTTTTTGCTTTGCCTTGTGTCTTAAAATCTACATATGAGTGAAATCATATGGTAATTGTCTTTCTTTGACTTATTTCACTTAGAATAATACCTTTAGGTCCATTCATGTGGTCGCAAATGGCAAGATCTCATTCTTTTTTATGGCTTTTTTAATAGTCCATTGTAGATACATATACCACATACTCTATACATTCATTTATGGATGGACATTTGGGTTGCTTCCATATCTTTGCTATTGTAAATAACATTGCATTCAACATAGGGGTGGGTATATATTTTGAATTAGTGTTTTTGTTTTCTTTTGATAAATACCCAATAGTGACATTACTGGAGCATATGGTAATTCTGTTTTTAACTTTTTTAGGAAGCACCATACTGTTTTCCATAGTGGCTGCACCAGTTTGCATTCCCACCAACAGTGCAAGAGGGTTCCTTTTCTTCCACATCCTCGCCAATGCCTACTCTTTCTTTCTTCCTTTTACTTTCTTTCTTTCTTCCTTTTTTCTTCCTTCCTTCCATCCTTCCTTCCTTCCTTTTTCTTTCTTTCTTTCATTTTTAGAGAGAGCAAGCAAGTGTGAATGGGGGAGGGGCAGAAGGAGAAGGAGAGAGAATCTTAAGCAGGTTCTGGGCTCAGCACAGAGCCCGATGCAGGGCTGTCTCACAACCCTGAGATCATGACCTCAGCCGAAATCAATAGTTGGATGCTTAACTGACTGAGCCACTCAGGTGCCCCAGTGCTTATTATTTCTTATATTTTTGATTGTAGCCATTTGGACAGGTGTGAGGTGATATCTCCTTGTGGTTTTGATTTGTATTTCCCTGATGATGAGTGATGTTGAGCATGTTTTCATGTGTCTGTTAGACATTTGGAAAAATGTCTGCTAAGTCCTCTACTCATTTTTTAATTGAATTATTTTGTTTTTTGGTGTGGAGTTTCATATGTTCTTTATATATATTCTGGATGTTAACTCCTTGTCGGATATATCATTTGCAAACATCTTGTTCCATTCAGTAGACCGCCTTTTTGTTTTGTGGATAGTTTCCTTCACAAAAAGCAAAAGCTTTTTATTTGATGGTGTAGTCTCAATAGCTAAATTTCATTTTTGTTTCCCTTGCCTGAAGAGACATATTTAGAAAAATGTTTTTATGGCTAATGTCAAAGAAATATTGCCTATATTTTCTCCTGGAAGTCTTATGGTTTCGGGTCTCACATTTAAGCTTTAATCCATTTTGAGTTTATTTTTGTGTATGGTGTAAGGAAGTGGTCTGGTTTCGTTGTTTTGCATGTGGCTGTCTAGTTTTCCCAACGCCATTTGTTAAAGAGGTTTATTTATTCTGTTTTTCCCCATTGTTTATTCTTGCCTCCTTTGTTGTAGATTAATTAACCATATATGTGTGGGTTTATTTCTGAGCTCTCTATTCTGTTCTTTCGATCAGTCACTGTTACTGTGCCAGTACCATACTGTTTTGATTACTCTGATAGATCTTGAAATCTGGGATTGTCATCCCTCCAGCTTTGTTCATCTGTCTCAGGATGGCTTTGGCTATTTTCAGAGTCTTTTGTGGTTCCATACAAATTTGAAGGTTATTTGTTCTAGTTCTATGAAAAATGCTGTTGGTATTTTGATAGGGCTTGCATTAAATCTGTAGATTGCTCTGGGTAGTGTGGACATTTTAACAGTGTTGATTCCTCCAACCATGAGCATAAAATATCTTTCCATTTGTATCATCTTCAGTTCCTTTTATCAGTGTTTTATAATTTTCAGAGTACAGATCTTTTTGTCTCTTTGGTTAAGTTTATTTCTAGGTGTTTTATTATTTTTGATGCAGTTGGAAATTTTCACTTTCTTTTTTTTTTTTTTTTAAAGATTTTATTTATTTATTTATTTGAGAGAGAGAGAGAGAAATTGAGAGAGAGGAAGAGGTCAGATGGAGAAGCAGACTCCCCGCTGAGGAGGGAGCATGATGCGGGACTCGATCCAGGGACTCCAGGATCATGACCTGAGCCGAAGGCAGTTGCTTAACAACTGAGCCACCCAGGCGCCCCGGAAATTTTCACTTTCTGCTTCTTCATGATTAGTGTAAGAAATGCAACAGATTTCTATACACTGATTTTGTATCCAGTGACTTAATTGAATTCATCGATCAGTTCTAGTGGGTTTTTTGGTGGAGTCTTTAGGGTTTTCTTTGTATTGTATCATGTCATCTTTGTATAGTGAAAGTTTTACCTTTCCCTTATCATTCTGGATGCCTTCTATTTCTTTTTGTTGTTTGATTGCTGTGGCTAGGACTTCCAGTGCTATGTTGAATAAAAGTGGTAAGAGTGGTCATCCTTGTCTTGATCCCTAAAGGAAAAGCTCTCAGTTTTTCCCCATTGCGGATGATATTAGTTCTTAGTTTTTCATATATGGCCTTTATTATGTTGAGGTATGTGCCCTTTAAACCTACTTTGTTGAGAGTTTTTGTCATGAATGGTTGTTGTACTTTTTTGGATGCTTTTTCTGCATCTGTTGTGATGAGCGTATGATTTTTATCCTTTCTCGGCACATGCACCCAAATGTTTATAGCAGCAATGTCCACAGTAGCCAAACTATGGAAAGAACCTAGATGTCCATCAACAGATGAATGGGTAAAGAAGAGGTGGTATATATATACAATGGAATACTATGCAGCCATCAAGAGAAACGAAATCTTGCCATTTGCAACGACGTGGATGGAACTAGAGGGTATTATGCTAAGCGAAATAAGTCAGTCAGAGAAAGACAATTATCACATGATGGCTCTGATATGAAGAATTTGTGAGGCAGGGCGGGAGGTCGTGGGGGGTGGGGGAGAGAAATGAAACAAGATGGGATGGGGAGGGAGATTTCTGTCCTTTCTCTTGTTGATGTGCTATATCAGGTTGACTGATTTGCAAATATTGAGCCACTATTGCATCCCTGGAATAGATCCCACTTGATCGTGGTGAATCGTTTTTTAAATGTATTGTTGGTTTTTAAATTTTATTTTATTTTTTAAAAGTTTTTAAATTTAAGTAGTCTCCACACCCCATGTGGGGCTCGAACTCACTATCCGAGATCAAGAGTCATGTGCTCTTCAGAGACTGAGCCAGCCAAGGTGCTCTGGTTTTTAATTTTAGATATCAACTATTTCCAACCCATTTTCTTTTTCTTTTTTTCTTTTTCTTAATTTTTAAAAAAGATTTTATTTAATTATTTGACAGAGAGACAGACAGCGAGAGCAGGAACACAAGCAGGGGGAATGGGAGAGGGAAAGCAAACTTCCCGCCAGGCAGGGAGCCCTATGTGGGGCTTGATCCCAGGACCTTGGGATCATGACCTGAGCCGAAGACACATGGTTAACCATCTGAGCCACCCGGGTGCCCCACCAACCCATTTTCTGAAGGACAAAGCCCCAGAGCACCTCAGTATTTGAGAAATGTAAGATTATCTGACACCTGTGGGGCAAAACTCCAATTCCCAGCAGAGGACACTGACTTAGGATGTTAGAAGGGGGTTGTGTTTACCTTCTCCATGAATTACTGATTAGTGAGACATGTCAGGTAGACTGTCCGATGGTTAACTGCTTCTCCAGAACCCAGCACCCCCAAAACGAGTGAAGAGTTAGGATGTTTATGAATGAGACCGTGTTTGTCCTGTAAATGTCAACATTCCAGATGCTTGAACTTGAAGTGCTTTTTGTTTTGTTTTGTTTAGGATCATAGCCACCTGTGGCGAGCTCTTGCGACAATGTGGGGACTTCGAGCAGCAGCTAGCAAACAGGTAGGCCAGAGCTGTGGGCGAGTCCCTGGGATCCTGGCTGGGGAAGAGCCTGATACAGCGCCCGGCTCAGCAATGACAACATACAGTCAAATCTGAAAGTCACACGGCTCGAGAACTGTCTGTACCTAGATGCAGAGTGTCATTACTGTCATCATTAAACATTTATTGAGCACCTGAAAAGGGCTAGGCTCTGAGCAGCTCCTTGGCGGTGGTCACAAAGTTTTTGTTAGATATGGAAGTTGCAGCCCAAATAAGGAGACCGTATGTGTTGTTTCGAAATTATAAATGGGCTGGGTTCCCACTGCTTGCTAGTAAGTTAATTACTGCGATTCTAAGTTTCTCCGTAGAAACAGCATTTTAGGTGGTGGTGAAGGCCCCTGGGACAGCTCACAGAATTGGGATTCATCCACCAGCCTTCCGGGTTCTGCAGAATTCTGTGCTGCCAAGGGCAGTGTGTGTCGAAGGAAGATTTCCAGGGTCAGCCCTAGGAGAAGTTTCTTCCCCTCCTTTCCCGACCCTGATACGTGCCCATTGCCCTGAAGTTGTCCTATTCAGACTGGTTTTCCCCGCAAAGGCCTCCAGCCTCCCAAATTTCCTTCCTTCCTTTTTCCATCTAAATCTCTCATTCCCTTGAGATCGCTGATTTCTGTGTTCTCCAGGAGTTGGGGGAAGAAGTCTGTTTTGTATGGTTGTCTGAGAGCCTAGAAGCAGACCTGTCACCTCTTTTCTTGCATACTTCCTTACTGTCCTAAAGTAATGTGGGCAGGAGCGCATTTCTGGCGGTGGTCCACTGTGCAATGAAAGCCGGTGGGGGTGTGCGGGGCTGCGTGGGGCGGGCGGTTCGCGGCTACACAGCCGCCTGGGGGGAGGTGGGATGAGTGGCTGAGGAGCGGGGTCTGCTCCGAGGCAGCTCTCTCCTTCCCGCCACTTTCTGTCTTTCATTCCCGAGCCCACGGACTGTGTTCAAGGGCACGATCCCGCACAGCGGTTCCGTTCTGGGCAGTGGCTCGCTGCGGGGTAGAGCGGGCAGCAGCTGCTTTTCGCAACTCCCGAGCCGCCCAGCACGCAAATGACGTGGCTTCCCAGACTAAGCAGAACCCAAGCAGCACAGGCACGTAGTGAGTGCGTGTAAATAATATAAACGCCAAGAACACTAACCCCCCTACACACGCTCGTGCCGACGTGCGCACACACACGGCGAGGGGGCCTGAGTTTTCAGAGGACTCCTGGGACGAGCTGAAAGTGTAACACTTACGTATTTAAAACAGAGGCATGCAGCGTCTTACTTTCTTTATTTCAGTAGTGATTCTAGCCTGGCCCCAGCTCACTGCAAAAATGAAAACAGTTCACAAGTATACGAAATAAAAATGGAAACCACTCCCCCTCAAAATCCTCTCTAGAAGAAAAAAAAAACATTATTAACATCTGCCCCCACCCATAATATTTATTGAGCTCTGATATTAGGGACTTTACAGGAATTAAGTCATTAATCCTCCCAGTGGCCAAAGAGTTAGGTACTGTGCCTCTGCATTTTTACAGATGAAGGGACATGGAGGCATCGAGTCTGGCACAGGTAGTAACTTAAGTGAAAGAAATGATCTGTGGAAATAGCTGCGTCTGAGGTCACGGGACCACGAGGCAGTGATTCTCGAACCTGGACGCGAGCTGAGCCATGCGGAATGTGTCAGCCCCATACTGCCCATACTGTCTTTCTCACAGATTAGCGTCCCACCCTGGGCTTGGGTTTCTCTGCCTGTGTAGGGCAGACATCTTTCCATGTCAGGACATACAGGTTTTCCTTAATCTTTTAATGAAGGTGAATATTACATTCTAAAAGGAAAAGAAGGATCTGGTTAGGAAGCTGATCAGGCGTGGTAGATAAAGGATGAGTCTCTCCATTTGCATTTTGCAGCCCAGAGAAGCTGAAAGTCTGACCCAAGCTTTGGCATGAGTTGAGAACTGGCGGGGTGTTTCCAGCGGAGCCTCTTTAAGAGGTGACATCATTCTGGAAGCACTGAGCCTGGAAAGGGAAAAGAGCGACAGTCACCATCTGTGTTCCCATCAGGGAGGCCATGGGTGTGGCAGGTGCCTATAAAGCTTATCTTATCTGCCTGTCAATCTCCCTTCAATCTCCCCTTCGGAGCCCAGACTCAGCCCAGGGACCACGCCTCCCCACCCCCCAACCACCAAGATGGCAAAGGCAGTAGCTTAGAACACTCCAGATTACTTCAGTGACAAGAGTGGCATTGGCTTTGGGGCTCTTAAGATCACCTCCTTGCAGAAAGGGATCGTTTTGTGATTTATGGGCTGAGTGCCCCTGGAGGGCTCTCCGGTGCACTGGGCGAGTCAGGCGAGCGGCGGGGGGATAGGCACGGCCCCTCAGTACTTTCATGGCATCCATCTCTGACTTTTGGCACTGTGGTGATTTCACCGGGAAAAGGTCTTAGTGGGACAGTTCAATGGGAAAATCAGGTTTAGGGGATCCAGTGTGAATTTACAAGTTTCCATGGCTTGTAGAGAAGTGGGTAACAACCTCCCATGAAAGGAGATGAGTTGAAGCGGTCGGAAGTGTGACGTTAGGCTCTCCCTCCTCTGTGCGTCCTTACTGCTGTCTCCCCGAACAGCCGTTGGCAACTGGTGCATGTCGGGCTCCCCCGTTAATCTCGGAGCTTCTTGAGGGTGAGGACTGTTTACTTATCTGCTGTCCCAAAACCTACTTGCAGCCTGTTCCAGCAATGAGAGAGCGTTTGTGAGTGAAGAAATCAAGTGTTCATTTCGGTAAGGTTTAGCTCATAGTCCTAGTAAACACACATCCTAGGAAATCTGAGTCTGATGATTAGTTCATCTAATGGTGTCTGGATGAAGAGGAGGCTGGGAAGGAAAAGATACTCTTCATTCCTTAGGGGTTGGAACTGTATTTGTTCTGACTTTTTTTTTTTTTTTAGCTTTGGTTCTTTTTTTTTTTAAGATTTTATTTGAGAGAGAGAGAGTGAGCACAAGCAGGGGGAGAGGAAGAAGCTCGATCCCAGACATGGGGCTCGATCCCAGGACCCTGCGATCACGACCTGAGCCAAAAGCAGATGCTTAACCGACGAGCCACCCAGGCGCCCTGGTTCTTATTTCAGAGCACGCTGTTCTGACGTTTTAAACTGTAATCTTTAATACTTAAAACATTCCTGACATACCCATTTTTCTTCAGCGTGGATGGCAGACTGGTGCCAGTCCCCCCGGAGCTGACCCGGTGGAGGCACGGATGTCTGGCCAGCCAGGGGGAGCTGATTTCCCAGACGGCAGCTCTCAGCCTCCTGCTCGCCAAGTCCGGGGTCGCCCGCCGTGGGCCAGGCCCTGTGCTCAGTGCTGGGAATTCAGGGGGGAAGAACACCCTGTTTGGTCCTCACAGACGGTGAAGGCTAGGAAGTGAGGGTGGCTGCAGGAATGGGCCACAGTTTGGCAGACAGGAGACCCCGCCGATGTCACCTGGGGGCTGGAGCACCTAGGAGAACCCTAACTTAGTGGCAGAGACAGGGGCCGCTTGTGTCGGCAGTGGTTCCCGAGGGAGGCCCCCCCCCCCCGCTTGTGTGCAGGTACACGTCTTCCTTGATGGGTTTCACTGGACTTGTTTTTTTTTTTTTAAAAAGTGAGTTCAACCTAAAAGCTGCCAGGTCCAAGGCGATTCTTTTTCACGACAAGTTACGGTCAAGGAGAGGTCGGGGAGTCAGCCGAACTCGGGAGGTAACAGAATGTCTGTCCTCCTGGCCACGCGTGTGCACGTGCTTCTGTGCCCACTCAGATGAGTGTGCTGCACGGTCCAGCTGGGCGCGGGCTTTGCAGCATCCGTCAGGGAAGGCCGTCCTTGTTGGAGAGAGAAGATCGGGGTGCAGCAAGCCCTCGAGGTCGGCCGTCACCTAGAACTTCCTCCGGGCATTTTTTTCCTCAGAGAAATGGGGCAGTGCTGCCTTCTCTCAATAGATGTCTCTGTGGCACCTAAACCCCAAAAGTAAACTTTATGGGGCGGGTGAATAGAACCCCAGTTTGTGAACACAGCCCAGTTGTGACGGCGAGTCGTGTGGTTAACGATGTGCCTAGAGCTGCTGCCCTCGCTCTCCCGGGACCGGCTCCGTGGCTGGTGCGGCTGTGGCTGAGGTGCTGGTGGCTCCCCGTGGCTTCGTTCCAGGTGGTGAGGCCCACTGAGCCAGAGAGGGCCGCACAGAAAATGCACAGCGTCCCAGATCGTAGTAAACTGACGACTGCCCCTCGTAGGCTGTCTGTCACGTTAGGAAGGTGGCAGATGCCGGCGGACTGAGTGTTAAATAGGAACTAAAAACACCTGGGGTCTCTTGTGCACCCGAGGTCCCGCGCGTTCCTCAGCGGTGTAGGATGTCTTCCTTTTCTTAGAAAATGGACCCAAAATTAGTCTGCCTCATAAGAAAGATATCCTGGGATTTAGGAAGGAGCAAACTGAATGCTCCCAGAGGAAGGTCCCGTACAAATAGCTTGGGGCATAATGGTCATCACTTTCATTTCAGGATTTTGTCTACGGCCGGCAAGTATCTGTCTGACTCCTACAGCCCTCGGAGCCTGGCCGGGTTTCAGGATGGCATCTTGACAGACAAGAAGAGCTCTGCCAAGAACCCATGGCAAGAATATAATTACCTCCAGAAAGATAACCCTGCTGAATACGCCAGTTTAATGGAAATACTATATACCCTCAAGGTGCGAGACCAGACCGATGGCATTCTTGTCACCCTTTCCCTGATCTAGGCTTTTCGGCTCTCCGTGTGGGCCGCAGTCTGCAGCGTGCCCTACTGCCTCCTCTCGGTCTCCTTTGTGTTGTGTGTGTGTTTTTTTTTTAAGATTTTATTTATTTATTTGACAGAGAGAGAGAGATCACAAGTAGGCAGAAAGGCAGGCAGAGAGAGAGAGGAAAGCAGGCTCCCCGCTGAGCAGAGAGCCCGACGCAGGGCTCGATCCCAGGACCCTGAGATCATGACCTGAGCCGAAGGCAGAGGCTTTAACCCACTGAGCCACCCAGGCGCCCTTGTGTTGTGTTTTAAGGAGCTAATAAGCTAAGCTGGGTGGGAACGAATGGACATACAGGTGTAGGACTTGGAGAAGTGGAGCTTTATTACCGACAAAAGGCAGCAGAGCCTACATGGACAGCCTGACTTTAGGTGTGTGGCGATGGGCTTGCCCTGCTTCCCTCCAGAGTCAGATTTGCCAGGAGAGCTCGGTGGCCCCCGGCTCCAGTGGAGGGATAGGCCCCGGTTACTGACTGGGAGAGAGGAGACCAGAATGTGGACTGCCCGCTAGTGGGCAGAACCCACAAGGGAGGCCCCCAACCCTGCCGTGGGGGAAGTCGATCCTCCTCGTGGCAGTACGAGGACCTGAGGATAAGTGTTCCCTTCTGGCTGTCCCTTTAGCTTAAGCTCCTTAGTATGCCTGTCACAGTGCTGCTCTTGACTTTGGATCTTTGGGCCCCTTGGGGATCCAGGGATGGAAGAACTCCCAACACATGGAATGAGCCACACGACAACCTGTGAATGGCCCCGGGATCCTAAGTGGGCTGTCGCATCCTTTCCAGAACCATCCCCCCGCCTGTCTCGGTGATAGGCAGAGGAGACATTGCCGTCCCCCTGGCGTCAAATGCAACCGCAGGGGGTCCTGGGAGGACTGGGGTGACGGCACAGTGGGCCTCTGGACGCATCTGAGCCTTCCTCGTTGCCCTCACGTGCTCTCCCACCAATCGGCTGCATTGGAGCTTGACAAAACTTTTCTTAAAGCAGTTGTGCAGGTTCATTCATCCGTGCCGCAGTGATTAAGTTAAAGCAACTCTGTTTATCTTTATTGCTGATCTGGCTCAGTTTGTTGTAATCAGTGCATTTATAATAGCAAAACTAAGGTTACGTTTTCCAGCTCTGTATTTTCTCAGGCTGTTAGGAATTCCTTGGGCCTCATATAGGTTATACGTAGTCTGCCTTACAGCCAAGGGTAACTGAGCTGACCTCGCTGGGAGTCAGGCTCCTGTCCCTCACTTTTGTTTATACCTGACACTTCTGATCATTTTCTCCCTCTGCCTCTGTCCCTGAGGGACACTTGGCGCTTAATTTTTTCCTAAACTGCCAGACCCTGAGCTTGTGTTAGCAGATGTCTCAGAATTACATGGAAAAGTGAGCTAAAAACCTCCCTCTACCCAGGCTCGAGAACCCTGCTGGGCTCTGATTCAGTAACTCCAAGGCGGATCGTGTGCACCTGTAATCCAGCATGTTCCGCAGGAGGTGCCGGGGCACAGACAGGTTGGGAACCACTACTGTACTGAACTAGCTGATCACCGTGGTTAGAACCAAACCCTAACAGCCTTTTGCATTTTCTCGACTTAGGAAAAAGGGTCAAGTAACCACAATCTGCTGTCTGCGTCTCGCACAGCCCTGACTCGGCTTAACCAGCAGGCCCACCAGCTGGCTTTCGATTCCGTTTTCCTGCGCATCAAACAGCAACTGCTACTCGTTTCCAAGATGGACGTGAGTTTCCCATGGATCGCAGACATCCCCCTGGGCCCTGCCTCCTTCCCGAGCACTTTTGAGTATTGGGCACCGGCCCCCCCTCCACCCCCATGCCCCCCAGGAGCTTTAGGAGGAAGCACTCTAACCCTCCTGGCTAAAAGTCCCACCGTACAGACTCACTGTTCCCTTGCAACTCACTGCTTAGCAAGAATTTCTTATCTTAATTGGAGTCACCGTGATGCCTTATTTTCATCCTGCTTCCTGGGATGATTATTATTGCTTGATTAACTTTGACCATTCGGAGCAGCGTAGCTGTGCCCTCTCCGGGAGAAGTAAGGGAGATTATGTGCCACTGGATAGGTTGGGGCAGGTCAGAGGAGCTAATCGTCCTGTGAGATTGCATTCTTTTCATGAGCATTAGTTCTGGAACTTTGCCTGGGAGAGTGTCTTACCAGATCTGATTTGGTGATTTTGATGGGGGTTTGAGGGGTTCTGCTGTTTTCTGTCCTTGATGCCTTTGCTCTCTGGCTATTCCTAGAGTACCTCCCTTCCCTCACCTTGCAGCCTTTTCTGCTTGTCCTGACTCCTTTCAAGGGATTACCCATCAGTCACGTCTCTACCTGCTCTGACTTCTGTGACTCTGGTCTCTGTGCTGTCATTTGGATTTCTGGAATAAGATTTTGAGAAAGATCCAGTTATGGGCCTTTAATAACCAGGAGATCCTTTTAGGAGGTAGCAAGAACCCATAAGGCATGATTACAAATTCTTTGCTTCCTGCTGCCTTCTGGAAAGTATACAAGACCAGGGGCCAAGGGCCATTCGTTTCTTCACTGTATGACCTAGGTCCAGTCTGTGGATCTCTCTGGATCTCAAAAACCCCATCCATGAAACAGTGGGGTTGGACTACTGGGATTTCAAAGTTCTTTCTACCCCTGAAATTCCATGATTTTCATTCTTTATGATTTTCTCGCAGAATGCCATGGGATCCGCTGCAGTCAGATTCTGTGTTCCTGGTGTTGGGCCGGGGCGGCAGTGGAGAACGAGGGGGAGAAACTGTAGGAGCAGTGATGTCCCTGACATGGTCCCATCAGATTGGCTTCCCGCATAAGTCTCATCTCATTAGATGGGGACACACTGATTCTGACCATACAGATGTGTGAGGATAACATGACATTTCATAGATGGTAGAACTTAGCCCCACAGCTGCCATAGAGTAGATACTTAGTGCTGGTTTTCTTCTTCTCTGTGATTCTCATTTTTTAAGAGGAATGATAGTGTTTTTTTTTTATTTTATTTATTTTTCTTTTTATGAATGATTGTTTTTTATTTTTTGTTTTTTATCTTTTTTATTTTTTTAAAAAGATTTTATTTATTTATTTGACAGAGAGAGAGAGATCACAAGTAGGCAGAGAGGCAGGCAGAGAGAGGGGGGGAAGCAGGCTCCCCGCTGAGCAGAGAGCCCGACGCGGGGCTCAATCCCAGGACCCCCAAGACCATGACCCAAGCCAAAGGCAGAGGCCTCAACCCACCGAGCCACCCTGGCGCCCTTGAATGATGGTTTTTTAAAGTAAAAATTGCACACATTCATTTTCAGAAATTCAGGCAGTAAAGGATAGTACAATCAAAAAAGCAGTAAATCCCTTCAGAATCCCACAACGTAGAAATGCGCACGAATGCGTGGTACTCAAGCCCCAGACACCTCTTCCTGCCCTGGTTTGGAGGCTGGACGGGCACCAGTGGGCAGGTAGATCCATAGAAGAAATGGAACTGGACTACACGTGCTGTTTTTTTAAAAACCAAAATGTATACGATATAACATTTATTTGAACTTGATTAGAAAAGGGAGAAAGGAAGTGAAATGAAAGGAATCGTGGGACCTGAGATAACGGGCTCGTCCTCACAAAAAGTGTCAGCGCCCAGATCTCTCTGAAGTTGCACAAAAAGGATTATGAAAACCATTAAGAGACCAGGCTCATTGTTTTTGGTCACCCTGCCATTTTCTGGAGCTGCTGGGAAAGAGGAGGGCTTTAGCATTCTTCACACGTCCCGCCCCCAACCCCCAGAGCTGGTTACTTTATTATTTTTCTTAGAGCTTAAAAAAAATTTTTTTGTAACTTCATCCAGTCATTTTATTGCCGGTAGTAATGTCATTGTAGTTGTTTTGAAATGATTTCATGTGGATTGTAGGATAAAACAAGTGATTCATGGGAACATTAAGAACCAGGATATTTTTTGGTACCTCTTTTTTACTCCAGTGTAATTAACATACAGTGTTTTGTGAGTGTCAGGTGTACAGTGTAGTGATTCAACAGTTGTGTACCTGACTCAGTGCTCCTCGCGAAAAGTGTGCTCTTGATGCCCTCCACCTTTGTCACCCATCCCCCCCCAGCTCCTAAGGTCTTGACCTCCTGTACCGGAAGCCCCGCTCTTCCCGCTGCTCTTCACCCCCACCCTCAATCTGTGCTTGGGCTCTGGGTCGCTTGAAGCTCGCTCCCTTACGCTCGGGCTGTGCTGTGACACCGAGGGCCCCTGGGAATGGAGACAGGCAGCTCAGAGATTAGGAGGAGCTCTCCCGGAGTTGCTAGGAGAAAAGCACACAACACAAAGGCAAACACTTTGGCCGTAAGGATTTGAAAATTAAACCCTGGTCATTCAGTGTTTGCTTTTAATGTTTGCCAGTAAATTGTATTACCCTTTCACATTTGAAGAATATAAACCAACACTATATTCCATTTCAGAATCAACTGCTGACGTTTGCCCACATCTTCTGGTGACAGATGGGAGAGAAAAGCCCATATGAAGGAACTTTTCGATAAATTTTCAACAATTAAAAAATACCCTGCAGCATTTCCCGGTCGCTCTACTTGCTAAGTGCCTCGTGGTTCATCCCCTGTCCACCTGCCCTTCTTGCAAAACCCCTTCAACTGTGGCTGCTCTCCCGCTCCGCCCTCTGTCTGGCTACTCTCCTCTTGCTTCCCCGTGGAGCCTTCCCAGGGCCTCTGGCCCGCCGTGTTCATCCCCTGCGTGTGCTTGGGGACACTGCTCTTTCCCTGCAGCCCAGCCCCGAGGTGTCGCTCCCGTTCTCATAGGCACCATCCCTCTCCCACCCCTCTGCCTCCCCGGTCTTCCCTTCTCTGCCCCCTCACCACAGCTCTCTTTGCCAGGGACTTCATCACCACGTGGCATTATCCCTTCATTTTAAAGAGGCCTCCCATCCCATTTCCATAGCCCCATTCTTGTTGGGCTTCTCCTGCTCTCCCAGCTGTTCCTTCAGCTTCTTATCTGCCTTCCCACCCTCAATCCTTCCTAATTGCTGCGGCAGTCTTCATAAAACCCCACTCTGATTTTGTCTCCGCCACTCAGGACCCTGGCGTGGCTCCCCAGGCCCAGTAGAGTAGTCTGTCTTTCAAAATTTTATTAGGGAAGTTTTCACACATATGCAAAAGTGGGGAGAAGAGTATATTGAACCCCATGTCATCATCAGCCCCCTTCGACATCAGCTCCCGGCCGTCTGTCTTGTATAGATATCCCTTCTCTAAAGTATAACAATGCTAAAAATAATCACAGGACCCAAATCACCCCTAAGTTCGAAATGATTCCTTAATACAAGTAATCAGTGTTCAAATTTCCAGTTATCCTAAAAGTCATAATTTCACTGTTTGAATCAGGATCCGGGTTCATTCTGCACGTTGGGATTGGTCAGTGTGTCTTTTATGATTTACAGGTTACCTTTCCATTCACTTCCTTCCCTCTCCATCCCTTCCTCCCCTCCCCTCCTCTCTCTACAATTTATTTGTTGAAAATAAAGCCCTTAGCCCACTGAGAGCTACGCCTTGTCCTTCTGGTCTTCCCTCTGTGCCCTTCAGGCATCCTGCAGCCCACTCCTCCTGTAATCACCCTGAGCCCTCGCCCCTCGGAACTCTTACGGTATCACACCTCGCCTCTGCCACGGACAACTCCCTAGTGGAAGCCTGTGCATGTGCACACGGGGGGACGTGTTGGGGTACATAGTACGGGAGTGTGTCACGGGCTCTTGGTTTCCCAAGGAGCTTCTGGAGAGCAAGCACCAGCTCTTACATCCCTTGGTCTCCTCTCCGTCAAGCAGGGCGCAGGGCTGTGCTCATGGGCACGCAGTACGTGTGGGCGGTCAGTGTTTCTTCTCCAGGGGGTGGAAGTTAACTGATGAAAAGTAGGCTATTTTGAAACAGAGGAGGATTCTCGAGCAAGAACCAGGAGTTTAGAAAACTAGGGGCAGAGGTGGGGAAGGAAAGAACTTGTCTCAAGCAAAGAAAATAAGAATTGAGTTGCTGCTGGGGAACGTGGGGAGGGCAGCTGAGGCTTAGGCTGGGCCGAGAGCCCAGGGGTGGACGTGACCATGACATTCCCGGAACGTTGCTTAAAGGATCAAGCAACCCGATGGCATCAGGTGGCTGCAGAGAGCAGCTACAGCGTGACCTGGGAGTCACTCCAGGAGCGCAGCCAGAAAGGGCCTTGTTTTCCAGGCTGGCTTTAGGGTGACTCAGGTTGGAATTAAGGAACTAGATTTCTGTGTGAAGGTGTGCCAGGCTGAACTCTGTAGCCACATATGTGCTGGTAATCTGCCTGGTTCTAGAGAGCCCGCCAGGAAAGCTCACATCGCGCTGCCGTAGACAGCCCGTACTTCAAATGTCAGAAGGAAGAGCATCTCCCCAGACAGAGGGGTCACAAAGAGGACAGAGGGGCAGCTGGTGGAGTTTGGAGGTTCCCTCCCATCCCTTTCCCTCTGAGCTCTGAATCCATTGAGAAATAGATCTGGAAGGCAAATGGAAATAAAAGCAGTAAAGGGGCGCCTGGGTGGCTCAGTTGGTTGAGCAACTGCCTTCGGCTCAGGTCATGATCCCTGGGTTCCAGGATCGAGTCCCACGTCGGGCTCCCAGCTCCATGGGGAGTCTGCTTCTTCCTCTAAACTTCTCTCCTCTCATGCTCTCTCTCACTTTCTCTGTCTCTCAAATAAATAAATAAAATCTAAAAAATAAATAAATAAAAGCAGTAAAGTAGTGTGGGTGAAAGTGGGTTGGATATTTCTGCAGCCAGAAAAGGCTTCCCAGGCCTCCCTCCCAAGATAGGGATTTACATGGGGTCTCTGTGGAGGATTTGGGGCACCCGTAGTCTCTTTAGAGTGCGGAAGACCCAGGCAGCTCTTAATCCGATGTGACCACCTGAGTAGAGAAACTTAAACCAGAGGGTATCCAGCTCTTTGCTTCATGGTCTGAGTGGGAACAACAGACGGGATCCGTTCTCACCAACTAGCTCTGATGAGAAGGCAGGAGCTCCCCTTGGATGGGTCTGTGGGAATGTGGAGGGAGAGAGGATTATTTTCTCCGTGGCAGGCTTCAGGGTGATGACTTGAGGAGAAATCCCTGGTCTGTCGAATAGCGACGATCTCCAAGGCCGTCACTGAGTGAAGGCACCTCTCGGAAGGCTGCATTCTTCGAGTATTTTCCAGCGTGGGTTGTTTTCCCGGGCCTCCTGGCTTCTGTGACCTTGATCGCTTTCTCTCCTTCCCACCCTAGAGCTGGAGCACAGCAGGCATTGGCGAGACGCTGACCGACGACCTGCCCACCTTCAGTCTCACGCCTCTGGAGTACATCAGCAATGTAAGAGCTGTCGGGCACTTTTCTCCGGGGCAGTTGTAGGCTTGCGGACCCTGCCTTGTCTTTGGATTCTGCCCCTTCGGGGAAAGTCGTCATTACCACCTTGGTGCTGCCTGAACCTTTGCTTTTGGGTTGTTTCCTTCCATATCCAGGACTTTAAGGACAGAGTTATTCAATCAGCTGATGAAACAAACACAAGCTGATTTCAAAACCTAACACGTTTGTACCCCTCCTCCCTCTCCCCCGATGGGAGGTGTGGCCGGTACGAAAGGGCATCCCAGTGTGAGTGCACAGAATGCAAGGACATCTTCCCCCTCCTCCTTGGGAGGACAGGAAGCAGGTGGCCACATTCTTTTCCACGACTTTTCAGAGGAACAATGTGTGTGTAGTCCTGAATTCAAATTCAGCCAATGTTTAGTGACACCCGCTTTGCACCAGGCACAGTGCAGAGTGCTTTCATGAGTAATTTCATGGCAGGAAAGAAATCTCTTAAGAATTGTAGTTCTGGAGACTCCCTATTTTTTTTTTTTCCTGGAGACTCCCTATTAACAAAGAACAGAATAAACTCTGCAGGGGTGCCGGGCATTTGGAGTCCTTTCCTCCTTCTCTGTTCACCCCCGGGAGTGAACAGTCCCCCCTGTGTGTGGTCTTTCTTGTCGCTCCTTCCTGCATCCAGCTCGGCTGCTCTTAAATACCAGATGGGAGTAATGTACTCCAGCCATGGGTACGTCCCACTGCGGGAGACTTCTGGCATTCTCCAGGGCGATTCGGAGATAAGCAGTTTCTTCTGCCTAAGGCTGTCCCTTCAGAACCCACTGCTTTCTAAGTTACGACTCTATTGTAAGAGATACAAAGGAATTTTAAAAGTAGCTATTGTACAGTTAGATGTGTCTGGTGACCCCAGTGGCGGTAGCATGGAGGATGGCATTGTTCTCTCTGTTCTCTGGGAGTGGCGTCCAGTTCAAAATGGCAATCGCTTTCCTCTTGTTTCCCAGGGCATTGCTTCATAAACCTGTACTGAGGAAACTATTAAGATGTGGGTTGGTTCTTCCAACCAATGGGAATCATCTTATTTTTCGAACTGAGATGCGATGCCTTCCAGTCTGAATGGATTGAGGAAATGGTGTCACTGGAAGGGACTCGAGAGGTTATTGAATGATTTCACAGTTGAGGGAACTGAGATGTTAGAGGAGTTGGGGAGGCCCGGATTTGTGTCCAGGCCAGGGCCCCTTTCCACCTGCCATGACCCCCCACGAGTTACGGATCATACTTGGGGACTGATGAGCTGAACTCAGGAAACTAGCCCACACCGTGGGCAAGGACAGCACGCGGTTTGGATCAGTGCCGTGAGGTAGTGCATGGTCCACACAGACCTTTGTCTTGACAGCAACAACGCGAGCTGGTTGGCAGTAGTGTTTCACGGGCAAGCAGCAAGGCTCGGGGCAAATGGAGAGGGGCGGGTTAGCCCGCGGCCGCTGTGTCAGGACGCCAGGCGCTCTGTGCGGGTATCACACGTTAGCTTCATCCTCGGCACGGCCCTCTGAAGTAAGTATGGGACCGTCCTCCTGTCAGAGATGATGACACCAGGAAGGTCGCAAGGGGTAGAGTCAGAACTCAAACCCAAGTCCGTCTGACCACAGAGCTCTTCACTTTTCCTGTGTCATTGAGTCCAGACTGGACTGGAGTCCACACTGGACTTCAAGGAGTATTTATTAAATATGTGGGAATAGTAGACAAATATCCTCATTGCGCTGGTAGACATCCCTTTCCATAGCATTGCCAAAAGATGAATGTGGATAGAACTCCCGAGGGAGACCCCGAGTTGTGGGGTCTGTCTAGGAACCACAGCGGTCCCCACAAGCTCAACCAACCAGCTGAAGTTCGAGATGTCAGATTATTGAAATTTTGCCCCAAACGACACTCTGCCTCGCCGACGAATACCCTCTCCCGCACAGAGCTGTGTGGGTATTATAGAGGGGTGTGATGGGAGAAAGGCTTTGAAAAATGAAAGACAATGTAGACACGAGGTGTAATGATCCTGACGCTTCACTGCAGGTAAAACTGGGTGTGTGAATTTAGCCAGAAGGTTACGGCCGCAGAGGAAGGCCGTACCAAACACGGGAGTATGCCCGGGGTCCTTGCACATGGTAGGTATTCAGGAAGCGCCTGCCACATGGAATTAGAATGGAGGGAGCCAAGCCCAGAAAGCAGCATCCGTCTCTTCCTCCAGCTGTGTGGGAAAATGATGCATTTGTTGCCATGTTCAAGCTGAAGTGTACGGTGGTGGGCGTGGCTAGTGAGGAAAGTGGCCCACACGCCTGGTTTGAGGAGGAGATTATGCCAAGGAAATGAAAAAAAAAAAAAAAGATTTAATTTATGTTACCATCCGTGAGTCTCCCTAAAGGAAGAGCAGACTAACCCTCTTTTGTTAGCACGATGAACCAGAGGATGTTGGGACTTAACTACAGCCAGCCCACAGTCAGTGTTTGGAAATGTTTGGAATCTCCCTCTGGGCTGGGAGATTTGGAGAGTCTGCCACCATGTGGGTGTGTGTGAGGCCAGGAGGAGAAGATCTTACTTGGATAATCGTCGGGCTTTTAGTCGACAGAATCAGTATCAACTCTTAAGTTTAAAGGTACAGAATAATTATAGAACCAAAAAAAAAAAAAAGCAACAACAGGCTCAAAGACCTTTCTTTCTTTTTTTTTTTTAAGACCTTTCTTTTTTTTTTTTTAAGATTTATTTATTTATTTATTAGAGACAGAGACTGAGAATGAGAGGGGAGAAGGTCAGAGGGAGAAGCAGACTTCCCGCAGAGCCGGGAGTCCGATATGGGACTCGATCCCGGGACTCCAGGATCATGACCTGAGCCAAAGGCAGTCGCTCAACCAACTGAGCCACCCAGGCGCCCTAAGACCTTTATTTCTTATCAAAAACAAAAGCAATATGTTGTCGTAACCTGAAAATCAACTTCATTTTGAAACAAAAACATATACTTACCTTAAAACACAAAACAGGAGTTTTAATAGAAATTGGCATCTAAAGTATACCCGTGATGATAGTCATGTGACCGGCAAACACGTGACAAGCATTCTAGTATTTGTGGGCTCGTCCCAAATGTCTCGTAGGCCTGTCTTCTGCGATTCCCCATCAGCCAAGAAGGTATTGTCCATGTTTATTTCTAGAGTCTGTATTATGAAAACAATAGTTTTCCCTCCAAGTTAACTTGCAATTTTAAAGGGCATTTCTTCCCAACAAAATTCCTTCCTTCTCTTAGATTACTTCCAAAGGGGAGACCCACAGCCAAGTTCAGAAGACAGGACTCAGATTCTTGCTTGGCCGGGCACCTCTTGATGTTAGCACCTTCCTGGTTTTGCATCCGTGAATAGTCATCATTTATATTTATTTGCACAATTGCTTGGGGGGTGTCCATTGCCTCATTTAAGGTAGAGATTGCATCGAGTACATTCCAAGAATAGTGGGGCCATTAGTGTGAGGACGGATCTGTGATGTCCATGCAAATTGCCGTTGACTTTTGTAAGGTCCTGTCATAGCAGTATTGGCACAGGCTGGAAAGATCAGAGTTGCGGTTGCCCCAGGCTTCGTGCTTTTGTCTGTCCCCTGTTTGCCTTCACGCGAATGTGCTGCAGAGATAATGACCTGTGTGTGGCAATGTGGGGCTGAAAGTGCTTTCTTCTGTTTCAGATCGGGCAGTACATCATGTCCCTCCCCCTGAATCTTGAGCCTTTTGTGACTCAGGAGGACTCTGCCTTGGAGCTAGCCCTGCATGCTGGGAAGCTGCCCTTTCCTCCTGAGCAAGGTGAGCGGGGCCTGCCTGAGGGCAAGGAAGGGGCTCAGTGTAGCCCCATGCAAACCTGGGGTCCGCCTGTTATCCCCCTGGGGAACTTCTGCAGGACAGGGTGGATTAGGGAAGGAGCGTCGCTGGGGAGGCGTTCCCCTGGTGCCCCTCAGCTGGGGAGGCAGGGGCAGGAGGGCCCAGGGTCACACGTATTCACTGGAGGGGGAAGCGAGCTCTCCGGAGAAGGGTCCCACTGGCCCGTGCAAGCCCCCTCTCTGTGGACCATGTGCCGAGTAAAATGGCACCCGTAAGAACAGTTTTGCTGAGTAGGACAAACACGGACTCTTCACTGTAGAGGTGACGTTTCCTGTCCAGATGCCTCTGGCCCCAGAGCTTGTTCCCAGCTCTCCGAAGGCTCCTGGATTCTAAACTGACAAGGTGAAATACAGTAATTAAAACTATTCCTTTTCCCCATTATCTGGGCCCTGACAGGTTTGAACAGGGACCGCATACCTTCTGATCAAAAATCCTCTTATTCCTAAAATGGGATATTACAGGCCTCCCTTCATAAGGTTGAGCAAACAGAAAAATCACATGGCATAGAAGAGATTTCAGCAGCTTACAGAAAGGTGCAACCCTGAGAATAAAATCACATTAAAAAGTTTAAAATAGGGGCGCCTGGGTGGCTCAGTTGGTTGGGCGACTGCCTTCGGCTCAGGTCATGATCCTGGAGTTTCGGGATCGAGTCCCATATCGGACTCCCGGCTCTGCGGGAAGTCTGCTTCTCCCTCTGACCTTCTCCCCTCTCATTCTCTCTCTCTCTTTCTCTCTCTCAAATAAATAAATAAAATCTTAAAAAAAAAAAAGTTTAAAATAAAGAAATGCTAAAAGGCAAACCATGTAAATGCAAATAAAAAGAAAGCAAGAAAGTGACGTTGAATCAGAGCAAACGATAACAAATGGGACCTGAGTTCCCAAACCCGTTCCATTGATAAAAGGCAGATTCCACAGTGAGCCTGTGAAGGTCAGGTACACTCATCGTGTCAGATAGCACAGCACTGAGGGGCGCGAACGAGAAGCTGCCCGACATAGAAGGAGAAACTGTTTTTGTTTTTGGCTAGATCAGCCAAACAGATTTTATTACATTTGATAAGCATTCGAAATCCAAGTTATAATTAAAGCTGAATTACTGCTTTTGTTTTTAAATATAAAATAAAAATCAATTTTATATTTAGGTATACATTACATTTTATTGGTTACGTTGTCCATATGACAAAAGTTTTTACTATTGGCAAGTTATGGTAACTAAAAAAATTCAAATTAATTAAAGTAAATTGAAATACAGAAAATTAAACAAAACTAAAGATGGAAATTACACAAAAGGAAAGTGATTTATTGATATATTTTATGCCAACTTGGTTATTCTATCCCATTAAATACTGTTTGGTGTCATAATCCTAAAATTTTATAATTTTGAGAGAGAAAATCATGTGAGTATTGAGAACATTGTGCACCTCTCTTTTATAGGCTTTGACAAATCAGAAAGGAAAATTAATGAGGATAAAAGAGGAATTGTTCAGTATAATCAACGCACTTGATCGAATCAATACACAGGGCTTTTTAACCCCACAGAAAATAGACATTGTTGTCAAATTTCCATAAATAATTTGCGAGGATGTTACAGATAAAATCTCTGAGTTTCACAGGGTCATACGCATTAAGGGAACCCGTAATTTTGGGGGGGAAAAGGTAACTTGTATACAAATTTCACAGTTAGCTACAGTACAAGTGAATAGGAACTCAGGGAAGACTCTTTGAAATGAAAGCCAGAAACTAAAGGAAATTGAAAGATGAATGTGACAGATTGGAACAAAGAAGCAACATGACTGATAGGTGGTAGTTAATATCCTTATTGTATAAAAGTGCCCACAGATCAGTAAGAAAAAGATGACACCTCATGGAAAAATAAGTAAATAACATAAAGGCATTCAAATAACCTAAAAAAACAGGAAGAAACGGGTAACTTTAGTAATCCTCAAATGGCTGCAAAGGAAAGTAGCATATGCCTTTTTTTTTTTTTTTTAAAGTAGGCTCCACGCCCAACGTGGAGCCCAGTGCAGGACTTGAATTTATGACCCTGAGATCAAGACCTGAACTGAGATCAAGAGTCGGATGCTTCACCGACTGAGTCACCCAAGCGCCCTGAATATGTGCCATTTTGTAACCTGTCACACTATATAGATTTATGTATATACACATATATGTATGTTTACACTTAATATTGGCAAGCACAGAGGAAAGCCGTTTCAATTATGCAGTTTGGATTTTTGGAGTTTGACGCACGTGCATACGTGCCCACACATGCCTGCACACAGACCCAAACACGCCGGGTGTGAGACCAGTACCCTGGAGTCCCAGGTACTCCTTGTCTGGCTTCCAGAGTGGCTTCTTGTTTCTTCTGTTCCTCTCATATTTTTTTCGAGAATATTTAAGTCAAATCCCAGGCATCATATCATGCCATGCATAAATACACCAGCACGTATCTGAGATCAGACACCCAAACGACGTATCTCTTATTGATGCCGATTACGTTCACGTTCAAATTCTCGGGCGAGAATGCAGTGGCGGTGTGTCTGTGTCTGTTTTAGCACACCAGGGAGAGTGTAAAGCCCTACCGTCTCACCGCGAGGAAATCCATACAGGTTTAGTTAAACTGTAATTGTTTTCAGTCATTCATTCGCTTACCAAAGTGTTACCAATTGCTGGGCATGTGTTTTGGGGATTGTCAGGAGGGGAAAACATCCATACAGTAAAATTGTAGCAACAACAGGCCCATCCAGGTGTTTCCTTCCTTTTTTTTTTTTTTTTTAAATCCCCTTCCTTTCAACATCATAATATGAAAAATTTCAAACATAGAACTGGGAAGAATTACCCAGGGGATTTCTAGCATGTTAACATTTGCATGTTTTAAGAACTAGATGGTGAGCAGCCAGTAGGAGCTTTGGGGCTTAGATAAATGGCTTTTATTAATCAGTGTGGTTAGAAGGGAGTTTTAAAAATCCTTGTGAGTCTTTTTCTTACAAGGAAATGGAACATTGGGAACTTTGAAGTGATGTGTCCAGAGGTCACACACAGCCTGTGTCACAGCAGGGCATTTGCAGGAAAACTGCGATCTCTGTGCCCACCACATCCGCTTCCTCGGTGGGGCTGCCGAGGCGGGGCTGCAGTGGGGCGGGGTCCCCCACTGCAAGGCGGCAAGGCGAAGGTGCCGCCTAGGTGTGGTGCTGGGCCCCGTGGAGGCTCCCTTCCTTGTGGCCAGGGTTACGGGCAGAGGGGGCAGCCTGGTGGGCCCTGGCACAGAGTGGCCCCTGGGGAGGCCCAGGAAGGTCGGGGCCACACCATCCCCACAATCAGATGCAAAAGCTGAGCCTGATGCTTCACCTGCCTGGCTTTCTAACACCCCTCCTTCTTGAGATTTTGCCTGCATTTTGTGTGTTTTGCTTGCTTCTTGTCCTTGCCCTCTGACTAATTATTCCTGGCCTGCTTAAAGACCCCCAGAGCCCCCTGGAGCCTACGAGATGAGATCCAGCACCTCCCTGGCCTGGGGTCGGAGACCCTTCTCAGTCCTACTCAGTCACAGCCCCGTCTCCTGCCCCCACGTGCTCACTCTAGCGCTCAGGAGGATTTTTTTTCCTGAGTAAAAGTCTCCCGCCCCGAGAGTCCCGCTGGCATCCGAGGAGTGACTGTCCGGGCGCCCCTCTGTGCCGCTCTGTGCGCACACGCGTGTCAGCAGGACCGTCTCCCGCACGCGCCGTTCATGCTGGGCACTTCTGGAAGCCAGCGTGTGTGCTGTCTGCCCGGACTGCGTCCAGCAAGTTGTCCCTCGTGCTCGGGGAGCCGGGGGTGAGCTCCCCCTTCTGGGCTCCTGTCAGTCTTTGGCGACGCCCTGACATGGCTGTGTGGAGGGGCCTTGTCTGTCCCCTGGCCAGAAGGTGCCGTCGGGGCCCAGGGCAGCATGCACCCGGCAGGGCCTTGGACAGAACTCGTGCAGTTAGCAAGCACACGAGTGCCCGCCACCCTCGGTCCCGCGGGGGCGCCCCGTCCCCCACCCCACTCTGCCCCAGACCTGGGAGGTTTATCCTCCAGGCCAGCCGCCCTGCCTGGCCACGTTTTTGGCCACACGACCACCGGGCCCATGGTCCATTTCCCGGGTGGAGGCCCTAGACCATGTGTTCTTAGCCTCGTGCTCAGTTATGTTCATCCTGTTTTTGGTTTTTCACTTTCTGGTTTGTGTGTGTTGTATAGAAGCCCCATGTAGAACAAGGTCACAATTTTAGAAAGAAGAAATCATGACATGCCATCATTGAACACGATGGTATTTCCATTTTCCCATGTGCAGATGATATTTGATATGTAGCTTTCTGTTCTGTGTTACTATTATTGTTGGTATTATTGGTGGTGGTGGTGGTATAGTAGCATTTTGCGTATCTTCTACATGTATTTTTTTTCTGTTTGTCCCCTACTTTTTCTGTTGTTTTAATGTCAGGTGGCCCCTTTGCCCCCAGGGTTCAAGGCCTGTCTGGCCAGGATGGCAGCTCCGTCTCCCTGCACGACCCTGCCCCAGCCTGTCTCTTGAAACCTTGCTGGGGACCTCCAGTCATTGCCTATTTGTTCCGACACGGGGTCCCTACGATTCTCAGGGCGCCTCTGCAACCCAGCCCTGTTCCCCCAACCCTCTCCCCTCCTGCTCTGTATATGGGCTCGTCCTCCTTCCCCACAGGTGAGGTGACACTGAGAGTCACCGTGTGTGCGGCACTTAGCGTGTGTCCCACGCCTGAGGTGGTTCTCGGCGCAGCCCTGGAGAGTCAGGCTCTGAGAGGCCGGGTAGCACCCAGCTCATCCGTGGTGGATGGCTTTGGTCTGGGTCTCACTTCTCACCACAGACGTGGTGCCTGTGTGTGGACTGCTGCCGTCTGTCTGTCCCCTGTGGGCTGTGCCGCTCACCCACCTTCTCTGCTGCCTGGGCTGCCTGCCCTCTCACGGGGTCCCGCTCCCGGCCTGCGTGGCCACACGGAGTCCTCCGCCTTCGGGCACACAGAGATCCCCTGACCTCGTCCTCTCCTGAATCCTCATCGTACTCTGCCCATCCCACTTGGCCTAAGATGTCATTGTTCTCTGTCCCCGTGTTGCCCATGGGGTCCGTGTCTCCCTGGCGTGTGCAGGAATGTGGCCCCCGTCGTGGGCCTGGCCACCTGGAGGTAAACGCTGCTGGAGGTGGGATTTTCCCAAGCGCGGTGGTCGTTTCTGATGCCCTGCTCTCCCTCCCCAGGGGACGAATTGCCCGAGCTGGACAACATGGCCGACAACTGGCTGGGCTCCATCGCCAGAGCCACAATGCAGACCTACTGCGACGTGATCCTGCAGATCCCCGAGCTGACGCCGCACTCCACCAAGCAGCTGGCCACCGACATTGGTGGGTGCCCCCGGGGATAGGCTGCGGGAAGGAAGGCTGTGGCCCGTCGCATCTGTCGGTGTCCCCACATTCCAGCTCTGGGCTTGGCTGCGGAGCTTGTTAAAAATGCAGACTCTCTAGGCCTCATTCCCAGAGATTCTGACCTAGAAATCTGGATGGAAGGGTAGACATCTGTAGTTTGAAAAACGTCCTGGGGGCTGCTGGTAGGCTGCCCCTGAGTGGGGCTTCCATGAGGTGGCTTGAAGGGAGTGACACAGACTCGCCTTTGCTGCCTGGCCTTCTGTATAATCACCCGAACCCACGCTGATTAGGCCACCACTGTGCACCAGGCGTGCCGGGCGCTGAGCCGAGCCCTCGTACCCACATCGTAGGCCACCTTCAGGGCCCCCCTGTGAGGTCGGTGCACGATGGAGGTCCCCCCCATTCCTGGTGAGGACACGGAGGCACGGGGCAGCTGAATAAGAAGGCCGCATACGTGCCCGCGTGCCTCCCGGGTCAGAGGGCCACGTGCCCACCTCCTCCCGCGGCACCTGCCCCCGGCGGGCGGGGCGCTGAGCTTCTGGGTGCTGTGGGCAGGTGGCAGGGGAGTCTCCCCAGGATCTGGGTATCATTCCATCGACCTGACTGCTCTCTACCTGAAGCAGCACTTGGGGTGGTGGGGAGAGGGGGTGGTAGGAGCCTCAGAGGTCAGCTCCCTGGGGACCCAGACAGCGCTGTGACCTGGACGACCACAGGGCCACACCAAGCTCTTATTTTGCTGCAGAAGAAATAGAAGTGAGATGCTTTCTTCCGGGTCCCGGGGCTGCTAGCGACGGAGCCAGGCCTGGAGTCCAGGTGTCCTGACTTCACTGTCAGCTCTCAGTTGCAGAGAATAGGCAGCCTTTGCGGCGGCACTGGGCCCTGTTCGGGGAGGAAGGACGAGGCGATCCCAGGGCCCGGAGGCAGTGCCTGTTAGTACAGGCAGGCGCACTGAAGACGGAACCAGTCGGGACGAGCAAGATGCGGCCATTGCCCCCTAGATCCTGGTGGTCCGTATTCTTTCTCCCTCTGTGTTCAGCTCCCCCTGAGCCCCAAGACCCCGTCCAGCACTGACCGAGCAGCCCTTGCGTGCGAGCTTCAGCGCTTGGAGCCTTAGCCGGTCCCTGGGCTTACTGAGCGTGGCTGGGGCCCAGGAATCGGCCCAGCGGTTCCCCCATGGAGAGCGGGGAGGTTGCGGCTGCCTTAAAAGACAAATGAAACATCACAACAAAACCCAAAAACCCCGTGCTGGCCGAAACAGAAAATGTCATGGGAGACTGTGGGCTGTCACTTTGCAGCTCCGGTGGACCAGAGCTCAGTTTTACGGATAAACTCATGCAGGCAACAGGTGCCTGGGATGCCGCTTAGCCTGAGTTGGACGTGAGTCACCCAGCTGCACCTCCCGTGGGCCGTGGTCGGAGCCGGCCACGGACAGAAGGGCAGCAGGGGCCTGCCGCGGGGTGCTGTCCGCCGCCCTTGAGGGTGGAGCCAGAGGACGCCGTGGAGTGCTCCCCTCAGGTCTGGCTCGGACCTGCCCTGAAGGAGGAAGTCAGGGCAGCACTCGTTTATCACCTGTGACACGTTGGGTGCTCCCCTGGCCTTTGGCCCATTTCGTCCTCTTGACAATGCAACACTGATGGAACTTAGAGAGGAGGGGTTCACCGAGCTCACCCCAACCGTGGAAACCAGTTTTCACCTTCCCCACTCTGCCGGTGTTGCCCAAGCTTGCCTGGTAGTTAGAGTCGTGGGGCTGCTTTTAGAAGCATAGGGTCCCTGAACCCTCTCTTGGAGATTCTCACCCGTGTGGCCTGGGGTGGGCTCGGGAATCGGTCTCTAGCTAGGACCCCGGGGGTGAAATGGGAAGTGTGGGAACCTGCAGTGCACTGGGCCCCCACCTCAGACGCCGTCCTTGTCTTCACGGGGGGCTTGTGCTGGGAAGTCTTGGTCACTGCTCATATAAGCCCATGTATCCCCGGACTCCTTGGGGTCTCCGTGTGGTCGGTGAGGCCCACTGGGGAGTGTGGCCAGTAACTCAGGAGTCCCAGGGTGGCACTGGGGGGGAGGGGCAGTGCGCCGATCCAGCTGCAGAACTGAGTGCGCCGTGGGGGCGGGTGGGGGGGGGGCAGCTAGTCCTTTATGCAGTTAGAATTCCTGGATTTGGGCCAAGCTGACAGGTTTTTCTTTTTGTTTGTTTCTCTTTTTTTTTTTTTTTTAAGATTTTGTTAATTAATTAGAGAGAGAGTGCATGGGAGCAGGGAGGAATGTCAGAGGAAGAGGGAGAGAGAATCCCAGGCAGACTGTGTGCTGAGCGTGGAGCCTGACACGGGGCTCGATCTCATGACCTAAGCAGAAAGCAGAAGTCAGATGCTCAACCAATTGAGCCACCCCGGTGCTCCCAAGCTGACAGTAGGTTTAATCCTCTTGGAAAACCCCTTAGAGTAAAGGTCTGGCTGCTCGGGGCAGCGTGGACACCTGGCATTTTGGGGGCTTGGGGTGGATGTCTCTATTTCTCTGTCCCGCTTGGTGCTCAGTCCGTCTGCTCCCCGTCCCTACAGACTACCTGATCAACGTGATGGATGCCCTCGGCCTGCAGCCTTCCCGTACCCTGCAGAACATCGTGACCCTCCTGAAGACCAAACCTGAGGATTACAGGCAGGTCAGCAAAGGCCTGCCCCGTCGCCTGGCCACCACAGTGGCCACCATGCGGAATGTGGACTACTGACCGCCCCCCGCTCCTGCACCTGGTTGAGAAGAGGCCGAGGGCTGGGGTTCAGGGGTCACAACAGCTCTCCAGAATGGATTTTTTTAAAAATTCTGCCTGGGATTGGGCAGGATTCATTTCAAAAAGACTTGGTTCATTTGTATAATCAAAAAAAAAAAAAAGAGGGGGTTGTAAATCAGAGACATATTATTTATTAGAGCAGAATTTTCAGATGATTTTCTAAATGATCCAATCTTGAAAATTGATAAATACCGTGAAATGAAAGAAGGCTGTTTTCTTCCCTTTGCTCAGTGAATATTTGGGTGCCTCCCATGTGCCGTGGTCCCCACATTGGGACACAGGCCGGGAAGGAGGGGGAGAATCACCAGAGAAACCAACAAAGAAGATGATGTCGGATGGTGGCATCAGGGTGAAGGGCAGTCCCGGACCCACAGATCAGAGCCGTGCATGGCAGTGAGGGACCAGCGTGGAGCAGCCCTGGGGCACATCCAAAGTCAGCGGCATGGAAGTAGGAGATCAGGTTAGAGGGGAACCGGGGGGCCAGATCACGGACCAGCCTATTGGCCGTGCTGAGGATTCAGGCTTTTACTTTGTCTTATTTGAAAACTCACGGGATGATGTGGACTCTATCAGGTTTTTTGTCAGTAACTTCTCTGTTAAGACGAACAGAATAATGTAATTTGAGTGACTCAAGCAAATAGGAGTTGAGCTTTCTCAAGATCGAGAAGTCCTATGGCCCCAGCTGTGGCGACTAACTCAGTGGCTGGAGAAGTCAGGACCAGGACGGGCGCCTCCCTGTGATCTTGATCTTTTACACATGTGCTGGCCACTTCCTCCCGGGGTGGGGGGGTGGGTGATGGCAGAGGGGGCGCCACCCCTTAACCCTGGAGGCAAAGGCTCCTCAAGGCCCCCCGTGGCTTTCTCCTCGGTCTCCCTCACCGGTTCTTGGTCACCAGGCGTCCTCCTAGCAGCAAGCGAGGCTGGGAGCGTGGGGAGCAGGGAGCAGGTCCTGGGGGCAGGACCGCCTCCAGCCGGGGTTCTCTTGGACAGGATGGTCATAGGGCGCAGCGGCATCCCTGGCCTCCGTCCACCAGATGCCAGTGGCACTCTCTAGCTGGGACAGCCAGAAAGGTCTCTGGACCTTGCCCAAGGGCCAGACTCCCATGGACATCCTGGCATAGACCAGGCAGGATTTGTTGCCTAGGCTGGGCGCCCTGGTGTGGCGAGCAGGCCAGGTTTCTGTCAGCAAGGGAGAAGGGGGTGCCACCGTGTCTCTCGGGGTCCTTTATTGGAATTGATGTGTCATGTGTTCCCGCCGCTGCGTAGGCCTTACTTCTCTCTTGGAGGCCTCTCAGCAGCCTTGGGGATTATCCCCACCTCGCAAAGGCACTGAGGTGTGGGGGGTTAGGGGCTTGCCTGGTGCCCGCAGTGCCCGCGCTGCTGACTGCGGGGCGCGAGGTGTGAGGCAAGCGCACGACACCTAATCCTGGCCAGGACAGCCGGCTCGTGCGGGCCCTCCGCAGTGGCACCGCCACGCCCAGGGCTTCTCGGGAGCCGGCCCTCGCAGGCTGCCGGGGCTGGTGTCGCGCTGGCCCTGTCCTCTAGGGGCTCCCCCATGTTCTGTCCCCACATCCTTGGAACCTGTCTTGCTGGCCCTGAAAGAACCTGCACCAAGAAAAATACTTTGTTTTCTCATGTGGTGGATCACAGGCTGTCCCTTGGCAGGGATCGAGCCTGGCTCCTGCCTTGAAGAAGTGAGAGCCGGAAACCTGGAAGGCGGAATGTGCTGTGGAAATTGGAAACCTCTTTGGGGTGAACTTGGTGCCGGCGTCCAGGAGAGCTTTTTGATTCCTGGCTTCGCCACCTCCCGACTGTGTGACCTTGGGGAAGTCGCTTCACCTCTCTGAGCCTCATTGCCTCCTGTGAAGAACAGGAGCCATAGTGGTACCTAATCAGGGTTATTCGAAGAGTCTGAGGTACAGCAGGGGTAAGGCACGTAACAAGTGCCCCCTTCCCACTCCTGCTTCACACTGTCTCTAAACAGATCTCAGCTCAGGATGAATATGCGGCCCGGGCTGATTCAGTGACGCTCATTCTCGGGGCTTTTGCTGGAGCAGTGTGAGGGAGGAGCTTTCTTCCCACTATAGAGTTGCCGAGCTGAGGGAGTTGAGCCTGCAGCTGTCGGGGGAGAGCAGCACATGGAGGGAACCGTGAGGGACATCAACATGGAAGAAAAGAAGGCCTAATGCTGGGGAAAGCACCAGATCTAGGCGAACCCCAGATACCGCCGTCCCTGAAATCCCTGGACTTTCATTACAAGAACCAACAGATTCCCTTTTTTAGCGTAAGTCAGCACGAATTAGCGTGACCAAAGAGCCGGCAAAAGGAGCTCAATAATAATCCTTGCTCTGCCTGCCCCACAGCTTCAGAGGAGACCAAAAATGTGAAAGCTCTGCACCCTCTAAGGGACTGGTATTCTTGTGACCACAGGCGGCAAGGGGATGAGGCTGGAGTTTTACCTTCGTCACTTAGTGGAAGAGTGGTCTGGAGCATCTGACTTCACCTCTGCGAGTCTCAGTGTACTTACCCTTAAGATGGGATGGTAATACTTCCCAGTCATTCTGAGAGTTAACTGGAAAAAGACTTACAAAGTACTTGGCCTCGTGCCTGGCTTGTGGTCAGTGTTTGATACAGTGCAGCCATTGTTGGATAATAACAATAAATAATAATAGTGTGATGACAACTATCAGTAATAATAAAAGTAACAGTCATGGGAGTTAGCGTGGTAACCACCAAGAACTGGACTCCAGCCTGCAGACCCGCCTGGCCCCGAGCTGGGAAACCTTCTTCCCCCCAGGCCCTCGCCACACAGTCCTTCCCAGCGCTGCCTTTGGCTGGAGTGGCACCAAGAGCGGGGCACCGCCTTCCTCCACAGGTGCCACTGTGGGCACTTAATGGGAGGCCGGCTTGTTTGCCTTCCCAGCCAAGGACCCAGGTGTTCTCCAGCAGCAGGACTGGGCCCTCAGAGCTCCGGGCTCTACAGCCAGAGCTGCTTGGTGACCGGGGCTGGCAGGTGGTCAGCTCTCTGCCCCGGATGGGCCCCGTTCTCCTTTGGTAGCAGCTCTCTGGTCTCTCTTTGGAGAGCCGTCAGGGTTCCCACACTTAGCAGTTAAAAATACAGGACACTCAGTTAAACTTGAATTTCAGAAAAACAACAAATGATTTTATTAGTATAATATGTCCCAAATATCTTTTTTAATTTCTAAAACATTTTTGATTTATTTAGAGAGTGAGCGCACAGGCAGGAGCAGAGGGAGAAGCAGAGAGAATCTGAAGCAGGCTCCCCATTGAGGTGGAGCCCCATACAGGTCTCGATCTCACAACCCTGAGATCATGACCTAAGCTGAAATCAAGTCAGTCAGTTAACCTCCCGGGCCACCTAGGTGCCCCTGTCCCAAATATTACACGGATATACTTATACTAAAAAATCAATTCGTTTATCTGAAATTCCTATTTAACTGGGGGGCCTGTATTTTATCTGGCAATCCTTGGCGTGGTGTCCCCACCACCTGATTCTGCTGGGGGCCAATTGGCCTCAGAAATGGGCAGGGTCTGACCAATCCAAGCAGCCGGTCACATTGATTGGTTCAGAGATAAGCTTGTGACCCAATCAGTGACCAATGAGAGTCAGCCTGGGAACTTGCAGAGACAACTGGGAAAGAGGTACTTTCTCCTAGCCCTTTGCTGAGCTGGAGACGTGGTAGGTTTGGGCTCAAACCCACGCTTTCAGGGTGAGGGGAACGTGCCCAGGAAAGCAAGAGACCGAGAGACACCATTTGAGCTCCTTGAGATTCTTTCACTTAAACCAGCTTGAGTCTTGCTCTCTTTCTCTCTGTCCTTGCCACCCAAAGAAGACTGGTGGATGGCATTGAATAAGTCACAAGTGCACTGTGGGGACAATGCAAAAGGGACTTTAAAAACCACCTGCTTGGGAGCCTTTCCTTGGCCAGGCTCTTGCTTTCAAACCAGTACGGATGCCCTTCCAACTCCTGGAGATGCACCAGCGCACTCTGACTGCCCCCTCTGACAAAGAACAAAGCTCAGCTCTATGTGTTCTTTCATTTTCTAGAATCAAACATGGGCCGCCTGGCAGCATGTCCCCCCACCCCTGGGCCCGATGCTCTTCCTGCTCTCCACAGTTGCTGACCTCACTAAACCCATTCGCAGGGGTCAGCCAAGGCCAGGACGGAAAAGATTCTGGGGACAGACGGCACGGCTTGCCTGGCCGTTTGTCTCGGGACCAGACGGTGACTGGCACTGGGAAGAAACTAGCCTGCCTGCAGGGGACAGCGTTCCAGGCTCTCTCGAGCCCGGCTGGGGACATCCCAGCCAAGGACCAGGTCAGTTTGGGGGTGCAGGCAGGAAGCCAGTGAGTACACATTTCCCACGTCTGTACCAGCAGCACAACCCTACAGAGCCCTTGGCTGGTCTCTCAGTAGAGAGACCAGGAGCTGCTCGTCTTTCAGTAGAGAGACACAGACTCTGGCCTTGGATACCCACTGTCCTGGCCCTTTGGAGAGAGAGCACCCCAAAGTGAAACTTGGGGCCATGATCTCGGCTTCTCGGGTCTGAGTTCTGGGTTCCCCGGGTCTAGACGGCATCGCCCTCACTATCAGACTCGATGACGTCCAGCGGCTGCAGACGGAGGGAGTCATAGTTAGGAGGTGGGGTGCCTGGGATGGGCAGGGTCTGCTCATCAGGGTAGGTCCCGGGGTCGGGGCTAGGCCTGGCCACATCAGGCTGGAAGCCAAAGTTGGAGTGAGCCTCCACCAGCTCGGCCACGGTGGGCGGTGGGCCAGCATAGCGAGCCTGGGCGCGTCTCTGCCGCAGGTTCTTGGAGAAGGCCACCAGCTTGATGATGGTGATCCACACAAAGTCGATGAGGATCTCTCCAAATTCGATGAGGCACAACACCGAGCCACCCATCCAGAAGCCAAACTGGCCGCCCAGGTTTGAGAGCAGCCACACAATCTGTGGGGAGCAGGGGGTGGACAGCCTGGTGAGGGTGGGCATCGGGCCACAGGTTCCTGCCTTGAGCCCCGCCTCACGGCTTCCCCGGAGGTAGGCCGTTGGCCAGGAAGGGGGACCATGTGGGACTCCAGGACCCTCCTAATTCCCCCGTTGGGCTCAAGACCCTCCCCACCCTCGGGGCGCAGGGTGGCGGGTGGGGGGGCAGCGGGAAGGGCTGATGTGTCAGGAGCCTCCAGACTCACGTTATTGGCTGCCGACTCCTCAATGGTGCGATAGTTGAATTCTTGAAAGTAGATGTTGAGCTTGACAACTCCCTTCCTATAGAAGCAGCAAGAAGGGCTGGTGCCCCCTCCCCGGGACGCACACATGCGCGCACGCGCGCACACACACACACACACACGCACACACGTGCGCGTGCACATACACAGGAAAGGCAGCCAAGGAGCTGCCCCAGTCCTCTGCCTTGAGCTTCTCACATGTCCACTCCCAGGAGGGGAGAGGTCCAAGCAAGAGCCCAAAGTGTGGCCCTCCCTGGCCGCTCTGGGCCTTGGGGCCACGAAGAGCATCTCTGTCCAGCATCCTCCCTGAGTCCCTGAGACTGGCTCCCCTCTCCCACCCCCGGGAGCCCACACACAGTAGGCTCTGCATTGAGTCCTAAGCCTTGCTCCTTTATTAAGAGACCTGGGACCCGGACGGCTGGGCGGGTGCACTTCCCCTTTGCACCCAATAGTCCTCAGACAAGCTACGTTCTCTCACACCTCCAGTCTTCAGCCTGGACATCTTTGCCTCTTCTTGTTTGTCTGAACAGTTCCTCCTCCTCCTTGGAGAGTTAGCTCAAGGGCCACCTCCCTCTACAGACCTCCCTTGTCTCTCAGGCAGATCTTCCCTGCTGTGCTCCCAAAGGAGGGGTCTTATACAGACTCTAACCACCATAAGCCCTTTTGGCAGATTTTTGTCCTCTAGACTGGAGCTTCCCAAGAGTATGGACCTGTGTCTTCTGTGCTCAATTCATGTTTGTGTTTGATGGATGAAAAGATGGAGGAGTGGGTGGAGGATAAGGATGGGTGAGTGGATGGGGGGGTGGACGGCTGGATGAATGAGTGGATAGATGGATGGGAGGGAAATTGGAGGGATGAAGGACGGATGGATGGATGGACAGATGGATCAATGGGTGGGTAGAAGAGCAAATGGATGGATGGATGAGTGGAAAGATGGATGAATAATGGAGGGATGAATGGATAGGTGGGTGGGTGGATGGATGGGTGGCTGGATGAACAGATGACATATGGAGGAACCGGCTCTCCCTTGGGAAGTGGTAGACCCTGAATTCCATGCGCTGGCTTCTCTCTCATTCCCAGTGCCGCCTCCAGGCCTCTTCCTAGACCTTACCGGTGTGAGAAAGGTGTCTGAGTAGCTGCCCTGTATCCAGACCCCTCCCTCAAGGCTCTGGTTCCTCCCATTTTCTGCATTCCCCAGCCCCACCCAGACTCTAGGCTCACCTGCTCAAGGTGATATTGGTGCTTTGGTCCCGCTCCTGAGACAGGACGTGGAAAATCCAATCCTGGAATCCAAGAAGGCAGCTGAAAAAAATGGCCCTGCAGCACCCCCTCCCAATCATGGGCCCTGCTCCCAGTCAGGGACAGATCACAGCCCTGAAGCTTCTAGAAGCCCCCCTGGGACCGTGTGTTGGCACAGAGAGGAGGAAGGTGATAGTGCACACTGGCTGCTGCCGTGGGGGAGAAGGTACTCTGGGTTCTGGGCGCTTCCCCCAGACGTCCAGCCATCTTTCCCACCTCCGGCCCTTGCATGTGCTTCTCTTCTGCCCGCGTCCTCGTCCCCAGCCCCGCCCAGGCCGGCTCAGCTCATGCTGCGGCTTTCACTCAAAAGTCACCTTCGCAGGGAGGTCTTGCCTGACCTCTCTGTCTAGAGCGGTTTCCCCTGGTTACTTTCTGCTCATCCTGTCTACTTCCCACCGTTGTCACACTTGGAAATGACCCAATTTCTGTATATTGGTCATCTCCCCCACTAGAATGTGAGCTCCCTAAGAGCAAAGGGCTGTCCCTCTCTCCTTCACGGCTGTGTTCCCCAGCACAGCGCCTTGAGAGACAGGGGTGGAGGGACAAACAGCCTTCAGACCTGTCCCCCAGCCCATAGGTGGGCGGCCAGGAGCTCGGCCACTCCACCGCCTCACCTCAGAGGCCTCAGAAGGCCAGTCGGCCATGGAGATGGTCATCTTGTACTGGGTGTCACTGGAAGAGAGAAGGCAGTCCTGTGGCTGTCGCTGTCCCTGCCAGCACTGCCCCCACCCCTGCTCCCTGAGTCCCTGTGCCCCCCACCCTTACCCCCCAGTCTCCATGCCCCCACCCCTGCCCCCCAAGTCCCCGTGCCCCCATCCTTGTCCCCCCAGTCTCTGTGCCCCACCCCTGCCCCCCAATTCCCTGTGCCGCCATCCTTGTCCCCCCAGTCTCTGTGCCCCCACCCCTGTCGCCCCCAAGTCCCCATGCCCCCCACCCTTACCCCCCAATCTCCATGCCCCCACCCATGCCCCCCAAGTCCCCATGCCC
>CM052805.1:15333455-15458564 GCA_028533885.1 Nasua narica | reverse complement strand
GTGTCCCCACCCCTGCCCCCGAGTCCCCGTGCCCCCACCCCTGCCTGCCCCCCAGTCTCCATGCCCCCCCACTCACTTGCAGGACTCCTTGCACATGTTGATGCAGGTCTCCCTCTGGGTCACACTCATGCGCAGGTGTGAGTAACAATAGGCTGAGTGGGACAGGTGGGGGGGTGTGGAAGGGGGAGAGACTTAGAGGAGGGGGTTCTAGAAGTTTTCCTCTCCGTCTTCGAGCCTCTGGCTGCCCTCTGCCTTCCTGGCCATGGCCACCCAAGACCGGTGGTCCGGTGGTAGGGGGCGCTTTCTCTACCCAAGCTCTCCTGCCATGGAGGGTCATCCCCTCCCCTCCCACCCCCCCCACCCAAGTCCTGCCATTTTGCCCCAGCCTGGCCTGAGGGAGCTTCGCCCCAAACATCCCAGACTCAGCCCAGCAGGATGAGAGCAGCTTTCCCTCTGTCATCCCCTCTCAAGGCTGGTGGACAGGGTGATGGGGTCATGCATGAAGTGATGGGGGATGGGAAGGGCTATCTCCCCCTCTTGGCAGCATATTACATTGGTTTTATGAGGTGGTGGGACTCTCTCTGCCTCCAACAACATCCATCATGTTTGGACTCTGGAGCTCCTCCTTCTGTGGCTTCGGTCCTCTGGCTCTTGGAGGCCGTCTCGGCCTCCCTACCCAGCAGCCCACAGAAAGACCCTTTGCGCTTACACACACGGACACGCATGCTGAGGCTCATACATGTGGTACCGTGGTTGCATGCATGCACACACGTGGGCACGCGAACCAGCGTGCACAGCTGCAGACACTGGAAGCAATCACGCCCATGCGTGAGCACACGTGCAGACCGCTAGGTCCCTAGTGCTGCCGTGCATACATATGCATGCCCTCTCCCGTGCACGCGCGCGCACACACGTGCCCTCGCCAGCCGCTGCACGCTAAGCTCACACTTTACGTGGCACACACACACAGGAGGAAGGGGAGCCTGGGCGGGGAGCGGGGCTGCAGACCGTGGAGGCGCCGGCCCGGCCCTGCCGAGGACATGGAGCTCTGCAGTCAGAGCCCCAGCTGGCCGGGGCACCAGCGCCCAGGAGCCCGCACTCACCCCAGTCGGGGAACTCCCAGTTGTTGCAGTATCTCTCCCCACGGGGCAGCGGGTACAGGTAGTGGGCACAGCTGCAGTTCTGGATCATGTGCTCTTGGAAGCAGGAACGAATACAGGCCTGCGGTGGGAGGGCGGGAGAACAAGGCCGTGACTGCCATGCCCTATCCCAGCCCCACGGGGAGGGGCGCAGGGCAGGTCATGCCAGGCCCCAGGGAGCCGGGGAGCCAGGGCAGGGGTCCCTCTGGCTGAGGAGCTGTGCCTCCCGACACCCGCAGTCCAGGTGTGGCTGTCCTGCGTGGTCCCTGGTCTCCACGGAGGGACTCGGGCCAAACCCAGCTCTCTGAGGACGGCCCTGCCGCCTTGCAGAGCCGGCGCCCCATACAGGACACGGGGAGGGGTGGCTTGGTCCAAACACTACAGCTAACCTTCGGTAGTTCTTTCTTTCTTTCTTTTTTTTTTTTTAAAGATTTTATTTATTTTTTTGAGAGAGAGATCACAAGTAGGCAGAGAGGCAGGCAGAGAGAGAGCGGGAAGCAGGCTCCCCGCCGAGCAGAGAGCCCGATGCGGGGCTCGATCCCAGGACCCTGAGATCATGACCCGAGCCGAAGGCAGAAGCCCAACCCACTGAGCCACCCAGGCGCCCCCTTCGGTAGTTCTTATTAACAACCGGGCTGCCAGCCTCGATGGAGCAGTGTCCTCTCGTGAGGACAGGGGGAGGAAGAGTGCATTTGGCGCCCTGGGACTGCGTGTGATGACTCTTAACCCGTGCTGGGGCTTCAGGTCACCCCGACCTGGTTCCAGTCACTCATGGGTGCAGCAGGGTGACAGTCTCCCCTGTGGGTAAGGTCAGGGTGCCCTGGCGCCACATGTGAATTGGAAGCGGCTAGTACTGCTGTGTCTCTGCTTGTCCAGCTTCCCGAATCCTGCGTGTGGAGGAACCTCCCTCCAACCCTTGCCATCCCCCACCAGGCACGGAGCAGGCCTGTTCTGTCCCAGCTTCTCCCACTCCCAGCGCTGCTCCCTCCCAACCTAGCATGCCCGGTTGTGCTATTGTCCCCGACAGGGCTTATGGCCTCCCTGCGGGCACAGCCAGGAGGAGCAGAGCGGGAGCGAGGGGGCCGGCGCGGTCAGACGAGGAGCTCTGACTTGGCGCCAGGGTCTTGCCTTCTTCCAGACCTCAGCATCTCCCCCGGAAAGGAGGACTCCTCTCCAGGCCCCACGATAAAGGCTGGGGGGTTGGGAGGATGCAAGCAGAGCACCCGCCCAGGGCCTGGGTCTTTGCCAAGGTCTCTGGCCAGAGGGGTGGCTTCACGGGATGAAGCAAGAGCTGAGGTTTTTCTGGAATGGGGTCTCTAAGGCTGGGCCTGATTGATGCCTCCGCGGCCCTCCTCTCCGTGCTCCCCACCTCCCTGTGCTACCTGTCTGTCTCTCCCTTCAACAGCTCGGAAGGTTCCCTCAAGTTCCCCATTGCAGGCAGAAGCTCCTCAGAAGGCGGCCAAACTGGCGGGGCCAGGGTGTGGGGCGCACAGGTCAGCGGGGCAGTGTGGGCGGGAGGCTGGGGGGGGGGGCGCGATTTCCAGGAACTGGGCAAAAGGAACCCACATCACACTCAGGGCTCACAGGCACAGAGGCAGGCCCTAGACTTCCCCCACGTCGTGCCTCAGTTTCCTTATCTGCAAAGGCTGCCCGGGTTGGGGGAGAAGTGTCAGCCAGGGGTCACGTTCGTCATCTGTGCGGAGGCTTTAGATGGCCCTCCACCAGGGATGGATCTTAGGACAGGCCCCCCGGGCTGCCCCTGGGGGTCAGGGTGAGAGGGAAGCCCCAGCTGCAGCAGGGGGGCTCGAGGCCGGATACGAAGAGGGACTTCTCAGGTAAGTCGATGAGGCCTTTGTACTAGGGCCTGTGCACCCCGATTTCCTCACTCCTCTAATATTGTCTACATCTTAGCATCGCTGTGAGGATTAAATGAATCGGTGAATGTAAAGCGCCCGCAGCGGAGCCTGCCCAGCACACGATGCCCCGATCCTCTCTGGATATTAGGACTTATAACAAGTAAGTGATACATGTAATAAATGCTATCACTGCCCCGCGGGTGTAGACAGGCTCAAAGGACGGTGTGATACGTGCGAGCCCTCAGCACAGCCTCTCTCCCACACAAAGGTTCTTCTTGGGAGACTCCAGAGTGAGATCCCTGTGTTCTGGGCATCCCCAGATGCCTAGTGGGGACAGCAGTGGCTGACCCTGGGCCCTGGCGAGTGCCCAGGGACAGCACTGGCTCCATAGCCCCAAAGGCCACAAAACCCACCCGACTCCCCTGTGGTCACCCACAGAAATGCAGTACAGCCAGTCCTGCCAGGACCAGCTCCCTCCGAGCCCTGAGGCCGTGGGCCTGGTGGATGCGGACTGCCAGGGTCCCCGGGTCCCGAGGCCCGCACTGTCTTCCCACCTGGATAGAGTAGGTCGTGTTGTAGTCGCTGTAGAGGTTTCGCACGGGGACGTCGGAGCCGTTCATGGTGCACTGGCTGTAGGGCTCCCCCATGCGCTCCAGCTTGTCCTGTGTCCAGACAGTTTGCTCCTGGAGGCCCTGGTCCCCGCTAGGAAGCCTCCCTTGTACCTCCCTCCCAGCAAGCACGGGGGTCAGTGGGGATGCCACAGGCCCCAGTAGGTGCCACCCTCCCCCACAGCATGGTGGCCCTGGTGGGGTTCCAGCCAGCAGACGAGGCCCGAATGGACCACAGGAGGCTTCTGCCCTTAGCCTCCCCTCAGGCTCCCCTTGGGCTGCGGCCATACCACCAGCACCCCGATGGATGTCTCTGTCCCGGCCATGGCGAAGATGCCCTCGTCTTTGATGAAGGGGTAGGACCTCTGCTCGTGGAGCAGCAGCCGGGCGCCAGCCGTGGATGTGAGGAAGGGCACATAGTCCTCCTGGCCTATGTCCAGGATCAGCTTCAGGCCTGTGGGAAGGTGGGGCCGAGGGCTGCCTGAATTCGCTCCCCATCACCCACCTGTCCAGGCCCCCTCCCCACCCGGCCAAGGAGACCTCTAGGGCCCACCCAGGAAGCTGGCTCTACCTTGTGAAAATTGAGACATCATGCCTCCTCCAAGGCCCCCTTCCTAGCCCAAGCCACCCTGTCTCCCCCCCAGTTCCACACTCTCTTTTTCACGTGGCAGGGGAGCAGGACTGCCCCGCCCCACTTCAAATCACATGAGTCCTTATTCTCGTCATTCAATACCTGTTGGCTTCCATGCTCCTTCCTGCTGCTGGACCTTCGCAAATGCTGTTCCCTCAAGAATGCTGTTCCCTCACTCTGGAAGTATGTCCCCACTTTCACCCTTCACCTAGAACCTCCTACTCTTCCTTCAGATCTCAGCCCAAGTGTCACTTCCTCCAGGAGCCTTCCCTGACTACCGAGACTAAGTCTCCTATCTTTGGAAATTTCCTCCCAAGTACATGCCTCACTTATATGACTCTTTTATTGTCTGTCTTCCTTCCCTACTGGATGGCTCCGTTCTTGAGGGCAGAGACTAGACCCCATATCTTATGTACCATAGGGCTCTGCTGAGTGGCTAGGATAATGGGTTAGCATTCATTGAGCACTTGCTCCGTGCTGAGTGCTGGGCCAAGTGCTTTACGATACACGATCTCACCGGTGCTCACACGAGCAAAGGTATCACAATCCCCATGTTATGGGTGAGCAAACTGAGGCACAGAGGAGGGAAAGGACTTGTCCAGGGTTACCCAGGGAAGAAGGGGCGTTGTTGGGGTTCTAAACATGCAGCTGAGCCCCTTGGTCCGAGTCATCTGCCCCTGGGAAGCGAGTTGACCAGCGCCTCTGTGATACATGGTGATCTCGGGGGCACAGGGGCTGGGTGAGGGGCAGTCAGCCTCCCCTCTGGGCCCCTCTTGACGAACAGCCCTGACACAGAATGACATCCCGCATCCCAGAGGCTGGGAAGGTCAGAAGCTGATGGGGTACGGGAGGAAGGATCCCCGAAGCCCTCCTGAGGCCACCATGAGTCTTTCCCCAGAGACGGGCCGACACAGTGGCCTCTGTCATCAACCGCTTCCCGCTTCTGTTTACTCTTTCACCCCCTCTCTGTCTCCCTCAAGAACCGTGTCACAGTGAGACTCGGTAAGAGTACGGGCTCTGCCACGGGTTAGCCGTGCGTTCTCGGGCAAGTTCGTTAAGCCTTCGAAGAATATTCGACATATACTGAGCATGTAGGGCTTGCCAGCGCCTGTGCTGAGCGGGTGATGGCACTACGTCACAATGATCCGTGCGGTGTACATGACGGGCTCTCCTAGGCCACTGTGTACTGTGTTTGAACGGGGAAACCGAGGCTGCCAAAGTTCAGTCTTGAGCTCAGGCTCCCCTGGGGGCTCCGTGGTGGGGCTGGGGTTTCACCTGGGCCCAGGAACTTGGGCTCCGATCCCTGAGCTGTACTGCTTCTGAATCCTCGCCTTGCTCAGCAGCAAAATGGGAGCACTAGTCCCGAGCCCAGGTGCTTATGGGAGTTCTGGGAGGGTGACAGAGGAGATTTGCATTCTCACATTTGTGGGCCCTGCTCCTGGGCTCCCAAGGGAAACTCGAGTTTAACAGTTACCAAGGTCAAAATGACACCGTCAAAACCTCGGAGGCTCTATTTCCGCCCCGAGCAGCACACATTGTACGTCTCCTCTGTTAAAACAAATAACCAAAAGGAGCATTCCAAACATAAGGAAAAAACCAAACAAACCCTTGTTCCCATAAAATTAAAGTCATACAGCATTGCACATACTAAAATCACAAGATAAAGTCGGTAACTTTCTGGAACGGCCTTGCTCATGATGATTTGTAACCCTTTATGTAAAAACCGTATATAATCCTGCTCCAAACATTCCCTTCCCAGAGCACTGTCTTCCTGGTGAAGACTCTATCCCCAGCAGCTCTCCTGACTTGGGCTCGGATAAAACTCTTCCTTTCTTTCTAAATTTTTGAAAGGGTTTGTTCATTTTGCAGGGACAATGGGATGGCTCAGCGCACGCAGAAGAGACCCAACCGTGGCCGTCCCTCTGTGGGCTGCCTGCTCTCTCACCCTGGCCCTGCCTCTCAACAGCTCCTGGTCACTGGGTCTTTTAGCCACATGTGATAGGGATTTCAAGCCCCATGGCTCCGGCCCCAGGATGAACCAAGACTTACCGAACTCAGCTCCAGGGTTGGCCGAAGAGAGTGCCTTCTCTGTCATGCCCCAGTTGAAGATGTAGCAGTTGCCATAATCCGGGTGAAAGATGGACGTGAAGTTCCTAAAAGAAACACCATCAGCCAGAGAGCAGGGCCCACCCCAGCTGGTGCCTCCCTGACACCGACTACTGTCCAGGACGCAGGGCAGAGGGCAGAGGGGAGCCGCGGAACGCAGCCAGGTGTGCTGGGCAAGCCGGGAACTCACGCAGAGAGGGAAGTGGCTGACACGGCGGGTGGGAGAGGGGATGAATCAGGAGAGGGCACCCCAGAGGCCGAGGAAAGACACAGCTTTATAAGGCGGCATGTGGGACCCTATGCAGGGTCCTCTCTTAGGTCCTGAAAATGTTTCCTAAGGAAATAAGTCAACTACCACAAGAAACATTTCCATAAAGATGCTCACAGCAGTAGGAATGGTATCCTGCAGTTTCAAAGAATTCAGTTAAAAAAGATTTTTTCGGATATGGAACATTTCAAACACAAAAAAAGTCAAGACAGTGAAGTCCACCCTTCAGGAATCCTCACAGCAGGGCCACTGATGAAGATTTCATCTCTCCCCGCCCCGCCCCATCTCCCTTCCATTTATTCTCAAGCGAATCTCAGACGTCATGATTTTGTCTGTAACCATTTCCAAATGTATCTTGAAAAGTAAGAACTCTTTTAAAAATACTGCTATTACCATGTTAAACACAGCTAACTAAAATTCCTTGATATTGTTAGATATACAGTTCAAATTTCTAACCGTCTCCTACGTGTCGATTTTTGTTTTGACAATTTGTTTAAATCGGGATTTAGATGAGGTGAACACGTGATTGGTTGATAGGTCTTTCAAGTTCCTTCTAATCTATGGCTCCCTCCATCTGACTTTTTTTTTTTTTTCTTGTCATATAGCTATTAAAACAGTTCTGGTTTGACCCAGCTCATCCTTGGAGAGGCAGCGAATGGATCAACATTTCGCACCCCGGATGAATGAATGGCTTTAGGCAACACCCACTGGTGGTGGCCAGTACTGCTCCTCTCCTGATGGAAGAGCACAGGCTGCGGAGGAGGTGGCCTTGCCAGTAAAACATAAAAATCCTCCCCCAACAGGACCGAGCATCTGTCTCTAACCACCATCTACAGGAAATACTGGAGACAGAGGAACAGGCTCAACGACGCCAAGGAAAAGTCAACCTGCAAAATCCAGAGCTTGGGGAAGGCAACAGGATAAACACCCCAGTTTCTTCAACAAACACCCTGTGAGAGAGGAAAAGGAAGACAACCCTCAGATGAACAGAAACTTGGGTCACAATCCCAAAGTGCTGCCTTTAGTTGGATCCTGATTCACACACACAGATGAGCAAAAAGGTAGGACAGTTATGAGCGTGGACACGACTGGATAGTTGATGGTATTGAAGAATTATTGTTAATTTTTTTTTCAGGTGGGATAATTGCATTGTGGTTTGGTTTAAAAAAAAAAACAAAACCATCTTTCTCTGATGCAGATACATTCTGAGCTCTTTGCAGGTGAAAGACCCTGGAGTCTGGGCTTTGCTGCAGAATGGACAGGATGGGGAGAGAGTCGTGGCTCTGGGGTCGGGATGGGATGTCCACGTGAGGTCATCGTGCTCTATTCTGTCTACAGGTGTGTCCTCAGGTCTTGGTTAGGAATTGCTTTACAAATGCCTTTGCGTGGTTTTATTTTGTTTTTCTTGTTTTCTTAAAAACAGGAAGGAAGGGGGCTGATTGCAGAAACCGCCACTGTAATGCAATATTGTTTTCTAAGCCCTGGATTCGGAAACCTTGACGGTGCAACTTTTAGGGGTCAGCCCGGTGCTGCGTAGTTCTGCGTACATTTTCTCATTCGATCCTCAAAGTAACCCCGTAGTGAGGTCAGCTGTTATTTGCCCCGATGTTCAGATGCGGTAGCCATTCCCTCCACCTGTGTCCCCCACCCCCCACCCCCCGCCCCCGGCGCTGGCAGAACACGAGGTGGGGCCCGGGCAGGCTGCGACATCCAAGCTGGGAGCTGACCCTGGGCCCATGTGAGCAGCTTACTCCACATCCGGCCTTCAGTGTCCTCGATAGTGAAAGGGAAATCAGGACAAAATCATATTTCTTCACTCCACAAGTGTTTCCAGAGGCAGATGCTGGGTTGAGGACAACTGAGGTGAACAAGAGAGTCCTGCCCTGGACATTCACCGAGTGGCAGGGGGACCAGCATGGCGAGGGACTCGGAGCAGCGTTCGGTCCTTGCTCCCCTTCCAGAATGTGCCTCTGGCCTGTCCGCCTCTCTCCATGGCTGAGGCTCCCCCCACAACAGGGTCCGAGCCACCAGTGCCCGGCCCTGCACGCCTCTGCTCCTTCCCCTCTTGTTCTAGCCGGATGTTCCTCTGCACAGCCGTCAGGGCGCTGGGTTCAACTGTGAATCCGACTGGGGAACACCTCTGCTTGGAACCCTCCAGAGGCTCCTCGCTGTTCGCAGAAGACGACGCCGACGCCCTATGTTGGTCTGTTGGTCTTCTCCCCTTGTCTGTCCCACTCCAGCAGCACCCCGCGATGCTTCCAAATTCAAGGTCCCTCAGTGCCCGGAATGTTCTCTGACAAGTTAGCCAAATAAGTGGCTTCTCCGCGTCCTTCAGGATTCACCTGCTCTGAGACCCACCCCCCTGCACTCCCCGGGCACAGTCATTTCTCTCCCCAGTTACTGGATCATTTCTACCTGCTTATTCCCTGAGAGCAAGCGTCCGAATCGGAAATTATCTTCTTTAGTTAACTGCTTACTTATCAGAGGCCTCCCGATGTAGAAGGTAAGCCCGGGGAAGGTGGTCGTGTGGCTTGAGGGAGGAATTACATTTAGAGCCTAAGATCCCAGGCCTGGGATCCAGCCTGCCTGGATTCCAGTTTTGGCTTTGTCGCTGAGTAACTGGTGAGCTTGGGCTCTCTGAGCCTCGCCGGCCCCACCACTTATGCCGGGAGAGTAGCCCCTGCCCCACAGGACCAAAGCAAGGGCCGGATGGCGAGCGTATTGAGATACTCAGCAAGTGCTCGTTGCCACGCTCCTCACTCTGTCCTCAGAACCTGGCCCGCAGTAGACAGACACTCAGTAAATATTTGTTGGGTAAATTATAATATAAGTGGATCAACAGAGATAAGCTTGGAGAAGTGACACCTCATTCTCCCTGGGGGATGTGTGGGGGTGTGGGTCATGGAAGGGTTCCTGGAGCCATTTTAAGGATGGCTAAGAGGTAGGCAAGCAGCCTCGGGGGCAAAGAGGAGAAAGGGCACATCAGGCCAGGAGCACAGGGCAGGCGAAGGCCCGGAGGGAAGGAATAGCTCTGGGCGGGTACTAGCAAGTCTCCGTCTGTGGAGGATCAGGGCTGTGGCCATGGGAGGAACAGAGCAGGGCAAACTGGCTGAAGCCGGGCAGTGTTCTGGAAGGAGAGACCCCGCCCCAGGCGTGTGGGGACATAGTGTTCCCAAGAAACCGTCTGGGACATCTGCGGCCCGGGAGCAGGCCGCTCAGCGGCCGGCCGCTCAGGGCGCGGCCAGATCCCCTCCTGCCCAGGGCTGTGCTCTCTCTCCATCTCGGTGTGTGTGCCAGCTATCTGCTGGTTGATCGTGCCCTTTAGCTGGAGGGGCTGCTCCCAGCACCCGCCGACTCTTGATCCAGAGCCAGGCATTTTCCCAAACACCTTCCCCGGACAGATATAAGGCGTGTGGCCTGAGACCGGCGCAAACCTCCAGAAAAGACTGAGAGGCAGAGCATCCTGGCAGGAAGAAGTATAACAGCAATGGTACTGTGTGGTAGGGGTCGGGAAAGGCTTCCCAGGGCGAAGCTAGCGAGCCGGTGCCTGAAGAAGTAAGAAGCTGCTGCTGGTGGCTCATAAATGCCTAGATCTTGGTTTTAAATACCATTCTCCAATAAAAGGAAGCAGAGATCCTCAGGGAAATGGTGGCGTCTAGGGCTGGGGCATCCTGAGGTGCCAGAAAGTAAGGAAGTTGTCAGAGAGAAAAAGAGAGAGATGGGGACGTGTCCGAGAGACGCGCCTGACGCAAGGAGCTGCTACCGGCCAAAGCTGGAAGAGTTTGAGTAAGAAAACAAATACCATGGGATGGGATTGCAACGCAAACCTATACGAGTCGGTACTGGTGGAAATGACTGAATAACATGAACGAACAGAGAAGACAGAACTCTTCCCCACAGAAGAATTCCAAATAGTCTATATTCCTGTCTCCGGGAGAGCAGGAGCCGAGTCCCCTTTCTGTCACCCCATCCCTCCCAGAGTGTGGGCTCAACTTTGTGACTTGTTCCACATGGGAGGGAAGGCGGCCACCTTGCGATGAAGGAGGCTGGGCCCCTCTCCCCTGACCCTTAACCAAGTGAGGAAGGTCAACATCCTGGCTGGTGTCCCTCCCGACGTCAGCTGTGACGTGGCAGGCACCTCACCTTTGTGCCATTCTTCCCCCAAACCCATCTTAGCTGTATAAACCCAAATCAAGGACGTACTATAACACACCATCTAGGTCCTTCCATCCCCACCACAGCCCTATGAGGCCATGTCACGACCCCCATTTTCCAGATGAGAATACTGAGGCCCAGAGAGGCCAAGAAGCGTGCCGACCAGCACACACAGCGGACATGCAAATCCAGGCAGTCGGGCATCAGGGTCCAAGTGTGGCTCCCCGGTTCCTAATTACAGCTGTGCTTCTTGAGTCTTTGCCACGGTCGAGGGAGAGGATGGAGTCAGGACAGTGAGGAAGCAGGGACGTAGCGTCTGGAGCCCGGCGTTGGGAGAGCAGAGGGAGGCACATGTTCTCTGGGACTGCGTCTGAGGCTGACTCAGGAAGGCAGGTGACAAAGAACAGGCTTGGGAGACGTGGGTGGGGAGGGCACATGATGATCGGGTTTTCTGATGGCCCAGACCGCCAGCTCTGCCACTCACCAGCTGTGTGACCTCAGAGACGCTGCTTAACCTCTCTGGGCCGTGGTTGCCTCCTATGAAATGGGCTGACATAAGAGTCCCTTTCTCACGGGCTCGTGGCCAGGATTAAATTAATTTTATGCCTGTGAAGGGCTAAGAACAGCATCTGACACAGCAGCCGGGCTCGATCCATGTTAGCATTATTACTGGATAACAAGTTCCTGATCAAATGTGGGTTTAATGGCAATAATAGCTGTTATCTATTGAGGCCGGCACTGCTGTGGGCACATCCCCTCATCTAATACTCAAAATAACCCCGCCGAGTAGGCCTGTTACCCCATTTCGCGGAAGAGGAAAACCAAGGCCCGTCGAGTTTACACTTGTTTAGGGTCACACGGCTTGTAAGTAGAGCAAGGATCTGAACCCAGTGGTCTAACCACGGAGCCCGGCCTTGGCCCCCTCGCTAGAGTTACCCCCCAGCCACAGCCATAGCACAGAAGTGGCGTGGCCGACACTGGGTGTTTCGCCTGCCCCCACGCCATTCGTTCCCCGTTCTCCACTAAAGCTCCTCCGCTTCTCTTTGGGGGACCGCCCATTCCTCGCAGTCCCGGGGACCCCACAGGACCTGCCTTGTGGAGGGTGCCAGTGTGGGAGCCACGCTCTGCGCACAAGGCAGGCCCCAGGGACCTGAGGGTAGAACCCAGCAGACCCTAACGGACCCCTCCTTCCCCCTCACCCCACCCCCCTACCGGCTCTTCTCACTGAGCGCACGGGCCCCTGGCTTGAAGGCAGAGCCTGACCCCTCTCTCTAGCTGAGAGGACAAAGGTGACCATGCGGATGTGACGCGCTGGTCCACCGGCTACCTGCGGCCTTCTGGGAGGGCTGCCAGGAGCGGCTGGCCATGGGCGCGCTGAGCAAAGGCCACTGGCTAAGAGCGAGGGGTTGGCATCCCGCCAGCCAGCAGCCAGCCACACCGCGGCAGGACGCGTCCTGTCAGCAGGGACAGCGGCCTGCTCTTTTCCGCCTGCGGGCCACACCTTTCCAGCTCACACCACGCGACTGGCTCTGCCGGCTCAGGGCCCTGGAGTCCCTGACGCTGCCTGCAGAGTGCCTGCCCCTTTGCATTTGAGGGGACAGAGGGTCCCCGCGGCGTGCAGCAGACTCGCAGTAGAGCTTCCTAAAGGCTCGTGGGTGGAGAGAGCGTGCGGGGCTCAGGCTCGGTGTGTCAGCCGCAGCAGGCGTGAAGGAGGGGGGCCCAGGGACTCATCGTAAGAGTCGCAGGCTTTTGGGGTGAACGTTATTCTCACTCTGCCCTCCTCTCAACCTTGGGGGGTTGTCAGGGATGCCAGCGAACACTCCTAGGGCCCCATTCTAAGTGCTGAGCTGAACCAACTCAGCTCTCGTCCTGGGAAGCCGAGGCGCTGGGACGGTCCCGGAGGAGAAGCGGGGCAGGAGGTGCCGGGGTGCCCGCCCAGACCCCTCAGCCACTGGGTGTTGGAGGCTAATGGCTCACAGCTGTCCCCTCTGCAGGCTTCTTGCCTGGGACGTGAGGGGACCCCAGCCCATCCCCCACGAGGCACTGATGCGGCAGGGACAAAAGGCCAGCCGCTCAGGAGGACCGTCCTGTGAGGGTAATGCCCCCAGTGCCCCAGGGATGGGGCCTAGACATCACCTGGGACCATGGCCTCCCTGAGCTCTTTCCTCCTTCCTCACCCTGCTTTCCCTTACAGATTCCCTCCTACGTCATGGGCCCTCCACACATCACTGTCTCAGGCTCCAGGAAGTGTGACCGGAGACCCCGAGGCGTAGGACACCATGCTGGTCTGTGGCTGTGTGGGGCTGTGATGCGGGTGGGGGGACCGACGGGGGGGGGGGGTGGCCCCGGGGGCGGCTCTCACCTATAGCTGCAGGGCTCGGGCCCAAACAAGCAGGCCAGGATCAGCCGCTCGGCGGGGTAGCCCATCTTCACCAGCTCGTGCGTGGGCACCTGCGAGAAGATGTTGGTGGCCTGCAGCAGGTACCACTCCGTCACGGCGTGGGTGGCACTGGTGAAGTTCCGGAAAGTGCACACAGTCCCGTTGAGGCTGCACTGTGGGGGCCAGGAGGGTTTCTGGTGGGTGCAGGGCCGGCTGGCAGGGCCCCCACCACCGTCCCCAAGGGCCAGCTGCCCTTCCCCTGCTGGGACCAGTGCCAGGGCAAGCGGCTGCCGAGCCGGTAGGGACTGTGTTCATACGCACGCTCGCAGGGCTCGGGGGCTGTCCCCTCACACACGGCTGCTCGGTCACAGGGTCTCAAACACGGTCGCCGGCCTCCCCTATACTAGCCTTATGCATGAGCGAATACGCACATGCACACACGCACGTGCACACACAGACACGCCCACTTCCTGACATCCACAGCCCCACAATGTCACGGTCACAATCACACACACTCATATCCAAACTTTCTCACGGGCCCACATACCTAGCTGACTCACAGTCATGCTTCTGTGGCCCACAGACAGACAGACCCCTGACTCCTTTCCCGGTGTCCCCGCAGACTTCCAGAGGTGCTCCCTGGGGGCTGTGTGGACCATGAAGGACTCAAGGCTCCAGGCTCCCTCCCCCTCACCGGGGAAAGGACCTGGGCCTTGTCAGCCTGAGCCCCGTGAGGCGTGCAGGGCCCCCTCCTCCTCACCATAGCCAGCCCACTATGACCCCTAGGTCACTGTGTAGACGGCATGGACACGGCCCCAGGACTTTGGCCTCGGCGACTCTGCCTCTTTCGGCCCTCAGGGTGGGCCTTCCTTCCGGAACCCAGGAGGCCAGGAGGAGCTTCTCCACATTCTGAGACTGCCCTCTGCATGGCCTGCTGGGGGCACTGTTCTTGGGGCCATTCCTGGAGGTCTTCTCCTCTCTCAGGGAGATGACATAATACTTAATTAACACTCACTCTGTCCCAGGCTCTGTTCTGAGGGCTTTCTTTCACCGCATTCCATTTGTGCGGCAACCCTACTCCATCATGGTGAGGAAACAGGCCAGCAGACCTCCTCCCCACTACATACTACACACCTCCCCTCATGCGCGCACACACACACACACACACACACACACACACACACACCATGCACCGCGTGCACACACACAGGGCCTGGCGAGCTGGGGCAGCCAGCGGGAACAAGCTTGCCTCCGAGGAGCTGGACACGGGAAGCCAGGTAACTGCTCCAAAAACCAGTAGGACACGGGATCAGAGCTGGCACCGGGACCCGCGCCTCGGACCCTTCGCTGGTTTCGCGGAGACGTAGAGGAGCCCAGACCCGGTGGAGGGCAGGGGTCTCCTCCTGCGGAGTGTATGGCCACGGCCGGGTCCCCAACCAAGGGTGACCATCCGAATCACCAGGGAGGCTGTTAACAATACAGATTCCTAGGCCTGTTCAGCTTCCCCGGGAGTGAGGGCCAGGGATCTGTCAGGAAGTTCCCTAGACTGACAGGCACAGACAGGGACGCTTCTAACCCCTGGCAGGCGGGCAGGCATTCCAGCAGCCCGGCGCAGGGCAGTCACGCTCTGACACTGGACAGCACTGCACGCCTGTGGCTTTTCACCTGCCCAATACTTATGCCCTTGTCTTTTGATAAACTTGCTTCCTTTTTCAGGAAAGCAGTCTTTTCCCCCTCACTGGGTCCAAGTGGTAGAGGGTGACATCACCCCAGCTCTAGGGCGTATGATCCAGGACTGGCCAATCATGAGAGCCCATTCTCCAGCTCACAGTGATTGGCTGCAGAGTGAGCATGTGACTCAAGGAGCCTCTCCCAGGACTTGTGCTGGGCGCATTGGGAAACCGGAGTTCTGTTTCTCGGGGCAGAGTGCTGAGCTGATGGGTTGTATGTCTGGCATTGCCAAGACCCTCTGTATGAGAGAGCCTGCCAGAGAGTAAGGTCAACTGGAGGAAAAGCTGAACAAAAATGGAGAGAGGTAGGGTCCTGATGATAGCATTTGAATGCCTGGATCCAGCCATACCTGAACCGAGATGCCCGTGGATTTCTCAGTATATGAGCCAGTGAATTCCTTGTTTTGCTTAAGCTAGTTTGACCTGGGTCACTGGCATCCAATAGTGTCTAGACTAACATACTACCTCTATTAAAAAAAAAAAAAAGGCTTTGTAAACATACAAAATGGGCACTGGCTTCCAACCTACCTTTTCCCCAGCAAGACCCAGATTATTAAAGGAAAGAAACTCCCATCAGCCTCCCTGGGTAGGGTCCATTGTTCCATGTGTGCTTGGGGCCCACTTACTAGTCTCATGGCCACTTTGCACCCCTGGGCGGTGCAGGTCCTTCCTGGCGCTGGGCTGCTGCCTGCTGAGCCATTGTGGATGTCCCCGAAGAGGTCAAGGATCACGGGGCGGTGGGGGTTCTGCTCGTTGATCAGAACCAGCGGCGTGTCGTTCCAGATGGTGAAGTTTAGAGTACTGGTGGCATTGGCGTAGCTCTGCTCAGGAGCCAGGATCCTCTCCAGCACCGCTTCCATGAGCTCGTCCAGATCCTTCAGCAAATGCTTGACTTTAGAATACCTGGGTGGGGAGGGGGCCGGTCAGGGGGACAAGGGCAGCTGTGGGGCAGAGAGCAAGCACAGTCTGGGGTCCTCTCTGCCCCAGCATAGCTGCCACCACCCCGTGTGAGGACAGTGTTCCGCCCAAGCCCCTGCCTCTCCACCCACCCGCCCGGGTGACCGGGCCTCCTCCTACCCACCCGCTCACTTCTTCATCCACCGAGTATGCAGTGAGCGCCTACTAGGGGCCAAGCACTGTGCAAAGCACAGAGGATACGATTGCAAACAAGACACAAAGGGTCCCTTTCCTTTAAGAAGTTCGCATTGTAATGAGGAAGACCCCTAACAACTCCTGGTTCCAACTCTCCAGCAGCTGCTTTGGGAAGAAGAGCGAGTTTCAGGAGGGAGAAGGTGGGTAGCAGTGTGGAGCTGAGCTCTGGCAGCTTCTCTCAGCCCCCAGAGGCTCCCGAATTGGAAATGGTGACCGGTCAGTCTGGCAGAAATGTGTCCAGACCAGGGAGGGTCCCCACCGGACCCTGTGTCCCCCGCACGGGGCAGTCAGCTCTGGCTGGAGGACAGCCTGCAGGAGTGAGTGTTCAAGCCTAGCCACAGACCCACGTCCTGGTACAAAGGGGTACAGCGGCCCGAGCTGGCAGTGGCTTCGGCTGCAGACACCTCCTGTCCCCAGACCGTGAAACCAGCCACCTGTGCGTACACAGCAAGAGGGGGGCTCGGGGAGGGCGGTGGGCTGTGGGGGTGGGGGCTGCTAGGATAGCCCGGAGGTCCGCAGCGGCGGTCCAGCGAGGTGGGGCATGGCCCGAGGTCTGGGCTCGAGTCCTGCCGGGTCACTTGGTATCTGCGTGACCTTGGGCCAGGTTAGCATCCCCGCGGCTGTTCTCGTCTACAAGGTGGGGGGATTCGAATATTGACCCTGAGGGCTGCCGGGAGGATCCGGTGAGGTAAGGCCCCTGCAGCACGGAGAACCGCGCCCGGCCAGGGCGGTGTTGTCGCGCTGACGGCAGGCTCTCTGGAGCGGCCCAGGCAGCCCCCCAAGCAGGCCGGAGCCCGATTACGAGAAAGAAGGGACTTTCTGATCACTAGACATGTAACCGGGAAGTGTGAATTCCCTTCCAGGACCTTCTTTAGGGCAAGAATCTTCCTGCGACTAAGCCACACTGGCCCTTCCTGCAGTTCCTCGAAAGCACCAGACTCTATCTCATCCCGGGGCCTCGGTGGCCGTCCTCCGCTTGGGGCCACTCTGCGTCCCTCCTCGCTAGCTTCTGCCCTTGCCTTGGGGTGTTCTCCTGTGGCCCCTCCAACCCTGGCTAGGCCGCATCCCTCAGCGGGTCCCGTTCAGAGGCCTTGCCATCACGTGGTTGCACAGTGGCAACTCTGGAGTCAGATCAGGCCTGGGTTCTGATGCCACGGTTGTTCGCTGTGTGTCTCTGGGCAAGTTCCCTCACCTCTCTGAATCTCCATTTCCCCACCTGTGAGTTGGGGCTAATACGGTCGTGCCCACCCCTAGGGTAGTTGTGCGGATTAGAATTACATAAATCAACCAAAACACAGTTCACACACTGCCTGGCAATTCATCAGCATTTGATGTACCATTGCTATATATATATTTTATCATTATGATTATAATTAATTCATACTTACAACCCTGCAATCGGGAGTTGTATGCTCTACTGACTGAGCCAGCTGGGTGCCCCTAGGTCCTCTTTAAGCCCAGGAAGTTTATGAATTTTGAAAGCTACTTGCTACAAAGGGATAATGCAGGGAAAGAAGGAGAAAAAGGAGGGAAAGGGAGGGAGGAAGGAGAAAAAAGGAATATGGAGAGAAGGGAAGGAAGGAGAGAGAGAAGGGGGAGAGGGAGAGAGAGAGGGAGGGGGAGGCAAGAAGTGGGAGGAAGTCAGAGGAAGGAGTGAGGAAGGAGGAAGGAAGGGAGAGAGGGAAGGAGAGAGGAAGGGAGGGAGGCAGGGAGAGTAGGAGAGGCAGGAGGGAGGGAGAGAGAGAGGGAGAGGCAGGAATGAGGAGGGACAGAGAGAGAGAGGGAGGGAGAGGCAGGAATGAGGAGGGACAGAGAGACCGAGGGGGAAGGAGGCAGGGGGAGGGAGGGAGGGAGGAAGGCAGGGAGAGCCAGCCCCGCACTCCAGGTACCACCTACTGGAAGGGGCTGGCATTGCAGATGGTGACGGCGGGGAAGTCCATGGTCTTGAAGCCGATGGAGAGGGACACGCTGACCTCCCAGCTCAGGTAGGTCCTGATGAAGACGCCCCACTGCCAGCAGACCAGGGAGGTGAAGAGCAGCGTGATCAGGAACCACATGGCCTTCTTCTTGGGCCCCTCGCAGATGATGCGCTTGGGGCCGTGGGTGTTGGTGTTGTTACAGTACCACACCAGCAGCTCCTTGTACGTGTAGCCCGGGCCCTTCTGCAGCCGGTGCAGGCACTTCACCAGGTACTTCTTCACGTGCATCATGGCACCTGCACGGAGACACCCAAGCCAGATCCAGCCTCGGTCCCGGTCCCCGTCCCGGCCAGAGTAGGGGCAGGGGGCATGGGACACAGGCAGCTGGGCTGCTCGTCCTGGCCCTCCCGCCCCCACTTGCTCTCTGCTCCTTTCCCTTCCTCCATCCCCCTTTTATCCCATCCCTCCCTCCTTCTTTCCCCTTCCCTCCCTCCCCCTTCCCCATCCCTCCTTCCTTCCCTCTCCCCTTTTTCTCCCTCCCTCCCTTCCTGCCATCTATCCTCCAACCATCCAACCAACCCAAAAACATTTCTTGAATGCTTACCGTATGCCAGGCACTGAATTAGTCCCTCTGGACTCAATGATAGGCAAGACAAACAAAGTTTCTGCCCTCTGGGAATTTTTAGCCTAGTGGGCAAGTTACTTAAACTCTCAACTTGTTCAGTACTCCAGCTGCAAAATGGGGACAATTGTACCTCATTTACAGAATTGCTGAGAGGGTGAAACTAGGTGATGCACAAAACGTGCTAAACACAGTGCCTAACTCAGACCAAGTGCCCGATACGTCAGCTACCTTTATTTTACTTATGTTTTATTTTATTTTTAATTATTTTTTTAGAGAGAGAAAGCACTGGGGGTGGGGGCAGGAAGGGCAGAGGGAGAGGGAGACTCCCGAGCAGGCTTCCTACCCAGCGCGGAGCCCGACGTGGAGCTCGATCTCACAACCCTAAGATCGTGACCTGAGCCGAAATCAAGAGTCCAACACTTAATGGATGGAGCCACCATCAGCTGCCTTTGTTACAAGCTGTAAGTGGGTGGGTGAGACAGATGTCATCAAATAATCCCCCCCAAATGCGTGCTTATGAAACGTGGTAGGAAGGGGTGGGACCCCGTGCTCTGAGCTCGCAGAGGCAGTAAAGATAGCGAAAGGCCAGGACTCGGGAGCTGAAGTGTCTGCTTTGAATCTCAGCCCCACCACTTTCTAGCTGTGCGACTTTGAGCCAGTCACTTCCCGGTGCCTCAGTGTCCTGGTCCGTAAACGGGGATAATAATGTCTTTCCCTCAGAGGTTGTTGTAAAGACCAAACGACAATATGGAGCCTGTGGATGAATGCCGGGCGCCTGTCCGCTATCATTCTCACCGCAGCAGCCCCCCACCCCAGTTCTGAGAGTCCCCGGAGAAGCCGAGTTCAAGAACACAAGAGTTAACTAGGTGAAGAGGAGTGGAGGGGGGCTTTCAGGGGGAGGGGACGGTAGGAGCAGAGGCTCTGAGCGGGAGGATGGAGCCTGGAGGGGTGAGCAGGACCCTGTGGGCCACGTCCAGGACTTGGAGGTGTGATGCTGTCCAGTCTGCCTTCTGGAAAGACACAGGCTGGAACGTGGTGAGGGTGGGCCCAGGAGCATCAGGGGCTAGCTGGGGGCTGTTGAGGAATGTCTGCTCTTCCTTTCTGAGACTGTTTCTCACCTGCATGAGGACACAGGGTTCTTGTGAAGAGGAACCCAGAGACGTGTCACAGAACCTGGCCCATGATGGCTTCTCAGGCAGTACTGGCTTCCTCCCTCCTTTTGCTGAGACAGAGAAGGAACCTGCTTCTGGAGCACCCCAGCTCTATCCCGGGAGCCCTGGTTGGCCAAAGGCCACCCCCTTTCTTGCAGCTGTCATGATTCCCTGGCTGGAATGACCCTCACCCTCCTCTCAGAGCCAGTGCCTTTCGGGGGGCACTGTGTTGGGCAATGCAGTGCCTGCTGGTCTAGCATCCTTTGCCCCGGCTCTGTGTGTCCTCAGGGGAAATGCCTTTCCCACAATTTCAGTTGGCGAGAGCTGCCAGGTTGACTCCACTCCTAGTCTGACAGGTACCCCCATTAACCCCAGTGGGGATTGTTGAGACTCAATTCTGTTATACTGGTATAACTGAGGCAGAGATTTCTTTTTTAGCTAAGACGACTAAGCTGGTGGTATTTGGTGCCACAAACGGGGAGACTGCCTGAGAATTAAAGCCATCACAAAGGAAACCAGAGCCACAAGATGGAGAGAGTGATTTCTGACAACATTTGAACATCTGGATCCAGCCACTCCTGAAGCCATTTATTCCTGGATTCAGCAGGTACAAGAACCAATATGCTTTCTTTCTTACTTATGCTGATGCAAACTGGGTGTCTGTCATGTGTAGTCATCAGAATCTTAACAAAGAAAGAAACACCTCATTCTACCCTGTGTCATATGTGTCACTACTATGCCTATGTGTCATACCCTGTGTCACTACTTCTGCCTATGGCCTCTCATTCCTATGAGATCATGGGCCCTCTGAGAGTAGCAGCTCTGTATTCCTGACAAGCCCAGCACAGTGCCTGGAGCTCCACCGAATAGCCAAATGGACAATGCCAGACCTTCCTATCTAAACCGAAATCTTCAACTTGCTCAAGCATGTGTTCACTGTTGACCTAATTTTCTGACACAGTAATATCTCCCACCTTCCTGGACAAAGCACTAAAGGCTTTCCCCTCCAATGCCTCTGCTCTCTGATGGAAATCAAGCGCCATGTACCTGCTCAGGCCATCATAGCTCTAAGATGGACGTGCACAGACTAACCCATCCCCCATCTTTCCCTAGAGGGCCCATTCCCTGCTCTGCGAAAATAAAGTTATAGTGCTCAGAGCAGTAACAAGTCCAAGGGCACCATCAAAGCACTACGTGTTTACCATGATCAGGGCACTGCAAGGTGGTACGTGTGTTATTTCATTCTTAGACATTATTACCCACAACTATAAACTTGGGAAGAACCTGGGCTTTGTCTCTCTTTATAGTCCAGCACCCCAAGGCCTAATAGGTGAGCAGCACATGAGGCTCCAATAAACTGCCACAGAAGAACCAGACACATCAGGGCCTCTCTGATGTGTCCCCTTGGCCATTCTCATTTAACCATTCTGGTTCGGGCAAGGAGAAAGTCGGCTCAGTACAGACAGGTCCCGAGCATCTATTTAACATCTGCTAACCTTCCAGATTGACAATGAGGCCTCAGGGGGAAAAAAATGAGGCCTCTGGCTCAGAACTTTACCAGGCAACAGTATCTCGTTAGAATTCACATCATTCTGTTTTCACTTCTTCTTCTTCTCCTTCTTCTTTTTGATAAAGATTTTATTTATTTATCTACGAGAGAGAGTACAAGCAGGGGGAGCTGCAGGGGCAGAGGGAGAAGCAGGCTCCCCGCCGAGCAGGGTGCCTGATGCGGGGCTCGATTCCCAGGACCCCAGGTTCGTGACCTGAGCCGAAGGCAGACGCTTAACTGACTGAGCCACCCAGGCGCCCTCACCGGGTTTCTTTCTAAGAGGGATGTCCTATTCGTGGCAAGAGGTACTGGCCTTTGCTTTCCGTTCACAAATACACTTAGGTAAAAGAAAACGGGGGCGGGGGGCGGGATGTGCTTAAAGAAAATCATCCAGTGAACAACAGTCCGTCATGCAGCAAAACACCGCGACAGAAGTAGATGAGTAACCGAAGTCGGTGGGTGCCGGCTTATCTCCTGGCTCGTTTGCTCCCTTGGGCCATTAACCAAGCAAAAGTCAACCAGTGCTACAAACAACTCTGTGTTGTTCCCATCAGATCTCACCCCCAAGGCGACAGACGGTCTGTGTCTGGAACGTATACACAGCTTGCATAGAAAGGTTTAAACCTGCTAACGGCTGAAACCAGCCCAGGCAAGCCAAGGGGAGACTGGGTCCACTCACGGAATGGTGCTCATGCCTCACAGAGTCCCACACTGCGTCAGCACCTTGGCCCGAACCGGTGGTAGACGTTCCTGGCCTCGGATACAACAATGAAGGCTGTGTACAACCGATTCTGCTTTTTTACAAGAGGAAACACACACTTGCTTTCAGACACAAGTTTGTCCTGAGATTTGACTCAGTCTCTTGGTGGGAGGACAACTGGGAACACAGGTGCGTGTCTTTACCTATTACCTTGACCAGGGGCCACGTAAATGCTCTCCCTATGGTCCGTTCTTCCGAACCTTCTAAACGAGAGGTTGCTCGTGACCCTGTCTTGGGTTTGCAAACATGGTTTTTGTTGTGGGCACGGTATTCATTTTTAGAATTCTCATTTAAAAATAGCAGCTGTAGGGGCGCCTGGGTGACTCAGTGGGTTAAAGCCTCTGCCTTCGGCTCCGGTCATGATCTCAGGGTCCCGGGATCGAGCCCCGCATCGGGCTCTCTGCTCAGCGGGGAGCCTGCTTCCCCCCTCTCTCTGCCTGCCTCTCTGCCGACTTGTGATCTCTCTCCCTCTGTCAGATAAATAAATAAAATCTTAAAAAAAATAAATAGCAGCTTTATGGAGCTACAATTTGCATACCAGATAACTCATCCTTTGAAAGTGGAGACATCGCTGGATTTTAGTAGATTGACAAAGTTGCCCCGCCATCCCAATAATTTTTTAAATTTTTTTAATTTTATTTTTAAAATTTTTTTTAATTTTATTTTTTTAGTGTTCCAAGATTCATTGTTTATGCACCAAACCCAGTGCTCCACGTAATACACGCCCCCCCTTATTACCCACTACCAGGCTCACCCAACCTCCCCACTCCCTGCCCCCCCAAAACCCTCAGTTTTTAAAGCATTTTCATCTCTCCCAAAGAAACTCTGTATCCATTAGGGTCACTCCTCATTTCTCCCTCCACCCTTCCCAGCTCTAGGGTCAGTCTCTATAGATTTGGCTCTTCCGGACCTTTCAAAAAGGCGGAACCATAGCTAACACGGTCCTCCGTGACTGGTCTTTTTCACTTAGCATTATGTCTTTCAGGTTCCTCCATCTTATAGCGTGGATCAATACTTCATTTCTTTTTATTGCTAAATAATATTCCATATTATGGAATATACCACATTTTATTTATCCATGCGTCAGTTGATGGCCATCAGTACTGTTTTGACTTTTTGGCTAGTTTGAGTGACACTGCTATAAACAACCCCGTACAACTCTTGGTGTGGACGCCAATGTTTTCATTTCTCTTGGGTAGATACCTAGGAGTGGATAAACCCACTGAATCGTACAGTAATTCTACGTTTAACCTTTTGAAGAACCGACAAACTGTTTTCCAAAGTGGCTACATTATTTTCAAATTCCACCAGCAGTATATGAGGATTCCAATTCCTCCACATCCTCTCCCATGCTTGTTATCATTCAATAAAAAAAAAATTATTCTAGCCATCCTAGTGGGGGTGAAGGGGTAGCTTATTCTGGTTTTATTTGCATTTTCCGGACAGCTAATGATGTTGCCCATCTCTTCATGTGCTCTTGGCCAATATATCCATAATTTATAATGTGGCTAATATATCTTTGGAAAAATATCTATTCAGGCCCTTTGCATGTATTTTAACTGGATTGTCTTTTTATTATTAGGGTGTAAGAGTTATTTACATATTGACGTAAGTCCTTTACCAGGTATAGGATTTGCAAAAATATTCTATTCCGGGGTTATCTTTTCACTTCCTTTAAAGCACAAAAGTTTTTAATTTTGATGATGCCCAATTTGTCTATGTTTCTTTGGTTGCTTGTGCTTTGGTGTCATCTCTAAGAATCCACTGCATAATCCAAGGTCATAAAGATTTATTCCTTTGATTTATTCTAAGGGTTTTATAATTTTACCTCTTCTATTTAGATCTTCAATCCAAGTCGAATTAATTTTGTAAAGCTTTATTTATTTAAGTAATCTCTACACCCAGTGTGGGGCTCAAACTCACAACTGGAGATCGAGAGTCACACGCTCCTCCAACTGAGCCATCCAGGCACCCCTTATTTGAATTAATTTTTGTATGTGGAGTGAGGTAGGGGTTCAAATTCATTCTTTCGTATGTGGATACCCACTTGTCCCAACAGCAAGACTATACTTTCGCCCCATTTAATTGTCTTGGCATCCTTAGTGTTTTTTTTAAAAAATGCTACTCAAATTAAGGGGCACTTGAAATGTCCGACTTTTGATTTCAGCTCAAGTCATGATCACAGGGTTGTGAGATCAAGCTCCATGTTGCACTCCAAGCTGAGTGTGGAGACTGCTTACTCTTCTCTCTCTCCCTCTGTCCCTCCCCACCTTCTTTCTCCCTCTCTCAAAAAAAAGAAAAAAGAAAGAAAAAGAAAAAAAACATTACTCAAATTAAAGAAAACCTAATGGAAAGATATACCATGTTCGTGGGTCGTAAGACTCAACACTGTTAAGATGTCAACCCTAAATTAATCTCTGGAGTTGATTCAATCCTACTCAAAATCCCATAGACTTTTTGCAAAGATTGATAAGCTGATTCTACACTTTATATGCAAAAGAAAAAGAACTATTGAAAAAGGAAGAACAAAGTTGAAGGCCATATACTATCTGATATCAAGACTTAGAATAAAGTACAATAATCAGCATGATATTGGTGTCATGATGGACATCCTGATGAATGGAATAGAAGAGAGAGTGAGGAAGGACATAGATCTACAGTGTGCCAAGCTGGTTCAATGCAGAAAGGATCGTTTTTTCAACAAGAGATGTTGGAACGAATGGAGGTCCACGTAAGAAAAAATGAATCACAACTCTTACCCCACATTATACAAAAATTAACTTGAAATGGATCAGAGACCTAAACACAACAGATACACCTATAAAACATCCAGAAGAAATGTAGGAGAAAATCTGTGCAGTCTTAGGGTAGGCAAAGCTCTTTTAGATAGGACACTAAAATCATGAATCATGAAAGAAAAAAACCCCTATAAGTTGTACTTTATTAAAATACAACATAAAAATTGCTCTTCAAAACACACCGTTAAGAAAATGAAAGAGCAGGACACTAGGCGAAAATACTTATAATAATATGTCTGACAAAGAATTCATATGCAGAATAAAGAATTCTTAAAACCGAATAAGAAGACAAACAACCTAACAAAATAATGGGCAAAAGATTTGAAAAGATGCTTCATATAAGAAGATATATGAATGACCCATGAGCACATGAAAAGATGCTTAACATCATCAGTCATGGGGAAATCCAAATCAAAACTGCAGGGAGACCCCATATCCCACCCCCTAGAAGGACGGCCAGTGCCCAGTGTTAGCAAGGATGTGGAGCCATTAGATCTCTCCTACCTACTGGCTGGGATGCAAAATGGTACCATTCTGCGGTTTCTCAGAAAGCTCAATGGACACTTGCCATATGACCTGCCTATTCCACTTTTAATTATCCAAGAGAATGGAAACATGCCCACACAAAGACTTGTACATACATATTCACAGCAGACTTATTCATTAATAACCCCAAACTGGAAACAAGCCAAACAGCCACCAGCAGGTGAATAAATAAATTGTGGCAAATCCATACAATGGATTTATCCCATCCATACAATGGGATACTATTCAGCAGTAAAAAGGAACCAACTATCCTTACACACACCAACACGGGTGGATAGAAAAAAAGGAAACATGCCGAGTTTAAAAAGCAAGACTTAGAAGAGTACATACCATCTGATTCCACTTATATAAAGCCCTAGAAAAGACATACTAATCTCTAGGGACAGAAAGCAGATCAGTGATTCCCTGGGTCTGGGGTAAATACTGGATTGACTAGAAAAGCACACAAGGAAACTTTTGTGAGGCGATAAAACTATTCTCTATCCTTAGTGAGGTGGTGATTAGTTGGATGTATACATTTGTAAAAACTCATCAAACATTATATATTTTTTCAAACACTATATTTAAAATGGAGGTAATGTGTTATACATAATATATTTAAAGTTCTAACGAAACACTTAAATCCATTGCCGTTTGAAAATTATGAGAGTGCACATCTTAAAAATCTAGACTTTTCTTTTTTTTTAAGATTTTATTTATTTATTTGACAGAGAGAGCGAGATCACAAGTAGGCAGAGAGGCAGGCAGAGAGCTGGGGGGTGGGGAGCAGGCTCCCTGCCGAGCAAAGAGCCCTGTGCGGGGCTCGATCCCAGGACCTTGAGATCATGACCTGAGCCGAAGGCAGAGGCTTTAACCCACTGAGCCACCCAGGCACCCCTAGACTTTTCTTTTCTTTTTTTTTTTTTAGACTTTTCTTTTTTTAAAAAAAAGATTTTATTTATCTATTAGAGAGAGAGCACGAGAGGGGGGAGGGTCAGAGGGAGAAGCAGACTCCCTGCTGAGCAGGGAATCTGATGTGGGGCTCCATCCCAGGACCCCAGGATCATGACCTGAGCTAAAGGCAGCCGCTTAACCAACTGAGCCACCCAGGCACCCAAAAATCTAGATTTTTCTTTATGTTTTGAAAAATCATAAACATCTGACAGTTGTCCCCATGGGGCAACATTCTGCCTGAACTGAATAGTGGTAGTGCCCCCTTAAGATGGAGCATACGTTCCCCAGACCACCTCAAATCCCCCCCTCCCCTATTTTCATATACTCAGCTCATCTTACTCAGTTTTTAAATTCCCTGTAAATTGTAGGTCATATGCTTTCATTAAAATCCCCTGTACTTATTTTTTGCTGTAAAACGTCAATTATCCAAGGCTATCAGGGAATAAGAGTTCTGGGGAGCTGGATTTTTATAGTTAATTGAAGATTAGCCTGAAAATGGATTTGACTCTGGTTATTGAAAAATCTTTCATGTTTCTGCCGCCGCGAGGGCAGGCAGCCCCAGAACATGACTGCCTCATTGTTCTCAAGCACCTGGCCAGGACCAGAGTCATGGATGGGGCCCAATGTACCAGGCTGGAGACGGTGAAGAGGATTTTTTAGGGCAGTGGGCAGAATCTTTCCAGGGGCCAGGATATACCCTGGGCATCATTTCTATTTACAAGTGCAAATATTAGGTGCATTCCAGGCACCCAGATTTTGGTCTCTAAATACCATTCCTGATGAAATGGAATCAGGGCTTCTTGGAGAAATGGCCGACACCAGTTTTAGTGCAGGAAGTGTATGGGCTGAGCCTGGGATGTCTTATAACAGAAACCAAAGGAAGGTATCAAAGGCTACGGGGGTCGGTCAAAAGGACTCCCTGAAGAGGTCCTCGCTGGCAAAGACGGGAGAATTTGAGCATCTTTTTAAAAAATGTGATTAATTGAAACATATTAAATGCATATAAATCCATGAGTTCATTACAACACTAGAAAAAATGGGGAAGTGAGTAGAACATTAATATTATTAATAAATAAGAGTCGGGGCACCTAAGTGACTTAGTCCGTTGTGTATGACTTCGGCGCAGGTCAGGATCTCAGGATCCTGGGATCGAGCCCCATGCCAGGCTCCAAGCTCAGCAGGGAGTCTGTCCCTCTGCCCCTCCCCCTGCTCCTGCTCCCTCTCTCTCTCAAACAAATAAATAAAATCTATATCCGGCTCTGCCTCTGGCTCACTTCGACGGGGGGTGGCTGGGGGGCACAGGCAGGGAAGGAGGCTTTTGAAATCAGAGTGACCCCTTCTGCATCTTCGGTATTTTAGATCACATTAATGTTTCATCTATTCATTTATCCAGTCCGTAGATGCTTACTAAGCCCCTACTGTGGGGTCAGCACTGTTCTAGGCGCCGAGCATGTAGCAATAAACAAAGAGTAAAGAAATCAATCAATCCCTGCCTCCATACAGCCTAAATGCCCACAGAAGACAGAACGAAAAAATTAAAAAGAGCAACTACATTTGAGAATTTATGCTGATTGGAGTTCAGTCAAAAAAAAAAAAAATCTGTATGGCATCTATTAGAGACACAGAGATTTAAATGTTTTGTAACCCCAGGTGTATTGGCCAAGCTTTGGGGAAAAGCACGCCTTTGGACGCCGCTAGGGTGTGAGTTGGTGTAGTCGTTCGGAGAGTCTCTGGTAGTCTCTAGTGCATTTCAAATGTGGCAGCTGGGACTCAGTGGTTCTACTCTTAGCGCATGCAGGCATGCGTGCTTGCACTGTGTGGGCACGCACGTGCTCAGGCGTGTGTGTGTGTGTGTGTGCGTGCACGCGCGAGCGCGTGCACACTGTAAGGATGGTGATTGCAGCCCTCTAATCCCCCGAGCTGGAATGCCACATTTCTCCATTTGTGGAGAAATGACCCCCTGGAGAAGTGGCACACAGATGGCTTCCTGTGGGAATGAGTCCTTCCCTGGCAGGGAAATCACACGGTCCCCGGAGCTCTAGTGGTCCCCACGACCCCAGACAACTTCTGCAAACACTGCACCTGCACCCAGCCTGACCTACACCCGCAGCCGTGTACATCGCCTCTGACAAGGCCACGTTCCACACCTGTCCATGTGAAGGAAGACCCAGGGGCTGGGGGTCCCTCCCCTGGACTGGAGCCCTCACTACCTCACTACCTGCTTGCTAATTCTGAGTGATCTTGGGAAAGAAAGGCTGTGGCTCCCTGAGGAAGGCCGGCTGTGTCAAGCTGGGGGACGGGGGACCCCACATCTTCTGGGACATCCTGCAGATGACTCAGGTGCCAGCACTCTCCCTGTGTCTCCAAGCAAAATGACACCATCTTTCCTGAAGAGACCAATTAGGACACGAACCTTGTGTTGGGAAAGGAGAGGAGCCCAAAGGGCCAACGTTGCAGGCACCGAGCACAGCCCGGGAGAGCTCAGAACAGCGCACTGACCCCGGACGGTAAGCAGCCTTGGGGGAGTGGAGGGTGGGACAAAGCGTGTGGGACAAGGGCTTGCCACCATCTCCACCCTAACCCTATGCCAGGCTCCATCCTGTCCGCCCGCCAGCTCCGAGCGGCCTTGCTGTGCCAGTCCGGCTGGTCCTGGGAGGGAAGATGAGTCACGGCGTCAGATAAGTGCTCCGAGCTGCTGCTGGGGCAGAACGCGGGCCACACCTCGCAGGGAGCAGAGTCCTTGGAAAACCCGGTCTGGTCTCCAGATCTGACACCATCACTGAGGTCCTCCCCACGCCCCCTACCCCTCACCCCTGCCAGCTCCGTGGAGGCCTGGGGCGCTGGAGACCCCCCTGCTCAGAGCTCACACACCGTATGCCCATGCCTCTCAGGCACCACACAAAAGGCAGTCACAGCCTCCAAAAGAAAGAGGCATTTGGGAGGAAATGCTTGGTCCACACTCAGGGTGGACGGATGCTCTTGGTGGTAACAAGGCATCCAGGGCCCCAAGAACGGCTGCTTATACCTGCTTTCCTCCCCAACCATCGGCGGACCCGGGGTACAGGCTGGTGGCTCAGGACATAGGTGCTGGAGCCAAGCTTTGGGTTTGAGTCCAGCTGTGCTGTGCAACCTTGGGCAAGCTACACGGCGTTGTCTGTGCCTCCCTTTCCTCATCCGAATACTGGGGACGGTATGACACCTACCTCCGAGGGTGCCTAGAACCGTGCCTGGTTCCCAGCAACTTACCCGCACCAGCTCTTACGAGCTTCTGTGCTTTCAAGGGCCCATGCGCGTGAAAAAAATATGATCGCTTTCCAAATACGGAAAGAAAATGGCAGCCATTAAGTGGATGTATGCCGCGTGATGCCAACCAGAAAAACGGCACCCCACTTTTTGTGGTGACATGCAAATGGTATGGGAACTCATTTTTTTGATGGTGAAAGTTAGAAAGGTCACAGAGGAAAATGGCCCCAAGGATGAGGAACCTTGAACATGCAGCACATCCTGAGGGCACAAACTTGGGGACCTTGTTCCTGATGACTGTCTGTCACCTACTTCCCAAGAGTCCCCTTTACAAGCTCCAGCCAAGAACTTAGAGTCAAAAGCCTAGAACCATTCCATTTTTTTTTTTTTTAAGATTCCCACATACATAAATAGGATCGTCAACAATGGTCGGGAGACCCCTGGGACCCCTTCACATGCCAATGTGATAATGTGAAGTCTAAAGAAAATTTCCAGGGGCGCCTGGGGGGCTCAGTGGGTTAAAGCCTCTGCCTTCGGCTCAGGTCATGATCTCAGGGTCCTGGGATCGAGCCCCACATCAGGCTTTCTGCTCAGCAGGGAGCCTGCTTCCCTGCCTCTCTGCCTGCCTCTCTGCCTACTGGTGATCTCTCTCTATCAAATAAATAAATAAAATCTTTAAAAAAAAATAAAGAAAATCTCCAATCCACAAATCCATTTAAAAATCTTACTTCCCAAATAAACGCTCCACTTGTGGCGCGGATGGCCAAACCATCAGAGGCAGTTACCCTGAGGTTGTAGGACAGGACTGCCGCATTCCAAAGTGACCGGACCAGACCAGCTTGCGGCTTTTAGGAACTCGGATGATGCGTCTGGGCTGACTGTTTCCAGTACCTTCCAGATTCTCAATCCAGCTTACACTGGAGGAGTGAAGAGGTTCTGAAAAGCTGCCTCTGAAGACAGAAGCCTCTGGTGGCAAAGGCAAGTCAAGAACGGGCCTGCGGAAGGCTGGCTGGCTCCCTGCTCCCGGGACGAGCTCGAAGCACAAAGGCTCTCCAGCGTTGAGAGCCGCCCTCACGATGTGCGCCCTATCTGGGCACCATCTTTCCTTACATTGACTCACTCTTGTTTTTACTCAAACACCTGCTTTAGCTTTGTCCTAAGCCAGAGTGTCCACAAAATCACAGGTCTGATGTCACTAATTATATATGTTTTTCTAATACACCTCGACATCCACAGTCGCTGACAGGATGAGAGACGGATGCCTGCTCACCATCTGAAAACCCAGCAGGGATCCTCCCTGGCCTCAGAAGGTTGCCAGATGACACAAAATACCTCACCCTCTGCAACTCAAAGACAACCCCCCAGCTGTGCCTGGCGGTGGGTGTTCTTACAAAACCCACGTAGGTTTCTCCCCCACCAGGTCTCTATCCCGGGAAGCTCGTCCTGCAGTCCCAGCCAGAAGACCACGAGCTCCGAGACAGTACATGGACTACGGCTGCCAGAAAAACCCGTTCTTTTTGAATGGCCTTTTTTTTTTTTTTTTTTTTAAGATTCCATTTATTCATTTGACAGAGAAAGAGAGAGAGAGAGAGAGCACAAGCAGGGGGAGCAGCAGGCAGAGGGAGAGGGAGAAGCAGGCTCCCCGCTGATGACCTGAACCGAAGGCAGGTGCTTAACCGACTGAGCCACCCAGGCGCCCCCGTTAATGGCCTTTCAAAGGAGAAACAAGCATTCATCTGGCCTTTGGCCAATATGCTAAACCGTGGAGGACCTGAGGGATCCTGGTTTGTCATTTCCTTGCTCAGTGGCTGACCTAGTGCCACAGGATTGAAAGGGGATTTACCTTCCGTAAGGACAAAACTCTCACTGCCCGGCTTCTCCGCAGGGACACAGATGCCCTCGGCACGAAAACCCAAATATACACCAGAACGGAAGGGTGGGCCAGACTACTGTTCAGGTGCACAATGAAAGGCTGGAGAGCTGTTAAGAAGGATGGTTAATTATTTCTGTTTAAAACAAACTATGGGCTATAGGTAACTATGTGTACAGGAAAAGAAGTTTGGATAAGATCAACCGAAATGTTTGCAGTGATCATGTTTCGGTGGGAAGATCTTGGGTTATTAAAAAAAGAATGTTTTTAGTTTAATCTGTGTTTTGTAACGTTTTACAATGAACATATATTGCTTCCATAATAAATGAGAAAATTATTTTTTTATAGGAACCTGGAAAAAGGCTTATGAGAGAATGTTACTTGATAAAGGGGATATCACAACCTCGGATCTTTCTCGACTTACACTGGGGGTATGTGGTAAGTTGAAAATGTTTTAAGTCAAAAATTCATTTAATACATTGGGGGGGACCTTAGGTGGCTCAATCCATTGAGTGTCTGCCTTCAGCTCAGGTCATGATCCCAGAGTCCTGGGATTGAGCCCCGCCTAGGGCTCCCTGCTCAGTGGGGAGCCCGCTTCTCCCTCTGCCTGCCTCTCCCCCGTGCTTGCTCTCTGTCGTGCTGTCTCTCTCTCTCTCAATCAATCATAATAAATAAATAATCACAAATAAATAAATAAATAAATAATCGATTGTAAATAAATAAATAAATAAATAAATAAATAAATTTTTGGAAAAAATAAAGCAAAAAAAAAAGTTTAAAAAAACTGCATTTAATACACTAACTTCCTGAATATCGCGGCTTAGCCTCGCCTGCCTTAAAGGCACTTGGAATGCTGACGTTAGCCTACAATTTTGCAAAATTGTTTAACCCAGAGCCCGTTTTATAATGTGTTGAATATCTCACATACCCGATTGGATACTACCCTGAAAGCGAGGAGCAGGCCAGTTGTGGGGCTGTAGAAGGGCTGGAGTGTACTGACTGCTTGATTTCAGGGTCACGGGGTGGATGGGACGCTGTGGCTTCCTTCGGCCACTGCCCAGCAGCACAAGAGAGGATCGCACCGTATATCACCAGCCTGGGGAAAGATCCAAATTCAAAATTCCAGGTATGGTTTCTACCGAATGCGTATCACTTTTGCACCCTCATAAAGGTGAAAAATCAGAAGCTGGACCCTTATGTATGTGGAAACATCGACTGTCAGGAGAAGTGGTAATTAGGGCATTGGGAATTAGGGAAGTTTTTTTTGTGTGTTTGTTTGTTTGTTTGTTTTAATGTAGGCTTCCTAGACTGTAGAAGGAACTCTGGAAGGGGGTGGGATTCTGGATTGCTTGAGATCAATGTAGGCTTGCCAGGGAAGCTCAGATTGGATGTACACTTGAGCTTGTTGTTCTAATATTTGTAACTGTTTTCTAAAACTTCCTACTACTTATAGTTTGTTTTTTTTTATTAATTCAAGAATATTGAATAAACCCCCAAAGGGAGGGCTTTTCTATCCACTAGGAAAATCTGCCTGGGGTCTCTGGCGGCTTGGTCATTTCTTCCACAATTTCTGCAGGAGGACCTTCCCTTTCCTCCAGGGGAGGGGGTGAGCCAAAGATGGGTTTTAGAGGAGGAGGCAGCCTCAGAACTTGTATATCCTGGATGGCTCCTGTCTTCCAAACTCTTGTTGACAGAGTCTTAATGCCGTGTTTGCTTTCCTTATTGTTGAGGACTTAGCTACACCAAGTCCTTTATCCTGTACGATCACAGTTACATGAGAAAACAGCTCACCCACCAGGCCCGCTGCCAGGAGCTGTGTCACCTCATCCTAAGGGGGGGATGACTTGGGGGTGCCCATGGTGAGGCCACGAGCCCACGGCCCCGCCCCTCCAGCGCCAAGCAGGTGGCCACTCGCCCAGGGTGGGTGGTGTGTGTTGACAGCGCCAGGGAAGAATGTGGTCCGTTTCATGTGCTCCCTACTTCTCTTCCTGCCAAGGCTGGAGGCAACTTGGAGTGGGCGGTCTCTGCCCAGCCCTGGAAGATGCCAGGGGTGCGGGGGGGGGCGGGGTGTAGAGGTGGAAGTGGGGGTTCCTTATTCCACGGGATATAAAATGCAGAGTTCCCGACTAGAGTCTGAAAGTAACGTCAACCCGATAATATCTGGAGGCTCACATGGGAGGTCCAGCTCTATAGCCTCTCTCTCTGGTTCCCATTGGGACACACAGATTGCTCTATTTCTCTCGAAATGGTGGGCTTTGGAGTGAGCCCGCCCTGGGCCTGGGTGGCGTCTTGGACCTATCCCACCACCCCTCTGAGCCTCTGTTGTCTCATCTGTACATGGGGCCGGCAGGAGTGTTGCCCTCGCCGGGCTTTCATTTTCAGTGGGGATTCCAATGCGATAATGCTTGTAAAGCCCTCGGCATAGTGTTGACTAAATGTTGGCTCTTGTGAGGGGAAAGAAAGATGAAAACATGGGGGTGGCTGCTAAGGCTGCTAAGGTTCTTATCTGCGAGGCTGCTTTGGAAAGCACAGGTGCTTGAAGGGGAGTTTCCCCGGCCGGGTCAATGAGTGATTCCGTTTGGGGACCGCACTTCCCGGAGGCTCAGCCGCCTGGGTTGCTTTCCTGTCAGAGACTTTCAAGGGCTCCAGGGGTCTGCAGAAGGAAGGCTCAACCCTCCGCTGGCTTTGAAGATGCCTTACGATATGGCCCCAACCTACACGTCTCCTTTGACTCCCCTCGCTTCCCTTCAACATGGGGTAATGTTTAAGAGTCCGGGTTCAAATCCCAGCTCTGTCACTTTCTCGCTGTGGGGCCCTGTTGAATTGACTTCTCTCTGTGCCCCGACTTTCCCATCTGTAAAATGAGCGGAGAATGGTAGCTACAAACTTGGGTCTGGTGTGGAGATTAAACTGTAAATATGAAGCCCCCTGAAGGGGGTCTGGCTCCTGGAGAGGGATGAGTGTCTGTGGGCAAGCCTCTCATGCCCGCGCCCGGTGGGCCCACTCGCTGATCGCCGTGGGAATATCCGGGGCACCCGCTTACTCATCGGCACACGTTTACTCATGCTGCTTCTCTCCTGCAGTGCCTTCCCCCAGGCCCAGCTCGAATGCCACGTCTTCCAAGAAGTGTCCTTTCCTCACTGAATGGAAGGCATCTTCCTCCCTCCATAACCCAGTATTTTCTGTGGACCAACCCCTCCTATTTCATTTGATCCCATCTGCCTCATATCATGGCTCTGTACGCCTCTCTCTGATCTTTCCTACTGGGTGGGGAGGTGCCTGGACAGACTTCCCCATGAACTTGGAACTTTGCATACAGTAGGTGCTCAGTGAAGATGTCTGGACTTCAGGGCTGGGGGGCAGGGTTGGCAATCAGCTCCTATGCCCTGGTTGGGCTGCAAGGGCTGTTTATGGCTGGAGACCTTTCCAGTTGGAAGGTGACTCTCACTTAAACTTTCCAAATATCACCATTGCTTGTAGGTGAGGGGAGAGGCGGAAAGCGCCTGGTTCCCCCCCTCCCCCATCCACCTGCCACTCTGAGCTCTGTTATGGGCCAAACTGTGTTCTCAGATCAAGATTCGGATGTCGAAACCCTAAGCCCCAGCTCAGATTTGTGACTTGGGTTACATTTATACCGGACGGCGCCCACCTGGAAGCATGGCCGGCCCACAGAAGGCACCTAAATAGGAATTGAATATAAAAATGAATACAGTTGCTGTCAAATGGGTGCTTTTTTTTTTCTTTTTTTTCAGCATAAGCCAGGTTGTAGGAAAATGGGAGAGAGACGGCGACAGAACGGTTTACACAACTAAATGATCACAACTAATATCTACTATTACGCTGATGGTAGCGGCTCCCATTGATCGAGCGCCTAACGTGGGCCGGGAACGGTCATGGGACTTTACCCGCATCTTCTCCTCTAATCCTCCCGTTAGTCCTGCGAGGAATCGCAGCGTCTGTAGCGCGGCCCCGTGGCCCCAGGCCGGCCGGCGGGTGAGCGGAGAGCTGGAGGGGGAGAGCCCCTCCACAGGGGCTGTGCGGGGCTCCCCTGTGCGCCTGCCCCGGCAGGGGCCGCTCTGCCTGCTGGCCTGTCCAGGGGGACTCGAAGGCCCCGCCTGGGCCTGACGGCAGGCAGGGGTTTCTGGCCTCTGGAGGCAAAGGGCTCCTAAAGTCACAGAGTCCCTGCTCTCGAGGGTCCAGGAAGCAAGTGAAATAATTCATAATCTCTCATCTTCTGAAGCTCATTCATCCAGATCTGACTGCCCGCCCTCACAAGTTCAAGGACTTCAGGGCACTGGCCCTGGCCTGGGTGGTCATTCTTGTTCAAGGCAGTCACGGCAGATGGCGCTGGGCCCAGCCTGACCAGAGAGAGAGCCCTGCCCATGTCCCTGAGGCGACAGCAGCCACAGCCGGTGGCTAGAGGCCTGGAGCTGAAGGCCTGGGCGCACCTAATACCCCCCTTCTGGGGCTCTGATCTGCCTGAGCAGCGCCCCCACCCCCGTGGTATGTAATGCAAGACCTCCCTGGAGGTGGCCTTTGTGCTAAAATGCCCAGATCGGAACCCCTTGGAATGGGGAAGAGGTTTGCAACACACAGACAGAAAGTCCTCTCGTCTCCAGCAACCCCCCCCCCCGACTATGTCTTTAGTGGTTCTGAACTTGAGGAAGCCTCTTGGATCTGGTCAAAGAGGCAACTGACCAAAGCAGCCAATGAAGACCTTACTCCCTTGGCAACAGCTGAGTGTCAAGGAGTCTGACCTCGAGGGAACAAACATCCAGCCATCTGGGGGACCTCGGAGCACCCTCGCCCCAGCTGAGAGCCGATGGGTCACGCACACAGGGCACCGCTGCGAACAACGTCTCCCACAATCTGCTCCCAGATCAGCGGCAGCCAGACCACCCGGGAACTGGTTAGAAAGGCGAGTCCTCAGGCCCTACCCCAGACCTGCTGCGTCAGAAACTCGGGGTCTGAGCAGCCGCCCAGGAGACTCTGGGCCACGCTGAAGTTTGAGAATAAAGGCCCTCAGCCCATGACTCAAAGTACAGCAGCAGGACCCCCAGGCCAGCATCCTCTCGCCGCTTGTTAGAGACGCAGCATCCCAGCCCCGCTTGCCATGTGGGTCAGAGACTGCGCTTGCCGAGACCCCCGGCACGCATACGCGTGTTAAAATTTGAGACGCGGTGGCCTGGAGTTCCCTACCGGTAAGTCAGGGAGTCTTGTACTCAAATGCTTTCAGGGGCCAAGCAGGCGGCGCGCCCAAAAATGAAGCCACATCAGATCTAGCTGATTATTGCCATTGGGAAATGGGAGCTCAGGAGGCCCAGACCTTCCCGTTTTTCCAAGAGCGTCTGGAAACCTAGATGCCAAAGTGAAATTTTCTAACTTAAAAATTACTGTGTGGGTCACACAACGTAAGACCTGTGGCACGCCAGCCTGGCAAATGTGCTCCCAGGACTTGGGGCAGGAAATGTGCCTTACGCTCTGGGCAAGCTTTCCTTGCGTGGGCACAGCCCTCCCAGGCATGGCAAGAGGAGCACACACAGCAGGAACGCAAGAAGCGCTGGGACAGGGGTTCTCAAACTTGGCCGCATAACAGAATCACCCGTAGATCTTGGGGAAACGCTGACACCTGACTCCCATCCCCAGAGCGCCCAATATGCTTGTCTGGGGCATGAGCCCAGCACTTTGAAAAAGCCCCCCAGGTCATTCCAATGAGCAGCAGAGTCTGGGAACCGTCACGCTACAGCCAGAGTCCGCAAACTTTCTCAGTAAAGGGCCAAACGGTACTAGCCCGAGTTCTGCAGTTCTCGGGGCCCATTGCGGCATCCCCGTGCGGCCACGATAGTGCAAAGGCAGCCAGAGCTGAGAGGAAATGGTTGAGCGTGGCTGTGTTTCAACAGCAATTTGTTTATGAATGCTGCATTTTCAATTTCACTTAATTTGCATGGTAATGGAATATTACTTTTGATTTTTTTTTTAATATTTTACTCATTTATTTTAGAGAGAGCGAGCAAGCACGGGTGAGCAGGGTGGGGAGCAGAGGGAGAGAGACAAGTGGACTCCCTGCTGAGCATGGAGCCCAATGCAGGGCGTGAACCCACACCCCTGAGATCAGGATCTGAGCCAAAATCAAGAGTCGGCCACTTACTGAATGAACCACTCAGGCACCCCTCTCTTGATTTTTTTAATCGCAGAAAAACCATGCTGAGCTCATGGGCTGCACAGAGACAGATGGTGGGCCAAGCCTGGTCTTACGGCCGTAGTTTGCTGATCCCTGGGCTAAAGGAAAGAATGGAGGGCAAGAAGGCCAAGACTGCAGGCCTTCTCCTTCCTGGTATTTTCCCCCACGATCTCCCCTATACAATCTCTGCAACCTTAGTAGCTCTTGATTATGAAAAGGTTGTGTTGACAAAGCCCCATCAAGTAGCTGGCTCTGGGCCACAGACTTTAGATTGGGCCCCCAATCCTTCATCACCCTGGCAGGATTTCAGGGAGCTGCCTTCCAGTGGGCGACTCCAAGCCCTACTTTCCGGGCTGGTGGCCTCACTGAGGTTTAGCATGTAGTCACCAACGTAACTGCATGGCCAGCACCAGGCGGAGAGCTTGGCCCACGTCATCTCGGGTCCTCACAGCAGCTCCGCGCCAGGGAACTAGTACCTGCCTGTGTATTTTATCAGATAACCTATCTTTTATTTTTATTTTTTTATATACTCGTTTTTTAGACGAGACGGAGGCACAGAGAAGTCAGATGGTTCACCCAAAGTCACACAGCAAGAGTAGTAGAGCAGAACCGAACCCATGTCTGTCTGACTCCAGAGCTGCTTTCATAACCACTTTGCTTTATGGGCTCTGAATAATCTACGTTAAGGACAAATCAATAACCCATCACCGTCACCAGTTACCACAATGCTAGACACAACCTCCTCAAGGACAAGCCTTAGGCAGCACACCTGGTCTCTCTGTATCTCAGTTGGCATCTAGATACCACTCAATCTTCTCTGCCTTGAATTGCAGCCAGAGCTGGGGCACCTAAGAGGGATCCTGCACCCTCTTCAGGAAGAAGGAGGCTCAGAGAGCTGCCCCGTACAGCTGTGCAGGTTGCGTACTGCACAACTCTAGGTGGCATCATTCAGCAGTCTATGTGAATGACACCCGTGGAACTGTGGAGCGCACAGCCCACCTAGCCATTCACAGTACCCTTGGAAATGCTCACGGTTGCTTGGCATAGATTTGACCTTGGATGCTCACCTATTACGGCTGTCTGGAATTATATCATCAAAAAGGGATTAAGGCCCAGCAGGATATGCCACCATGGATGGTAGGGGCCAGGCTGGCAGCTTTGGGGAAGGCTTTGGGTCAGAAGCAGGAAGAGACTGATTCCTCCTGGGACCTCCTTTTTCCATCCTCCTCCAGTCCTGCCTCCAAGTTGCCCCGAGCTGGCCCTCCAGTGCCCGTTCTCACGCTGGGCAGCACCTGCCCCTCACCATCCAGGGCTGCTGGGAACTCCTAACCAAACACTCAGGTTCTCCCCTTACCAGAGTGCTTCCCTATGTTTGCTTTGCTTTTATGATCTAAGCCAGGCCCTGTGCCAAGGCTTACCTGTGCCAGCTCGTGTGACCTTCATGACAACCTCACGAGGCAGGAACTGTGATCACCCCATTTTACAGACAAGGACTCTGAGGTTCAGAGAGGTTAGGTTACTGGCTCAAAGTCACACAACTAGAAAGCGTCAGAACTAGGACTCAGATTTGGGTCTTTCGGACTTTGGAGCCCAAACTCTTAACCATCTTTCTAGGAGATGGATGTGCCATGTCTTCTGGGTCTGGTTCCCCATCTGCATGTTGGGTCCTGGGTCTGGGAAGCCACGCGGGTGACCATGATGTTGCTGCTGGTGCTGAAGGAGATAGCGGGGATGATGATGATGGGGATGACGGGGATGGTGAGGGTAGTGATGAAGATGATGAAGGTGTGGAAGGTGATGGAGATGGTGGGGATGATGGTGGTGACAATGGTGAGGAAGGTGATGATGATGACGGTGATGATGGGGGCAGGGACGATGACGAAGGAGGCAATGATGGCGATGACAATGGTGGGGACGGCAATGACATACCTGCCGGATAGACCGCGCAGATGAAATGAGCTGAGTCAGACCAAATGCGGCTCGCCGCGTCTGTCATGTGTCAGTGCCCTGTAAGTGCTCGGTCACCCGGGTCCCGGGTCCACAGAGTGGGTTCCGCTGCACTGGAGTTGATGAAGGGAACACCTTCCTCCTCAAATACCAGGTGAAAGGCATGAATCAAAGATTCGAAAGGGGGAAATGGCCCTCGGCCTCCTTTTTCCAGCAAAGTCTTCATTTTCGGCCAAGCCCTAAAATCCAGCCTGGTGTTCTGGGCCTTGGCCCCGAGCTATGGAACTGAGTTGCTGAGAGGCAGGCCCAGCCGCTGGGCAGGAGGAAGCCAGGCCTCCAGGAAAATTTAGAGGCAACGAATTGGGCGCCCAGGAAGGTGAGGGGCTGCTGCCTCCAAAGTCAAAGCCACACGCGGGCTGGGCTCTGGGCGGCCCCTCTCTGTTGGGAGAGATTTGAATCCTTACCCGCACGGTGACCCAGGGTAGTTCCTGGGAAGCAAACAGCTGAAACCTTACACTTGGCTGCAGGTGAGCCAAGGGCTTCAAGAACCAAGTCATGGAGTAAAAATTTCCACTCCTCCTCCGCACCCACTTCTCAAATAACACCTGGAAGCCCAGGAGAGGCAGGATGGGGAGAATAGAGTGGGCTCTGTGGTCAGATCGTTTGCTCGGGTTTGAATCCCAACCCCACCATTCGCTAGTTCTGTGTGACTTTGGGCAAGTTACTTAACCTCTCTGAGCCCATTTTTCTTATCTGCAAAATGCAGACAGTGAGCCCTCCTGTTTCACTGGATTGTGGGAAGGATACAATGAGATCGTGCAGTGAGAGAGCTCAGTGTCCCCAGGGGTCAAATGGGAGGAGTACGTGTACCTACCCTTTATGGCTGCTGAACGGACTCTGCGAAATAATGCATGAGCCTGGCACAGAATGTACGCCTAAACCCCACTGTCCATTTTTATTATTATCACTGCAGAGAAGAAAGTCACATGGGCCTCAACAACGTTTCTTTGACAAGCTGTATCACATGCTGGAAGAGAGACCGAAGCCAGTTCATCCCCGTGTGTAAGGCAAGCAAAGCAGCACCATTCCCTGCTGGAGAGGCCACACCTCCTCGAGGGAACAATGAGCTTTGGGGGAGCCGTCTGACTTTGGGAGCGGTCTTTAGGCTGGGGCTCTTAGCCAACCAGATCACAAGACCCGACAAGAAGTCAGCCCGACCCGTCCAGCCAATGGTGGGTCCCAGCGGGATTCAGGAGTCGAGACAAGGACGGAGAGGGAGTCTCAGAGGAGGGACCACGGGGTTTCCTGGGGGCTGGGAGATGCGGCTCGCTCGGCGCTGTAGGTCCAATGCCTGGCCCACTGTTGCAGCGGCAAAGCAGTGAAGAAAACAGACAAAACCTTGCCTTCTAGAAGTTTAAGTCCCGGTGGACGAGTGTTGTAGCCTTCAGGAAACGCTCCCTAAGTGCTGGGAGATGTTGTTTCCCCTGCCCCCCAACCACCACCCTACTCTTCCAGGTTCTGCCTTCTGTATGTGTGTCGGGGGGAGACCTGCCCGCCGGGCCTGTCCCCTGTGGCTGGGCTGCCACCCGTGTCCTCTGGTGTCAGACATCAGACCAGCTCCTGCTCCAACAGCCTGCGAGTTGCCATCAACTAGTCTGCTATCCTCTTGAACTTCACCCCTCCCTAGACACACACAGCCAGGCCCAGATGCTGATCTTTCAACTTTCCCTGGGTTCTCCAGGTGGAGGTGTTCCTCCTGGCCTCTCTGGGCCGGCCTCTCCTCCCACGGCCCCACCCGCCTCCATTCTCGAAGCCGGGAAGAACAGCACAGCCTTTCTGGACTTCACTGGAGCAGCGAGAGGGGTGGGGCCGCGACTGAGGGACCGCCGGCCCTGAGCTAAGGTGCCCTGCGCTCAGCTCGGCGAGAGGCCTCACGGAGGGGGTGCTACGGTCCCCAGTCCACAGGCCAGTACTGGGGCTCAGCCCAAGGTCACACAGAGCCCACCGCCAGTCCCATACTCGACCCTTAGACAAACTGCCTCTCGAGGACTCTGGGTCAACCCCGGCGGTCATGCTTCGAGGACCTCTGAGGACGGGAATCGTCTCCTCCAGCAGCCTGCCCTAAACCAGGGCTCCTACGCGCCCCCCCTTGCATCAGGGCGCACCCCCCATGTGCCAAGAATACGTCTAATCATTTTATGCGCTCCCCTCCCCCAAAGCCTTCAAAGGCGACCTTCAGGTCACAGCCGCAGACCCCAAAGGTCCTCTGTGGTCCCTCTCACCAAACTCCGCGAAGCTCCTGTCCAGCTCAGTGCAGCACGACCCCCCCCCCCCCCCCCCGGAGGAAGGACAACGGTTATCCTTCCTGGGGTGGGAGGTGGCGCCTGTCAACCAGGAAAATCAACAAGACCCACAGTGGAATTCCAGGAATCAGCCCGCAGAGGGCGGGGGACCTGGTCTGGGGAGGCGGCCCTGCAGCCCGCTCTCCCACAGCTCCTGCACCTGCCCGCCAGCCTTGCCAGACCTTAGCCTTCCTTCCGGACCTGGGCTTGGGAATGAGCTCCCCGGCACATCAGGAGGAAGCAAGGCTGCCTGGGTTGTTCCAGAGTCTGCAAGGAAGGGGACTGTTTGTTGGAGCGGCACCATTGATCCCCGACTCCCCAGCCCCCACAATCCTCACCGTGGAGGAGGAGCGAGTGGGGCTGGATTCATCGTGGCGGCCTATTGGGCAAATTCCCGAGCTTCTCTGAGCCTCAGTCTCCCGCGGCCCCACCCCCCATCTGCTGGGCACCCCTCCCCTCCCAGCAAACCCACCAGGTTCACTGCGGCTTCAGCTCAGCCCCAAGACTGTATCTTCGCTAGGCCCCCATTTCCTTCGTGTGAAAAAGAAATTCTTCATTTAAAAACAAAAATGCTAAGCTTTCCGGGTTTCCTTCAAGTTAATTTACTTATTTAACAAACGTTTATTTAGGACCTACTGTGTTCCAGGCGCTGTTCTAAGCACTGGACACGTTTCATCTTCATAATATCCCCACCGAGGTGAGACTTAATATCACCTGCAGTTTCCAGATGAGAAAACAGAGGCACAGAGGTCAGGTAACTTGCCTCAGGCCACACAGCGGGGAAGCACAGAGCCAGGATTCTGACCTCTGGAGGTGAGGAGGCCCAGGTTAAGAATCACTCCATCTTTTGTGTATTCCCAGCAGCTTGGAAGATTTCTTCTGCATTTATATTTTGTGATTTACATTATGGAAACACAGAATCTTTTAACTTTGCAAATACAAAGATGGATGATGCTTTTCTTTTTTTTTTTTTTTTTTTTTTCGGATGATGCTTTTCTGCAAACTCCTTAGACCCTGTCCCCATCTGAAGCTGCTGGTCCTGCTATTTGGTCCAGTGGCTGATTCCAGCCTCCCTAGTCTCCTCACCCTGACCTCCTATGACAGCCCCAGAGATGCACAGAAAGCACTTTGCGTGGACAAAGTCATTACTCCTTGCAGGATTCCTGTGAGCCAGGCCCTCTCGGACAGCCCCATTTGCAGGTGGGAAAAGCGAGGCTCAGAGAAGTACACACGCACTTGACCAAGTATCCAGGGCTCAGAAGTGGTGGCACCGAGGACTGGAACCCAAGTGATCTGACATCAGAGCCCCGACTTCTTTTTTTTTTTTTTTCGAGTCATCTATAAAATTTCTCTATTGTGGCAAACTATACAACATAAAATTTACCATTTTAATCATTTTCTCTTAAATTTTTATCTACTTAAGTAATCTCTACACCCAATGTGGGGCTTGAACTCAAGACCCTGAGGTCCAGAGCCACGCGCTCTTCCGACTAAGCCAGCCTGGCGCCCCTGCCATTGTAATCATTTCCAAGCATACATCAGTGGTGTGAAGCGGGTTGATGCAGTCAGGCAGCCGTCCCCACCATCCGTCTCCAGAACTTCTGCACCATCCCAAACAGAACAAAACTGTGTCCCCATTGAACACTAGCGCCCACTTCCCCCGCCCCTCAGCCCCTGGTAACCTCTACTCTCCTCCGCCTCCACGAATTTGCCTTTTCTAAGTATCTCATGTAAGTGCAATCATACAATACTTGCTCTCTTGTGATCAAAGGCCCTATTCTGAAAAACAGCAATTTGTTTTTATTTGGAAACCTACAGAGTTTGGGGAGTGGTCAAAAAGGGAGTTCACCTTATCTCTAATGTTATTCTTGTTTTAAATAAGGAGGAAGATGTGTGTGGCTGGAGTTTATCACTCTAACATAATGAACATATGGGGGGGGGGAAACTTGTGAAGAGTTCCACATGTATGCAATGAAAAGTTCCGTCTTGCTTTCCTCCCCAATGTCAACTACTATCACGGGCTTCCTGAGTGTCCCCCAGGGGCGAATGCGTGTATGCAAAAATCGACACAGATGGTAGAATACTATATACTGTTCTATACCCTGCATTTTTCTTTTATCAATATATCTGGGAGATGGCTCCACATCCATTCACAAAGAGCTACTGCTTTCTTCTCAATGGCTACATCATATTCTCTTGTGTGGCTTTTCCCACACTTCTTACGCTGCTGTCTGATGGGCGTTTACTTTGTAATTGTTTGCTCTAATGCACAATGCTGACTATCTTTGTTGTAACATGCTGTGCCCAATGCAAAGATATTCACTGGGTAAATTCCTGCAGATGAAATTGCAGAGCCCTGGGGTATGGGGCTCTTAAATGTCAACAGTTTCCTAACCTCCCCCTGCCCCGAGGGTACCCCAATTTGTGCCCCTACTGGCAGAGCTGGAGCATGCTGGTTACCCTCACCCCCATTTCCAACACGGGGTGTTACCCAGGGATCTGGCGGGTGCAAAACAGAATCAGGGTGGTTTGGCTGTGCAATTCTTTTTTTTGAAGAGTGGTTGAGCATCTTTTTGTCTGTTTGAATTTATGCTTCTTTTTATGTAACTTCTTTTTTTTTATGGTTTTTTATGTGTGTGTTTTTTTTTATGTACTTCTTTTTACGTGAACAGCCAAATCATATCCTTTACTCTTTTCTTTTTTTTTTCTTTTTTGGACGGGGTGCTTGGTTTTTGATTTGTAAGAGCTCTTTACCCATGAAATGAACTCTTCGCCATAGAAGTGATGGATTTTTTTTCTTACTAGTTTGATAGGCAGGCTTATGGGTGGTTTTGGTTTGGGTCATACAGGAAATATTGATTTTTAAGTAGGCAGACCCAACAACTTCAATCCTTAAGGCAAGGCCATGCTTCTACCTTTTAGAAGCGTGGCCTTCTAACCGTTATATCCTTTTTTTTTTTTTTAATATTTATTTGAGAGAGAGAGAGAGAGCACGAGTGGGTGGGGGGCGGGGGGAGTGAGGAATAGGAAGAAGACTCCTTACTGAGCAAGGAGCCGGATGTGGGGCTTGATCCCGGGACCCTGGGATCATGACCTGAACCCAAGGCAGACACCTGACTGGCTGAGCCACCCAGGCATCCCCTGACTGCCTCCCACTCTTGATTAGCACTTCAAAGAGGACACATGGAGGGGGGCTTCCTTCTCAACTGGAGGTCCTCTACAGTATGTTACTGTCCCCAGCCAGGACTCACCTCCCTGTCACGTGACCTGGGACCTCCTTAATGGGTTCTGCAGAGTCTTGGGGTCATTCCCCATTGCTCAGGACTCTTGCTTGGATGTATGTTCTCATGGGGGCGCAGGGGGAAGGGACCGCCCACCAAGGCCCCAGGCACAAAAGGGTCTCTAATAACAGGCTTTTGGGGATGAGGGGGTGGGTCCTCAGCTGCCTGGGGTATCCCCTCACTTTCAGCTCCTGGAAAGCCAAATCATGCCCCAGACCCTCAAGGTGGGCAGACTAGAGGCTGCAAGACTAGAAAGGAGGGCAAATTCCAAAGAATAAACCCCCTGGGAACTCCACTCGGCCCCTCAGGAACTGTCCAGCGTGAAGGGGGACATGCTTCTGTCTTAGGATATGTCCTCCAGCTTTGGACTTTCCTGCAGAGAAAATTCTAGTGGGACGTGGATACAGCTGGCTGAAGGGGGTCTCGTTTGAAGTTTTTCTCTAGGCCAGTGATCCTGAAATTTTTCAACACACATAAAGCCACCTGCAGAGTTTGTAAAAATACCGGGCCAGTGTGTCTGAGAATTCATTTTTTTTTTTTAATAATAGTGTTAGAAGGAATGTTGGAGCCAGATCATGGGGGATCTTAAATGTCATGTATAGATTTTTATTTACAGATTATTTTATTTTATTTATTTATTTGAGACAGAGAGAGCACAAGTAGGAAGGAGGGGCAGAGGGAGAGGGAGAAGCAGACTCCCTGCTGAGCAGGGAGACCGATGTGGGACTCAATCCCAGGACCCCGGGATCATGGACTAAGCCAAAGGCAGATGCTTAACCAACTGAGCCACCCAGGCGCCCCGAGAATTCACACTTCTAACCAGCTGCAGCTAACGCTGACGCCGATGTTTCTAGTCCACGGACCACACTTTGAGACCCGCTGGCCCATGCCATTTTTTGCTCCCTGGACTCCCCCAACTGGTATGAGTTAGGCTGAGAGGTCTAAAGAAAGACAGGCTTTGTTCCAGGGAAAATAACAGAGCAACTGCTCTCTGCCAGGTCGTGTGCTGAGGTCTGTGCCTTAATTTTCTCATCTAATCCTCGCAACAAACTTATCCAGTAGGTTTTGGTAGGACTATCTCCACTTTAAAAGGAGAAACCAGGCTCAGAGAGGGTGCATGGGCTTTAGAATCAGACAGATCTGGGTCTGATCCGAGCTCTGCCACTGACCCCCTGTGTAAGCTCTCGGACAAGGGCTCACCCTCCTTGAGCCTCTGACTCATCAGTAAATGGGGATCACAGATCTGGTTCCCAAGGGCACTTTGAGCGCGCGCAACCCCCACCCCCCTGCCAGGGGTGGTGCTTATTAAGAGCACCTGCACATAGTAGGTATGCAAAAAATGTGCATTCCCTTTCCTGCCATAAGCCCCATCATCGTGATCTCAAGGTCCTTTTCTGTCTCCTCTGTAGGGCAAAGCCTTTTTCCCTCAATGGCTCCAGAGAAACTCCTACCTATCCTTCAAAACCCACCTTAGAATTCCCTCCTCTTAAAAAAAAAAAAAAAAAAAAGAATTCCCTCCTCTTTGTATCTTTCCCTAAAAAGCTGTCCTCTTCCTGTCTTTGGGAAGAAAAAATATATAGGATGGCCTCCTCTTATTTGAAAAAGGGGCTCAAGGCATTCCTCTCCTTTCTTTCTTCCTCCCTCACTTGTGTTTCCACAGCATTTATTTCTATCAAGTGCACCCTGGGGTACAAATACTGCTCTCACGGGGACCGGGTGGCTAACATCAGCATTATCAATGCTCAGCGCCGCCCATACACCACAGGCTGTTTTAAGAGGCTTAGGTTGTGGATTCATTTAATGCCTAAAATAACCTTTTGAGGCAAGTGCTCACTTTTCCTTTTGTGGAAATGGAGTCACAAAAATGCTACATAATCTGCCCGACACCACACCACTCATCTGTGGCTGGGCTGAGATGTAGAAGCTGGCTGTGAGTCTAGGTTTTGAGTCAAATTTTGTGGTCTGCCATTCTTTACGAAAGAGGAGTGGGGCAGGTGGGGACTGTGTGGAGGGTGTGCGTCCCCTTGAAGGGGGGAGCCAGATGTTGGGCCCGGAGTTGTCCACTTTTCTGATTTCTCGAGAGGATCCAAAGTGTGACATCTCACACTTTGTTAAAATTTGAGAGTCATCTAAAATGTAAAAGGGGGGATGGGCCTCACAAAGCTGCCCACGGGCCTCCTTGGCAACTTCTGCTGTCTCTCGTATCTCAAAGGTGGGGACCTCGTCTCACTTCACGGCTGCACCCTCGCTCAGGGCTAAAAGGACAGTTCACCTGTTGCTTCTGGATGCCTCTGAGCCGAGCTTGTCACTCAACAACCAGGAATCTTATCCTCCAGCCCACTCAGCACTCAGGATTCTCCAGCCTGGACTTGGGGTGTGCACAAGAAATGACGGGACCCAGTGGTGACTCGGAGCGTCACCTCCGCCCGGGGACCATCTCCGGGTCTCCCTGTCCAGGATGAGACTTCCTGCTTACCGAGGACTGATGGTGCCCTGGGTGAGTGTTTTGTTTCATCATCCCACTGATGCACTGCACAGTTTCGGGAGGTTGCCCGGTCCTCATCCCGGTGGTGCGGATGAGAAAGCTGCGGCTCATGCAAGGGGGAGGGCACCGCCCGGTCCTCATCCCGGTGGTGCGGATGAGAACGCTGCGGCTCATGCAAGGGGGAGGGCACCGCCTAGAAAGCGGTGGACCTGGGACGGTAAGGCAAGCGGCACCTGTTTCCAGCTTCTCCCTGGCCGGCTGTGTTCAGACATTCCACCAAAGTGTTGACACACGTTCCAGCACACGCACACGCTCATTTCCCGGACGGGACCATGAAAGTGTGTGGGACACAAATAGGACCCAGGACACTCGTCCTGGAAGGTAAGGGCGGCGCTGGGGCATCCAGAGAGGATCCCTGGAGGCTGTTCCCTTTGGGAACTCTGCCCACTGGAGCCTGGACAGGCAGAGCTTGTGCCGTGCCTCAGACCCCGGCCTCTGGGCTCAACAGAAACGGCAGGTAGAGGGGGTGCGTGTCCTCACCCACAGGCAGAAGTGTGCATACGTATGTGGGTGTGCTCGTGTGCAGTGCACGCACGCGTGAACATGTGCGCATGTGCGTAGACCTGCATGAAAGCAGGTGTACGTGGGCACGCAGGTACACATGTGTGTGCACCTTGTGCACATGTGTGCGTTCGTGCACGTGGGCAACGGAGAAGAGAGGATGTTGGCCTACAAATAGAGGTCCTGTGAAGTTAGTTTAGGACAAAGCACAAAAATCTTACTTAACCCAGAGATGTCAATTTACGGAAAAAGCTGAAATAAAAAACAGCCCCTGAGGGGCACCTGGGTGGTGGAGTCAGTTAAGCACTGGGCTCTTGCTTTTGGTTGGAGTGGGATCAGGCCCCTACTTCTGGGCTGCGGGTCAGCACTGAGTCTGCTACAGTTTTTCCTTCTGCCCCTCTCCCCCTACTCTCTCTCTCTCTAAGGTAAATAAACCTTTAAAAAAAAAACCAACCCGATTTTTTTAACCAAGTTAGATTTATATGCACAACATGGATAACTCTCAAAGAAATGACTGGGGGGTCCAAGTTGCAGACTATGGATAGATTATACCATTTCTGCTAAATATTCTGCCTACAACACCACTAAGCATTTTACATATTTTCTGTAGGTATGCACATCTGTGACTACATAGGTGTAGGGAAGGTCTAGAAGGAACATCCCGAATTATGAAGGTGGTTACCTTCAGAAAGCAGGGAGGGCAGGGGTGGGAAGATTATAGCCAAAGAGGGTGGGTGGATGGATCCCTGTCTTCCTCCTGGAATCACAGTTCAGTGGGAAGGTAGGTTGAGTCCCTGCTGGATGCCAGGTGGGGGCCACAGGGATGCGTAGGCCTCGGGCGGGCATTTCTACAAGCCCCCAGTGGACTCTCAGAGGGCTCTGCCGCCCGAGACAAGCGTCGGCTTCCCGACCTGCCTCCCTGGTGGGGATGAAGTGAGGGAGCTGTTGTGCCTTTCATGGGTGGGAGAAGCTCTGCTGCTTCCTGCCTAAACTTGTCCGTGCCTCAGTTTCTCCCTCCATGCTGCAATGGGAAGAGCCTGCTCCGGGCTGCCCCCCACACCCACTGTTCCCAACTGTCCCCTGCCCGGGGCCTACAGGAACTCCCAGGACAAAGCCCCTCCTGGGAAGAGGCAGCAGGGAGCTGGGATCTGGCCTCCTCCCCAGCAGGGGGCCACCCAGGGACCTGGTGGAACCCAGGGGTCCGCCAGGGGCGGCTAACAAGAGAGGCCAAGACGCAGGCTCCGGGGTCAGACTTCTGGGTTCGGTAATTGTCACCCCGATGCAGGCAAGCTTGGCCACCCTCTGCCCCTCAGTTTCCCCGTCTGTGAAATGGGAACACCGCGGAGGCCCACCGGCCCGGGATGCTGTGTGGCTGAAGTCTCGCCAGTTCTGTTCGGCGACAGCAGGCGGTGAGTAGGCGCTCACGGGTTTCGCGAGTGTCACCCTCCCGACGACAGCTCACCCCGCCCCTCCGCGCCCAGGACACCGTGGCTCTCTCTGCCCGCCCGCGATCCTTCTGGGACTCGCCGGGTCTTCCCCTCCCCGCCCCCCCCCCCCCGCCTCCCGCCTCCCGCTCCAGGGTTTTTGTCCCCCGGCCGTCCGCCCCCTGCGCCCCCAGGCCGGGTCCTCGCGGCGCCCAAGCGCCCCCCCCCCCAGGGAAACTGAGGCGGGGCCGACGGAGCGCGTGGGGGCAGGCGCCGAGGCAGGGCGCCCCCTGCGCTAGCCCGGGGTCGCTGTCATACCTGTTTCCCACAGTGGCTCCGGACGGCGAGGGTGACGGCGGCGGCGGTGGCCGGGAAGGCTGTGGCACCGGGGCTCAGAGCGCGCACAGGGACGGGGAGGGAGCAGCCCGAGGAGGCGGGAAGCCCGGGAGCGCCCGCAGGCGGAGCTTGGCGGCGCCGACCGCCGGCCACCGCACTGTCCCGGGCCCGGGGCCGCCCAGCTCCCGTCGCGCACACCCACTTGTACACACGTGCCACACCCACGTACCCACAGCACCCCGCACCTCCACCGGCGACGCACGCACCCCGCACTCTCCGCACGTCCGGGCCCCCATGACACCCACACGTGCCACAATATGTGCGGGTGGCCCCCCTCCCCCGCTTGTCCCCCAGACAGACCAGTGCCCTCCCCCAAGTCCCGGTGCACATTTCATGCTTCATACACCCTAACCACTCGGTCCTACCCCACGGTGTACCTAGACGCAACACACTCAGGCAACTAATGGCACCCCTCGCACCCCCGCACCCTCCGCAGCTTGCCCTCTGGGCAAGGTGGGGATTTTAGGCCCTTTGCAAGGACAGGCTCCTGCAGGTGATTTCCCCCAAACTGTCCCTGAACCTCAGCTGACCTATGAGATGGAATTAGCTCAGCTCTTCTTTCCTAGTGACCTTCTCCTTCTCTGACTCAGCCACCTCCTCCAAGGTCACTCCTAGATCCCTGTCATTCCCTGAAGGCCCCGCCTGTGCTTTAGAAATTCAAACAGTTTACCAGGCGGGTGGCGCCTCGGGGCTTCCTCCCCTGACTTCCACTGCACCCCTGCTTCAGCCTTCTCTCCCTTCAGGCCCTCCCCTTTCCTCCAGTCCTCACTTGTTTTCCTCCTCTCTTCTCTTCAGCAGGTCAAGGTTCCAAGGAGGAGATCATTTCAGCCACTTTCTTGCCAATATCCTCAACACATGGTTTTTCATTTCACATGCCCTTGGCAAACCCCAAAAGTCAGCCTTCTCCATCCCACCTTTGACAGAGACTGAATTCCTTTTCTCTCTTGCTGTAACAAATGACGACAAATGTCTTAACTTAGTATACATGAATTTATTATCTTACAGTCTTGGAGGTCAGAGATCCAACATCTCTAAAATCAAAAAGTGGGAAGATTGTGTTCCTTCTAGAGGCTCTAGGGGAGAATCTATTTCCTTGCCTTTTCTAGCTCGTAAATACTGCCTCCATTTCTGGGCTTGCGACCCCTTCCTCTATCTTAAGAACCAGCAATATGGAGCTGAGTCCTTTTCCCATACTATCTGTCTAGTTCTCTCCTTTCTTTCTTTTTTCTTTAAAAACTTTTATTTATTTATTTGAGAGAGAGCACAGAGAGAAAGCGAGAGGGAGAAACAGACTCCTGCTAAGGGAAGAACCTGATGCGGGGCTCAGTCCCAGGACCCTGGGATCATGACCTGAGTGGAAGGCAGAGGCTTAACTGACTGAGCCACCCAGGCGCCCCTAGTTTTCTCCTTTCTGTATCCCTCTTCCACTTCTAGAGACCTTCGTGAGTGCATTTAGCCTCCCTGAATAACCCAGGATAATCTCTTCATTTCTAGGCCAGCCGATTGCCAAACTTAATTCTATCTGCGATCTTAATCCCCCTTTGCCATGTAATTTAACAGAGTTACAGGTTCTGGGAATGAGAACATAGCCATCTTTGGGAGGGCTTTGTTCTGTCTACCAGAGAGACTAAACTTTCTAGAGGCTGAGCCCGGCTGGAGAAAATGAGTCAACCAAGAAGATTTTTGACACTATAAATCTGTGAACCTCGACGAGTAGAAGGAATTTTATTGTGGCCATTATTTGTAGTAGAGAAATAAGAAAATAAAATGTGGCAGTTTGTTCGATGGAATACTATACGGCATTTAACAAGAACATAGTCTCTCTATGTATATGGACGTCCGTAGACGTCAAACCTCATGGGGTTCAGTAGGTATCCCTATTTTACTGATGAGGAAACTGGCATAGATAGGTAGAGTAATTGCTCGAGGTCACACAACTAGGAAGTGTCAGAGTTGGGATTTGAACTCAGATAGTCTTTATCCAGAGCCTGTGTACTTAGCTGCAGCAGACGACTGTGTACACTATCAGTTACTTCAAGTAAAAATTTAAAAATACCCTAAGGAATTTATATATCTGTACATACTGGAAGGAAACCACTGGAATTCATGATAATGGTTCCTGCAGAGTTCAGAAATGGGATGCAGACCAAAGGAATTCTAACTTGAGCTGGGAAGTTTAATGAATTTTTTTAAAAAAGACTGAAAGCAAATAGTACACAATATTAACTTTTAGTTACGGTTGGTGAGACCCTGGGTGATTGTTTCATTATTCTTTGTTATTTTGCTGTCTTTAAAAAAATTGGTCTCTCTAACAAATACTGTGGTCTCTGAATCCCGGTGCTCTCCCCTCATTTGTATATATTTCTTATTATGCTGATTGTTTCCACTTCATTTCATGCAGGCTTTTCTGTAAATTATCCTGATATAGGAATTCTTGAAGTTTTCGGCCTCAGGAATCCTTTGCACTTTTAAAAATTACAGAAGACCCCAGAGAGTTTTTGCCCCCAAGGCTTACATCTATTGATACTTACCATGTTAGCAATTAAAACAGATACTTAAAAATATTTTAATCATTAAAATATAAAAATAATAAACCCAATACATGTGAACATAACTAAAATGCCTTTATGAAAAATATTTTTCATAACACAAAAAATATTAGTGGGAAGAATGACATCGGTTAGCAGTTTCACAAATTTCTTTTAATATCTGGCTTAATAAAGGACAGGTGGATTCTGGCATCTGCTTTTGTATTCAGTCTGTTGCCTTATGTTTTTTAGTTGAAATAAATGAAGGAAATACAGTTTCACATAATTTTACCCACCATTGCTTTTGTCAGCCAGTGCTTATGTCAGTTCAAATGTCAACATGGAGGAAGGGGCAATTATATTGTTATGAATATTGTTATAATATTTCATATTATTATGAAAATAATTTTGATCTCATGTTTCTCTTGACAGGGTCTTTGCCCCAACCCCATAAGTCTGTGGAGCACACTTGGAAAACCACTGCCCTAGTAGAAAGTTGGAAAACAACTCGTTGGAAAACAACTCCCCAGTTGTGACCATATGAAATTGTTAATATTTGACTATCATTGACCTACAAAATGGCAATCTCATACGGTTCAACCCAATCCATGTTATTTGGGAGGGTTTTCCTGGTGCATTTCTGGTGTTGGACATTACTGGGATGTGTCTTCTCCAGGACTGTATAGCTATGGGCAGCTGTGTACAGATGACGTGTCTTTCTTCGAGTCGTGATGTCCAGTGTGGGAGGAGCTGGCATTGGGGGTGTCTAGGAACCATGGACTGGCTGATGTTAGGCTCACCAATTTTGAGATATGTGTCATAAGTAATCGTGAACAAAAAGAGTTGTGTTCTCTCAGAATTGGCTTGAGTTCGTGAAGATTGAACTTGGGGCTTTTTTGACTGGGGCTCTGGTCTTAAGGCTATCAGAGAACGTCCACATGGGCTTTCACCAGGTGTTAAGAACAATGGATCATTTGGCCAAATTAAAACAAACAAACAAACTTTTTCTAATTAAGGACTTGTGGGCTGAATTATGGCACAGTTAGACGAATTCATGTCTGGATGGATTCATAACTGGTTTGGGAGGTCTCTAAGTACCGCCCCCCCCCCCAATTATATAGAGTATTTATGTACTATTGTAGAAGAACAGTTTTTCTGCTTTCTTTAATCAGGTTCATGCACTTTTAAGAGATGATAAGATAGGAAAGGGGATCCAAGATCAGCCAAGCCAGCCCTGGTGATCAATGGGGTGTTAGATGCTGTGCTTTATAACCACTATTTAAACAATAGTTTGCATAAACAAGGAGGTAATTTTTTTTTCTTTTCAGAAAGAGTGAGACACTGACCGTCCACTCATTCTACTTCAGGCAACTGGACCTGATTTAGCTCCAGGGTCATCACCACTTCCTCATCCCTAGGCCATATTTTGAGATATTTTGAGATGTTCATTTCATTGATCACCAACCCATTCAGGATTGATACAGCCGCAGCCCAGGGATCAGCAGCACGCACTGCTCCTCTCGGGATGCTGATTGGTTCAAGGGAGGGAACAGGACAGAAGTCAGATTAACCCGATGAAAGTCTGTACAGGGACTTTTCCTTTGGAGTTCCACTGGCTTCTGTGAAGAGGCTGAATAAGAATGAATCCCAGCTGGAAAGATGATAGGTCATCTAGGTCCTAGCTTCGTCATGTGACCCACGTCAAGCAGAACCTGAAGCTAGCCCTACCCTTGGACCTTGTAGGTGCCTGGAGCTTTACCTTTTTTTTTTTTTTCCCCTCAAGCCATCTTGGGTTGAGGTTTCTGTTGCTTGCCACCAAAAAACTCCCGATTCTGGCAAAAATGTTATCCAAACTACAAAAGGAACCAGGAGGGACAGTTAATACTTTTTTTTTTTTTTTAACAGAATCTTGACAGTCTGGAATGTCCAGGCCCAAACTAAGAAGATACGCTAAGACAAGCGCAGATGTCAGGTCCTACAGTTAGACTTAAACAGACAAGTGCCGGGTCGAAGTACAGAATGGGAAGTGGCGGCTTGCGACATAGATCACCCTCCGAGACAGACAGCTTCTTGGAGATGCAGCGCCCCCTTCAGGTCTGGAGGCCCGGAGCCGGGGGCTCTGGCTTGGTTGGCAGTCTTGTCTATGGATCAAAGGTGGGTGTCTGCATCTCCGGTCTCATTCCCACAGGCCATGGCCTGTTTCAGTGCTCCCCTGCCTCTGACCACAACACACAGCTGACACCATGCTGTCCTTTTTGCTATTCTTCTTTCTCTCCCTTATATTCCCCCAGACCCTCTGTCCCCCGCCCCAATTACTGCAACTAGCATTATTGAACTGTGGTACTACCAGCCAGGCATCCGTGTGCTAAATCTCCTTCATCCTCCCACACGGTCTTATGAGATAGGTTCTATTTTCATTCCCATTTTACAGATAAACAGATTTGCAGCTGTTGAGGAATTTATCTAAACTGCGGAAAAACCAGGCCTCCCTGCAACCAAAATCCGCGTTCTCATACCTGTTGTTAAACCACAGAGCTATAAACTGGTAGTCCTAGACTGGGGTGTGTGGGGGAATGGGGAAGATCCAGTTTTCAAACATGTTTTGTCAGCCCACGTGGGATTAAAATAATTTTTGAGCCAATGTTTAAAAGTCAGGAAATAGCACATAAAAATCAACTTCCTGATTCTCTGGAAAATAAGCCGTCAGGTGAACTGGTGACACAGGGCTTCCCCTGCTGCTTGGCCTGGGCCGCCTGGAACTGCATGGCAGCCGAGTGGGCCCTGGTTCCCCGTGACCCCCACTCCCATGATGCCCAGTGTTGGCACAGCCGGCCTGCCCACTTGTCTCTGCCCTGTGGGCTTATGAGTGCGGCTGTCCCTGCTTGGCCTCGCCTTCCAACCAGCCTCAGAAGCTTCTGGACACTGCCAAGCCTGGCAGTTTTCACTTCGTTCCCAGAAATCTAACCACAGAGCCCAGGTCCCACAGGGCAGAGCCAGGCTGGCGCTCAGGGTTCACCTGGTCACTGGGAGCACACACCTTTCCATTTTTCTCTCTGTACTGGCCCAGAGAAAAAATGTAACCCCCTCCCAGGAGGCCTTGACCCAGGGAAGAAGATCTGGGAACAAACTTCACAACTTTGCCATTGAGGTTTCCAGTTGCATCCGGGAATCCTGAGAAAGGTCAGGTTGTGGCTTGGAAACTTGAAAACACTAACACTCTTACGTGCTAGTGAGGGAAGACAGACAATAAATAAGATAGGTATTTTCGTACATGGTAATAACTGCTCTGGAGAAAAAAAATGCAGGCCAAAGGAGATTGGGTGGAGGTTGAATCTTAAATAGGATGGTCAGCCTACAGAAAGTGAGGAAGATAACCCTGCAGATATCTGGGAGAATGTACCAGGCAGAAGGAACAGCAAGTGCAAAGGCCCTGAGGCAGAGAGCAAGCCTAGTGTGTTTGAGGAGCAGTAAGGAGGCCAGTGTGTCTGGAGTAGAAGTGAACTAGGAGAAGAGAGGGCTTTAGGAAGCTGGGAGAGGGGACAAAACATGGAGGAGGGCCAGTGTAGGGACTTTAGTCTTGAGTCATTGAGGTGGAGGGCCTTTGGAGGGCTTGGGGTGATGTAACTGAACTGAAAAATTTTTGATGTATTTTTTCATTGTGATAAAATATATATAAGATAAAAATTGCCACTTTAAGCATTTTTAAGTGTACAGTTCAGCACTAAATATGTTCATGTTGTTGTTTGACCGTTATCACTACCCACCTCCAGAACTTTTTCATCTTTCAAAACTGAAACTCATTAGGGGCGCCTGGGTGGCTCAGTTGGTTAGGCGACTGCCTTTGGCTCAGGTCATGATCCTGGAGTCCTAGGATCGAGTCCCATATCGGACTCCCGGCTCTGCGGGAAGTCTGCTTCTCCCTCTGACCTTCTCCCCTCTCATTCTCAGTCTCTGTCTCTAATAAATAAATAAATAAATCTTAAAAAAAAAAACCACACAAAAAAAACTGAAACTCATTAAACAATAATGTACCCATTAAACAATAATGAGCCAGGCCCCTGTCCCTCCAGCCCTGGTAACCAATATTCTACTATCTCTAGGAATTTGACGACTCAAAGTACCTCATGTAAGTGAGATCATACACTATTTCTGCTTTTATGTCTGGCTTACTTCACATAGCATAATGTCTTCAGGATTCATCCATGCTGTAGCATGTGACAGAACTTTCTTCCTTTTTAAAAAAGATATTATTTATTTATTTATTTACCTGAGAGAGAGAGAGAGAGAGACTGAGAGAGCATGGGGAGAAGCAGAGGGACAGAGAGAAGCAGACTGCTGCTGAGCACAAAGCCTGACGGGGGCCTTGATCCCATGACCCTGACATCACGACCTGAGCCAAAATTAAGAGTCGGCCACTTAACTGACTGAGCCACCCTGGTACTCCAGGACTTAGTTCCTTTTTAAGACTGAGTAATATTCCATTGTGTGTATATATGACATATTTTGCTTATCCACTCATCTGCTAATGGCCATTGGGTTGTTTCCACCTTTTGTTTTTTTGTGAATAATGCTACAATGAATGTGGGTTTACAAATATCTGCTCAAGTCCCTGCTTCCTGTCTATCTGGGTCTATTGGGTCTATCTGGGTCTATTGGGTCTATCTGGCCAGAATTTGAAAAGACTCACTCTATAAGAATTGTTGAGAATGGATCACAGGAAGGCAAGAGCTGAAGAAAGGACCAGGGTGAATGACATGGAGGTAGTGAGTAGTAGTCAGATTCCGGGTGTATCTTTCATGGGTAGCTGACATAATGTGCTGGGTGTGAGAGAATTTAGGACCAAGTCTTCTCAAACAATTGGGTGTTTAATGAGTCAGAGGGGTTTTTTTTGTTGTTGTTGTGATATGCCCTTTTATTTTTATTTTTTTTTTTTTAAAGATTTTATTCATTTATTTGACAGAGAGAGAACACAACCAGGCAGAGAGGCAGGCAGAGGCAGAGAGAGGAGCAGGCTCCCTGCTGAGCAAGGAGCCCGATGCGGGACTCGATCCCAGGACGCTGGGATCATGACCTGAGCCGAAGGCAGTTGCTCAACCAACTGAGCCATCCAGGCGTCCCAATGCCCTTTTATTTTTTAATTATTTTTATTGATGTGTAATTAACACACAATGTTACATTAGTTTCAGGTGTACAGTATAGCAATCCGAAAACCCTATACATGATGCTAGGCTCACCACTACCATCTGTCATCGTAGAGTGCTATCCCAGTATCACTGATTATATTCCCTGTGCTGGGCCTTCCCTCCCCAGTCATACTCACTTTTGAAGATATGCAAGCAAGTTGCAGAACAATGCCTGAAATATAACATTATTTACATAGAAACCATATAAAACAACAGAATTCATTTTAACCTACTATATGTATATTTATGTAAATGCAAAGACAAAGTTCTACAAGAATACATGCCAAATTGTTCATTATGATTGCCTCTAGAACAAAAGCGAGGAAACAGAGGTGGGGTGGTCTAGGCTAATTTTATCTTTAGCTGTATTACTTTTTTTTTTTTTTTAAAAATGGTATTTTCATAGGGGTGCCTGAGTGGGTCAGTAGGTTGAGCATCCAGCTCTTGGTTTTGGCTCAGGTCGGGACCTCGGGGTCATAAGATCAAGACCCAGGTTGGGCTCTGCAAGGGACGCAGAGTTGCCTTGAGATTCTCCCTCCTCTTCCTCTGTCCCTCCTGCTTGTGCTCTCTCTTTCTAAAATAAAATAAGTCTTTAAAAAGTAGTATTTTGTATATCACTTATGTAATTAAAGACCTAAAAAATCCTAAAAAAAAATAAAAACTTGAAAAACCCTAATAAACATCCTTTATACTTAAAAAAAAATAACAGGAGGGGCCGATTTAATTTAGGAGCAAGTCCTCTCAGACAGCTGAGTGTTTAAGGAGTCAGATTCACTTTTGAAGCTACTTAATTGCTACTGAGGTGGCCTGAAATCAGTTTCATGCTGGGAAGGAAAAAGGAGACCTTCGTTTGGCTCAGTCTACCGAGAGACAAAACCCTTCTGGCTAGTGTGGGGCTACAGCCGGCAACAGGCCGGGCAGTCTTTAAAACGTCAGCAATTATGTGGCCTTAAAAATTAAGAGTTCAATCACATATGGAACAATAACCATTTCAACAACAATAAAATGGCAGCAGCCAACCGTCCACTCCTGCATAGTACTGTTCCCCCGAGTCAGATTTTGGGGACCCACAATGACACAAACGAGACCAGACCCCAAAATCAAAGGCACAGGCTTTACTGAGGCTCCAGCTCTAGCTGAAAGAAGATAAAGCACTAACAGGACGGTCAGAATAGTTGCTGCAACAGGACCCAGCCTCCACTCGCTTGGAGATGAGTTCCTGCTCAGTATCCCACTCCCCGCCAATATGCTAATGAGAGAAAAAGAAAAAAGCCTCTTTCTGATTGGTTGGTAGAGCCTTGTCCTGATTGGTTGAAAGGGCCTAGTTCTGATTGGTCGATATTGGCAAGTAAGTCAGGCCGCTCATTGGTGCTTTTTGGAGCCGGGGTCCTCCGTTTTAAGTCCCCCTTGTGTTCGGGGCCGCGTCCTGTCTGCAGCCTGGTTCCGCTCTGTAGGAGATTTGGTTTTACAGTAACAGCCAACAGAAAGCACTCCAGGTGGGTAATGTTTTTCACTAGGGGCTTGTTCTCACGGTCTCTGTCGCGTTATGATGTTTAAGTCATATTGTTTAATACGGAGGTGGCAAACGACGAGGCTGTGGGAATGCTTACAGCGTGCTCCCCTGCCCTATAGTTTCCACATAGCACCCCGGAATAATCCTTTTATGCTTTAATAATCCAGGTCATACTGGGGCGCCTGGCTGGCTCAGTCAGTAGAGCATGCGACTCTTGACCTCAGGGTCGTGAGTTCAAGTCCCATGTTGGGTGTGGAGCCTACTTTAAAAAAAAAAAAAAGATTTCAATAATCCAGGTCATACTAAGCAAACAAATGAAACTCAACAGTCACCTCTGGAGGATGCTGGGTGTGGCAGGACAACAGTAGGGTGGCCCCCCAAAAGTTGCCTCTTAGTGTTAACACCCTTGTGTAAATCCCCTCTTCAACCAAGTCAGTGAGCTCAGAACCAAGTCTTTCCCCAGTCAGACCTTTCTGTGGGGCCACAGTACCCAACATCTTGATCACAGCCTGGTGAAAGATTGCAGCAGAGGACCCAGCTGACGGAGCTGGGATTCCTCAGCCCCAGAAACTGTGAGATAATAAATGTGCGTTGTTTTAAACCACGACGTAGGTAATTCGTTACCTAACTGACCCTGGGATCATGACCTGATTAATGAATTAATTCATTACTTTGAAAATTTATAAAGGGAAAGAGCCAGGATTCTGCGTGTCCTGTGCAGGGTAACCAAATAGCTGATGTAAGAAACTTTTCATTTCTGTATATTCTCGCGAATGAAAGGAGAAAATGAAATGTCAGCACTTTGAAGCTTCTAAAGAGTTAACAGATCTAGGCAAAAATCATTTATAGCTGCTTTTATAATGACATGAGGGGCAATCAAACATGTATCTTCTAACAAAAGGGCTCAACATGATCGATGAAATAATCCTGCCCCCCCCAAAAAGTATACTTGAATCTGATCAGGTCTCTGGATATAACTATCAATTTATTTAAAAAAAATCCAGAGAAACATGTTAAATAATACCATGGGGATATAAGCAGCAAAATTAAGATGGTAAGAAAGTCTGTAGGACAAATGAAAAACCCAGTTTTTTCAATAGAAAAATAAAACAGAAAAATAGATTTGAAGGGGAATCCTGGATCCTCAAAAAATTGAAACTAGAACTACCACATGATCTAGAAATTTCACTACTGGGTATAAATACAAAGGAAATGAAATTACTATATCAAAGGGATATGTGCACCCCTATGTTCGTTGCAGCATTATTTACAATAGCCAAGACATGAAAGCAACCCAAGTGTCCATTGACAGATGAATGGGAAAAAAAACTGTGGTTTATATAGGCAATGGAATATTATTCATCCATAAAAAATAAGGAAATGCTGCCATTTGCAATGACATGGATGGACCTTCATAGCATTAGGCTAAGTAAATAAGACAGAAAAACAAAAACTATATGATTTCACTTATATGTGGAATCTAAAAACAAATGAAAACCAAACCAAACTCATAGAAAAAGAGATCAGATTTGTGGTTACAAGGCAGGAGGTGGAGTGTAGGGGAAATAGAAGAAGGTAGGCAAGAGATACAAACTTCAAATTACAAGATACAGGGATGCCGGGGTGGCTCAGTTGGTTAAGCAGCTGCCTTCGTCTCAGGTCATGATCCCAGCGTCCTGGGATTGAGTCCCGCATCGGGCTCCTTGCTCGGCAGGGAGCCTGCTCCTTTCTCTGCTTCTGCCTGCCTCTCTGCCTGCTTGTGTTCTCTGTTAAAATAAATAAATAAAATCTTAAAAAAAAATTATAAGATACAGGAATGCCGGGGATGAGATGTACAACGTGATGATTGTAGTTACCACTGCCGAAGGTATATTTGAAAGGTGCCAAGAGAGTAAATTTTAAAAGTTCTTCTCACAAGAAAAAGAAAATCTTCCTTTCTTCCATCTGTCCCTTTTTCTTAAAAATCTGTATGAGGTGATAGATGTTAACTAAATTTATTGTGATAATTATTTCACAATTTTTGTAGATCAAATCACTGTGCTGTACACTTTATTTTTTAAAAGTATTTTATTTATTTATTTGTCAGAGAGAGAGAGAGAGCAAGCAGGGGGAGCAGCAGGCAGAGGGAGAAGCAAGCTCTCTACTGAGCAGGGAGCCCAGTGCGGGACTCGATCCCAGGACCCTGGGATCATGACCTGAGCCGAAGGCAGACGCTAAACCACCTGAGCCACCCAGGCGTCCCTGCTGTACACTTTAAACTTACACAGTGCTGTAGGTCAGTTGTATTTCAATAAAAGTGAAAGAAAAGAAAATCCTAGAGAGTAGAATAGATTCAAGAGCTTTTTAAATAATTGTGATTTTTTATTCTTATTTGGATGCTGATTCATAGAAACTGAAAATTATTGATAAGACAGTTGGGACAATTGAACACTAAATAGTTTACAATGTTCAGGACTTGTTCATTTTTTTAGGTGTGATGATAGTTTTGTTGTGGGTTTTCTAAAAGGAGCCTTGTGCTTTAAAGATATATATATATATATGTATGTATAGGTAAAATGATAAGATGTCTGGGATTTACTTCAAAATAATTTGTTCTGATGGTGAGGAAGATGTGGATGAATAAGAGAAGAAGCCATGTGTTGGGTATGTGAATGTTCATGTACTATTCTCTCTACTTTTGTATGTTTAGATATTCCATAAAAAATAATACCAGAAAACCCCTAAGTCCAATTATGTCCCTCCTTTAATGTTTTCCATCTTACTCAGAGTAAGAGCTGGAATGGCTTTTAAGTTTCCCTGTTATTTATGACCCTCCTTCCTCTTTACTACCTCTCTGAACTCCTCTCCTACCATTCACCCTCTTGTCATTTCATGTGACCCTCCTTGGTCTCCTTGTTGCTTCCTGAATACCCCAAAGCACGCTCCTACCTCATACCTTTGCACTTGCTATTTCTACGGCTCTTAAGCCTCTGCTCCTCTACAAGGTATCCCAGTGGCTGTTTTTCTCACTTCTTTTAGGTCTCTGCTCAGATGTCAACCCCTCAGAGAGTTCTTAGATTATCCCACATAAAATAGCAATATCTACCCAATACTGATGTGTTTTTGTCCTTATTTTCTTGCTGTTTTTCTCCGTAGAGCTTATCATACATTACGCTTTGACATACATTAGAGTTTACCTGCTTGGTTTCTTGATTCTCTTTCTGTCCCAACTAGATGTAGTTCCAGGAAGGCAGGCAAAGACTTAAAACTTTTTTCAATCACTATAACCCCGATGCCTAGGTCAGTGCCTGGTATATAGTAAGTGCTCAGTAAATATTTGTGGGCTAAATGAATGCTTGTTCAGCCTGGACTCGTCTTTTGTTCTTTATTATGAATAATTTCAAACATACAGAAAAGTAGAGAGAATCTTATAATGAGCATCCATATATACATCACTTAGATAAAATGATTGTGAATATTTTGCCGTATTGGCTTTATCTCCTTTTTCTTTTTTGGCTGAAGTATTTTAAAGTATTTATAGTCAACATGCCATTTCATCCCTAAATATTTGAATATGCATCCTTTAAAAAAAAACCAGACCCTTCTTTACTGAGCCATGATACCATTGTAACACCTAACAAAAAGAACCCCAAATCTGGGCTCTCATCGAATCCCTCCATATCCACATTTCCCCCAAATGTCTTTAACACTTGATTCAAACCAGGACACAATCAAGGTCCACAAATTGTGTTTGATCATATCTCATAAGCCTAGAATCGCCTCTCCTCTCTCTCCCCCCTTTATTTTTTCCAGGTCATTGACTTGTTGGAGAAACGAAGTCCATTGTCTTACTGGTAGAATGCCCTCCCTTCTCGGCTTTGTCTCATTGCTTTCTTGCGATGTACTTAACTTGACCCTTTTACTCCTGTATTTCCGGTACACTGGAAGCTAGATCTCAGGGTCTAATCAGATTTTGGCCAGACATTTTTGGCAAGAATTCTTCCTAGCTGGTGCTGCGCGTGCCCTGTTGCATCACACCAGAAGGCCCAGAGACAGGCTGTCTCGTCAGCGAAGCTAAGATAGATGAGTGGGTTTGGGTGGGGAAGTGCTGGGTCCCTGCATTGTAAAGTTATTTCTTCACTTGTAACCAGTAAGAGCTCTGTGGGCCGATGATTTGGCACCGCGTGACTATTCAGCCTTCCTTGAACCTTTCACCTCATGGTTTCAGCATCCAGTGATGATGTTGCCTGAGTCAATTATTTCATCCGGGGTTGTAAAATTCGAGTGCTAGTCTTCATTCATCATTTATGAGGGGGCATTGTTCTGTCAAGAAGATCTTCCTCCCCTCATTGATGAGGGCAGAAGAAAATCTTTTCCCCGTAGGAGCACCTGGGTGGCTCTGTCAGCGGAGCTTCCGACTCTTTATCTCAGGTCATGATCTCAGGGCTGTGAGTTCAAGCCCCGTATTAGGTGTGGAGCCTACTTAAAAAAAAAATTCTTTCATTTAATTACTGCTTTTCAGAGTAAGGATTTGATCCAATAGCCACCTCCAATGGTGACACTTTCTTTCTTGTTCTCTCTCTCTGAGTATCATTATGAACTCAGTGATCTTTGAAAAAACTATTAAGGTGTTTCATTCAGGGTGAATGAGCACCTGGGTGAGCTCAGTGGGTTAAAGGCTCTGCCTTTGGCTCAGGTCATGATCTCAGGGTCCTGGGATCGAGCCCCGTATCGGGCTCCCTGCTCAGCAGGGAGCCTGCTTCTCCCTCTCTCTCTGCCTGCCTCTCTGCCTACTTGTGATCTGTCTCTCTCTGTCAAATAAATGAAATCTTTAAAAAAAAAGGTGTTTCATTCAGTGGCATTCATTTTTTTAAAAATAAACTTTGAGTTCTGGAATAATTTTAGATTTATAGAAAAGTTGCAAAGATAGTACAGAGAGTTCCCATATGCTCCTATCCAGATACCCTAACAATAACATCTGACATTACCGCAGTTCCTTTGGAAAAACTGAGAAACCAATATTGATACATTACTATTATCTTTTTTAAAAAGAGATTTTATATTTTTAATAATCTCTACTCCCAACATGGGGCCTGAACTCACAACCCCGAGATCAAGAGTCACAAGCTCTATCGACTGAGCCAGCCGGGTGCCCTGATACAATACTGTTACCTTAACACCAGAGTTTTATTTAGGTTTTGGTTTTTCCACTAATGTCCTTCTTCTGTTCTGGGATCACTCATTCATTCTTTCTTTTTGATGCTTAAAAATGACCCAGTTCAATCAAGTGGGAGCCCTGACAGGCTGGCTCTGGGTCCTCTTGACTTGACTTTGACCCTAAATAGTCTTTGATAAGCTCCCCTTTGCTTTCTGGCCCAACAAGATGTCCCTAGCTCACCTGGATTTGGTTTCTTTGCCAACATTTAAAAAATGCTAGATATGGGATGCGTTGGTGGCTCAGTGGGTTAAAGCCTCTGCCTTCGGCTCAGGTCATGATCTCAGGGTCCTGGGATCAAGGCCCACGTCGGGCTCTCTGCTTGGCGAGGAGCCTACTTCCCCCTCTCTCTCTCTGCCTGCCTCTCTGCCTACTTGTGATCTGTCTCTGCCAAATAAATAAATCTTTAAAAAAAATGATAGATATAACTGGCAGGGGAGGATTTTCAGTTTTTCCTGAAAAGTCAGCCAATCTGGCCACACTGAATCTTCATTCCAGCTTGGCAGAGATTGGCTGCAGCCTCGGAGGGCTGCCCCATTTAGAAAGGGCGTGCACAGTCCCCCGATTTGACACAGTCCTTACCACTCCCTATAACCGGTTAGTGCCATGCCTGGACTCTGTGGGCATCTGAGGTTGCTCCCTTCGGGTTCAGAACAACCTGCTTTCCCCTCCTCCCTTCTGTCTTGCCTTCATATTTAGGAAGCGTCTCCTCTGTGCCGACCACCCTGCGAGGCGCTGCGGTTCCGATGTCAAGTAAGACAGTATGCAGGCCACTGGCCTGTTCAGTCTTGGGTCCATTCCCCAATCTTTTGCAAATGACAGGACGTTTCCGCAGTGCCACCGCCAGCTGGCCAGCTGGCTTCCAGCTAAGCTGAGGCAAAAATATGGGCTGGCAGGAGGTGGGATGGGGGGACAGAGGGAGATGCTGGGACTTTCCCCTCTTCCCAAGTTCAGGGGCATTTGCAGCAGAGGCTGAGTCCCCTCTATGGGTTAGCTTCTCACCCGGCAGCCCTGACTCTGCCTCTAGCTCCTCCTCTGTGGCCCGGGACAGGGATGCCACCTGCTTCTCGTGCCCCGGCCGGGAAGGCAGCCTCCAGTCCCTACGTGGCTTCTCAGCTGTTGGCTCATTTGTGTAATCCACTCCGTGTGTGAACTTCCCTCTGGTTGAAAGTCCTAGAATCGTTTCTGTTGGATACCACAGAGCCGGCTCCTGACCTCACAGAGCATATACCGATTCTTTATCTGCACTTACTTGCTTTGTGACTCTTGGGCCGATTATTTAATCTCTCTTGGCCTCCGTCGTCCTTATTAGGAACGTAGGGTAATGATAGTACCCATCTCGTATTCTTGTTGCAAGGATTAAATGCAATGCTGCATGTAAGGGTTGCTAAGCTCAGTCCCCGGAACATAATACACCTTCAAAAATACTACTTATTTTTACTCTAGGCTACAGGGTGCAAACTGTACCCCACCAGGGGACAAGCAGGGACTTCTTTCTGTCTGGCCCCACAGACACACAGCTGGTGTTTATTGAGCACCTTACTGTTACCAAGGTCTTGTTTGATCTTGATAAATAGCTTTATGGTATAGGTATTACTAAATTCCCCATTTTCCAGAGGAGGCAGTAAAAGCACAGAGAGGTTGAATAACTTGCTCAGGGTCTCACAGCGAGTCTAGGAGAGGGGGCGTGGTCGGAACCTGAGCGAGCTGCCTTCAGAGCCCAGGCCCTTGAACCTGTGTATCGACCCAGTATGTTTGACTCCGTTTGTTAGAATACGTTCGAATACGCCAGCTCACAGCCTAGCTGGAGAGACAAGCTTGCTAATTGCTAAGGATACTGCGATGTGGTGATACTAATCATTCTTTTGTGTGCTTGTTCATTCAGTCGTTCATTCAGCAAGCTCTGGACACCAGTGATACGCTGGGCAAAGGGCCGATGAGGAGGCTGGTGTTGGGGGACCCACACCTTCACACCTCCTCTAGCCACTGAGTGCAGGGTGGTGGGATGGGAGGTTTCTGACATTTCCTGTTTTCTTCCAAAGCACAGGACTTTGGAGTCAGACACATTTGAGTTTGCCTCCTCCCCCTTGATTTACTTGCTGTGTGACCTCATGGAAATCACTTAACCTCTCTGTGCTTATTTATACATGTAAAACTGGGGATAATAATAATACTTCACAGGTTTAATGTTAGAATGAGATGATGAATACCAAGCTCTCAGCAGAGTGCTGGGCACATAGGAAGGGCTTAATTATTAGTTGTTAATATTATTTGTTGATGATGTAGTTGATTACCCGTGACCCCCAACGGTGGAAAACTTTTGTTCCAAATACTGTGGCCCTCAGTTTGGCAATGTTTTGCTCCTCTAACAGCCAAATGTGTTCCTTGTGGCTTTTCAACTGACAAGTCTCAGCAGGACGAAAACAATGCTAGCAGGCACCACAGACAAATCGTTATTGAAGACAAAAGTTGGCTCTTGATTTCCAGGTGCTGCACAGAGGCCCTGGAGAGAGCTGGAAGCTCTGCAGCCTTCGTCCGCCCTCCCAGCAAGTCCAACCCTGCCCGGCTCCAGGTCAGTCATGCCTGGATGGGTTTAAAGAGCCGCAACCCATTCTGATGGGATCCTTACAAACTTCATTCCACAAGCTTGGATGGAAAACAGGTAAGATTGTTTACCTTTCTGTAACAATGTGGTTCCTTTTTCTGGCTGCTTCCAGGAAGCAGAAACTTGATATCAACCAATGACAAGTCTAAAGATGAGCTATATGCTGAAGACTCCCAAATAAATGATCTCCAGCATCTTCCCTGAAATCTAAGCACACATTTCTCTGTCTCTTTGACTGTTTTGCATGGATTCCTAATAAACATCTCCAAATGAATTATCACCCGAAACTGAGCACCGGAATTTTCTTCCCAACCCTGATCCTATGTCTTCTCCATCCCTGGAACTTCCAGCGTGATGGGGTGAGAATGTTTTTCCTTATTCATAATTAGCGTTTCCCAACCAGACCTGAGTTGATGCCAACGAGGTGACTCTTCGTGAGCTTCTAGAGAGCTTCAAACAGTGCTGGTGGCCAGGAGAAATCAACCTGGGCTTAGAGGGTTGGAACTTTCTGCCCTTTTCCCTTGCTCTACCTGCTGGGGGGAGATAGGGGCTGGGGATTGTGTTAATTTCCAATGGCCAATGACTTAATCAATCATGCCTAAGTAACGGGAACTGCATAAAAACCCCCAAACGAAGGGGTCTGAAGAGCTTCCAGGCTGGCGAACACACAGAAATGCTGGGGTGGGCGGTGGCCCATCCTGAGGGGTCGTGGAAGCTCCGAGTGTTCTCCCCCAGCGCCTTGCCCTGTGCTTTTCGTCCAGGCGTCTGTTTCAGAGCTGTATCCTTTATAAAAAACCAGTAAATGGAAATGAAATGTTTCCCTGGGTTTTATGAGCCATTCTAGGACATTATCCAACCTGACAGGTGGTTGCAGAAATCCCCAGCTTTGTAGCCATGTCGGACAGAAATGTGGGCACCGTGGGCACTGGTCGCTTATGACTTGTGTCTGAAGTGGGGCAGTCTTGTGGGGCTGAATCCTTAACCTGTGGGGTCTGCGCCAACTCCAGGTAGCTAGTGTCCAAATTGGATTAAATGATAGGGCAGCCAGTAGGAGTCTAGAGACTCGGAAAATGGGTTGATGTGGGGAAAAAACTCCCATGGATTTGGTGTCAGAAATGTTGTGAGTAGAATCGGACCTTAGCTTGGGAGTACTGGCCCATTAGAATGCACGTTCAATAGGATGGGGGTCTGGGGATGCTGGGGACACTGCTCTAGTCCCATCTGCTTAAACACCAGCAGGTGACGGCCTGTCACAGAGTAAGTGCTTAAGAAATACTTGTTAATTAATGAATTTGGGGTTCACTACTCTTTTCCCCAGGATAGTGCTTGAGTTCCAAAGAACTTACAAAGTGCCAAGATAAGGAAAGGAAAGTCTCTTTCTCATGAGTGAGAAAGAGACCCCTCTGACACTGTCCTGAATCCCTTCCCTTTCCTCCTCAGCTGTCCCGGCATCTGCCTCCGGCTTCCCTCCTTTCCATCAGTCCTCCGCAGGCTGGCCGTCGTGAATGTCACCGACTCCCCTGATGGCTGGCTGGCTTTCAGCTCTTCCTTTCCTTTGTCCTGTGGACCACTCACGCCTTTATGAAATTATTTCTTTTCTTGATTTTCATGATGCAATGTGCTCGTTTTCTTCCATTGGGTCTAAAGACCCCATGATAATTGCCTGAAGGGGATCCCTCTCTACATATTCCCGGAGACACCAAAATTCAACAAGTACGATATTTAAAAACCCTCCAAACAGCCAGGGTTGCCCTTCTCGGCAAATGGAATCACTGAATCACCGACCATTCACTTGTCCAAGATGGAAACCCAGCCCTTGTCCTCAATTCCTGTCTTCTGCTTAGTTGCACATCTAATCCATCATGAATTCTAGAAGTCCCATTTCCTCCTCTCTGGAACCGTATACTTCTTCCTACAGCCACTCCTGTATCCTGTAGCTGACGTTGCCATCTTTTCTCAGACCGCTGCTCTTCTGGTGTCTTTTCTGGTCCCTTTCCAATCTCTTCTCCGCACAGAAGCCAGAGAGATTTTTCTAGAATGCCAACTTGATCCTCAGTTGAAAAACCTTCTGTGGGGCTTTGAGTACGCTTGGGATAAATTCCTTAACCCTACTTGTGATAACCTGCCTGATCTGTCGCCGCCGCGGCTTGCCTTCCACGCCTTAGACGAGCAGAACTTTCTTTCCCTTAACCTGCAGTGAGTGTCAATGCTATGCGTTCTTAAAAGAAGATAAGAATTATGCCTCTTCTTTCTTCCTTCCTTCTCTTTAAAAGTTTACTTATTTATTTTTAATAATTTCTACCCCCAATGTGGGGCTCGAACTTACGACCCTGAGATCAAGAGTCACATATTCCTCTGAATGAGCCAGCCCGGCTCTGCGTTCTTGCTGACAGTGATACTCGTTTGCACCAGGGCCCTTCTCAATTTCTCCTTCATCTCCTCCATTTCTTCCCTTTATCTGGTAGCTCTTATGTAACATCCCGCCAGGTATCAGCTTAAAAACCAGCCCTCCAGGGGCGCCTGGGTGGCTCAGTCTTAAGCGTCTGCCTTCAGCTCAGGGATCTAGCCCTGCGTCGGGCTCCCTGCTCAGCAGGGAGCCTGCTTCTCCCTCTCTCACCCCTTCTGCTTGTGTTTCCTCTCTCGCTGTGTCTCTCTCTGTCAAATTAAAAAAACCCCAAAAAACAGCCCTCCAGAAAGTTTTCTTCCCAAGCCTGGTGCAGCACCGACTGCGATGTGTTCGCTCAGCTGGGGTGTTTTTACTTCTTGGGCTCGTAGCTGGACTGTACCTCCCAGGCTCCCGTGCAGATGGTGGGGTCACATGACTCATGGCCACGGCTTGAACACCTTTTCAAATCCTAATCAATAAAAACCTAGGTCACCCTCCCCCCTTCAGTCTATCTTTTCCTCCTCTGCCAGTTGGAGGCAGGGGACCCCTGCCAGGTGACACTGCCTGGGAGGGCAGTGAACCCCTTAGATAAAAGGAGCCTGGATCCCTGCATGACTGTGGAGCAGAGCCCCCCGCCCCCCACCCTCTCCCCAACCAGCACTTAAATGGCAACATGAGTGAGAAATAAACTTGATCGCATTGAGTCACTGAGGCTTAGGGGTGGTTTATTATCACAGGGAGCCTACCCTGATAAATGCAGTTGGATGAATCGCTCTTGCCTCTCCTCACCCCCATTCTCCAAAAAAATTCTTTACGTCCCACGACAGCACTTAGCAGAGTGCCTAGCAACAGCCTCCCACCGGGCTGTCTCCTCACCTGACCAGGAGCTGTGGGAAGATAGGGATGGCCCGTGCCCGTCTCGTCCTCAGTGTAAGCTGCCATTCAGCTCCACACCTGGCTTGTTGCAGCCACTAAATAAATATTTGTGGAATTGCTTTATGGTTGTTGAGTTCTCTGTTCCTGAATGCCTATTTTGGTCACCTGCCCAGGACTGGGATTCCTCTTGCATCTTGCCAGGCTCCTCTCCTGATGCCCCAGACCCGCCTCTGAACCAGTCCTGTCACTGGGACTCGCAGGTGACACGGCCCCTGAAGCCGGTCTGCCTCCCGGAATTCCCCATATCGCCACTGTTCCCAGGCCGGGGCTTCCGCCCACCTGTCAGGATCCCTGACGGGCCTGCTTTATCTCATGCGTGCTGTCTGCCTTGTGGATGTCACATTCCTTTCTGCTGGACTGGATTTCCTCTCGAGTCTTGTAATTTTCCCAGTTGCAAGCTGAGGTTCTGGCAATGGGGGTAATCAGCAGGCTATGCTGTTAACAAAAAGAAATCGGGGTATGAAAAGGGGTATACAGTGTGCATCACTTGGGAAAAAATAATCAAAACACATCAGAAAACTGGAAACAGGACGGGGGTAGGGGGTAGGGATTAGAGACCTTGAAGTTGGGCAGAAGGGAGTTGTCTTTTCCTGTTTTATTCTGTGTGGTAGGCTCCCCAGGATGTCCACATCCTGATTCCCAAAATCTATTACCTTACATGGCAAAAAGGACTTTAGAGGTGTAGTTCAGTTAAGGACCTTGACATGAGAGATTATCTTGGATTTTTCGGGGGGGGGGGGCGGCGCTCAATGTAAGCACAAGAGTCCTTATCAGTGGAAGCTGGGAGAGTCAGGATGAGGGAAGTGGAGGTGCCTTTGGAAGCAGGGTAGTAGGGAGAGAGGGGTGTGCCCATGTGTGCCCATGTGTGCATGCATATGTGAAAAGTGAAGCATTATATGAGAATGAAGAAAACTGTAGAAGGTCACAGAGCCGATTTTTGTAGGTTACCTGAGGACAGAGGAGAATGAGAGAGGGTGGGAGAACCAAGAAAATAAGAACCGAAAAGACTGCATTAAAAATGCACAACGTAGGCGCCTGGGGGGCTCAGTGGGTTAAAGCCTCTGCCTTCAGCTCAGGTCATGATCTCAGGATCTTGAGATCGAGCCCCGCATCGGGCTCTCTGCTCAGCAGGGAGCCTGCTTCCCCCTCTCTCTTTGCCTGCCTCTCTGCCTACTTGTGATCTCTCTCTCTCTCCGTCAATAAATAAATAAAATATTTTTAAAAAATGCACAACGTGATTCCATTTATGACTCCATGTAAAACCCGCCCACGAACGTGGGTAAACATAGGCGGGGAGAAAGTTCATGCAAGAGAACCTACCAAGCACAAGTCCACAACAATCACAAAACACGTACCAGGGGTGGAAGATAAGGAAAACCATGAAAGACCACAACACTGTGAAAACTCGGGCTCTAGCAGAACTGATCTGCACGATGATCCTGATTCTACCCCTTTCCTACCGTGAGACTCTAAGTTCCCTAATCCCTCCGAACCTCAACTTCCTCCTCTGGCAAACGTGGGTACTAACAGAATCTTCCTCAGAGGGTCACCGTGAGGCACGAGCACGGAGCAAGGTCGTCCGGAAGGGACCTAACACCCATGCCTGCCATGCCATAAGGGTTTAACAAGTGGAGGTCACAAACCTTCCAGGGCTGGCCTGCCACAGAGCCGTCTCGCCGTCTCGCCGTCTTGTCTTTCTCCCAGGCTTCGCAGCCTGGCCGAGAGCAGTGGCCCAGGTGTGTCCCCTCGATGACCACAGACCTGCCAGCCTCAACGCCCCCTCCTGTGGTAGGAAGGACAGACTCTGGGGCAAGACTGCTGCCCCAGTTACTAGCCCTGGGAACTTGGGTCAGGTTTCCTTCTTTCTCGTGGCTGAATAAGAAGCCATTGCATATATACCCCATGTTCTTGTCCTCTGATTCTTCACGTCAACTTGATTGTAGAATAAACTCCTAAATCTACCTGCGTCTGTTTCTGGGCCATCCGCTGTTACGCTGACTTTTGTTTCTGTACTAACGCTGCACCATTTAATTATTGGCATTAATACTAGGCTTTTACTAAAGGGCGAGCCCCTTTCACAACTCTTTATTTATTTTTCGGACGGTGCTAGTCCATGCTTATCTTTTTGGTCTTCCAGATGAACTTTACATTCTTGGTGAAATCTACATCCTTATTGCTCTGAAATAAGAATTCTTTTGGAGTTTTGTTTGGCATGTATTGCTACAGTGTGGATGTTTGGAGAATTCTTGTGTTGCTATTCGGCAAGATGTTTCTCCATCAAGCATTATTTGATCCTTCTCAGGGGCGTCTGACTGGCTCCGTCAGTAGAGCGCGCTACTCTTGGTCTCACGGCTCTGAGTTCAAGCCCCGCATTGGGCAGAGAGCCCACTTAAAAAAAAAATGATCTTTCTCAATAAAATTTCTTCGTTGAAAAAAGATTTCCTGTACATTTTTGCTAGTAAGCCATACAAAATTTGCACGTGGACATTTGTGGGAAATACCGATAGATTTATTTACATAAAAATTACCAACCTCCTCGCGGGAGAAAGTACCACTGTTACAATTAAATGGCCATCGAAAAACTAGGGGAAATACTTGCCGCATGAATGACTGAAAAGGGTTAATGTCTTTCCGTTACTCTTTGTAACAGCTCTTATAAATAGGAGAAGAGGCCTGATAGAAAAATGGGAAAAGTATGGGAACTGGTAACTCACAAAGGAGTAAATACAAGCAGACAATAAACATATGAAAAAAAAAATCTACCTCAAAGGTGTAAATTAAAGCATCAAAGAGACATTTTTCTTCTAGCATAGATTTTAACCTTCTACTGTTAGGTATTTGGGAAAACACACGCACATAAACCGGTGGGATTGTTCAACATTTTGGGGTGACAATTTAGCGAGATAGACAGTAAGCCTTAAACATTCTGGTAAAGGAAATAATTGGTGTGTCCAAACATTAATCTAGAAGGATATTTATCTATAAATAGCAATACATTGGAAACAACCTATTTGTCAAATAGTAGGGTGTTGTTTAAATGGACTCTGGTACATGCTGAAACATAATGCCACTAGTAAAAATTATGAGGTACAAGTATCTGACCTGGGAAAATATTGATCACGTGTCATTAAATTAGTGGCTCTCAGTCCTGGCTATATGTTAGAATCACCTGAGAAACTTAAAAAAAAAAAAAAAAGTCAATGCCTAGGACCCATAGCACAGATTCTAATTCCACTGGTCTGAGCTAGTACCTAGTACCCAGGTACTGGTATTTTTAAAAGTTAAATTAAAATTTTTTTTTTTAAATTAAAATTTTAACTTGGAGATCATTGTAGATTCACATGTAGTTGTAATAAATAATAAATAATACGCAGAAACCCCAGTTTCCCCTGATGGTAGTATCTTGCAAAATCGTATTACAATATCTCGACTAGGGCGTTGACATTGATGCCATCAAGATAAAGAACATTTCCGTCACCACAAGAATGCTTTGTGTTATCCTTACAGATCTATCTCCTTTTCTTGCCCTGTTGTACTGTCTAGAACTTACTATATTGAACAACAGTGGGTGATTCTGAGATCTTTGCCTGGTCTCAGCGGGGAAGCAGTCAGCCTTTCACCATTAAGCTTAAAGATAGCTGTAGGTTTTCATCGATGTTTTTTTTTTATCAAGTTAAGACATTTCCCCTGTTTTTTTCTGATTTTTTTTTTATCATGAACAGGCGTTGAATTTTGCAAATGGTTTTTCTGCATCAATTCCGCGAATCATGTGATTTTTTTCCTTCTTTAACCTGTTGATATGGTAGATTACATGGATTTTTGAATATTGACCCAGTACTGCATCTCTGAACCAAGCTCTATTTGTTCATAGTGTGTATCTATTTTTACATATTGTCGAAGTCTTTTTGCTAGTATTTTGTTGAATTCTTTCGACATCTATATTCATAGATATATGAATGGGATAGGAGTCTGAAGTTTTCTTTCATTGTGCTGTCTGTCTCTGGTTTTGGTTATCAGGGTGACACGAGCTTCATAAAATAATCAGGAAGCATTCCCTCCTCTTACTTTTTGGAAAAGATTATGTAGAATTGGTGTTAATTCTCTGTTAAGTGCTGGAACTCTGCACAGTTTTGTTTTGTTTTTTTTTTTTCCAGTCTATTTTCTCTCTCTTGTTCAGATTGAGTACTTTCTCTTTTTCGTTTATCTGAAATATCACCTGCATAACAGCAAAAATTTTTGAAAAATTGCCCTCCTGGACTCTCTCCTCTCTGCCTCTTGAGGTCTTTCCCATGTATTTACTTCTGATTGTATTTCTCCACCCAGATCATCCACACCCTCCACAGAAGAGCAAGGGGAAGAAAGTTCCATGGATTAGACCTTTTACTGTCCTGGAAATTCATTCCTTCAACTATTTTTTGCATGCCTACCATGGGCCAGGAATCAATGAAGAGTAACCCCTAATTTATTTTTTATTTTTTGTGTATTATGATGGTTTGATATCTTAAAAGCCTTTCTGGCTGGGGATGAACCGCCCTTCTTGGAGCTACACAGTTCTTAGAGGTAGCAAAGGGCTCAGCCGGAAGCAAGCCCTTGAGATGCAAACCCATGAATCCAAAGCCATATTTCCTCTGCCTGGCCCGCATAACCAGGAAGCAGTATTCCTCGGCCTTAATCACCCCAGGGCCAGATACCATGCAACCAGGAGTCAAGCCTATAGCTAAGAGCCCACTGAAATGACTCAAACTAGCCAATCCTAGCCAGACTTGCGCTTGCTCCTGACTTCTGTCCCCTGACCATGCCGGGGCTTCCCCATTTAGACAGCATGCCTGCTCAGCAAAATCTGTTTTCCTGAGACTCTCCTGTGTTCCCTCCTGGGGCCACAGTGGGCCGCCCATCGCGTAAGAGCTTCCTTCTCGGGAGTGCACGCTATAGTGCGGGAGACCGACAGGAATAAGGTAGTGCTACATCTGCAAACGTGAGAGGAAGCCACGAGGAACTCCTGTGAGGGAGTTCATGGTGCTCAGAGCAGCTCCACAGGGAGGTTTGGCCCGGGTGGCCATCAGAGAAGGTCTCCTTGGGGAGGTGACATGTGGGGGAGATCTGAAAGGATGATCGGTAGGAATGAACCAGAGACATGGAGGAAGTTTTTTCAGGCAGAGGGAACAGCATGTGCAATGGCATCACAACGGGAGTCGGGGCGTGGGGCGACCAGAGGACCTGCTGGTCTGAGGCTGAGTGTGTGGGTAGCGTGGTTGTGGGCACCAGATTTTCAGTTTGGAGAGTGGGACAGTTCTGGGCAAAGCATTCTAGTTTCCCAGGGATGGGGCGTGCAGGTGGGGGAGGAAAGGTAGTTCCTGGGACATGGGACCCTCATAAGTAATAGTGGGAAGCCCGTGGGCAAACTGGGATGAGTTGGTCACCCTGCATGGGCCCTTCAGGAAACTGAAGACGGCTCTTACAGTGATTGCCCTCAGAAGCAGGCCCTGGGGAGAGGATTCGGGTGCAAGTAGTTTATTTGGGACATGGAAGAGTAGGGGAATGGGGAAATGAGATAGAGGAGGGAAGGCAGCCCATGAAGGGCACACTCTTATACTTGTTATATGCTCCAGAGAAATACAGCCCACAGGAGAGAGAGAGATGACAGATGACAGATAGATAGATATAGATAGGGGAGATGGATATAGATGTAAAGATATTCATGTGAAGGAATAAACTCACACGAATATGGGGCTAGCAAGTCCTAACTCTAGGGTGGGCTGACAGGCTGGAGATTCAGGCAGGAGTTCCCACAGTCTTGAGGCAGAATTTCTTTGGGAAACCTCAGTTTTTGCATTTTAGATCTTCAACTGATTGAATCCTATCTATATTATCGAGAATAACCTCCCTTACTTAAAGTCAACAGATTGGGGCATCCGGGTGGCTCAGTCGGTTAGGCATTTGCCTTTGGCTCAGGTCATGATCTCTGGGTCCTGGGATCGAGCCCCGGGTTGGGCTCCCTGCTCAGTGGGGAGCCTGCTTCTCCCTCGGCCCCTACCCCTACTTGTGCTCTCTTTCTCTCTCTCTCAAATAAATAAACAAATAAAATCTTTAACAAAATAAGTCAACAGTGAATCACATCTACCAAATACCTTCACAGCCACACTTCGATTGATAGTTAACTGAATAACTGGGTACCACCGGCCGGCCACCATAGACACATGAAATTAATCATCACAACTCTGAAACTGGAGATCGCTGTGGGCAAGGGGTTTAATCCTGCCGGGACCCACTGGGGGCACACACACCTCAGAATGGTCCACCCAGGTGAAGACCCTGGGTATTTTTACCCCCCTTTCCGCCCCCCCCCCATCAGCCATTGTCTGAGGGCTGCTGGGGGTGGGAGACAAGTAGGCAAGCAGTTTCAGAGACCAGAGGAGGCGCAAGCCCGCAGACGCATGCTGGAGTGTGTGTGTGTGTTGGGGGGGGGAGGGATGAGTGGAAGGGTGGAGCGTGCGCCACACAACGGCCTCCACGAATGAAGCCGTGAGAGGAAGAAAGAGTCTCAACCATAAAGGGTCCAGCAGGCCCTGTGAGGACTGAGGTCTTAGATTAAGAACAGTGGAAAGGCATTCTACGGGCGGAGGTCGGGGGCCGTGAGCAGCTCTGTGTTTTCAAAAGGTCTTTAGGCTGCCATGAAAACAACAGGTAGGAAGGGGGCAGAGAGGATGTGGAGCCACTGGCTGGGAGCCTCTTGCTGGCGTCCAGGTAGGACGGCGGCATCTGGGAGGAGGCGGTAACAGGGAGGACGGAGAGAAGACAGACGCTAGGGCCGTTGAGGGAACTACAGCAACAGGTCTTGGTTATGGATCTGTGGTATTGGCGGTGGGGTGAAGGAGTGTATCGGCCCCGCTCTAGTTTTTCTTTCCATAAAAGTTTTCAAGACTTTTATTTGTTTATTCCTTTATTTTGATAGCCAGGGCTCTGGTGTGGACCCAACAGCCCAGCAGTTGCCTGCAACCAGTTTAAATGACCTTAAGCCGACCTTACCTGCTGCCTGACCTGTTTTCTACATCCTAAGATGCTTATTGCGCAACCAGAAACCTCCTGTCGAAAATACAGCTGGAAGCCGGCGTAAATGGAGGGTGAGCGTGGAAAACATTCCTCTGGTCCCTTGGCGGGAGGGCACATCTTGGAATGAGACCAGTGGTGGCATGAGGATGAGAAATCAGATACCCAGGGCCTGTCACCTTGAAGCAAGCACCCCTAACCCTCTCACCTTCGTTGTCCCAAACACTGGATGTTCCTTAAAAGCCACCTGTTTTCTGTGTCCTATTTTGTTTTGTCCACTGGGCTGAACAAAGAGTGGATTTACGCACTCTGGGGTTGAGGGGGAGGGAGGGGAAGAGCAATGTCACATTGGGACTTTCGCAGTTGTCCTTGGCTTTAAGAAGCCAGGCATAACGGGGAATGCGTTGTTGCCCAAAACCGAAACCTCCTCACCCCGACGCCCGGCACCGTGAGAATCTTCCTCTGGAGGGACCTTGGGCCTAGCTAGCAAACAAGAGATGGGAACAAAGCATCGTGAGCACACCACAGAAATGACCAGAAACCCGGATTGAGTTTTACTTACCTTTGGCATCTGAGCCAAGGTGGTAGTGTTTCTCCCATCAACTCCAGTCAAGGAGCTTGAGCTGGAGATCTGAGGGGGGGTGTGTGTGTCGAACGCCCCCTATGATCCACATGTCCTGCTGCTCATGTCCTTGGGTTGTCCTTTCCCACCGTGTCCCATGATTGGTCTGTGCGGTAGATAGAATGATGGCTTCCTAAGATTTCATGTCTTCATCCCAGGGACCTGTGGATATGTTAGGTCATGCGGCAGGGGGGAATTAAGGTTGCTGATCAATGGACCTTGAGATGGGGGAGATCATCCTGGATTCCCCGGGTGGGCCCAGGGTAATGATGAGTGGGCTTGAATGGGGAAGAGGGAAACAGAAGAAGAGTCAGAACCAGAGAGGTCACCTCATTAGAAAAAGTCTGCTGGATGTTGCTGGCTTTGAACCTGGAAGAGGGCTTGGACGGAGAAGCTCAGGCAGCCTCCAGAAGCTGGGGACAAGGAGGTGGATTCCCCTCTAGACCTCGGGGATGAACAGAGCCCTGCCCACGGCTTGGCTTTAGCCCACTGAGACCCATTTCAGGCTTCTGACATCCAGAACTGGAAGACATCAAGTGTCTGTTGTTTTAAGCCACCAAGCTTGTGGCAGTTTGTTACTCGAGCCACAGTGTGCTTGGGCTAAGGGAGGCTAATACAGGGGGCATTCAGTAAACATTTGTGAAATGGAATGAACGAAAGGTCTCTCGGCTCCGGTCAGTCCCCGGCTTTGTTTCCCCTGAGGGTGGGTCGAAACCCCTTGAAGACCCTCACAACCCTCGGCCACCATTCTAGCCCAGTCGGCTTCCCCGCTCCTGGAAGGATCCATCTGGATGGCTTGCTTCTCCCCAACGTGGCCATGCTCTTCTGTGCCTGTGTGCATCTTCACACACTGTTCCCTCTTCCGGGACCCTCCCTCCCCTCCCCCCTCCTCAGCCTTCAAGAGTGGGTTCGAACGTCACCTCCAGACGACCTTCCCTCGTTACTCCGGTAGGAGCTTCCTATGCTCCCGTGCGTCCGGACGCTCACTACCTTGCGCCGCGTCAGGCTGCCTGCCCCTGTCTCCCACACCTCACAGAGGAGCCCTCCCCAGGGGGGCAGGAACCCTAGTCATCGGTGCATATGCTTAGGACGAGGAATCCGGGGAGGGAACCGTCCTCCCGAGGACTGCAAACTAGCCCAAGCATCCTGGTTTTTTCCTTCCTTGAAATCTCTTCCAGACGTTCATTTCATCTCTGAGTCACCTCTTAAAGAAAAAAAAAAAAGACAAATATAAGTAACGTTTTCTTGATTATAATAGTAATCCTCATCATTGGCTAGTGCGGAATCACGGGAACCTACACAGAAGACGACGAATTCCCACCGGGACCACCACCACCATCCATAAACCCCTCTTTCACCCATCGAAACGAGTAGCTGACGTTTCTCTAGGTCTGACCCTGCTGCCGGGCCCGAGGCTGAGCAGGTTCCATCATGAGCCCCACGCACAGACGGACAAACCGAGGCTGGGGACGTCCGGTGGGAGAGCCCCAGTACACACACTTCCGTTCTCCCGGGGCCGGGGCTGATGTCATTAACAGGAACGGGGGAGGGGAGGGCCTCCCTCGGTTCCTCATATGCTACATTTGGGGGTTTTCATCCCTAATTATCATGAGCTCCTATCTCTCGGATTAGGAGCTTGAAAAGGAAAGACAAATGCTTGAAAGGAAGATTTGTGCCACAGGAAGCAAACTCAGAGCCCTCTAGGGGCCAGGCACACTCCGCAAGTGGTGACGGGGCCTCGGGGAAGTAGTTTTTCCCAGTTTACAGCTGAGCTTTTGATAACATGTTGGCGTTGGTGGTATTTTAACCACATGTAAGTTTGCATTGTTATGTCACCAAATCCATCCCTCTTTCCTCTTATCTTTTCTGGGTTTCCTTCTAGGCTTTGCAAGCCCTTCTTCTCTCCCAGGTCACAAGACTGCCCCCTCCCAGGCCTCCCGTGGTTTCATGTTTTTATTTTTCCTATGTAAAAATTTTAAAGCTAAGCGATCTTTTTCAACTTATCTTATTCTTTTTTTAATTTTTTAGATGTATTTATTTTAGAGAGAGAGAGAGCACAAGCGGGAAGGGCAGAAGGAGAAGGAAACAGAATCCCAAGCAGAGCCCCCACCAAGTGCAGGGCCCAGTGCGGGGCTCCGCAGGGGGCTGGATCCCACCAACCCAGACCACGACCTGAGCCGAAACCAAGAGTCAGACACTCGGCTGACGCCACCACCCAGGAGCCCCAAAAGCTAACCGATCTTTTAAAATATTTCAGGTAAGATCTCACTTTTCCTAAACAAAAAGTCAGTGTCTCCATGCTTTGGTTAGTGCGTTTCACTACCGATCTGAAAAGCCATGTCTTTCAAGAAAAAAACTTTCTATTGTGGAAAATGTCAAATTACACAAAAGTAGTATAACGATATCAGAATCCCCTCCCCCCCCCCCCAAATACCTCTCTCCCAACTTCAACACTTGTCCCTATAAGGCCACCTTCTAAAAAATTGTGGCAAAATCCATGTAACCTAAAATCTAGCATCTTAACCACTCAGGTGTACAGTTCAGCTGTGTGTTAAGTGTGTTTGCACTGTTGTGTGAACCGCCTGCCGGGAGGCTGTATTTTTGTATTTTAACGGCCGTAGGTATCTGGACTGGTTCAGGTTTCATTCGTCTCTTTGTTTAGAACTTCAGTACCCACTGTGCTGGCTTTGCTGATTGATTTTAAAGACTATCATGTCAGTAAAATCTGTAAAATTTGCACAAAGGGACTCTCGAGTGGCTGAGTCGGTTGGACGTCCGACTCTTAGTTTCGGCCCGGGTCATGGTCTCGGGGTCCTGGGATCGAGCCGCATGTTGGGTTCCACGCTCAGGGCAGAGTCCGCTTGGGATTCTCTCTCTCTCCCTCTGCCCCCCCCCCCCCGCCCGTGCTCGCTTGCTCTTTCTCTGTAAAAATGAATGAATAAATCTTTTTTAAAAAATTATCAAAAAATTGGGCGCCTGGGTGGCGCAGTTGGTTGAACGGCTGCCTTCGGCTCGGGTCGTGATCCCAGAGTCCCGGGATCGAGTCCCGCATCGGGCTCCCAGCTCCATGGGGAGTCCGCTTCTCACTCTGACCTTCTCCCTTCTCATGCTCTCTCTCACTCTCTCTCTTTCCAAGTGAATAAATAAATGAATAAAATCTTAAAAAAAAATTATCAAAAAATTATAAAAGTATGCCTTTTTGGGCACACAGATCTATAAATTTATATATACATATTCACGTGACTGTCGCCGCAAACAAAACACTTCTATCACCCTGGCAAACTCTCTCAGACCACCCCTCTCTACGGTTTCCCCTCCACTCATAGGGAGGCCACCGATCTGTTCTTCAACATAGTTTTGTCTTTTCCAGAGCGTCACATACAGGGAATCATACAGTTAGAAAGCTCTTGAGATTGGCTTTAATCACTCAGCATACTGTCTTTGAAATTCATCCAAGTTGTCGGGTTTTTCAACAGCGCATTCCCCACTGCTGCGGGGGGTGTCCCTGTGGGTGGCTGTCCCACAGTGTTAAGGGCTGTCACTTAAGAGTGGATTTTGACATCTGCTCGATAAGTTGCCTGCCCACCAACATTGCTCTCGCTACACTGTTTTCCCGAAGTGGCGTGGCTGTTCTATATACTAATTCCCAGGTCTTCTGTGGTTTGAGTTGCTATTGTGAGTGATTCCTTCCGTTATCCCATTATCCGAACTGGAAAACTCAGAGCTGTCCCAGGAAGAAACTTGAAAACTATGTGAGACCTTTCTGAAGAAAACTGTAAAACTACACACACAGATCTGAGGAAAGACTTTAACACGTGCTAAGACACATTTCTGGATGTGAAGACTCCGCTATTGGAAAGATATTTATTCTCTCCAAATTAATTGAGATATTTTGTAGAATATCAACAGATAACAGATTTCCATCTTTTTCATCACTATTTTCAAATTAATGGCATAAAATAAGTGATTTTAAAAAATGGTGTTTATCTCCTCCCTATCGCAGTGCCTGTTCCTTTTCTCTTTCCAGAAGCTGCGTTTGTATTTCCTCCCTTTTAGTTTGCCTTCACTGTAATCTGAGTATGTCTGGAGGATCCTGTTGGATGTTCCAGAAGGGTTCTGTGGTAGGACAGAGTCATTCGGAAAGACTCTTCTGCCCTTTCCTCGCATCTCCTGAAATATCCCAGAGAGGCAGGAAGGGGATTTTAATCACGCCACCGAGTCCTTAAGGCCCGCCGCTACCACCAAGGGCTCCTGGGCCGCCCCCACCGGCTGAGCATGCGCTCCAGTCCCGCACCTTGTTCCCGCCCCTCCCCTCCCTGCACTTGCTTTCTTTCAATGATGCACTAGTAGAGCGGTTATAATAATAATGAAATCAGCTGTCATATTACTAGAATGTGATGGGGAGAGCAAGGAACCAGATGGCAAATACATAAAGACAGGATTTTTTAAAGTAGGTCAGGAAAGAGTTGGTGCACACACACTCACATCATTTCGTTGACTAGTCCTTGCAAATAAACAGCTCTTTCGATTTTACCAATTCTGTTGTGTTTCCTTTCCTTTCCTATCCTTTCCTTCAACTTCTGTTTGTAATTTTGTACATTTTCTCCTTCTGCTTTCTTTTGATTTTTTGTTTTACTTTCCCTGATGTCTTGAGTTGAATGCACAGCTCACTTATTTTGGAATTGCTTGCTTATCAATAAAAGCATTAAAGGCAAGGTGGCTTCCTCTGAACACCACCTTGGTGACATTCTCCAAAGCCATGGATGGCTTCGTGGGCATTTGGGGGGCAAAGTCCCCCTGTACTTAGAAAACCATCTGGGGGCGCCTGTGTGGCTTAGTTGATTGAGCATCCAACTCTTTTTTTTTTTTTTTAAGATTTTATTTATTTGAGGGGGAAGGGCAGCGAGAGAGGGAGAAAGTCTCAAGCAGACAGAGCCCTGCGTGGGGCTCAATCCCAGGACCCTGAGTTCACTATGTGAGCTGAAACCAAGAGTCAGCTGCTTCACTGACTGTGCCACCCAGGTGCTAAGCTCAAGTATTGATCTCGGTGTCATGAGTTCAAGCCCTGCGTTGGGCTCCATGCTGGGTGTGGAGCCTGGAGCCTACTTCACAGAAAAAGAAAAAGAGGACCCCGTGTGTTACATGGAGCTTATCATGTAGGCCAGCTAAGGCCCTGCAGGCTGAGTCACACCCCTGAAATCCCCAGTGTTGTTCTGCCCCCCCTTTCAGGGAGATACGGGGTAGGGGACCTGGAATGGCTTTGCAGGGACTTCCTCTCGTAATCCAAACACCTGATGAGTGTCGCAGGGACCAAACATCAGTGGGATGTTTCCTGTCCTTCCCAAACCCTCTTTGAGCATCTACCCTCTCCCCAGCAAGCGAGCGGCAGGCCCTTTGGGCGTTAATCTGATTACGGGAAGCTCAGGAGTGGGGCAGGCGGGTAGTGTGTGACATTCCTTCCAACTTGGTCCAAACTGTCCAATAGTTTTCAGGGTTTTATGTCATGAGATTGAGCCCTTTTTAGGTTTAACATAAATGGTAGAACTTTTTTCCCCCCCTGCTATTTTGAAGTTCTTTTGGTCGTGTATCTGGAAACGTTTTTTGTTCGTATTTTGGTTTTAAACCATATATTGTCTTGATCGGGACTCTTAATGTGACAAAAACCTGACTCAAACTGGCTCAAGCCAGAAAAAGGGAATTAACTGAAAGTAATCAATATTCATAAAGAGAGAAGACTCATATTTACGTGTGCTACTGGACGAGAGGTGCCGACGTCCTCCGAAACCCTTCTGTGTGTCTTCGTATCCTGGCTCTTTCTGGTGTGTCTGTCGTTCCAGCCCCTGCTTCCCCCGACACGCAACTCCGGACCCGACTCCTTCCCCTGCCTGGCCTGGTGCGGATGGAAGCCTCCGCGCGGGGTCGCGGTGCTGGGCCGCGGGGACGGCCGGTGTCCCATGTGTGGTGTATACGCCCACCCTCTCCCTAAAACACCTCTCTAATCATAGCCAGGCGGCTTAAGGTCTTCCTGTCCACCCCACAGCGTGGACACACTGTCCCCCCTCAGCTTGGCTCTGACAGGCTCAGCTCCCAGAGTGCTCCCTTCCTCCCACACCCTGTGTTCCAGCCGTAGCCAACTACTCCCCCTTTCCAAACAAATGTGTCCTTTTACCTCTCTGCTTTGGACAGGCTGTTCCTTTGGCTAGGAATACCCTCTTCCCTCCTTACTCATTCTTTAGGATCCTAAGTCATGCCCGGGAATCATGGGGTAGTTTGTCCACCTCCCCCCAGGGCTCCTGCCTGCCTCTGTGCTCACGCTTTTCCTGAAGCCAGATAGGACGGCATCATGGGCGACAGTCACCCCTTTGGGACCTCAGGACTGGCCCCCTGTGGACTGAGGCTTTGCCTCACCAATTTCCATATGGTGTCTAGGGTGTCAGTAGATGTTCTGTAAACGTCCGTTGGCACCATGTGTGGATGTGGTCAGCCGTCCACATCCTGTTGATGATTTTAGGTTTTTCTGCACTATTGGTCCCCATGCATTTTCCGACGGGCCAGCCGGTACCTTTGTCCCTCTGTTGGAGGGCTGCCCCGAGGCTACCAGAACGAGCTTTTCCTGCGTACTCTAGAGAACCAGAATTGCTTAAAAGTTTTCATGCCCCGGAGACAGCCCTTAATCAAAGATTATGGGGGGGGGAGGGCTATTCCAGCTCCTTTGTCCGGAAGTAACAATTGTAGGTGTGACCCACACTGTCCCCAAAGCTCCCCTGGAGGGTTGAGCCACCATTCAGTTCTATGTGACTTTACTTAATTCCGCACCCCTGCCTGATGCCCTTCCCCTCGGCATCCTACTCTTCCACTTCCCTCCCGCTCCCCCCCACATCCTAATAAGTCACCTTCACACAAATCCTGGGCTCAGGTCCCAAGATCCGCTCCTGGGGAACCCAGCCTAAGACAGTCGCTGATTCAGTGAACGAATAATGAATTCAGAAATCAATCACTATTTGATGGTCCCTACTGCAGGGCAGGAATAGAAGCAGGAGAGGACCCTCCCCACCTCACCCTCCGCCCCCTGGGACGCATCTTCTTGAGGAGACAAGATTTACACGTATAGAGAAAGAACCAAGACTTAAGATGAGTGCACCGAAGGGCAAGCAGGTATACAGCTCAAGGAGGGAAGAATGGCTTCCCTGTGGGGCTGAGGGATGTGTGAGGCTGGTCAGACTTCCCAGGCAGAAGTGGGACTCAGTCTGAGTCTAGAGGGAAGGCTAAGACGGCACAGGAAGGACCCAGTGAGTACAGCAGAGTGGCAAGACTAAAATGATGAGACTTGAAGGCCAGACTGTGAAGACTTGGAATCCATTCAAATGAGTCTGGACTTTATCTCATAAGGTGATTGGGAAGGGGGGGGACCAACATTAATGTATTCATTCAACAAACATTTATTGAGCGTAACACGCGGCACACCCAGACTGGCACGGGATGTTCTAGGAGGGGTGTTCTTTGACTGAACTGTGTGTTCTGGCCACCAGAATCGTGACTGTATTTATTAGTTGGATCCACCTATAATTTCTCGATAGGCTCCTTTTTTCCTTTGCCATTTTATCGTGTGCGTTTATGTTTTTCCATCATAAAGCAGAATGTCATCATCATAAAACAAATCAAGCACTTGAAGGACTGTGTGTGGTAAGAAAAGAAGGATCTTCTGTTCATGAGAGAGGAGTGGAAATCTGCTTGAAGGGATTGGGCCGTGCCTCACCCCATGGAAGCTTGTTGGACCTAGAAAGCCCCCACGTGGGTTTGGGCTTGGGGTCCCCAGGAAAAATTATGTGGAGGGGCTGTGTCGGGCACATTCTGGGCTCTGTTTCTGGTTTTCCGCAAGCATTCAGTTAAGTTTGGCTCAAACCTCTTTGTTATGCTTTGAAAGGAGGTTAGCGTTAAGGTGAAGTCTGTGTCTCTAGTTAAAATGGCGGGGGGACCACAGATCAGACTGCAGATGATTTGCAAAGTGCTAGGTAGGCAAGTCAGAGCAAGAGAGGAGCTCATGGAAGTGGCAGGGGACGTGGAGGGAAGCTTCTGAGCATTCCTCGGAGAGCCCAGGATGGGAGTGAGGGAAGACTGCACTTTCTGCTATCTGGGAAACCTGAGGTTTGTCGTCACCATATTATGAACATTTAAAAAATTTGATTTCTTAAAAAAAATTTTTTTTAATTATTTTTGTGAGAGATTGAGAGCAAGAGAGCACAAGTTGGGGGAGCAGCAGAGGAAGAGGGAGAAACAGGCGCCCTACTGAGCAGGGAGCCCGATGCAGGACTCGATCCCAGGACCCTGGGATCATGACCTAAGCTGAAGGCAGATGCTTAACTGACTGAGCCCCCCAGGCGCCCTAAAAATGTGGTTTTATTTAGTAGGCATGGGCTGGGGATGTGTGAAGCGCTCTTCCTTGCATATGTTTTATATTTTATTAGAGAATGTGAAGAGCAGTCCACAAGGTTGTGCCCATTTATAGAACCACCGACAGCCGATCACACTGTTCGTTCCTCCACATCCTCACAAAAACTGGGTTTAGTGGATTTTATTCGTTGCCAATTCAATAGGTGACATTGAACAAAAATTATTGCTTGTTTGCACTTAAACTTATTCATTAATAAGGTTGAACATCTTTGGCATATTTTTTAGTCATTTTTATTTTTCCTGCAATGTCCTCGTTTGCGTTTATATATTTCTTATTGATTTGTAAGAACTCTTTGTATGTAAACAATATTATCTATTTTGTTTGACATATCTTACAAGTGATATTCCCAGTTGAATACAATTAAATAATTCCCATGAGGATGTTTCTTACAATATTTGTAACAATTACTGTACTTTTTTTGGTAGCTAGAATTATTAAGTCTTTACCTTTAATTCTCTTTAGACTTAGTTCTTTGTTCATTGGAGTATAGTACTGTACCAGTCCTTTCACACTAGACGTTCTCCCTTGCATCTGTTCTTCATTTGGTTTATCTTCCAGTTGGGCTGCTTTGTGTGTCCTCAAGTATTTTTCCAGAATGAGTCGAAGGATTCTAATACGGGAGTTCTTTCATATTTAAAAATGTCTCTTGGTTCTCTTTACACATGGGATCTACAGCACTCTATTGATGTTGCTCTTGGTATTTCAGGTGGGGGAGAGAAAGTGGGATGGAGTAAGGAGAATGAAGAATAGAAGTAGTGAATCGTGTGAATCAGAAATGAACAGAGGGGTCCCTGGGTGGCTCAGTCGGTTAAGCATCTGCCTTCAGCTCAGGTCATGATCTCGGGGTCCTGGGATGGAGCCCTGCATCGGGGTCCCTGCGTGGTGGGAAGTTTGCTTCTCCCTCTCCCTCCGCCCGCCCCCCATTCATGCTCTCTCTTTTTCTCAAATAAATAAATAAAATCTTAAAAAAAAAAAAAAGAAATGAACAGAAGACAGAGTTCAAGGTAGAGACCGTGGTCAGCTTTCAAAGGCCCCTGAAAGCCAGGATAGAGGGTGCTGAAGGCATCTGATTGGAGGGAGAATACCTACACAGTCAGATCTTAAAAATATAAGCTGGGCAGAGGTAACGGGAAAGATTAGAGGGGAAGATAGAGGACTGTGTTGTTATCATTTAGAAATAAATTTGGCTACAAGTCCCAGAAAGTGATAAGTAGAAGTTTATTTATACCATATAACAAGAGGTCTAGAAAAGCAGGGACTAATGTTGGTTTAGCTGCTCATTGATGTTGGGCTGATGTCACTGCAGTTCTCTTGGTCTTTTCCTCGTGGTGGCAAAATGGCTGCTGCAGCTCCATACATCCTTTTTGTATTCAAGGCACAAGATGGAGGAAAGGGAAGGTCTAGTCACAGTTGACTCATTTATTGGGAGAGCATAAACTTCTCAGAACTGTCTCCCTCCCAGAAGATATTTATATTTCAGTGGCTAGAGCTGTGTCATTTGTTCATCTCATCTGTGAGGGAGGCAGGGAGCTGGGCTCATCTCAACCAAAATGATATATTCACATATTTAAATGACATATTTACATATTCAGATAAATGGTGGATTTACATATTCAAATGACATATACCCACATATTTAAATAACAAATCTACATATTTAGAGGACATATTTACACATTCCAATGACATACGAATTTAAGTGACATATTTACATATTTTAAAATAGATATTTACAGCCAACTGAAAGGGTCTGCCAGAACACAAAAAATACCACCACTGCCACCACCCTAAAATTTAAAAAGTCAAATAAATAAATTGAACTACATTAAAACTAAAAACTTCTGTCTGTTCATCAAATAACGCCATAAAGAGAGTGAAAGGGCAAATAGTCCTGGGAAAAAGGATATTGACAAAGGAATTGTCCGAATGCCCAAAGATCTACAAATCAATAATAAAAAGATGGACAACCCAACAGAGAAGAACAAGGCAATAGAAAAAGAGTCCCTGCACAAAAGAGAGTATCTGAATGGTCTATGAACATGTGAAAATGTGCTCACTATCTTTAGTCATCCGGGAAATAGCCATTGAAACCATAGTGAGTTACCATTAGACAGCCTTCAGGACGGCTTAAATGAAAGATACCAATTACCAGTTGGGGGCGAGGATGTGGAGCACCGAGGGCTCCCCTCCCCTGCAGGCAGGAGTGAAAACTGGTGCAGTCACTTGGAAAATCACATTAGTCTACTGGACTGATGCACGCTCAACGACTCAGCAATTCCACTTTCAGCAGAAACACCCAGCAAAGGGAAAAAAAAAAACCAGACGTATAAATATAGGTGTGTGTATTTACTTATTTATTTAACAAGTGCCGTGTGCTAGAATATTCATAGCAGCCTCGTTCGTAATTACTCCAAAGTGGAGGTTACAGAATGCCTTGGAGCAGAACACATTAAAAAAAAAAATGCGGTGTATTCCTCCATGGGAATACTATCAGCAACGCTAATGAACCCCCTACAAATGCGCGCGCCAATATGTATGACCTTAAACGTGATGTTGAGCAAAGAGGTCATACAGTATATACTGTATCTTGACATGTATGTAAAATACAGAAACAGGAGAAAGTCTGTGCCGTTAAAAGTCAAGGTAGTAGTTACTCTCGGTGGGGAAAGGGCAGGTAGGAGTGCGTGTTAGTGACTGAAAGGGAATAGAAAGGCAGACCTCTGGTGGGTGCTGGTGACATTCTCATCCTTGAGCTGGGTGCTACTCATACCGCTGTATTCTGTCTGTGTTTGCAGTTTGCCATGTTGCATTCTTATGCTATGCGTGCTTTTCGTTTTCTGTGTATAGGTTATACTTCAGTGAAAAAAATGGAAGGGTTTTTTTTATTTTTTACTTTTATTTTTAATTTTTGGGGGCGGGGGAGGGGCAGAGGGGGAGAGACTCTTTTTTTTTTTTTTAAAGATTTTATTTATTTATTTGACAGAAAGAGATCACAAGTAGGCAGAGAGGCAGGCAGAGGGAGAGAGGGAAGCAGCCCCCTGCTGAGCAGAGAGCCCAATGCGGGGCTCGATCCCAGGACCCCGGGATCATGACCTGAGCCAAAGGCAGAGGCTTAACCCACTGAGCCACCCAGGCGCCCCGGGAGAGAGACTCTTAAGCAGGCTCCATACCCAGCACAGAGCCCATTGCAGGGCTCGATTCGCGACCCTGAGGATCTTGACCTGGGCTGAAATCAAGAGTCAGGTGCTTAACCAACTGAGCTACCCAGGTGCCCCCAAAACTGAGATTTTTAAAAAGTGACTGACACATCAGGTGTAAGACTAATAGGCCCTCTTCATTGTCCCCCCTAATAATGGAAGGCTCTGCCCACGGTAGCTGGACTCTTCAGGTCTACTGCACTGACCCAGGCATCTGGCTGTGCCAACGCCGCGCCCGCCCCAAGCCAACCAAGCTGGCGAAAGAACAGATGTCAGTCACTCAATAATCGCTATTTGTTGCAGGGGTCTCATGGTCAAATGCCGGCTGGAGCCAATAGGGGTACCTAAATAAGTGAGATGGCCAGTTACCACAGTAAGAAGTGGTGGGGATTGTGTGAAACTGGTTTCTAGAGGGGCAGGCGCCTGGAGCTCTAGTTGATTAATGCGTTCCAGAATGCAGCACAGTGAAGTCAGGTCTTCTAGATTTTTTTAGAAAAAAAAAATTCAGAAATTCAGTTTGCTCTATGAAGCCTTTCTGTTTTCACAGTTCGGCAGTTTTTTCAAATGAAATGGGCCAATCAAAACCTGCCCTTGGGCCAGATTTGGCGGACCAGCCTCCTGTTTGCAACCTCTGGGTTGACGGCAGAACGAATCATTCTGGAAACTCTGTCTGCTGGAGCTCTAATAATGAAAAAACAATAGCTTTATTGGACACTTATTGGGACCTTTATTTACCATATTACCTTGCTTCTCAGATGCCACCCGCACTGTTTATATGACAACCGCTTTCTAGGAAAAGAAGGGGCAAAAAAAGGAAAAGGAAATGTATTCACCCATTCAAAGACACACCTAGAAACCTTAAAATGTAAAACAAACAGAACGAAGGTATGCCGAAGAAATAAAATACGTGAGACACCTTCCCACTTAATTCTTACAAACGCTTTATGTGATAGACACAATTGCTAGATCCATTTTAATTTATTTTTGGCAAAGATTTTGTTTATTTGTCAGAGAAAACGAACACAAGCCGGGGGGAGCAGCAGGCAGAGAGAGAAGCAGGCTCCCCACTCAGCAAGGAGCCCAATGTAGGGCTCGATCTCAGGACTCTGGAATCATGACCTGAGAGGAAGGCAGACACCTAACCAACTGAGCCCCCCAGGCGCCCCATCCAATGCCACACACGTAATCGTTATAATACGCTGTTTCTCTTGGTGGAATGAGCAACATCGAGAGCAAAGGTTGTCGGTTTTGGTATGGTAGCAGGCTAAGTGGCTAACAAACAGGCCCACAGATGTAGCGGCACCAATGAGATAAAAATGCATTTCTTGCTCAACTGATTGTCTTTGGTGGCCGTGCAGGGGTGGCAGCAACTCTTTCACGCGGTCCTTCAGAGCAGTGACTATTCCGCATGTGACTTCACCAGCCTGGCGAGCTGGAAGGGGCAAGGAGCAAGAAAGAGGCACTTCTAGGGGCGCCTGGGTGGCTCAGTTGGTTGAGCAACTGCCTTCGGCTCAGGTCATGATCCCGGAGTCCCGGGATCGAGTCCCACATCGGGCTCCCAGCTCCATGGGGAGTCCGCGTCTCACTCTGACCTTCTCCCTTCTCATGCTCTCTCTCACTCTCTCTCTTTCCTAATAAATAAATAAATAAATAAAATCTTAAAAAAAAAAAAAAAAGAAAGAGGCACTTCTAGACTCAGAAATCTTCGGTAGAAAGTGGCATCCGCTCACATTGCACTCAGGAGAGCCCAGGCCACCCTAAACCATAAGAGGGGCTAGGCCAGCCACTCCCCTATTGCTGTAGAAGATAGAAACAAATTGTGATGAGAAGCTACCAGTCTCTTTCATGGAGTGGCTCGGAGATCTCAAACAATACTGAATCACCAAGAAAGGTCTCGATTTGGTGCTAGTGGGTCTGTAACGTGTCTCTGGTTTTGCCGGCCTCTTTGGTAACAACAAGAGCAGAGAGCTTACTAACCTTGTGTACTCTTGCTGTATTCTACAGTTGCCTTTTCTTTTTGGCAACAGATGCTGGGTGGGGATATAAAGCTTCCTTTTACAACCAATGTGCTTAAACTGGAAATCGTCAGTGGATGGTAAATAATTGCACAGGGGCGGGTGGCTGGGAAGATCGTGAAGGTGCTCGCAGATGGCCTTATGCTCGTAGAGTGTATCCTCCTGCAGACGCTGGACAGGGTTCCTGAAACTGGCAAGAACTAGCACGGCGGGGGGCCATCGTGGGTAGCTGGTGTCGTGAGAACCAGGCTGAGGGCAGACGGGCGTGGAGCCCCGTGAGCACAGCCCAACTCAGGGAAATCTGAGGCCGGGTCCCTGTTCCTCTGTTCCCCCTGGCCAGGTCCTCAGGGTATAGGCAGGGTCGTGGGCCCTGGAAGGTGCCTGATGCTTGCCCTGCGAAGCCTGCGGATGTCTCTTCCCCCGCCCCCTGCCACAGTTCCCTTTGCAATACTGGGCCACCCTCCAGAGGGCAGAACTCTTGGGTATTTTTTGTGGAAGACTCTGTACTGTGGCTCGGTGCCTGGCTGGCTGCTGCCCCTTGCAGAGGCTGCCGCACTTCCTGAGGGGAAGGGAGAGGGTGGCACCGGCCCCTCGTCCAGGAACTGGGTGAGTCCAGAGCACGGTCTGAAGCCCGCATCTTTCCCGGAAATGGCTGGTTGACTGAGGCATTTCTAGGTATTCCATCAAGCCAGTGACATAAAAGAGACTTTGCCCAGGAAACGGAGGCTCCTGGGACGTCTCCTGGGAGCCGAAGGTCCCTGAGAGTGATTCGATGGGCTCTGTGCCCAGCGTTGGCAAGGACTCCAGTCCCAAGGGTGCTTCCCGGAATGCCAGGAGAGGACGGCCGGATAGCGCGGAGCTCGGAGCGGCTGCACTCACTGCTTATGAAGGAAATGCAGATTCAAACAACGGGATTCTTTTCCCTCTTGAGAGTGGCAAGGCCAAGTTCAAAAGTGTGACGGTTCAGTGCTGCCAGCGGGGGGCCGGGGGGGGGAGGGAATGGAGCTCTCACACGCTGCTGCGAGTGGGAGACTTGTTTGGGGATGTTGACTTCGGAGAACAGATGAGCACTCTCCAGAAAAATTTTAGTGCCTGTTGTCTGAAAAGCTTTTGCACACGTGCACAAGGAGGCACGTACAGGTTCACTGAGGCATGGTTCGTAACAGCAAAAAAAAAAAAAAAAAAAAAATACTGGAAGCAACCTGGAGCCCTAGCAGCAGGGGAAGGGCTGATTAAGACGCGCTCACGGCCGTCACGGTAACTCACCTGTACTACGTGCACCAACACGGCCGGTGCCGAAAATCACAGTATGGGGGGGACGCATGTGGCCGACGATCAGAGTATTAGCTAGCTACTGGCATGTGACAGATTATCCCTAAGTTCAGTGGCCTTAAACCACCACCAACGTTTATCATATTCCTAGTTTGCGGGAATCGTGAATTTAGGTGGAAGGTTCCAGGGTGGGGTTTCTTAGGAAGTTCAAGTCAAGATGTCAGCGGGGGCTGCAGTCATCTGAAGACTTGGTTGGGGCTGGAGGATCCGTTTCTGGGGTGGTTTATTCGCATGGCTGTCACCTCCGTGCCGACTGCTTGTGAGAGGCCTGAGCTCCTCCCCGTGTGGACCTCTCCAGGGCGCTGCTGGAGTCTCCTTGCAACGGAGCAGCTGACTGGCCCCCAGAGCACGCCTTCCACGGAAGTACAAGGCAGAAGCAGAAATGTCTTCTATCATTTCACTTTAGGGGTCATATGCCATCACTTCTGCCACATTCTATTCATTAGGAATAAGTTATGGGGCGCCTGGGTGGCTCAGTCAGTTAAATGTCTGCCTTCGGCTCAGGTCATGGTCTTGGGGTCCTGGATCAAGCCTCAAGTCGGGCTCCCTGCTCAGCGGGGCGTCTGCTTCTCCCTCTGCCTCTGCCCCTCCCCCCTGCTCATGCCCTCTCTCTCTCTCAGGGAGATATATCACATGGTATCAGTCCCAGTCCACCCCAGGAGAAGATCAATGTCTGACTGATCCAATGTTCTACATCAACAGAGTCGAGCAGAGAGAGTGGGTTCTCCTTTCTCTGCCTTCTTGTTCTTTTGTGGCCCTCGGTGGCTTGGATGAGGTCCCCTCGTACTCGGGAAGGGCCTTCTACCAATTCAGATGCTGCTAAGTCACTGAGTTTTAGGGTAATCTGTTATGTGGCAATAGATAACAAGTAAAGGTTTTGAATCATGGTCGGTATTGTTCAAATTCCCTGACCTTTTCTTAGATCCACATGGCTTATGTCTCATTTCCTCATGTGCTTGCTGCCATTCCTGTTCCTGGGAGTTTTATTTGGTATTATTTCTCAGGCAGGAGAAATTCGTTATGAAACTCGTTTGGGAAAGGTATATACAGGCGGTATCTTTTCTGAACTCTTGCATGTCAGATTTTTTTTTTCTTTTTTTCTTTTTAGGTTTATTTATTTGAGAGAGAGAGAGTGAGTGAGGGGAGGGGCAGAAAGAGAGGGGGAAAGAAACCTCAGCAGACTCCCACACCGAGCGCGGAACCCGACATGGGGCTCGGTCCCAGGATCATGACCTGAGCTGAAGCCAAGAATTGGAGGTTTAACTGACTGAGCTACCCAGCCGCCCCCAGTTGTTTTTTTTTTTTTCCTTATGTTTCACGTGTATATAAATGGATCACAATCTTTGTGGTGCCTGAACCTTAGAAGTCTGCTGACAGACTTATATGTAACATGTTTTGTCTGCCTAGGACCTTGTAAGAATTTCTCTGCATGTTTGAAATTTTAAAAATTGCACCAAAAAAGATTAAATGGATAGATGTTGGAGATTTTTCATTAATTTTAATTAATAGTCAAGGAATCATTTTGCTCCCTGGATTCAAATATTTCCCCTGTTCAGTGACAATTTCTGTTACTCCCTTGAATCTTTTTCCTCTCTTCTGTTCTTCTGGTGATTTAATTATATGCACATTTATCCCTAGAATCTCTTCTCCTATCTACTTCTCTTTTGTTTTTCATTCATTTTTTTTTTTCTCTCTGAGTTTTAGAACCCTCTAATTGTTCTGCAGATTCGTAGACTTGATTTTGTGCAATGTCTAGTCTTCTGTTAACTGCCTCTAGGTCCTTTTAAAACTCAATAGGTATATTTTTCATCTCCAGAGTAGTTTTATGGCCTAAGGTTATTTTCTTATTAAGAATTGTTTGGGGGGGACGCCTGGGTGGGTCAGTGGGTTAAAGCCTCTGCCTTCAGCTCAGGTCATGATTTCAGGGTCCTGGGATCGAGCCCCGCTTTGGGCTCTCAGCTCAGCGGGGAGCCTGCTTCCCCCTCTCTCTCTCTGCCTGCCTCTCTGCCTCCATGTGATCTCTCTCTCTCTGTCAAGTAAATAAATAAAAGCTTTAAAAAAATAAAAAAAGAATTGTTTGAGGGGCGCCTGGGTGACTCAGTCGGTTACACACCTGACTCGATCTCAGCTCAACGCTTGATCCTCAGGGTCGTGAGTTCCAGCCCCACGTTGGGTGTGGAGCCTACTTTAAAAATATTAGTTGAGAGATTTAATAGCTTCTAATCTTAAGACTACAAATTAGCAAGTTTTCTCCCTTCCCTTTTTGTCCTCTGGGCCATCCGGGTGGCTTTTGCTCAGATCAGCATCCTTTTGACCTGCTTGATCTCTGTAGATGGGCAGTCTTGATCCCCTGTTTGCTCATTCTTATAGAAGGAGCCCTGTGTTTGTTCAACACTGGGTGTCAAGGTGGGTTACACATACTGTTTGAATATTTGGGGCCTGGACAAAGAGAGGAGGGAAAAGTTTATATTTACTGTAGCTTTACTTTGCCCTGGTAAAGCGTCAGCAACCTGTGGAGACAGGGAGGGTGCTTCAGCCCAGGACAGATGCCCTGTGGATTTCACTTTTGTGCCAAGTGCCCTCTTTTATCTTCAGATTTAACTGGAACAGTGACAACTTCCTAAATAAGCCCAGCTGGCCTTACTGGGGGCCATGTTTGGGGGTCCTATTCTAGCACATCTCTTGGGCATTGCTGGACATGTTGGAAGAATCAAATTCTGTTCCCCTCCCCGCCCCCCATCATTCTGGACTGCACCCTCCGCTGTCCCCAGCTGGTGTGCTTGGAGCCAGCAGGGATCATGGGGATCTTTTGGCCCCTTCCCACCTGCTTCTTGAAGGGCTTTTCAGTTGCCTGGAGTGAATTGTGGCTGGACAGTCCCTACCCTCCCTCTGGTTGAAGCTCAATGTATCTTATGGGAATTCTTGAAAATGTTTCTGACCTGCCATAAATGGCAACCTTCCCTATTCTCCATCTGTGGGGTGGAGTTTTTCCTTATAATAAACCTCATGCTCCCTTTGCCTCATCCTCCTTCACTTGGCTAACCAAGCCATGCCTTAGGCCTCCGCTCAATCGCCACCTCCTCTAGGAAATGTTCCAGGAAGTCCTCCTAAGTAGCTACCCTATGCTGTGGTCTTAGAACTTCTTGTATTCTGCCTGCCGTAGACCTCACCGCCTGGGGTCTCAACTCCGTTTACTGATCTGTCTTCCCCTGTAGCCTGTCGCTACAGAGCACGGCAGTGCCTATTCATTCATTCAGAAAAACTTTACGGGGAGCCAAGTATATATGAGCCACAGTACTAGGCACAGCTTTTGTCTCCTGCCCAGTGCATGTCACAGATTGTTTAGTAAAAATGCACTGAAAGAATGAATGGCCAGCTTCAGGGAACCAGGCCGAAGATGGTGGCCAGTGATCAGCAAGAATGTAGGAACGCTGGTGGGTGGGGCTTCGCTGCAGCTCCAGGGAGCAAGGTAACTCCTAGGGGAGAGAGAACTGAGCTCTCCTAGCCTGGGGGGGTGCCCTGAGGTCTGCAGACCTGCGGGGGGAGCTGCCTGACGGTGGCGGAGTGCTCAGGGCCTGAAACCTGAGCAGACCCTCTGATATTGTACAAAGAATCATCAGGCCGAGGGAGAGCAGCGCGTCCGTGGCTGGGGTTCTGCACCCATGTGTAGGGAGTGTGTAAACCTATGGACTTTGGAGTCAAAGAAACTTGAGATCTCAGAGCTTCAGTTTCCTTTTCTGTAAAATGGGCATAAGACTGGTTTCGTAGGCCTCTATGGGGATTCAAGGAGATTATTATGAGTGTAGCACATCAGCTCTGGCGTCTGGCATACAGTAAAAGTTTTATCGATGTTAAAGATTCCTATCTAGGCTTGCTTTTATTACCTGGAGTGCATTTGGGGAAGATAGCAGGAGCAAAATGTTTGCCTCAGTCTGGAGGTATATAGCTTCAGCTATCTCTTAGAGTCCTGGGCGTGTACCACCCGGGAGCAAGTGAAGGCCCCCTCCCGGGCCTGGGCCTTTCCTGACTTCTCTGTGGCTGGCTTGTGGCACAGAAAAACTGGGTTTTCCCTGGCGTGCTGCCTCTGTAGGTAAGGCCGGGCCTGAGGCTGCCGTGAGGTCAAGATCAGAGCCCTCGCCAACTCTACCTAATCACGGTGAAACATCCAAAATAAAAGGAAAAAGCTAAAAAATAGGACTATCCTGGGACCAAGTATAGGGGAATGTAGGCCAAAGGAGGGTTGAAAGAGCCTCCGATGAAGACCCCTGTCCCCAAGTTTAGACGCGTAAGTTAGGCTCTGGTCCAGTGCATTGAGGCAACTGTCTTTTGAAGCCTGCCTGTCATGTAGGGCTTGGTGGCCGGTTGGATCGGGGTGGGGGGTGGGGCAGAGTGACTGCCAGGTGGTATCGCCTGGCTGACTGGGTAGATGGAGGTGCTGCCAGCGGACGTTTGGGGAAGATGAACGTATTTGGGGGCAGGGGGAGGGGACCAAGTTCAATTGTGAACATAGAGACTTTCACAGAGAGGGAGAGGGAGAGCGTGCGCGTACGTGAGTGTAGGGAAGGGGGGTGAAGAAGGGCAGAGGGAGAGGGAGAGAGAGATCTCAAGCAGACTCCCCGCTGAGCGCGATGCACATCGCTGAGACCCTGACCAGACCGGAAATCAAGAGTTGAGTGCTCAACTGAACCACCCAGGCGCCCCTGGACATAGAGACTTTTGAGGTGTTTGAAGGGTGTTGATGTAGCAATGGCTGGAGGATAACCAAGTATGTGGATCTGGAGCTCCCAGAGAATTTTATACGGAGTTCGAACTGCAGATAAGGAGGGGACGACGGCTGCTGCCATGGAGCAAGAACAACGTAGTCCAGAAGCGTGAAGTAAAATGAGAAGCAAAGGGAAAACCATGGAGAACTGCCACATGGAGAGGGACAGTGGCCGCAGGGAAGCCAGCAAAGAAGACAGGGAAGAAGGAAATATTGGAGAAATAAGAGCAAAACCAGGAACCGGATCGGATACCACTAGGCTTTTTTTTTTTTAAGATTTTATTGATTTACTTACTTATCTGAGAGAGAGAGCTCACAAGCAGGGGCAGTGGCAGAGGGAGAGGGAGAAGCAGGCTTCCCACTGAGCAGGGAGCCGATCGATCCACGGGGATTGATCCCAGGACCCTAGGATCATGATCTGAGCTGAAGGCAGATGCTTAACCAGCTGAGCCACCCAGGCGCCCCCCAACCAGGTATTTTAAGAAGACTTTTGAGGGGTGCCTAGGTGACTCAGTCAGTTGAGCCCGACTCTTGATTTCGGCTCTTGATCTCGGGGTGGTGGGTTTGAGCCCCACATTAGGTGTAGAGATGACTAAAAAAAAAAGAAACTACCTTAAAAAAAAAAAAATAGCCCCAAATTGGAAACAATCCAAAAGCCCACCAAGCTGGGAATGGATAAACAAGGATGGCATATGCATACAGTGACGTTAAAAGGAGTGAACTACTGATATATATACTACAACATTAATGAATCTTAAAAGCGTTATACTAAGTGAAAAAAAATCCAAAAACAAAAACCCAAATAGTATTTGATTCCACATATATATAAATTCAAGAAAAGTCAAAACTACGTAATGAGAAACAAATGTTTGGTTGCCAGGGACTGGAGATGGGGAGGAGTTGACTAGAAAGAAGCACAAGGGAACTTTTTGGGAGTGCTGGAAGTATTCTGTGATTGTAGTGGTGATGGCATGACCATACGTTTGTCAAGACTTGAATTAGATACCTAGAATTGTACGTTCTATAAAAAAAGCGGGATTTAAAAAAAAAAAAAAAAAAAGCTCTCTATCTAACAACCACAATTTTTTTTTAAAGGATGGCCAAGTCTATACTATTCAGTGACAAAGGGAAAATAAGCAGGATGACGCCGAGAAGGGCCCATCTGGTTGGATGCTTCTGTGGCAGCCTTTGCTGGAACATCTCGGTGCGGGAGGGATGAAGCTGGATCCCAGTTGGATCCCAGATTATAAGGAGCTTGAGAGTCTCTGGGGAGGGAAGATGGGAGTGGCCATCTGAGGTCATCGTCCAAGAAATACCCAACAGACACAACCCAACCTGTCAGGTTACAAAAGAAATGCGGATTAAAACAACACTGCTGTGGCCCATCTGATAGCCTGGGCCGGCCGTGCTGTAGGGAAGTGACGTGTAATCTTTGTAGAAGGCAATTCGAAATCAAAGGACAGCACCCCCCCCCCCCCCAAGAAATGTCAACTTTTCGACCTGGCCACTGCACTCGGAATTTATTCTAAGGAAATAATTGGATAACTGGGCAAAGGTGGAGTTGTTCAAGTGTCATCTATAATAAAAACCAGTGGAAACAGCCTATGTAACAAGCCAGAAAGGACTGAGTAAAATAATGCTGTATTCATCCCTCCGTTGGCTTCCAGCCTTCAACATTGTGTGGTCTATGTAACCACCTGGGAGAGGGGAAGATTGGGTGAGTGGGAGATGGGAGATCTTTATTTTTGCTAAATACTCTCTTCTACCTTCTGAATTTTGAACCATGAGCATTATTTACCTATCAGAACGTTAAAAGAAAAATGTCGATAAAACAAGAATTATGATCTGGAGCTACAGTTACAAGCATGGAGGGCTATTTGTAATATAGTATTTAGTGGGAAAAGTACATTGAAGGGGGGGTAAGAATACTTTTATTGGAAAAAAAAAAGATTTGGGGCACTGAGTGGCTTAGTCAGTTAAGTGTCTGACTCTTGATTTCAGCTCAGGTGATGATCTCAGGGTCGGGGGATCGAGCCCTGTGTCCGGCTCCACGCTCAGCAAGGCGTCTGCTTGAGATTCCCTCTTTCCCTCTCCCTTTGCCCCTCTCCCTGCTCTCTAACTAACTAACTAACTGAATGAATAAATAAATAAAAGCTTAAAACAGAAAGACTTATGTGGCTAAAACATGGCAGGAGAAGAACATAGTGTTAGCTATATCTGTGTCCACACGGTGGCTTTGGTGACCGTGACTTTTTTCTTTTTTTACCTTTGTGCCGCATAATTTTTAAAGGAGTGATAGGCCTTGTCTGACTAAAAATATACCAGCTTTGGACACTAGCAGGAAAACTGGAGAAATAGGATACAGTCTGTAGTTTAGCCCATGGCGAGGTACCAATGTTGATTTCTTCGTTTTGACAGATGTGCCAGGGTTCTGCAAGATGCTAACGTTAGGGGAAGCTGGATGAAGGGTAAATGGGAACTCCGCTATTTTTGTGACTCACCTATAAATCTAAAATGGTTTTGAGATAAAATGTGTTTAAAAAATAAGTTTAGTGACAAAAATGTCACTTTTTAAATGATAGTGCTGTAGGATATAGATCGATGTGGCACCCTCTCCCTCCTCCCACAAAGAGCTTAGTGGTAAAGGGAGGAGGAAGAAAGGGCGTGAACTGAGAGGGGTTCTAGGACAAGAGCGTTTGCACAAGCCGAGAAGGGGTTGGGAGAACCGCCGAGAAGCAGGAAGGGCAGCTGTGGGCAGACAAGGTGGCTGAGGCAGGCAGGTGGGACGGGCTGAGGTGGACAAGGTGCGTTTCTCCAAGACTGGAGAGAAAAGAACAGAAGAGGGGCGTAACTCAAGCTTACAGGCAGAAGAGCTTATGCCATCTCACCTGGGTTTTTGCCGGGAGGTAGGGGCCAGCTCGCCGGCGGGAGGTGAGGGGGGTGGGGAAGGTGTGGAGCTTGCGGAGGACAGAGAAGTCATGGAAGCCAAAGTGAGTCATTCAACCCGAAGGACCGTGAGACAGCAGTCTTTCCCAATCACCCGAGGAGATAAGAGTCACTTGGAATGTGTTAAAATCGCGAAGTCCCTAGGCCTTCAATTCATACCTACTTAATCAGAAATTCCTGTGCAGAGACCCGATAATCTTTATATTTAACAAGTGCCCTGGGACGTTCTTCCCCAGAGGGAAGTAGGAGGAACAGCAAAGTAAAAAAGACTTGCTGAAAGCTGTCTGCTCAAAGTGTGCCTTGAGGACCCGCAGCCGTGGCCTCACCTGGGAGCCGCTTAGAACTGGGAACTGCTTGGGACTGCACGCCCCAGACCTAGAAAATCAGCAGCTGCATTTTAAATGTGATCCCCAAGTGCACCACGGGCGCATCAGGGTTTCAGAAGCTCTATGCTAAGTAGCCCCATTGCCATCCATACGTACAGCGGGCGGCAATCATGTGACCGTCCCCGCTGGGGAGCTCACCAGCCTGAAGGAGGAACTCCTGTTCGGACCGAACAGGGTTGGGAGGGTGGAAAGCGCGAGATGATGGCGGTTGGAAGGTTTGAGCCTGGGCTCCAGGATGGAAAGAAAGAAGGGGAGGAGGAGGACTGAGGAGCTGGGAGTGTCAGGAAGGCTGAAGGGGTCTGGAGATTTGGATTGGGTCAAGAAGCTGGGGAGGAAGAAGTACTGAGTAGGAAGGTGGACGGATGGGAGGGAAGTTCATGGCCAAGGTGTCTTCTTGAGGGCGGTTGGCTGGCGGCTGGCGGGGAGTGGGGATGGAAGTAGTCGGAGCGGAGGCGCTCGTGGAGTTAGGAGGTCTCCCGATTGAGTGGGTCACTCCTAGTTCAAGTCCCAGTTGCTCAAGTTGCGGATCTATGCTTGTCTCTTTGGTCACCATTCTTTGGGGATCCCTGTGATTTCCGTGGAACTCACCCTAATCAGGGATGGGCACATGAGCCAGACACGGCCAGCGAGAGCGCTTCATCTTCTGGCCACAGGGACTGGGTCAGAAATGAGCATGTGACCCAAGCAGGTCCAATCAGAATCTCTTGGTGAGTCTGATCTACATACGCTGGGCAAGGAGAATCTCGTGTCTTTAGGTGTGAATGAGTCAAAGCAATATACGCTTGCGGGGGCCGGGGGTGGGGGACGGATGTCAGAGTCCCTCTTCCTGCTGTATGGGGAGAAGAGGTCTCGAGAATAAAGGCAAGGAGATCAGGGCAGTGGGGGAGAGGGATGGAGGAAGCCCATCCGTCGGAACCCCTGGGTGACCGATGGAACACCTGGGTGCATCCGTGCCTAAGGCTGCATGCATGCGCTCGTCTCATTTCAGTGAGTGCAAATGTTCAGCTGCTTTGCTGAGGCCAGTGTGAGCTGAAGTGTCTGTCACACCTGAGAAAGCGCTCAGCCGGGCCACTCACTGGTCACTAGCTGGGCCGGGCCCTACTGTGGGTCGACTCCTGACCCTGACCATGGGCTGGGCCCGCCTCTGGCCATGACATGACCCTTGACTCGGGGCCCTTGCCAAGCCCTGATCCCTGCTAAGCCCTGATTCTTTTCCCCTCTTTTCAGACTCAGTGTAAAGTCTCCAGAGCCCGCCGGCTGACCCGGGGCATCCACAGCGCCCCCCGACTTCCTGAGCTGCAGCCATCACTCGTGAGGGCCCCGGATATTATTTCAAGATCTCAGGCCTTGGCCCAGAAATCCAAATGCAGTTTTCCATCTGGAGAACCAGCTAGTGACCTCCCAAATCTTCCCCTCTCTCTGGACATCTCTGCCCCAGGGGGGGGAAATGACATGGACACTCTCTCCGTTCCCGAGGTGTTCTGTAAGCCGGTCCATTTCCATCAACTGTCCACCAAGGCTACGAAGGGGGATTGGCACTTCTCCGTCCCTCTCCCCCGATCTGCATTAAAATGCGGTTCTCCAGTGGTCCAGTTCGGTGATTTCTCAGGTGTCGAGCTGTAAGCCGGGAAGTTTCAGCTGATCCCAGGGCTGGACAAGTGCCTTGAGAACCTTCAGGAGTTACAAAGCCTGAGCTGCCTTTTTTTTTTTAAAGATTTTATTTATTTATTTGACAGAGAGAGAGAACACATGTAGTCAGAGAGGCGGGCAGAGAGAGAGGGGGGCAGAGAGAGAGGGGGAAGCAGGCTCCCGCCGAGCAGAGAGCCCGACGTGGGGCTCGATCCCAGGACCCTGAGATCACGACCCGGGCCGAAGGCAGAGGCTTTAACCCACTGAGCCACCCAGGCGCCCCCCCCTTTTTTTTTTTAATTAAAGATACAGCAGTTGCTGGGGTGCCTCGGTGGCTCAGTCAGTTAAGCATCAAACTCTTGATTCTGTCTTGGGTCTTGAGCTCAGGGTCCTGAGATTGAGGCCGGTGTCAGGCTCCGTGCTAGGAATGGAGCCCGCTAGGGATTCTCTCTCCCGCTCCCTTTGCCCCTCCTGACCCCCCCCCCCCCCCCCGTGCCCTCCTGCGCATGCTCCCTTTCTCTCTCTATAGAGAAGAAAGAAAGAAAGTGAAGATAGAGCAGTTTCTTTTATCAGTAAGTCCCGGAGGACATTTTCCTGTGGTCCCCACAGTTCTTTGTAGCCAGAACCTGCCCTGAGGGCGGCAAAGAGGGAAAAGTCGCAGTTGGCAGTGCTTGGTAGACCTTAGCGCCTTCAGCCCCCCGTAGGCAGCCTACAGAGAATGTCTGATCATGGTAAATACCTAATGTTGTGAAAACAACAGTAACCCAACCCTAGAAAACCCTACTTGGAATCTTTTGTGGACCAGGCCCTCAGCTAAGCACTTAGTACCTTCCTTATCTCATTAGATCCTCAAAATAATGTTGAGCTGTTAGTAGCCCTTCTTTACAAAAGAGCAGACTGAGGCACGGATGGGTGATATCCTTGACCCCAGTCACCCAGCTGGGAATTATATTGGGGTCTGGATTTGAACCAGGTCCCAGGACCAGGTAGTCTGACTTTGGAGCTCATTGGATCAGCGGGTGGTAGGACAGATGGATGGATGGATAGATGGAGGACGAATGGATTGACAAGAAATGGGAGACTGGAGATATTCTAGGAGGCGGAAATTTGTTCTGAGGTTGGTGGGGATCTGGAGACTGCCTGCCTGTGGGAGGCTGGCAGGGAACCGTGCGAAGCTAGTCCCACTGTCTCACCTAAGATCCCTTTGGTTTCCTTCTCTTTCTGACGTTCTTGCTTAAATCACGGTCCCGCTGCTGGTTTGGAGCATGTTCTGAGCTTGACTGAGTTCCCTCGTGTATGAAAAGATAACCTAGAAATCTGTCAAGGTCACCTGTCAGTGGTACAAGGACTGGTCTTTATTTTCTTCTTGTGCTTCCCTGAGATTTTTCCAATTTCCTGCAGTGCGTGGCAGGTTTCTGCTGTTCGCGCTGAAGCAGCAAACATTCTTCTCGCGATAGCAGTCCCCTGGTGGCTCGTGCGCAATCACTCCTTACCCGGCTATCTATCTGGCTGTGTGGGGGGCGGGGGGAGGTGTCTCCCCAATGCAGAAATAAGCACGTGGTCCGGATCTGGCCAATCATGGTGTTTCATCCCTTTGGCTACAGTGATTGGTTCAAGAAAAGACGCTTACCCAGGTTTGTCCAATGCGAGTCCGCGAGCTACCTTTTTTTTTTTTTTTAACAGTTTCCAGAGAGAAGCTCTCTTTCTTTCGGGGGGTGCTGAGAGATGGGATACAGTTGTGGGGCTCCCAGCATCCGATTAGCCCTGTGTAAGAGGTGGTCTCTGAGAATGGAGTTAACACAGAGCACAGCACAGGGGAGAGGCGGGGGACCAGAGTTCTGATCTTACCATTTCGGTCTCTGGATCCAGCCATCCCTGAAGCTAGAGATGCATTTCTGCTTGTTGGAGCGGAAATTTATTTATTTTTTCTCAGTCCAACCTGAGTTAGGTTTTTGGCACTTGCAGACAAGGTCTCTAACACAACATGTGTCACTCTTGTACAAATACAAACGCGAATTTGATTTGTATTTTGAATAATGTCACAAAGAACAAAAGACAACCGCGGGATTCCTGAGTACAGGCAGTCAGTCCCCAAACAGCGCTGTCCCCGAACCGTTTGTCAAACAAACAGCTGCAGGTCCGGCCACAGAGACGGGAGCCGGCTGCTGGGAAGACTCCTCCAGGAGTGTTCCCGGAGGAGGGTGAGGGGACATTTGAACAATCAGCTCTGTTTCACCTTCTCCTCCTGCTCTGTCCAGTTTCCAGCTGGGCACAATGAGACTCCTTCAGTCTGTAGCTGCAATTAAAGCACATGTCTCAGGAATCCTGCTGATCCAGGCCCCTTCTCCACCCTGGGCTGGTCCTGCCCCGGGAGGCAAGCCGAGAGGATTCCCGAGCTGGCTGGGAGGTGGCAGCAGCTGCGTGGGGCCGTGGGGCCTGGTCGGGGAACTTCCCAGGGCGCCCACCCTGAGGGATGCCTGGCCAGCCATCACCTGGGGCGGCCTCAGTGGAGGAGGGAAGGGACAGAGCCAGAGGGATAGTGGACTCTTCGGGGCATTTCCTGCAACGCCATGTAGCTTTTTGGATGCTGTAAATGTCCACATGGTACCTGTCTCACTACCCACTCATCATTTTCTCCCTTTTCTGAGATTTTTAAAAATTGAGCAAAAGCATGCATCATAGGGAAGTACATAAAACACCACGTTTGGTAAAAAAACAAAAAACAAAAAAACCCCAGACAACAAAGAGGAAAGCAAACAGCGGTGTTTGCGCTGCCCTTGAAGATGAGAAATAGATCATTGCCAGTCAGTTCTTCGCCTGCCTTGGGCGCCTCTGACCACCTCCACTCCGGCCCCCCAGAAGTTTCTGCTCTCCTGTGCTCAGTGCCTCCGCCTTTCTTCTTCATAATTTCACATCACCATTTTTCTTTAAGTAGATTTATTTTTTGACTCTTTTATTGAGGCAAAATTCATCTAACACGAAGTTAACCCAATTCAAGGGTGCAGTTCCGTGGCACGTCATGTGTTCCCCTCTATCTAGTTTTGAAGCATTTTTATCGTCCCCAGAGGCGGCCCCATACTCGTGAAGCAGCCGCGCCCTCTCTTCCCTTCCCCCGACCCTGGCAACCACGCATCCACTTTTCCTCTCTGTAGGCACTTACTGGGAGTGTTTCATAGATATGGAATCATACAGTCTGTAGTCTTTTGTCTTTGACTTCTTCCACTTAGCATCATGATTTCAAGCTTCGTCCATATCAGAGTAAATATTAGTACTTCATTTCTTTTCAAGGCTGAGTAATATTTTACTAATGACTAATCATTGTATGAATAAAATAATATAGAAACAAATGTAGAAGATATATAAATTCTCTATATATTCTATAAATACATATCAATAAATAATATAGTAACAATAAAATAATTACTTATTTTAAGAGGAAACTCTTTTATTGCCCTTTTCCCTCTGCCTGCAACACCGTTCTTCCTCAAGCTGTTCAGACGACGCATTTACAGCGAGGTCTCCCCTGACTAATAACACTGCAAATAGCCCCCTGTGAATTACCAGTCCCCTCTTATCCTGCCCCACATTTTCTTTCTTGTAGAGCACTTCTTGCTTTCTGACGTGTTGTGTAATCTGTTTATGTCTTTTATTGATCATTTTTGTGTGTGTCTGTCCTCCAGGCATGGGTAGGTTGCACGATCCCCGGGGATCCTTTTGTCTGCCGAACTCGGAGACGCACCCCCAGCCCTTCCGTCCATCAGTGCTTTTCCCCCAAACCTCCACGTCCTGATCGCTAGAGTCTGTGAAAGCTCCCTTCGAGGGCACAAATGGAGGCTTTGCAGATGGGATTAAGTTAAAGGTCTGGAGAAGGGGAGATAATCATCCTGGGTTCCCTGGGCGTACCCCAGAGGCAGTCACAGGTGTCCTTATAAGAAGGAGGCAGAGGAGATCGGGTGCCTTTGAAGAGGTCAGTGTGACAGCTGAAGCAAGGCTAGTCTGCCGGCTTTGAAGGTGGAGGAAGGGGGCAGGAGCCAAGGAATGCACTTTGGGAAGCCGGAACGGGGTTCTTCCCTAGAGCCCCGGTGGGAGCACGAGCCCTGCTGACACCTTGAGTGTAGGCCTGTAGCACTCTTTTCAAAGTTCTGGCTTCCAGAACCGTAAGGGCAGAAAATTCTGGTTTTAAGCCACTGACTTTGGGGCAGTTTGTCGGAAACTAAGGCTATGCTCCGTTAATAGATGTTGAGTGAATAAGCACTTGTTGAACCAGTAACCGAAGGAGACACCAGTCCGGCTAGAATAAGTGGACGGTGCGAGAAGCAGAAAGCCGGGCAGCGCAGACACAGAGGTGCCGCCCCGTTGGGGGCTGCAGGCCCCCACGCAGCTCGCCGTTCGACTGGAGAGTGCGAAAGACCCCCGAGAGCCCACCGCGGCCTCCACGTCTTTGCGCGGTGGACCGCGGAATGGTTTCCCTGTTTCGTCAGTCGAGGACACTTAAGGCTTCAGTCTGCAGGGGTGGGGCAGGTCCGGGCAGACTTTACGGAGATGATAATATTTGTGTCTGGTCTGGGAGGATGAGTGGAGAAGGAGAGGGGCCAGCACGTGGCGTGGCCATTGAGTGTGTGCCGCCCAGCATTGGCACCGCAGGCTAAGTCCGGTGACTCGAGAAGTGTAGCCAAGGTGACGGGCCGCCTCCAGAGGCTTCTAAGCAGGAAATGCCATGGTCCAGCCTGCCCCAGACATCCTCCTGCCATAGCCTGGAGTAGGGATGGGAGGAAGGAAGGCTGAGATTCAGGGGGGACTGGGGGGGGGTGCTCATGCCGCCCCACCTCTTGCCGAGGCTTCTTCTCATGCTCCGTCACGGTGACCTAATCCAGACCCTTGACGAGGACCCCACGTCTCGGTCCCGTGCGGGTCTCTCTCCTGAGTTTGTAACCCCCCAGCAGAGGTTGGGGTCTCATTCTGCTCTCCCTTTAGGGGTGCAGGCCATCGAGTGTGAAGTGTCTCTGTCCTTAGGGAGATGTTCTGGGGGCTGTGAAACACCTGGGTTTGGAACTCAGGGGCCCAGAGAACAATGGCCCATCGAGAACAAATATTCCTGTGATGGGCAAACAGAGTCATTGTCCCTTAGAGTCAGGCCCTCGTGGCCCCAGTGTCTGCTCATCCAAGGGATGTGGGCATGAGGTGGTTCTCCCCCTGCCCCACGTCTGTCCTGGCCCGAGAGGGCCCTTCGGCTGAGCAGGCTGGATGGGGAGGAAGCCAGAGAGGACTGGCGGGGGCTTCTTCCGGGGTAAGTGGACTTGGCCTCTGAGGAAGAGCTTGCCTCTGAAAGACAGTGAGCCTGGCGGGTACGCACACAAGCTCTGGGGTCAGCCCTGGGCCTGTCGGTTACTAGTGGAGGAGGAGAACTCTGCCTCCGTTTCCCTATTTTAATAATTAATTAATTAATTAATTAATTAATGTGACAGAGAGAGATCACAAGTAGGCAGAGAGTCAGGCAGAGACAGAGGGGGAAGCAGGCTCCCCACTGAGCAGAGAGCCGGATGCGGGCTCGATCCCAGGACCCTGAGATCACGACCTGAGCCGAAGGCAGAGGCCCCAACCCCCTGAGCCACCCAGGGGCCCCGGTTCACCTATTTGTGAAGTGCCTCGCAGAATCCCTTGCAAACAATAAGTGCTTGACAAATATTAGCCATTATTAGGATTATTAGGATTTTTATTATTAGGATTATTAGTTTTTATTAGCTCCGTAAACTTTTCCTCAACGCCATCCCTGTCCTCAGTCCTGTCCCCATCTAAGGACAAGGAGATAAGACATCCCGCCCTCAGAGTGTTCATCATTTAGTGAAAGAGACCAATGGATAAAAATTCTATCAGGGGATGAAAATTCTAGAATAGAGGGAGGCCCAGCTTCCTGGGGGAAGGGAGGGTATAGGAAGGCTTGACGGAGATGGTGACATTGGTGCCCGGCCTGGGACGATGCGTGGAGGAAGAGAGAGGGCAGCATCTGGCATTGCAGGAACACGGGTCTTGGGGTTGGGTGCCAGGCAAGGAGGAGCTGGCCGGAACCCTAGGCTGTGAGCAAGTGCTCCCCGCCGGGGGCGGGGGTGCGTGGGTGGCTGTTGACTCCAGATGCTCCTGGCCTCCCCTTTGACAAAGCCAGCAGCGACCCCAGGCTTGCCAGAAGGGTTCCTGCCTGTGACATCACGCTGAGGGCAGTCAATCCCATGAGTGGGAGTCCACAGCCCCCACCCCTGCTGCCTCCGCAGAGGAGGGAGCAGCCGCTCGCTCTGGGCCAGGTCTGGGCAGGCGCACACCGCAAGTTCCTGTCCGCGCTGGCTGCAGCCACCCCAGCCCAGTAAGGACAGGAGCCTGGCGTGCACCCTCTGTAACCTGATGCTCGTCTGCCTCAGCCCTGGCTTCTGAGCCCACTCCTCGGGGCGCTCCAGCCAGCCTGCGGTTACGGGGACCTCCTCCCTGCTGGCTGCCAGGGCTGCTCCCAGCGCCCCACCCAGTGAGGTCCAGGGGAGCCACTGCATGGGGCAGAGACGGGCCCGGAGTCAGGTGAGACCAGGTGTCTCTGGGCTCAGGGAGGGGCCCACAGCCCCTACTCTCTCACCAAGACTCTTGCCTCCTCCCTTAGCGAGCATCCTTGTGCTGCAAACAGGCCTGAAATGTAGGCCCCCCTGCAGCCGTGGATGAAGGACTTCCTTCTGCCCTGTCACCAGATGCTGAGCTTTCCTTCTTCCCACCTGGACTGACCTGAGCCTCACCTTTAAAAGGCACAGACACTGCTTGGATGTGAAGTGATAGAGGATAAAGTGCACGGCTCTGGGGTCAGGCTGCCTGGTTCTGACCAGCTCTGCAACTTCCTAGCTGTGGCACCTGGGGGGAGTAACTTAGCCTTTCTGTGCCTTAGTTTCTTCATCCGTACAGTGGATTATCAGACCTGCTTAATGTGCCAATCTAGGGATTTGAAGATTTTTCTCCATCAAGGGCCAGAGAATACATACATTAGGCTTTGCGAACTTAGGGTCTCTGTGGCAGCTACTCGGATGGTGGCCGAGGTAGTGCAAACGCAGGTGCAGGGAATGTGTAAATGAGCGGGCATGGCTGTTTGGCAATAAAACTTTATTGATGGACACTGAAAATGAAATCTTGCATAATTTCCATGAGTCACAAAAGAGTCTTCTTCTGATCTTTTTAACCATTGAGAAAAGTGAAATAAAAAATATTCCTAGGTCATGAGCAAAAATAGGATCTGGCCTACGCGTTGCAGTTTGCTGTCCCCGGCCATCATCTCTGGAAGTACTCAGGACAGCACCCAGCACGCTGTCGCTGAGCTAATATCCGACACCCACTGTGTGCTCGGTACGTGTCAGGCATTGTCACGTGGGAGAGTGTGAGTCCAGAAACGGCCGTCTTCGGTGGTTGGCTTGCTGGGGAAGGGCAGGCCGTGGGTGGGGGAGTGGGGGCTGCCTGGGAGGAAGAGAGGCTGAGGCGGGTTCTCCAATGATCCTTTGCGCCTTGGGCCACCGCTGGACAGGGGTGGCAGCAAGGCCCTTTCACAGGCCTTTCTGTGCTTGGGTAATGGGCCCAGGGCCCTGGCTTAGCTGCCCAGAACTGGGCCCCGCCCCTGCTCCCAGAGTGAGGAGCTCCTGTCACACCCCCAGACCACCCCCCATTGCACTCGCCCCACCCCCACACACTCCAAGGTCCTCGGGCCAGCTCCCTGCCTGAGGGCACAGAGGAGAGACCTTGCCCCAATGTCAAAAACTGAGAACAGTTTATTCGCAAACAGCCCCAGCTCCGGGGCTGGTGCTTCTTCCTGGCTTTGGCACTAGGCAGTGGTTGTCCGCCCTTGATACTTCCGGTCACGCCCGGGGGCCCCAGCCCAGGCCAGAGGAGCGGGTGAATGTCCCGACTTGAGGCTTCGGAGGAGTCTTTCTCTCTCAAGATCGGTGAATTCTCTGTCAGGCTTCCCTTCTGGCCTTCGGCCGGCCAGGCACCATTTCCTCGACCCCCATCTCTCTCTGGAGCAGATGTGCGAGGGGTTTGGGCGGCCGGATCTTTCTCACCCTGGACAGCTGTGCGGGTGGCTGGGCAGGGTCCAGTGGGTCCCCTGCACACAGCCAGGCCCCATGTTGTTGGGCAAAGCAGACTTTCAGTCAGTGTCTCCGAAAAGCCCAGAGCAGGTGCCAAGGGTCCGCTCCACGTGCAGGAGACGGGGTCTAAGTTCTCAGACCATGGCTAGGGCTCCTAGCTACATCTCTTGTCACCTCCATGCCTCAGGACTCAGCTGGGACCTGGGTGTCTGTGAGCTGGTTGGAGAAGGCCCTCTCCAAACGCAAGGTATTGTATCTGGGAGGCGGCGTGCCGGGCACCTGGGTCCCTGGGGCTGGAGGCAGGCGCAAGGCGGAGGTGAAAGTGGGCAGGTCATCATCATCTATGTCGAGGCCCGGGTTGTCCTGACCCTGAGGGCCGGGGGGAGCGCGCCTCCGGGCCCACCACTCCTTGGCCTTCTGCCACTGGTGGCGGGCGATGATAGAGAAGGAGTCGATGAAGAAGACCTCAATGATCTCAATGACACAGACCACAGAGCAGCTCATCCACAGGCCCAGCTGGCCCCCGAAGTTGGACAGAAGCATCTCGATCTGCAAGGGAGGCCAAGCCACACGGTGAAGAGGGTCCCTCCTCCCAAGTTGATCTCATGCAGGGACCCCCGATTCCCAAGGGAGCTCCTGGTGAGTCCTGGCCCTGAATGGGTTTGGAGGGCTTCCTGTCCCCTCTTCCTCTGCCTACGCTGGTCCCAGGCCTGGCTGGCCTATGGCGGCCCTTCCAGCTCAGACTGGATTGCCGGCATCTGACTCTGATCCCTGAGGCTGGGCAGATAGGCACATTCGTAGACCCCAGACAGGTTCCAGAAAGAAGCTACTCACACTGTTGGCAGGGCTCTCCATGATGGATCTCTGGTTCAGGTCTTTGTAGAATATCAAGAGTTTGGCCAAGTCTGTCCTGCAGAAATTCCAACAGGCAGAGCCAAGGTGAGTTAGGTGCCTTTGCATTCTACCAGATGACCAGCACTTTAGCGTGACTCTCTCCCTCCTGTCCAGACCCCAGCACAGGTCCTAGAACCTGGCCGCCGGGGACTCTTTCTGTGCCCTAGAGCACATCTCCAGCCTGGGCCTGGTTGTTCAGGCCATTCGTTCCCTCCAAAACCATTTCCTACCCTCCAGACTAAGTCCGTCCACCCAGCTCTGCTCCCCTAGCACCCTGCTCTTCATGAAACCTTGACATTGCGATGGTTTGATTGCAATCTCAGATACGTACAAGGGACACACAGGTAATGTACACGAGCGAGGTAGGCTGGGTTTAGGGAAACACCAATGACCGTAACTACAGCCAGCACCTACAAGACACTTCCCATGTCGCCACCCACCTTTCCAAGCATCTTATGTGAATTCACTTGTTTGACGCTCACAACAACCCCATGTAGCTTTGTTTTCACCGTCCCCATTTTACGGATGTGGGAACCAAGACCCGGGTTGGTTAAGTAGCGTGGCTGAGAACACCCTGCTGATAATTGGCAGATCCAGTGTTCAGACCTGGCTGAATCTGGCTCCACAGTCCATGCCGTTAGCCGCTGTACCGAACGGCCTCCTGCTAGGACTGCGGCAAACTGGAAGCCCATGCTCATTCCAAAGGGGCAGCTGTTACTCAGCTCTTTAGTGCTAGGAAGAACGGAGGTTTGCTATTTCCAGAACTTCCGATCTTTCAAGGAAAGCCAGATGTAACAGGTTCCGTTTCTGGAGCAGGATTTGGTGTAGGGGTCGCCAGCTTGCAATGCTCGGTTTAATAGTCTGCAGTGGCTCGGTCGACGTCTATCTTTATGGCTAGACCGTCAGCACCCTGGGGACAGGGATCGTGTCTGCTGGGTCATCGTGGTACCCCCAACACCACACACAGCACCTGGCACGTAGTGGATAGTCAGTAAACGTGGGAGGCTAGCCCGACCTCCATGGGGGCCAGGCCCGGCGCCGGGCCCTGTGGAGATGGGAAGGACCCAGAGAGATTCGAGGTCACACATACCCTTTCTCGCTCCTTCATCTCCATCCCCTGGGCTCCCTAGGCTCTGGCCTGGCTGATTTTTGCTAAAGCTTTCCCAGAAGTGAATTTTGACACGGAGTATTTAAGTGGGGTCAGAAACTGGGTGGCTCTTGAGACATGTTCCCCCCCCACCCCGGGGTCAAGATCTGTCAGAAAGCCACGAAATCAATTTCCTAGGCCACGACCAGTACCTCTGACAAAGCAAAACAGGAGAGGAAAAATCAGATCGCAGCCACGGAGATGTTCAAACTCTTTGCCAACTGATATGAGCACTAATCATTCCGAATGGTGCCAGGGTCGCCGGAATGGGCATAAACAGTTGGTTTGGCTACACCGGCTCGCGGTACCTGAGGAGCAGCCCGAGTGCTTTTCATACCATAGGAAGTGCCGTTCCAGGAGACTTTTATCTCACATATATATTCAGTGGAAAACTGTTTTCATACTGTGCGTTCTGGTTAAAGCCTTTGAGAGCCGCAGGGCCTGGCTCCGGACGGGAGCTCGATCAATAGTTCTTGAATAAAGGGACGAGTGAACGAACAAGAGAGGGTTTGGCAGGGAGGAAGCAGGTGAGGAGGCTGGGGCCCGGGGCCAGCGGAGGCAGAAGAAACAGGGCGGGGGTCTGCTTACTTGTTGAGTTTTTTCTTTATTTGCTGGCCTTGGTCCCAAGTGAGAACGGGCAGCAACCATTTCTGTGATAGAGAAAGAAGGAATGACCTGGGGATGTCTGGAGAGCCCAGGGCCAGCCCGCGTGCCTCCCGTCTCAGCCTCCCGGTGCATCCTCCCTTCACCCCCCTGAGGCCGGAGGACCCAGGCGGGATGTCAGGCTGTAGGCTGAGGATGTGAGGGGAAGGACCAGGCGGGGTAGCTTACCTCGGAAACCACAGATGGCCACTGTGCCAGACTGGTGGTCAGCGTCCACTCCTTAAAGCTGAGGGGGGAGGGGCACAGAGTGAGTGCGGGCGGCCCAGCCCAGCCCGCCCCGGGTGCTCTCTCCGGCCAGGTGCACTCACCTGCAGGCTTCCCGGCACACCGCCTGGCAGCCCAGCTCCTCCCGGACGAAGGCCTGGTGCAGCTCGTAATAGCAGTACACTGGGGGACAAGACAGAGGCAGTGTGAGCTTTTCCAGGGGGGTCACCCATGGGGCCCCCAGAGTCTCCTTGTAATGATTTCTCCTCCCCCTTTCTGCAAACACTGGTTCTCTGGACACAAGCGCTGCTCTGTCACAGTGAGAGACAGAATACCGTGGAGGTTAAGGACGTACATTGCGGGGTCGGCAGCACTTTGAGTCTTGAGGCTTTGAGTCCTGCTCTGTTACTCCCTGGCTGTGTGACCTTGGACAAGTTGCTTAACCGCCCTGAGCCTCAGTTATCTGTTCTGTGAAAGGGTGCCATCCGTGGTTCCTGCGCCCCGGGGCTGACAGAGGTGGCCAACCTCTCAGCACAGGCTGGGGGGTCAACCTTTGGTTCTTAATCAGAAAGTGGAAGTCAAGCCAGGCGTGAGGACAGGAGTGAAACTGCTTCTGATTGCTCTCTCAATACCTTCCTCCTGCAAAAGGCCCTAGCACGGGCTGGTGCCGAGGCTGGGCGGACCCCCCTCCTGGGGCGGGTCTCACTTACTCCAGTTGGGGTGCTGCTGGTAGTTGCAGTAGTTGGCTGCCGGAGGGAGAGGCTGGTTGTACTGTGCGCACCCACATTTCTCCACCATCTTTGTCTGGAAGCATGAGTGAAGGCAGATCTGAAAGACGAAAGCCAGGGGTTCCCTTAACCTCCTTGCACGTGGATGCCAGAGAGCTCCCTCCCTACACAACCCGCATCTAGGGGGCCGGCTTCCCACAGCCTTGGTGGAGCACAGAAGTGTGCTCCTCGTGGCACAGCGGACCGGGCCAGGGGTGGCCCTTTCTCAGTCACTTGAGTGCTGACACAAGGGAATGGGGGACATTGGAGCAGATGCCAAGAAACAGAGGAACATAATCCCTAACTTTTGTGTTCTCAAGTGCAACCCCCTCCATGCTGGATCCTTGGGGATCGTAAGCTACCAGCGTAGCCACAAAGCTTATAGCGTACAAGCTCATGGCGAGGGCTCTGCAGGCAGCTGCTCCAGTTAAAATCCCAGGCTTGCCACACCCCAGCTGTGTGACCTCAGGCAAGTTCCTTAACTTCTCAGATGCTCTGGTTTCTTCGCTGTTGAAATACGTGTAACAATATCTACTTCGCGAGGTCGTTGTGAGCAGGAAATGAATTGCTATATGGAAGGCGCTTGCACATGGTAGCCTGTCACTAAATATTATCCAGGAGTGTCTTTCCAAGGAGTTGGTCTTTCCTTTTGGTCTTGAAGCCAGTTAGATTGTGTTTCTGTTTTAAGTAGACATTCTTTGACTAACCGTCTCTTTTTACGTAGCATTCCCACCACCTCTCAGCTCAGCTGCCGTGTAAGCTAGAGGACTCAGTGTGTAGGAACACCGGCTCTCTTTTAGTCTACTGGTTTGACTTTTGTTAACTGTGAGCATCTCAGGAGGAAGGGAACTGCAGACTCCCAGAATTGTAAGAGAAAGCATAATGGATGATCGCACTCAAGGGTTGCAAACCCGAATGCTTTCAGGGGCCAGTGATAGAGGTAATACACTAGGGGCTGGTGGGGACCAGAGGGAATGAGAACGGGGCCGCTCTGCCCACTGTTTACACTGCAGGGCTATGGGCCCAATGTTGCCACATCTTGTTTTTCAAGAGAAACTGGAAATCCGGGTTTTCTTATGAAAATCCCTGACTTTTAAACACCATCCAGGCCAGAAAAAAACTAGGCGTGCGGCCTGGAAGGGGCCTGGGAGCTGCCACTTCGAAGCCCCTGATCCAAACCTACCTCCCTCTGTGATTGTGGAGGATGACATCACTTGTCCAAGGACATCAGCGAGCAAGGGGCATGAGGGGCCCAGAAGCCGGGCTCCGGACCTCTCAGCCAACACGTCTCCCAGACTGCTTCTCTCCTGTCCCTCACCTGCCAAGCCCTATTTAGGAAGTAGGCCTGTCTCGGCTGTACATTGTGTTCCATGCAAACCTCAATCAATCAATTCAGCTCTGGTTACAGACGGATTGAAGAGGACTGGAACCAACTGGTGTTGTTTGTTCTTGAGGTCTTTGGATGAACCCCAGGAATTATCACCAGGGTTTCTAGTCCCAGACACGCCCCAGCCTATATAGATAACTGTCTCCTGTGTCCAGGCCACAACCCAGGGCTGCGCGCCCCGTCCCGCCCATACCTGGAGGGAATATGCTGCGTTGTAGATATTACTGATGGGCACGTCGCTGCCATCCTCCGTGCACTGGCTGTAGGGTTCGCTCAGCTTGAAGGACTCCGTCTGTAATCACAGCGGCACACGTTCAGTCCTCCCCTGCCCCAGGACCCAGGTGGGGGCACCCCTGGGAGCCGAGCACTTAGTCATTCACTTCACAAATACTTCTGGAGCACCTACTAGGTGCCTGGGGCTATTCTAGGTACTGTGGACTCAACAATGAGCAATAGAGACAAGCTCCCTGCTCTCGTGGAGCTTACTTTCCAGGGGGGTAGACAGACAGCCAAAAGGCAAACAAATGCGTGAGATAATTTTGGGTAATTACGGCCAGTGATCAGTGAAACTGGAAAGAGGGACTGGAGGGCCTTGGGGGAGGAGCTCAGTCTTTCCAAGAGTGATTGGGGAAGATGCCTTTGAGAAAGGGACATGCTGGCCCAACAAGGAACGGCAGGCAAGAGCTGGATTTACTAAGTGGAGGAAGGAGATAAGGCAGAAGCAGCAGCAAAGGCTGACATAGGGTAGGACCAGGGTGGCTGGAAGGCAGCACGAGGAAGATGAAGTCAGAGAGGGAGGCCGAGGCCACGTCATGGCAGCCTCCTATGCCGGGCTGAGAAATCTGGATTTGGATTTCTAAATGGTGGTAAGCCATTAGAGAATCCACTGGGAGGGCGCAGGAGAGGGAAGAAAGACAAGCAGTGGCTGTCTGCTTTGTGGGATTCTCCTCCTACGGAAGGACCCGTTTCCTATCCTCTTGTCTCTGGTCCCAGAAGTTGACTTGGAAAAAAACTGACTTTCTTAGAGAGGGCCAAGGAATGCCCCATGGCGTGGAAAGATACCCTCATCAGAGGAGGTGAGAGAATCATAACTCAGAGTTCAAAAACCTTATGAAATAATGTTCTGTTGTGGTTTACTAAGTTTGGCTCTAGCTTAATATTTGTCACTGCCAATAAGCAATCCAGACAGACCAATTAAAACAAAAAAGAATAATGCTTCCCAAGGGGCAACGCTAATTGAGTATTAATTGTGACCGGTTTATGGACAGTTCCTTGTGTTTTTGTTTTGTTTTGTTTTCCGAGAATGAGAGAAAAGGGGAAATTGATGGCAGGTTTGTGGGAGGGAAGAAAATCTTTTTTTTTTCGCTGAAGAGCAAGCGGATAGGCAGAAAGATAATGGGGCGTTGGGGAATGTGGAATCAAGGAGCTTGAGCTAGGTGGGAAATGTAGCCATCTCAAGTAGCTGTAATCTCCTTCTGTTTGTATTATAAGCCATCTGCTGACCATTAGTCTCCCTCAATTAACTGCAGGGACCTCAAGGGCAATTACCAGTGACCATTTTAAAAACATTCAAACAACAGAAGCAAAGGAGAAAGTAACTGTGTGGTCTCCCCTCTTTCCTAGGAGAGGAACACATCTCATTTCAGATACACAAACAAGCGGCAGGCAGATAGGTGCTCACACATTCCCTTTGCCCTTCCATCTCCCCTTCTCACTAACAATAGACTGAGCATCTTTCCTTGTCCGTATAAAATAAACAGACTTATTTCATTCCTCCAATAGCAGGATGGCTAACAGATTTAGAGTCTCTAGAACATACCAGGGCAGGCTGGACACTGGGGTACAAAGATGCTGACCGGGGCTTCCCTGGAGGGCACTTTAACTCAATGCCACCGTCTAAGCTTCCCCCACGCTGCAGGCTCCCTAGACAGATGTTCCTTCAAGTCCCTGAGTCCCGCTGCGCTGTCCCCAGAGCCCAGCGTGGCGGCTGCAGGGTCTACCTGCCTGGGGTGGGCGTGGGGGGCAGGGAGTACAAGACCCTGTCATCTTGGTGACAGGGTCTCTGTCTACTTGGATAAGCCATGTGCAGCCGACAGAGGTGGCTGGAGCTCTTTCTACTTTGAGCGCCAGCCCATGGGCCACTTCCAGAAAACTGATCGTGAGAAATCGTCTTTCGACTTCTATGCTTTTGAGCCCTCTGTAAGGATGCTTGTTGAACTCAGAGCCCCAGGGTTATCCAGGTTGTTTCCTAAAGCAAGGAGGGTAGGGTGGGGGTGGGGTAGGGAGGTAAGGCAGATGGCAGGGTGTACTCTAGGGCCCCTTCTCTGGCTCATTCTCTTTTTCTCTCTCCCTCCCTCCTTCCCCTTCTCTCTTCCCTCCACCATCAGCTTTTCAGGACTGCTGATCTGTCCCTGACCCCTAGGGACACAGAAACGCGAACGGGTATATATGTATGTGAATGGATCCAAGTTTTGTGCATGTATGAGTGAGCACGCCTGTGTGTCGGTGCATACGTGTGTATGTGTGAGATGTATGTGTGTGCGTGCACGCATGGGTATACGTAGGCGTGATTAAGTCTCTGTGAGTATATGTGTGGGCAAGAGGGCCCATTTTATCGAACCAGATCTTATCTGCTTCCTTCTTTGAATCCTGGGGGAGGCCAGCATTTGCACAGGAATCCTCAGCTTCTTAGATTTCATTAATGTATTTGAGAGAGAGAAAGAAAGAGAGCATGGGGTGGGGGTGGATGGCGGAGGGATAAGCAGACTCCCCACTCAGCGTGGTTGATTGCAGGAACCTAAGTTCATGACCTAAGTCAAAGTCAGGCGCTTAACTGACTGGGTCACCAGATGCCCCTCCGCTCGCCTTTTTAAAGGTATGAACTGTGCCAGGGAAAAGCCCGGGCAGCAGCATGATGCCCTAGACGGAATTATGGGTGGTTTAACTCTCTTTTTGCTTTTGTTCTGTTTTTATATTGTAATAATTATAAAATTTGTGTATGGCAAAGTTTATACTTTTAATCAATGGAGAAAAGAAAAATAATGACTCCCTGTATGAAGTTAGGACTACTGTTGACTCTTTGGAGGAAATAGTGAATTCCATTTCTACTTCACATCCTGCAGAAAAAAACATTCTAGTGAGTTAAAGTATTAATTGAAATAATAAAATAACTGGAGGGTGACTCAGCTCAATATCTGATCTCAAGGAAGGAAAATCCTCAATAAGCATAAAGACTAAAGGAGAAGACAAAGATTTTGACTATGTAAATATTTGAAATGTTTGCATGTGAAACAGTAGCATAAAGAAAACTGAAAGGAAAGCACAAACTGGGAAGGAGATTTGCAACACGTATGGTAAACAACTAGTACTTTTTTTGTATATAGGGAAGAGAGCAATGTCTCATAAAGGAGGAAAGTGTCACCAAGGATAAGAAAAACTTTCCTAACCACTCTTTTGGCTTCAAACTTATTTTTCCTTTTCATCACATCTCTTTTCTTAAAAATAAAAAGTATAGTAACAGCCAATATTTTTGGAACGCTTACTACATACGAAGCACTGTTCCAAGTGCTTCACATGAATCAACTCACTGAATTTTCATTAGCCTATAAAGTCACTTTATTATTATCATCCCCATTTTACAGATGAGTAACTAAGACACTGAGATTACACAACCAAAGTACAAAGCTGGGCACTTAAGCCCTGTTATGCATATGCTTGTGAAAAGAGGTGTGCATGTGTTTTAAGAGAAAAATGAACAGTAGGGTTTGCGATGCTAGTGAAGCCTCCCCTCTCTCCAAGATCTGGCTCCGCACCACGCTGGGTGAGTTGTCTACCCTTGCCCACTTCCTCATCTCCCATCCGTGATCCAGCTCATTGTACTTTGGTTTCTGTTCCCCTCCTTCTGCTGAAAACTGCTCTGGCAAAAACCACCGGTGATCTCTTGGTTGCCCAACCCAGAGGGCACCTTTTGCCTTTTCCCTTGACTGACCTCTCAGCTGCATTTGGCACTTTGGTTCACACTTCCCTTGAAACTCTCTTCTTTGATTTATCTGACCCCAGTTCTTTCTGGCTTCTGCCCCTCATTCTCCGCTCCTATGTCTCCATTTTCTTTCTGCTTAGCCCTGACACACTTGCATTCTGTCTCAGGTCTTGGATGATGGCTTTTATTTCCAAGTCTAGAATTATGCTAGACGCCTACCCCAAACCCCACCTCCATTTTTCTCCTGAGCTCCAGGTTCATAGCATTTCTGGACATTTTCACCTTGATTCCCCAAAGGCACAACAACCTGGGTCTGTCCCAAGCGGAAGTGGTCATCTTCCGCTCCAAACTTACCCCTCCTCTTGCATTCCCTAATTCGGAGCCCGGCACCTCCATCCATCCCACTTCCCAAGGCAAAACCTAAACATCAACTCAAACTTCCCCTTTAGCGAGGCCTTTCCTCACTGACCTTGGTTGTCAAGCCCCGCCGCCTCCATGCTGCCTACCTCTCAAATCCATTCACTTATGCTCATCCCTGCAGCTGTTGCCTCAGCTAAGGGCCTCCCCATTTCTTTCTGGAATTATGTAAAGACGCCGCCCCCAGTATCTTGATGACTTTATCTTAATTACTTTATCTCGACTACACTTCAGCAAAGTTTCACTACTCAGCTTAAAATACCGACTGTGACCCCTTTGTAATCTCTTTGCCCTTTGTTTGGACTAGTCCTTCCTGAAACTATTTGCCTGACACTTGTCCTTCAAGAGTCTAGCAGCTAGGAAGCCTTCGGCTTCAGCGGCTCCCCACCACCTGTACATCCATCCAACAGTATGTACTGGGTATCTGTTATGTTCTAAGAACTGAGCCTGGTTAACGAGACAGAATGTCTCTGTTCCCACGGAGCTAGGCACTGTCTCGCAAAGCCGTGTGGTCTTAAGGAGAAGATCTCTAAAGGAAGGTGCTCTATTGTATTCGTCTCTGAATTTCCAGTGCTTTGGACACACAGTCCCTCACTGAAGGAAGGGAAAGTTTTTAACCATCTGGCTGCGTCTGCAAGCTTAACATGCCTATCGAGAAAAATAAGTAAACAGAAAATAAGTAAGAAAGGAAGGAAGCCTAGTTTGTTTGGACTTATCCTTAGTAACCCTATGTTGACCTCTTAATAATCCCTGGGATTACTTTTTGTTGTTCCAAATGCTCATAAATCAGAAAGAGAGCTGACTGACCCTGCTCTGTCACTTTGGTTTTCTTCATCTCAAATTAGGTACAGCAGCGAACCCGCCCCGGCTTTGTTTACCCACCATTGTTTAAGAAAACGTTTGCTTAACAAAGTGGTGCGCGTTTCTAAACTCAGAGAAGGAAATCAGAGGGCAGAATGCCTCAGTTCTTTTACGGTTCTCTGAGCTCTTGGTCCTCTCCCCCAAGCCTGCAGACACCATGAGGGGCAGAAGGGAATGAGAGGGCAAAAGGGTCGGTAATAAAAATTTCTTTTTTTTTTTAAGATTTTATCTATTTATTTGACAGAGAGAGAGAGAGAGATCACAAGTAGACAGAGAGGCAGGCAGAGAGAGAGGGGGAAGCAGGCTCCCCACCAAGCAGAGAGCCCGATATGGGGCTCGATCCCAGGACCCTGAGATCATGACCTGAGCCGGAGGCAGAGGCTTTAACCCACTGAGCCACCCAGGCGCCCCAGTAATAAAAATTCCTTAAAGGATAGGATGTACTGCAAATCCCAAGTCCTTACTCAGGGTGCAAGTAAAACTGTATGGGCAATGTTGGGTGAAAATGTTCACTATTCCGATTTGGGAGTTTCGCAGTCGTGGTGAAGAGAAGAATCAATGACCCAGATCCGTAAGTGGTACCCTAAAGTCTTTCCAAGCCACAGTTTCATGGCTTGGGGCTCCAGATTATTTGTGGGGGGAGCAGCAATCTGTATGCACACAGTCCAAGTTGGTACACAGCACTTCTCATGTTTAAACAAACTTCCCACATTGGAACATGCCTCTCGAGAGCACCTAGGTTCCAGGCAACCATCCTGATTGTTTTCTCTTGTCCAGGATTGTCTGTTTGATGGGGACACAGAAGCCACAGATTTCCTCTGGACTGTCACCATGTATTCAGTTCATCATCTCAGCTGTCTCAACTTAAATACTGCTTCCTTGGGAAAGCATTCCCTGAGCTTGCCATTTCCCCCCATTTAAGGCCCTGGGTCAGCCAGCCCCGCGATAGATTCTCACGCATCCTGCATTTCTCTTCGGTAGCACAGATGATGATTATAATTAATCACTTGTGCAAGTTTTTGTTTGTGATCAATGCTCTCTGCCAGACTCTAAGCTGGACAAGACAGCAACAGGGTCTTACGCTCTGATACGGTCCCAGCGTCTAGCACGTAAAGACACTTGGAAAATCCTTGTTGAGCGGATAAATAATGGACGGATATACAAGGCCCAGTGCTCACTGTATCACTTTATAACCCAATACGAAGCCATCATTTATGGCTACTCTAAAGCTTGTCTCATTCTAGCTTTACCTTTGCTTAGGAAAACGCACTTTGCTTCTACTCTCATGTTGAACTACTCAGCTTTCTAAAGCTGAGGTGCCTGGGTTTTCTGCCTCTTGAATAATCACCAGAGTTTGGTGAAAACATAAGATCCTGGGCTCATCTCTCAGAGATTCTGATTCAGTGGATTTGAGTCCAGTGATCAGTCAGGTTTGGAGACCCCTGCTCTGGAGGACAGATTTGCAAGACATGAAGACAAAAGGTGGAGAGTTACTGCCATAAAAAGACCTCAGTCCTTCAAATAAGAAGATTGCAACCTTGGGCGCCTGGGTGGCTCCAGTTGGTTAAGCGACTGCCTTCGGCTCAGGTCATGATCCCGGAGTCCCGGGATCGAGTCCCACATCGGACTCCACGGGACGTCTGCGTCTCCCTCTGACCTTCTCCCCTCTCATGCTCTCTCTCGCTCTTCTCTCTCTCTCTCAAATAAATAAATTTTAAAAATCTTAAAAAAAAAAAAGATTGAAATCTTAAAAAAAAATGTTTAAAAAAAAAAGATTGCGTAAGTAATAGAGTGTCTGGGGCACGCCCCTCGCCTTGCCCCTCTGCTCCTCTTGGGCATAGTTAACTCAGGGATTGGAGTCTGCAGCCCAGATGTGCCTCTGTTGACAGATTATGAGTGTTTTTAGCAGCCACTGAGGTCAGAGAAGGTCGAAGTGTTGAAGGAGGAGGTTCTTGATGAATGACGTGAAGCCGATGGAAGTATGCGCAGCTAAGCAGATCTCCGATGGCCCAGTGACTTCCCATTAGGCTTTAGGGAGTGGTTTACGTGCCTCGCAGATGTTGAGGGGGCCCAGAAAGAAAGGCGTTAATCTGCTCTATTTATATTAGTGACACATACAGTTAGTGTCTGAGGCTTTGCTCCCAGCATAGGCTCCATAACCGCTAGTGTCTGTCTTTGCAACAAGCAAGGTTCCTTCAGTTCTTTCCCAGAGTGGCATCCTGTGTCCTCGTGCATCCATACAGAAGGTACAAAGACAGCCTTCAGTAGAACTGCCGGAATGACCATTGGAGGACCTATTAGCAAATCTAGGACTGCTTCCTTTTGAAACCAACACACTTTTCCCTAAGCTGCACCTTACTGGTTATCCTTGGGGGAAAAAAAAAAAAATCTGTTCTCCTCGGCACCCCCACGGAAGTCAGAACGTCATTCTCTTACCAGGTGCATCCCTATGGAGGTGGCCATGGCAGGCTCGATCTCTGTCCCCACGTCCTCGATGAAGGGGTATTCATCCTGCCGATGGACAATCACCTTAGCCCCGCTGGAGGACACCAGGAAGGGGTTGTACTCCTCTTCGTTTATGTACAAGATAACCTGCAGCCCTGGGAAGACAAGAGGCCACCGTGGTCAAAGGCTCGTTAAACATTCGCTCTCCTGCCGCTTTGGGAGGCTCCAGACCAAGACGCAGTCGTTTCCAACATGCAGAGGGTGGACAGGGCTAGACTGGAAGCTTCGTGGAGAAAAGGGGGTGGAGGGATGGTGCCCGGCGTGCTTGCTGCTGTATCCCCCCAAACAGTGTCACCGCCACAGTTCTGCTGAGCAACAAAGGAACTGGGGCCCTGCCCGAGGCATGCACCTCCACGTGGTCCTTGGAGATGGGGCCTTCTGCGGGATATCCAAAGGGACATGCAGGGCAGTGGCTGCTTCAGCCCTTACAGAAAAGCACTAATGGGCTATCTGATGGCTGGTCTAACTTCTCTCTCTACTCCAGCTCCTACCCTTGTAGGGTATTCTGCACCCAGCAGCCAGAGGGACCTTTGGAAATTGGAAATCATGGGGCGCCTAGGTGGCTCAGTGGGTTAAAGCCTCTGCCTTTGGCTCAGGTCATGATCTCAGGGTCCTGGGATCGAGCCCTGCATCGGGCTCTCTGCTCAGCAGGGAGCCTACTTCTCCCTCTCTCTCTCTCCCTGCGTCTGCCTACTTGTGATCTCTCCCTCTGTCAGATAAATAAATAAACTCTTAAAAAAAAAGAAAGAAAGAAAGAAAGAAAAAAGAAAAAGAAAATTGGAAATCGGGGCACCTGGGTGGCACAGTCAGTTGGGCATCTGACTCTTGGTTTCAGCTCGGGTCATGATCTCGGGGTCAGGAGATCGAGCCTGGCATCGGGCTCTGTGCTCAGCATGGAGTCCGCTTGAGATGTTTTTCTCTCTCTGCCTCTCTGCCTCTCTGCCCCTCTGCCCCTCTGCCTCTCTCTCTCTCTCTCAGAGATAAATCTTGAAAATCAAAATTTTGAAAAATCTGGGGCACCTGAGTGGCTCATTTGGTTGAGTGTCGGCTTTTGGCTCAGGTCGTGATCCTGGGGTCCTGGGATCGAGTCCCACATCGGGCTCCTTGCTCAGTGGGGAGCCTGCTTCTCCCTCTCCTTCTGCCTGCCATTCCTCTGCTTGTGCTCTCTCTCACTATCTCTCTCTCTCTCTCTGTGTCAAATAAATAAAATCTTTAAAAAAATTTTTTTTGAAAAATCTTGAAAATCTTCAAAATCAAAATTTTGAAAAAATAAAGTTGGAAATCAGATCAGGTCACTCCCTTGCCTGAAACGCTTCAGCGGCATCTCATTGGATACATGGGAATTCCGTGGAATAAAATCCGTAAGTCTGACTGTGGCTGGCACAAACTTTCAGTGATGCAGCCCTGCCTCTGT
>CM052805.1:15304133-15332955 GCA_028533885.1 Nasua narica | reverse complement strand
TCTATCCTCCTCACCGACTCTAGACCCTAGCTCCCACGTCAGCTGTTTTCCAAGGGGCAGCGTCAGTGAGAAGAGCGCCTTCCGCGGCCAAGCCCTCCCCACCGGAGCTGCAGGTGCAGGCCCGGGGCTCAGAGCTGAGGCGGCGGACCCCTGTGCTGACCTGGCGTCGCAGGACACCCCGTCAAAGAGGCAGGTAACCAGCAGCTCCTCCGCAGCGTAGCTCATGTTGATCTTCTTCTCCAGAGGGACCTGCGCCATGATGTTCATGTAGTGGAGCTTGTACCACTCCTGGATGGCATTGACCCCCGAGCTGAAGGTGTAGAGGGCACAGTGCGACGTGTCATTTGAGCACTGTCAAGAAGAACAGAGAGTAGGCTGAAGCCGTCGGCACTAGCACGGGCCTCCCGAAGGACGGTGAGGATGAGGGACTGGGGCTCTAGACCAGACACTCCAGGGGAACAGGAAGGGCACCCGAAACGAGGATGGGCTTCCTCTTGCTTCCAGGGGCTGAGAGAGATCGGCCTCAAGGACCAAGAAGGGGCCGAGAGGAGGACAGAGTCTCACTGTCACGACTCCCCTTGACTGCTTACCAGATAAGAAAAACCAGTTTCTTTAGCATCTCTAGATGGATAGCCAGGCTACGGCTGATTATTGCTACTGACTTCCTACACACCTCTAGCCATTTCCTATTGGGTCAGCCGTCTAAAAATCTGGATGCTTGCCCAGACTCCAGCGTGATTTCTCTGCAGGATCTTGGGCAAGGAGGCAGGGCTCCATTATTTCACCTGCCAAATGTTGGCTAAAATGTCATCCTTCCCAACCTCAGAGAGTAGCTGGGGGACCGGCACTCGAAATAGATAATAATGAGAGCCTTAGAGGGAGACCGTAGTATGTTTCAGATGTTCTCATCACACAGAGTTTGGGAACTCTCACATGACTGATTTTACTCTCAGGGTTGACGGAGTGGGTGTCTCATGAAAATACCCAGGAAGACTTGGAAAAGTCTCAGTGATTAAGAGAAAGGGCCATTTTCTCAGGACTGTAAGGGTGCTCTGGGGTCTCACAATTGGCAAGCCAGGTAGAAGGTATAGAAGAGGTGTCTCATCCCACTGAGGAGTCGGGCATGGAGAGATAGGGTGAGGGATTGACTTTGCCCGGGACACTAATGGAATTTGATTTTGGTGAATGGCTGCTTCTTCAGCGCCCCTCACAAAGGCAAGTACCGCAGGGAACATCAGGTGTTTCTGCTATTTATTATCTATTTTGTTCCTCTGGGGGTCTGCACCCTAATTTTGTTTTGGTAGAATGTCCTTTCCCCTACTGGATACAGTCTAATGAGACTGTCCACCATGATGCTTCACCCTCTGTTTGCCATTAGGTGACCCAAACTTGGCCAATCAGATATCCCAAGATGGGATTTGAATCATCTTTATGGATGGATTAGCAAAAAGCCTGACAATAGTTGAAGTTTATTTAATTCAGCAGCCATATGTGAAATGACTCCAGCATTTCTTGCCATTTAGATACCTGGATCTTCGCTAATTTCTGTCCTTTGAGAGGCCTCCATGAGCTACTGGTCCCTTTCTAAGACATTTTTTTTCCCTGCTTAATATTGCCCGAGTCAGTTTTAGTTGCTTGTGGAAAACCCACCGTGAACTGGGCGTATCTCTTTGAACAGGGCCGTAGAGACAGTTCAAAGGAGAAACCTTCCTGGACCCACCATCTCCGACCCAACCCATGCCCCCCAGCTATGAGGACGTGCATCTCACCAGTTGGAATCCCACCACCTCCTTAGACGCGTGGACATGCATGGCATCCGACGCCTTGTGAATGATGCGCCCGCTGAATTTCCGCTTCCGCCCTGTGATGAAATCCCTGGCCTCGCCGGTCTCATCCTGACTGAAAGCCATCAGTGGGACCAGTTTGAGGAACTTGCGCTGGGTGCCCTCCCAGTCCGAATTCCAGGACTCTGCCTCTCGGCGTCTTCGAGACGTATTCTCTGGAAAGCCATACAGGGTCTTCAAGGCCACTCTGGTCTCCTGTTCCAAGTCAGCTAGAAGCTCCCGCACCACACTGTACCTGCCAAGGCGGGAAGGAGGAGTCAAGGAAAGGGCAAGCTCCCCTGGCACAGTGCTGGCCTTTCTCCCCTCCACTTTCCATCAATGTGTGTCAGCCCTGGGCCCACTTCCCTCCTGCCTCCTTGGCCAAGGGGACCAACCCTCTTACGATTTGCCCCATCCAAAGTGACTGTTGGCTTAAGTAAACGGTGACAGGCTCCTGAGTGACCCTTGCATGACTTCTCTTGGCTGCGCTTCTGCCACTACCATCTGCTTGCTCTCGGGGTGTGTTGGTGAGTTTGCCCCAACCAGCATTTCTGGAGTGGTGACTATCAGGTGCCTCCCATAAACCAGCCACAGGGATGTCAATTACAGTGTAGACAATACCTGCTAGCTAGAAGTCTGTCCAGGGGACAGGCTCTGTCTCCACCGAGCTCACTTGGCCCTGCCTACAGAGTCCCCTTGAATCAGTGTTGGGGGGGTGGGAAGAGGTAGACCCGTCGCCTTGACAACCCCCAAGAACAAAGAAGAATGATACAGGACTTGACCGCGTGAAGCACAACACCATCTTTAAATTTTCATGCTACAAATAGTCCTGGTTTCCCTCCTAACTGCCTCCATCTCTCCTCTCTCTGCCCCTTGCTCTGTGACTGGGTGACATAGCATGGTGACCGAGTGTGTGAACTCCACAGCCAAACCACCTGGGGTCCAGGTCCCCATCTAGGTCCTGGATTTGTGACCTGGGACCAGTTATTTTAGCCTTTTTGTGTCTCAGTTTTCTCATCTGCGAAATGGGAGTAATTGTAGAGATTCTATGAGTTTATTCAGTGTGTGAATAGTCACTGTTAATTTTATTAGGGGAATTATATTTGTTTTTGTGTTTTTTTGAATTACACTTGTTAACATTTCACCTCTCCACTACAACTCCACTTCATTAGGACAAAGACGGTTGGGCTGTTCAGTTCTTGGCCCAGACTCTAGCACACTGCATGACCACTTGTCTGATTCAGGAATAAGCATTGGATGGAAGAGGGGAGGGAGGGACAAAAAGACTGAGGTAGAGAATGAGTCTTAGACCTGATTTTGATTTTTCCCAGTTGGTTTCCTTTGATACTCTTCCTCCCCTGCTCCTCCCTGCTCTCCACACCCACACCTGCTCAGACAAATTCTGCCAGATTCAGACCTGCCTCACAGATCAGTTTTCAATAATCCTGAGCAGGACGCCAGTGACCCATTTAGAACAGGCCCAGTGGCAGACAATAGGGCAAGACCAGGGCTGATCCTGCCCAGAGCCGGTGATCTCAATTAGTGGGGCTGGGTTCACTCAGATGAGGGTTTGGGGCAGCTGAGATGCTTCCGGAAGTCACCTGGGTGTCACTTCTGAGTCAGCCTCCCGCTCATATTTTGGGGAGACTGAGGTGTAAGCTTACAGGGCTCCAGGGAAATGGCTAAACCAGGCTGTGTGCGCCCCTGTGTGCGCGTGCACGCACTCGGGTGTCTGGGCTGGGGGGCCGGCCTAGCCCATTCCAGGCCCAACCTCCGAGTGACACCGACCCCTGCTACCTCCCCGTCCTGCACATCCCGAGCTAGTCCATCCTCAGGAGCAGCTGATAGACAGGAAACTCAGTACATTTAGATTTAGAACCTGGGAGAGGGGGTTTACCAAGGTTGGCAACGAATTCAGATTTCTAAAAAGCGTGTCTGCGGGCTGGCGAGGGGTACCTTGGAGGAGGCGCGGCCCCCATCCCCGTAGCCCTGCTCCTGCCTCTTACTTGTAAGGGTTGATGTTGCAGATGGTGACAGCAGGGAAATCCAGCTTCTGGAAGTGGACTTTGATGGAGACAGAGACGGTGTAGAAGGAGGCCACGAGGAGCGCACACTGCCAGAAGATAAGGGCCACAGCGGTGAGCGTGAACAGGATCCAGAGCAGGCGCCGCAGGCGGCCACGGGACACCACGATGCGGCGACAGCCATGGGTGTTGGTGTTCAGACAGTACCACCGCATGAGCTCCTTGATCGTAGGCGCCTGGGGCCCCCTCACCGGCAGATTCTTCTTGATTTTGGCTTTGATCTTCTCTCCAGGAGCCATGGCGGGGATGGGACGTGGAGGGGCAGGCACACTGGAGGGGCAGGTAAGAAAAGCAGGTAAGCTCACAGCTGCTGCCCCCCCCCCCAACCTCCTAGGAGCTGGCTGGTACCTGGAGGCCTGACTCTGGGTAACATGTGCCCTGGGAGGCCTCCCTCTTTTTTTCCCTCTGGGGGCTGGACAAGTCTGCATTCTGAGGTCCTGGCCCCTTTCCCAGGGTATTTAGTTTTTTTGCTATTGCCAAAGGAGTGCCTCTTGCAGCCCCCAGACCCAGCCATGTGGGGTCTGGCTGGGGTTTAAGCCTCGAATCACGGGGCAGGTTTAAGAACCTTTCCCGAGTGCCTGGAGCAGGAGCCCTCTGCACATCAGCCTCTGTACCGCTCTTACGGCACTCTGCCGCATTTAGAGCATGGCCCCCCTCACCTTATCACTTCCTTCAACCTGCACCCTTGAGGGCAGCACCCCTATCTCACTTGCCCCCCACCCCCCACCGGTGCCTAGCTCCGTGTCTCGCTAAGCAAGCACCCTGCACGTCTCCTCTGACAGATACAACCTGCCAAGAGAGTTGCTCAGCAGCCAACTTAGATCCTGTTGGGTCGGCTCCCAGCTGTGTTTTCCAGGCTTTTCCTCTCCACTTTCCCTGCCGAGTGGAGTTTCTGTTTCATTTCTGTTTAACTTCTTCTCTTTACAGTCAAGCCTTTGGTGTTTCTAGAACACTTTCTAAACAATAGCCCACAGCGCTTGGCCACTTAATATTTGCCAGGCATTGTGCCGTATTTCCTTGATTCTAAGATATCACTAATTAGGAGAATACACTTTGATTCAATAACAGCTTTGTTTGGGGGAAAGCGTCAGAAAGTAAATTACCATATTCATCAGTGTACATGATGTGTTGCAGTTGCAGAAACTACAACATGGAACACCATTCTTTTTTTTTTTTTAAAAGATATTTATTTATTTATTTATTTTTTAGGAAAGAGAGAGAGTGAGAGAGAGCATGAGAAGGGAGAAGGTCAGAGTGAGAAGCGGACTCCCCATGGAGCTGGGAGCCCAATGTGGGACTCGATCTTGGGACTCCGGGATCATGACCTGAGCCGAAGGCAGTCGCCCAACCAACTGAGCCACCCAGGCGCCCCTGGAACACCATTCTTTTTAGGAATGAACTAATACACGTGTATTGTATGCCACGTATTGTCTATGTATAGGGAGAGTCAGGGTTATAATACATCAACTCTCATTAGTCTCATAAATATATACAGTCATTCCATATAAATATACATATAGTCTACATAGATTTCATTTTGTGTTTCAACAAGCTCAGAGAGACGGAGTAGTTGGGGCAAGACCACACCGTTAGTGAGGGGAGGAACTGGATTAGAACCTTGCAGCCTCCTCCACCACGATAAATGCTTCCAAGGGATCCTGGTGTTGTGCTGGGCGCTGCCCCGTTCCCCAAGGAAGAGGGAAAAAGAGGGGATCCTGAGCTACTTAATTTCCAAACTCTGGATAGTCGATGTAACCCCCTCCCAACGGTTGTGAGCACTGGTAAAGGGGGAGGAGAGGTTATATGGGAACTCTGCCTCCTATGCCTGCCGTTGGTGACAGAGGCAAAGTAAGGTCGACCTTAATTTGGAGTAGGATATACAGGATGGCCCCCATGTCCCCAGAGGGCCTGTGTCTGGGACAAGGACTTTAGTTTGCCCTATGAAGTTCTTCAGACAGGATTCTGGACTTCAGGAGTTACTTTTTCTCCACTCTGACCCCCAGGAATATTGCCCAGATTTGGGAACTGGGGCAAAGCTGGGAGGCTTTCAAGTTTATGATGTTAGTGGATTTCAGGTTTATGATGTAAAGGAAATAAGAGTGCTGGGGGAGAGGGAGGGCAAGGGAGATGTCCAGAGGCAGCCATCTCCTTCCAACAGCGCCCCCCGCCCAGATGCATATGACCTTACTGGGATGGAGAAAACCTTCTCGACCCTCAGAATTATGCTGTTAGCCTCTTGGCAAGAGGAATGTAACTTATTTTATCATTGAAAATATTTCTTATCCCCACCGCTTCTCTCTCCACAATCCAAAAGCAAATAAGTTAACAAGTTCATTTGTTTGTTTTAAAAACCTGGGTCCAGGGGCACCTGGGTGGCACAATTGGTTAAGCATCTGACTTCGGCTCAGGTCGTGATCTCGGGGTCCTGGGATCGAGCCCTGCCTTGGACTCCACACTCAGCGGGGAGTCTGATTGTCCCTCTGTCCCTCTCTCTCAAATAAATAAATAAAATCTTTTAAAAAATTAAAACCTGGGTCCAGGTTCAATTTCCTGTCAAATAAAACTGCAACCCAGGGAAGGTTTTCTCCTCTGGGAATGTTTAGAATCACAGATTCTGGGTGCTCCTGTATCTAATTCTCCTCACTGAAGACAACCCCTGGGGTCCCTCTGCCCCATCTCCGGGACTGGCCTTGACCCTAGTGGATCAGCCACCTAGGTCAGTGAAGCCACAGGCGAAAAAAGGGAACCCATCAGGCTTACCACAAGACAGATAAATGTTCACACAAACAGGGTTTCAACTTCAAAGCAAAGCAAGGTTGTGGTTACTGTTAGGTTGTGCTGCTTGGTTAAACATGATGCCTTTTGGAAGAACCCATAGCTAACACCAAGCATTCACTCTCAAAAGTACTTTATAGGTATTAACTCAGTTCATTTCCACAATAGATTTCTGAGATAGGCATCTCCATTCCTCCCATTATACAAATGAAAAGGAAACTCTGAGAATTTTAGTTTGTCCAAGGTCACACTAGAAAGTGGCTAAGCGGGGATGTGAAGAGTCCGCACTCAACTACTAGCTGTGCTGCTCCTCAAGTTGTAATAATAACGACAACAATAACAACAACAGCGAGAATAGCAGCTATCATTTATTGGTCCCTTCCTACTCCCAGCCATCCTATGCAGCTCTTTTTACAAATTACCTATTTAATGCTTATAATTATATGAAATACTACTGTGCCCATTTCACAGAGGGGGGAAACTGAGGTGCAGAGTGATTAGATAACTTGCCCAAAGCCACACAGATAGCAACAGGCAAAGGAATTTTTTTTTTTTTTTTTCAAATTCCAGGGCCACTCTTAACCGCAGTTCTCTACCTGCCCCGCTGGCTCACCCCCGACCTCGCCTATCTCCCGTGCCCCAGGAAGGCACCCCAACCCTCAGGTTCTGGGCGCGGGACCGAGCTCCACCCCTGCGGCTCCACAGCCCCTGCCTACCCCCGCACAGAGCGACCGCCCGCTGTGGCAGAAGTCAGTCTGCTGAAGCCGCTGGAGAGAATCCAACCCGATTCAAGTGTTTGCTTCTTTCTGCAACCACAGTCACCCCAGAGAAAACATTCCAGAAGGTAAAGGGAACGATCGCTGTCTAATATCACCAAGACCAAGAAAGGGGGCTGAACAGGGGCTGGGCGGAGAGACAAGGCAAGGCGCGGCCCGGGAGGGACCCCGGGAGTCCGGGACCTTGTTCCTGGGTAGCCCAGAAATGGTCATCGTCCCAGCTCCGTGTCTCGGGACACGGCTGTGGGCGACGCCAGAGAGCTGGCTGGACCTGGATTGACCTGGGAAGGTGTCCCAGCATCCCAGCCACCGGGAGGCAGCCCCGGGCTGATGCCAGCTCTGGCGCCGACCTCGAAGACCGTGTCCGAGAAACCACCTGGCCCCGCGGCCGCTCCGGTGTCTGGAAGCCCCAAACTCAAGTAACCCGACCTGTCTTTAGGCTCACCTCGCTCAGTTCCGAAGAGTCTGAGGCTCGCGTGCGCGCGATCCCTGTGTGCTCTGTTCTGCTCCTCGTACAGCGAGAGCATCCCGCCGCCGCCGCAGTTTCTGGCTCTTGTGGGCCGGACCTGGGCCCCGCCCCCGGGGCCCCGCCCCCTCGGGGCCGCCCTCACCTGCCCAGGTGTATTCCGCAGAAGGCCAGGGATCTGCCAGCCGCGACTCCGCAGCACCCCCTGCCACTTGAGGCCGCTCTGCGCCGGAGTGCGTCTGGCTCTGCGCCTTGCGGTGGCGCCGCGCAGTGCCTGCTGCCTCCCTGAGGCCAGCCAGCACCCTGCATTTCCTCTGGGTCTGGGCCCCACCTTTGACCAGCACGTCACAGCGCCTCCTGCCGCCCTTTTGCTGTCTGACACCTTCCACTCTGGTCCAGTTGGGCGCCCTTCCACCCCAGCACCAGGAGAAATCCCAGGGGGCCTCTTACCTCGGGCTCCCCACTGACCTGGATCGTGAAGCTGCTTCAGTGCCCACCTGCAGGGGCTTTGCAGCAGAGGCTTTGCAGACAGGTCTCTTATCCTTTGGTCTCTTCAGCTGCCTTTTCCTAATGACTCACACAGATAGCTGTAAGAAAGGAGCTTAGAAAATTGCAACTAGGGGGCTCCTGGGCAGCTCAGTTGGTTGGGTGAATGCCTTTGGCCCAGGTCATGATCTCAGGGTCGTGGGATCGAGCCCCACATCAGGCTTCCTGCTTTTTGGGGAGTCTGCTTCTCTCTCTCTTTCTCTCCCCCCCCAAATGGACAAAATCTTAAGAAAGAAAGAATATAGAAAGAAAGAAAGAAAAAGAAAAAAGAAAATTGCAAGTAGAAGGGAATTTAGGGACACCTCGGTCACAGCCCCTTAGAGGGAGGATGAAACAGGCCCAGAAAAAGAAGGGTTCTTTCTTCTTTCTTCTCTCAGAACTTCTCAGCCTTTAACGTGCATACAATCACTGTGGATGGTGTTAAAAATGCAGATTCTACCTCTATAGGCGTGGGGTGGGGCTTGAGAATCTGCATTTCTAACTTTCCAGGTGATACCTCTGTTGCTGGTCTATCACCATGTCCCACCTGGATCATTGCCATATTCCCCTAACTAGCCCCTCTCAGCCTATGGTCATTATACCAGCCAAAGGGATGCTATTAAATTAGAATCAGTGGCTGTTTAGAATCTGTTTAAACCCACTCAGTGGCTTTTTTGCTTCATCTTTGGCAAAAGCCCAAGCTCTCTGGTCACCTACAAGGTCCTCCGTGTCTGACCTCTGTTATCACCTTTTCTCATCTCCCACCACTCTGATGCATTCTACTTCTCTCTCTTTGGCCTCTGTGTTGTTCCTTGGATATGATGACACACTCCTGCCTCAGGGTTTGTTACTGCTGCTCACTCTACCAGCACCACTCTTCACACACACACGCACACACACACACACACACACACACTCATGTGAATCATCCCCCTCACCTCCTTTCAGTCTTTGCTTTATTGTTATTTTATCAGTTAGAACTTCCCTGGCTACCCTATCTAAAAGCTCAATGTTTCCCACCTTCCCAATACTTCTTATCCACAGGATCCCCCTTCTATGTTATTTTTTCTGCATAGCAAAACTAATCAAGATATGCAAAATTGCCTAACTGCCCCCAGTTGATTCTAGGCACCCCAGTCATGCAATTGCTATCGCAATTGAAAATGGATACAGCATCACTCAAAAAGAAGCCTTGAAAGATCCTGCATTTCGAGACTATTGGGACTAGTGAGAGGCTCAGCAGCAAGCCACTGACAGACAGAAGAGCTCAGAGTCTAGGAAATGCAACCACCAGGGGCCAAGTTCAGAGAACATTAAAATCACTTACATTCAACATCAGCTGCTCTTTCCTCAGTGCTACTGGAATCCTTTGACTGGAATTAGTCTTGGTGAAGTCATTTGGTTTCAAGTAACAGAAACCAAATTAATGTAAGCAAAATCAAAACCCCTCTCAGCCTCAGTGGATCCCCAGGAAGAATTTGATTGGCCACTAGATTGGCAGTAACTAGCTTCTATGGGTCAGGTATCCTCATCCCTTGTCCATTCAGAATAGAAATACCTAAACAAATAGGGCCCTAGAGGTCCATGACTACAGATGGATGGGCATTTCTCTAAGAATGTGGTGAGAGTGAGAGTGAGAAAGGCACCTGAAAGGAACCGGCACATCCCTTTGTTGTCAATAGTACCATTTCTAGGCCACTTAGGAAAAATCAATATGAAATGACACTTACACTTTCCCCTAAGGACATAGACGTTTTGCCAAAAGTAATGGTGTGGTGGTCATGTTTTCTTTTCTTCTCTTTTTTCCTACCAAATCTATTCCCTCTTTTTCTGGAGACATCTCTGAGTTTCCTTTGAAGAACAATTCATCCACCTTTCTCAGTCCCTGTGGTTTGAGTTGGGGTGATCCCACTTCTGGCTCTAGGTCTAGCCAATCAGCTTATCGCATCAGTCAGGTCTTAGTGTTTTGTTCGGGAGTAAGCATGGGCCCCAATTAAATCATATGAAAGTCAGGCCCACCCAGGATGTGTTCTGGAAGACTGTGAAGAGAACTTCTCTTTTTTTGGCAGAGGGGCTACTAGCAGAAAGAACTGTGTGATCCAGGAGCTGTGAGGGGTATCACATGGGGCTTGGGAGTGAAGCCAACACAGAGGAAAACAGAGCTGAGAGATGGAAAGGATTCCAGCCCTAACGATAAAATGTCTCTGGACCCAGCACTACCTTAAGCTGGATCTACGTCCCAAACTTTTTAGTTATTTGGGTTAATACATTTGCTGTTAGGCTTGTGACATTTGAGTTCAATTTCTTTCACTAGAAGCCAAAAGACTCCCAGATAATACAGAGGATAAAAGTCCTATCTTCCCATTTGAATAGAGTGGTGCCATTTTTGTTTCTTTGCTTTTTAAAGATTTATTTATTTATTTTAAAGATTTTTTTTTTTAATTTATTTATTAGAGAGAGAGAGACTGAGAATGAGAAGGGAGAAGGTCAGAGGGAGAAGCAGACTTCCCGCAGAGCCGGGAGTCCGATATGGGACTCGATCCCGGGACTCCGGGATCATGACCTGAGGCGAAGGCAGCCGCTTAACCAACTGAGCCACCCAGGCGCCCCTTTATTTATTTATTTTAGATAGAGAGTGAGTGTGTAAGTGGGGCAGGAGCAGAGGGAGAGGGGGAGAAGCAGATACGCCGCTGAATGCAGAGCCTGACACAGGGTTCGATCTCATGACCCTAAGATCATGATCTGAACCGAAATCAAGACTCAGATGCTCAACCAACTGAACCACCCAGATTGCCCTGCCATTTTTGTTTCTTAAAGTGAGTGTATCCCATATCCTGTAACAGATGAAGGATCTACAGATCTTCTGAGGAACATTTTTCTATGCTAGACAACACCAGTCAGAACCCTGTGCTACTGAAAGGGAAAAACGGAATTTGAATTCTGACAGGAAAACAGACTTTGATCCCAGACCTTTTAGCGATCTCAATAAGGCCCAAAGGTCACCAAATTACCTCCGCAGAACCTACAGTGTGATGTGAGTCAGGTGTAGAGTCAGTGGTACTCAAACTCCCAGGCTCATATGAATACTATGTAATAGGATGGTAAGATTCCAGGACTTCTCTGACTTGCTGGGCTAATGAAGAGTGGTGGCATAATGAAAGATCATTCTTATTTATTAATCAGACCTTAGTTTCCACTGACCAAGGAAATATTTCTGTATGTAGTCTTAGCCAGGGGCGATAACATCAATTGTTGCAATATTAGAGAAGCGAAAATTTGGTTACACCCATTTTCTAGGATAATTTCTTTCTCCAAAGAAACTCCACACTTTCTTCCTGCTTTTGACAAAAGTTAGCATCATTTTCCTAGTGTAAGAAAATTTTTTCCTTTCATCAGAATCAGAGTCTTGAAAGTTCAAGAGACATAAACACATAACCTATAATGATGGGGGAAGGGTGTCAAAAGTACACGGATGACTATCACAGGGGAGTAGTTGATGAGATCTGTTTCTCTTGCTTATGTAGGCAACCAAGTCTACATTTTCTTTTGGGGAAACATCAATTCCTACCTTAGCCTCTGTGATACCGGTAGGAACTCTAACCTCAACACCAATCATAACATTTCTCTCTCAGGCCACATTTGGTTCAGGGAAGGGCATGCTTTCCAAGCCAGCCAATGGAAACCTTCCCCTGGAGAGAGTTTAGCCAGCATTTTGGCTAACAGATGAAAAGTCTTGCAGGAAGCTGCCTTTGTGTGATCAGCACCGCGGACAGCAGCACTTGTGGGTTCTCCCTTTATGCAGGAGGTCTGCACTGGGATGTTGCTCTCCCAACTATCCTTGCAGCTTTGAGATGGATATAATAAGAAAAATGAAATAGTGAAAGTGACCTCCTTTGATCAGGTTATTCAGTTGGTATGGGTGAGAGATGTCACGGGCAAATTGCCTGTAAAACTAGAAATGTTCAGTCGATTCTTGATGTTTGTCTTTGCATTAGTTATGTTCTATAAAATTGCCACAAACATTGAATTAGCAGATATTGAACTATCACTCCTAAGCAAAATATAGAATTAGGCTCTTATAAGTTTCTGATCCTAACATATTCATCAACCGGTCACTACATAACTTTAAAAAATATGTGTTTCTGGGGGCGCCTGGGTGGCTCAGTGGGTTAAAGCCTCTGCCTTCGGCTCAGGTCGTGATCTCAGGGTCCTGGGATCGAGCCCCGCATCGGGCTCTCTGCTCAGCAGGGAGCCTGCTTCCCCCTCTCTCTCTGCCTGCCTCTCTGCCTACTTGTGATCTCTCTCACTGTGTCAAATAAATAAATAAAATCTTTAAAAAATATATTTAAAAAATATGTGTTTCTGTTTAAAGATACCTTATTTAGGGCCTTCTGGGTGGCTCAGTTGGTTGAGCATCTGACTCATGACTTCAGCTCAGGTCATGATCTCAGGGTCATGGGATAGAGCCCTGTGATGGGCTCCTTGCTGAGCATATACCTGCCTAAGTTTCTCTCTCTCCCTTTCCCTCCACCCCTCCCCCCACTCACATGTGCTTGTGTGCTCTCTCTCTAAGAAAAAAAATTAAAAATTTAAAAAATAAAGATACCTTATTTAATATACATGATTGAATAATCAACATTGAACTCATGGCATTATAACTCATGCCTAAATGGAACTTATCTGACACAGGTATTTTGTCTGAAAGGTGTATTACAGCTTGTTTGTGCTTATGAATACTGAGCAGCATGTCAACACTATGCTCAGATGCTGCTTTAGTACTTTGTAAATTAACATATAATGTATTATTTGTTTCAGGGGTACAGGTCTGTGATTCATCAGTCTTACACTGATGTCTTATTCACAGCACTCACCATAACACATATCCTCCCCAGTGTCCATCAGCCAGCCATCCCATCCCTCCCACCCCCCCTCTATTCCAGCAACCCTCAGTTTGTTTCCCGAGATTAAGGCTCTCCCCCTCTGCTTTGTCTTATTTCATTTTTCCCTCCCTTCCCCTATGATCCTCTGCCTTGTTTCTCAAATTCCACGTATCAGAGAGATCATATGATAATCATCTCTGATTGACTTATTTTGCTTAGCATAATACCCTCTAGTTTCATCCACGTCATTGCAAATGGTAAAATTTCTTTTTTTGATGGCTGCCTAATATTCCATTGTATATATATATATATATATATATATATATATATATATATATACACCAAATCTTTATCCATTCATCTGTTGATGGACGTCCGGGGTTTTTCCAGTTTGGCTATTGTGGACATTGCTACTATAAACATTCGGGTGCAGGTTCCCCTTCAGATTACTACATTTCTATCTTTGGGGTAAATACCCAGTAGTGTAATTGCTGGGTCGTAGGGTAGCTTTATTTTCAATTTTTTGATGAACCTCCATACTATTTTCCAGAGTGGCTGCACCAGCTTGTATTCCCACCAACAGTGTAGGAGGGTTCCCCTTTCTTCACATCCTCACCAACATCTGTCATTTCCTGACGTGTTGTTTTAGCCATTCTTACTGGTGTAATTGTAGTTTTGATTTGTATTTCCCTGATGCTGAGTGACGTGGAGTGCTTTTTCATGTGTCTGTTGGCCATTTGGATGTCTTCTTTTTTTTTTTTTTATTAAAGATTTATTTATTTATTTATTTATTTATTAGAGAGAGAGACTGAGAATGAGAGGAGAGAAGGTCAGAGGGAGAAGCAGACTTCCTGCAGAGCCGGGAGTCCGACATGGGACTCGATCCCGGGACTCCGGGATCATGACCTGAGCCAAAGGCAGTCGCTTAACCAACTGAGCCACCCAGGTGCCCTGGATGTCTTCTTTGCAGAAATGTCTGTTCATATCTTCTGCCCATTTCTTGATTGGATTATTTGTTCCTTGGGCGTTGAGTTTGATTAGTTCTTGATAGATTTTGGATACTAGCCCTTTAACTGATATGTCATTTGCAAATATCTTCTCCCATTCTGGTGGCTGTCTTTTGGTTTTGTTGACTGTTTCCTTTGCTGTGCAAAAGCTTTTTATCTTGATGAAGTCCCAATATTTTGTTTTTGCCCTTGCTTCTCTTGCCTTTGATGATGTGTCCAGGAAGGAGTTGCTGTGGCTGAGGTTGAAGAGGTTGCTGCCTGTGTTCTCCTCCAGGATTTTGATGAATTCCTGTCTCACATTGAAATCTTTCACCCATTTTGAGTCTACTTTTGTGTGTAATGTAAGGAAATGGTCCAGTTTCATTCTTCTGCATGTGGCTGTCCAATTTTCCCAACACCATTTGTTGAAGGGACTGTCTTTTTTCCATTGGACTTTCTTTCCTGTTTTGTCAAAGATTAGTTGACCATAGAGTTGAGAGTCTATTTCTGAGTTCTCTATTCTGTTCCATTGATCTACATATCTGTTTTTGTGCTAGTACCATACTATCTTGATGATTATAGCTTTGTAATAGAGCTTGAAGTCCAGGATTGTGATGCCACAAGCTGTGGTTTTCTTTTTCAACATTCCCCTGGCTATTCAGGGTCTTTTCCGTTCCATACAAATTTAAGAATTATTTATTCCATTTTTTTGAAAGAACTTGATGGTATTTTCATAGGGATAGCATTGAATGTGTAGATTGCTCTAGGTAGCATAGACATTTTCACAATATCTGTTCTTCCAATCCATGAGCATGGAATGTTTTTCCTTTTCTTTGTGTTTTCCTCAATTTCTTTCATGAGTATTCTATAGTTTTCCGACTACAGATCCTTTGCCTCTTTGGTTAGATTTATTCCTAGGTATCTTATAGTTTTTGGTGTAATTATAAATGATATTGACTCTTTAATTTCTCTTTCTTCTGTCTCGTTGTTGGTGTATAAAAATGCAACTGATTTCTGTGCATTGATTTTATATCCTGCCAATTTACTGAATTCCTGTATGAGTTCTAGCAGTTTTGGGGTGGAGTCTTTTGGGTTTTCCAAATAAAATATCATATCATCAGCTGCTGTTTTAAATAGCAACATCACCAACAAAAAGCAAGAAAATGTGAAAAACAGGGCACTAAATGGGCTGCAAAAAGAGCACATGTTTGCAGCGTGGGAGCTCAAACAAGCAGGCAGAGAAGGTGGACATCCCAGTTTAGGAAAAAGAAAGAAAATGTGCCCTTTCTCTGCCATTTTCTTCTATTTTGGTTCTCAATAGATTTGATGATGCCTACCCACATTGGTAAGGGTGATCTTTACTCACTCCACCAATTCAAATGCTAATCTCTTCCAGAAATACCTTCACAGAAGTACTCAGAAATACTATTTTTCCAGCTCTATGGGCATCCCTTACTCCAGATAAGTTGACATGTAAAATTAACCATCATTCCAGGTCTTGGGATACAAAAGATACTCAGAGGTTATAGAAGCCAAATCCCATATGGCCCTACATAATTCAGTTTGCTCTTCCTTTTTTTGTGTCTCAGGGTGGATGATTAGGTTATTAACTTGAGACTTTTTTTCTTTCCTTATTCTTTTATTTTTTTAATTTATTTTTTTTAAAGATTTTATTTATTTATTTGACAGAGAGAGAGAGATCACAAGTAGGCAGAGAGGCAGGCAAAGAGAGAAGGGGAAGCAGGCTCTCCGCTGAGCAGAGAGCCCGATGTGGGGCTCGATCCCAGGTCCCTGAGATCATGACCTGAGCTGAAGGCAGAGGCTTTAACCCACTGAGCCGCCCAGGTGCCCCATCCTTATTCTTTTATTTTTAATTAAAAAATTTTTTTTCTTTTAAGTAGGCTCCACACCCAGCCTGGAGCCCAACACAGGGCTTGAACTCATGACCCTGAGATTGAGACCTGAGCCGAAATCAAGAGTGGGATGCTTAACTGGCTAAGCCAGCCAGCCACCCCTTTTCTTTCTTTTTTTTAAAGTATTTTTAAAAATATTTTATTTATTTATTAGAAAGAGAGAGAGACTGAGAATGAGAGGGGAGAACGTCAGAGGGAGAAGCAGACTTCCCACAGAGCTGGGAGTCCGATATGGGACTCGATCCCGGGACTCCGGGATCATGACCAGAGCTGAAGGCAGTCGCTTAACCAACTGAGCCACCCAGGCGCCCCACCCCTCTTCTTTCTTAATATGGATATTTTCAGCTGTAAATTTCCCTCTAAAAACTGCTTGAACTACATCCCTCAAATTTTGTTATGTTGTATCTTCATTTTCCCTCATCTCAAAGTATTTTCTTTGCTTTTTTTTTTTTAATCTCAAAATATTTTCTAATTTCCCTTGAGGTTTCTTCTTTAATCATTAGTCAGTTGGGAGTATCTTATTTAATGTCCACGTATTAGTGAATTCGCCACATTTCTTTCTGTTACTGATTTCTGATTTCTCTCAGCTGTGGTCAGAGAACGTATAGTGTATCATTTCAACCCTTTAAACATATCCGGAATTGTTTTATGCCCTACTATGTGTTCTGTCTTGGAGCCTTACAGGACTGAGTGCCGCTGAACCAACTACCACCTTAACCCTCACTCTTTTTCCTAATTTTTGCCTAGCTTGCTATTTCACCTCCTTCAGATCTTTACCCAAATCCCTCCTTTCCAGCGAAACTTTTTTTTATAGAGAAGATTTTTTTTTTAAAAGATTTTATTTACTTACTTGACAGAGAGAGAGAGAGAGAGATCATAAGGAGGCAGAGAGGCAGGCAGAGAGGGGGAAGCAGGCTCCCCACTGAGCAGAGAGCCCGATGTGGGGCTCGATCCCAGGTCCCTGAGATCATGACCTGAGCCGAAGGCAGAGGCTCTAACCCACTGAGCCACCCAGGCGCCCCTCCAGCGAAACTTCAATGATCACTCTTTAATTTGCAGCCTCCAATGTTTTGTTCCCCTTTCCTGCTTTATTTTTCTCCATAGCACCAATTTTCATCAGTTACACTGTGTATGTTACTTGTTTGTATCTTTCTCTATTGGGATGTAAGCTCCCAAGAACAAGTATTTTTGTTTGATTTATTTACTGCTTTATCTCTAGCATACAGAACAGCGGCTGGCACATGGTAGAAGCTCAATTTGTATTTTAGGAATAAATGAGTGAGTTAAATAATACAATCAGTTCTAATTTGAGTTATGGTTGGCTCCCCTGCCTCTAGAAGGCTATGCCTGGGGAGAACGGGGTTGTTTCAGGCAGGGGAAATGTCCAGCCAACTGCAGGCTGGGCAGTCAGGGCCAATAAGAGACGGTTAGGTCTGTTTGCATTGGCCAAAATAGAAGAAGGGGTGTTTAATGTTATTTATTCTTTCACTTCTCTCTAGGTTTGAAAATTTTCAGGATAAAAGGCTTAGAAAATAAGAAGTAGCTAGTGATGTGCTCATTGATATAATAATGGACATGTTTTTCATCTACCAATGAAATGGAGATCTTGGGGCCCCTGGGTTGTTGCGTCTGGCTCTTGGTCTCAGCTCAGGTCTTGATCTCCGGGTCACGGGTTCTGGCCTTTTGGATGAAGGGCCCACTGTAAATGACTTCATTTAAACTGAATCACCTCTTTATTTTTTAAATATTTATTTATTTGAGGAGTGAGCAGGGGAGAGGTAGAAGGAGAGAGAGAGAATCCTCAAGTAGACTTCCTGCTGAGCAGGGAGCACGACGTCCTGGACCGGATCCTCGGACCGGGAGATCTTGACCTGAACGGAAATAAAGAGTCGGAGGCATGACCGCTGGAGCCACCCAGGCGCCCCCTGAATCACCTCTTTAAAGACTACCTCCAAACACGGTCACATTCTCAAGTCCTGACGGTTAGGACTTTAACATATAAATTTGGTGGGGGCGACAAAAATCCAGCCCATAGCACTGACATATTTGTAATGCTACAAATTGGTTTGCTTGTTGTTTTCTTCCTCTCTGCAAATATTTAATATTCTATTTCTCAGTTCTGTTACTATCTTTACCTGATTTCCAGCTTTCGAAATTTCTTGACATCTCTCTGGTGGCTTAGCTGCTACTAACTTGACAGCCTCACTGTAGTTCCCTCGGCATCACAGGGAGGAAGCCTAGAATTACGCTTCTAAGAATCTCTTTCTTCGTGTTTGCTAAGGCGAGGGACCTGTAAAGAATCTGGGAGATAAAAGAGATGTTGTTATTTTTCTGGTTTCGGTTGTGGGAGACAGAGGAGCAAACCGTGGCCCCCAAGTTCTCATTAGCTTCCAGGCATGTGACTACAAGTCGCTTCTTTTAATGCTGTGGGTGGATGAGAACACAGTGGGTCCTTCCAGAGCTCTTGAGCAGGGCTGGGCTTTAGGGTGAGGTAAGTGAGGCAGGGTCTAAGGGCAGGGTCAGTGTCTATTTTTATGTAAAAATTTGATATTTTGTTGAGCACTGATTTTTTCCGTAAGTTTTATTTATGTGTCAACTCGACTGGGCTCTGGGATGCCCAGCTAGCTGGGAAAACACTATTTCTGGATGTGTCTGTGAGCGTGTTTCTGGAAGAGATTTGAACTGGCGGACTAAGTAAAGAAGATCACCCTCACCAGGGCAGACGGGTATCATCCAATCCTCGAATAGAATGACAATGCAGAGGAAGGGTGAATTTGATTTTTTTTTAAACTTGAGCTAGGACATCCATCTTCTCCTGGCCCTGGACATTGGCACTCTTGGTTCTTAGTCTTTCAGACTCAGACTGGGAGTAACACCATTGGCCCTGTGATTCGGAGGCCTTTGGACTGAATTAGATCACCAGCTTTCCTGATTGTCTAGCTTGCAAACAGCAGACTGTGGGACTTCTCAGCCTCCATAACCCCATGAGCCAATTCCTAGAGTAAATCTCCTTTCATATCTATATATATCTATTGCGTTGGTTTGTTTCTCCAGAGAACCCTAATACACAGTGCCTTGGTGCTCTCTTAAAGTTTATGTCCAAGGCGACTGCCTCGCTCGCCTTGCCCTATCCCTGGTCTTGCCCTTGGGGAGGCACAGAGCTTCCAGTTTGCTCCTGGAATTCACTCACTTTGGTGATGCAGCCTGAGATGGGTGACAGTGGCTTGCTTGCCCTGCATTTCCTAGCCTTCCAATGGTGGAGTAAGCTTCAACGTCCCCCTTCCTACCCAAAATACACAGAGTGGCTTCTGCTCTTTTGATGGAACCTTGATTCATACAACTTTTTATCAGCTGTATTCACTTTTTTTCTGATCACTTTGTGGATTTACATTTGTTTTATTCTTTTACTCTCGTCTAAGTAATGTTTTGGTATGGAGCCGAGGAAAATTTATATGTTAAATCTGCACATTTTTCTAGGAATCCCTCTATCCTCAGATTCCCAGAGTTCTGAATCATTTGAACAATTACTCATCACCCATTGCATCCTGTCAAGTTATAACTGATCGCGTCTTCTCCATTTTTGTGCAAAGTTTAAATCTTCAGTACTCCTCCTTGTGTCCATAACGACCTACATTATCTCACCTCTTCCCCACCCTATCAACGTCATCTTTGGCCAGTTTCTGCTTTGCTCAGTTTGTTGAAGCCACCCTGACCTCCTGCTCTTCTAACCCGCCAGCCTTATCCTCAGCTCAGGAGTTTTTGCACTACCTCCTCCTTCCTTCTGGAATGGTCTTCCCCAGATTTGTCTCCTTGTTCCATTCACTTCTCTGTTCCAATGTCCTTCCTCAAGAGAGGCTTTCAATGCTCTCTGTGAAAGAGTCTCTCCCCTTACTCCCCATATCCTTCCTAGGTCTTAGTTTCCTTCAAAGCAACGATCAGTAGCTGAGATTACATAAGATACTTGTTTATTTACTTCATTTCCTTCTGGAATGGAAAACATTGTGTATTTTCACTGCTGCGTTCCCCAGAATCTTGAGCAGGTGCCTACCACATCGTTAGCACTCCAATGTATATATTTTAAAAGTTTTTATTTATTTATTTGAGAGAGAGAGAGAGCATGTGCATGTATGTCCACAAATGGAGGGGGGGCAGAGGGAGAGAAAGAATCCCAAGCAGACCCTGTGATGCAGAGCACTTGGGGCTCAGTCCCACAACCCCGAAATCATGACTCTAGCTGATACCAAGAGTCGGACGCTTAACCGGCTGAGCCACCCAGACACCCCCCTCCGGTATTCGTTGAGTGTTTACACTGGAATGGATCTCACCATTCTCTGATTTGGGCTTATAATTAAGTTAAAACTTTTATTTTATTTTTTTCTTTTCCATGGTGTTCTGATGTCACTCAGGCATCCGCAACTCCTCCAAGGTCTCCGTTCCCCGTCCCTGGCTCCTGTCTGTGACGGTCTTACAATTCTCCGAGGGATCTCTGGCCTCTGGCCTCTGCCACGTGAGTCAGGCTGAGACTCCCCCTCCCTTTGGACATGTCTGATCTCAGAGACCTGGAAGCTGAGAGCCCCGTGGGAGTCCCTCTCCCCAAGCAAGTGCATCAGTTGCCTCTTATGATGCCCAGAGGCAAACTCTCCCACAGAAGGATTCTTATTTCCTCTACCATCCTCAAGTCTTCCGTACAAAAAATATTGATTATTTTAAAAAATCTACCCTCATTTTTTAACTTAAATGCATTTTAATACATTTTTTATGTCGGAATAATTTTAGATGTGCAGAGAGTTGCAGAGAGAGTACAGAGTCCCTATGTAAAATTACCCAGTGCCTCCCCCAAGTTTGACAGCCCGTGCAACCATGGTATAATTGTTAAAACTAAGAAATTAGCATTAGTGTAGATCAAGTCCAGGTTTTACCTCGATTTCATCAGCCTTTCCATAAAAAGCCTTTTTATGTTCCAGGATCCAATCCCGGATGCCTTGCTACATTTAGGTATCATATCTTGTTAGTCTTCTTTGGTCTTTGACAGTTTCTCAGGCTTTGATTTTCCTGACCATGGCATTTTCAAAGAGTATTGTCAGTGATTTTGTAAAATACCCCTAATTTTGGGTTTATATGAAGTGTTTCCTTATGATTTGACCAGAGTTATGGGTTTTGGAAAAGAACACCGTAGAGGTGAAGTGCCTTCTTCATCACATTGCATACTGGGATTTGATGTTTAATTTTATATGTCAACTTGACAGGGTCAAGGGACACTCAAATATTTGATCAAACACTATTCTGGGTGTTTTTGATGAAAGTAACATTTCAATTGTTAGCCTGAGTAAAGCAGATTGCTCTCCCCACTTTTGGTGGGGCTCATCCAATCAGTTGAAGGCCTGAATAGAACAAAAAGGTTGATCCTCCCTCAATTAAGAGGGAATTCCGTCTGCCTGACTGAATGAGCCTGGACGTGGGATTTTTGTGTTTTGTTTTGTTTTGTTTTCCTGCCTTGGGTCTTGAACCAAAGCATTGGCTTTTCCTGCTGGCCTTCGGACTAGCAGGAGACCATTGGTTCTCTTTGGTTTCCAGCTTGATGACTGCAACAACCTCCATAATGATGTGAGCCAATTATATCTTTTTTTATAGCAATTATATCTCTCTTTCTGTTTCTCCCCCCAATCTCTGCTCCACCCCATCTCTTGTTTTCTCTCTCTCCTCATGTATGTATGTATATACACTCATGTCCTATTAGTTCTGTTTCTCTGGAGGACCCTGGCTATGACAAGGGGTTACTTAATATTAATCTGACTTACCCCCAGGTGAGGTTAACTTGATCACTTGGTTAAGTTAGTGGCTGCTAGGTCTCTCCACTGCAAAGTTACTCCTTTTCCCTTTCCACACTTTGTTCTTTGGAAGTGAGTCACTAAGTCCACATTCAATGAATAAATGTATTTTGAAACTTCATATCGCTGTAGCAAGGGGCTAATCAGTGTTGCTGTAAGCAGAGGGCAAATATAAAAGTGAATAGAGGAAAACAGAACCGTGTAATTAAAATCTATCTAGATACTTGTTTGGTTATCCCATTGTAAGTAACAGATCACCCCGTAGTAATGGGCTAAAACAATATAGTAATTTAGTTTGCCCATGAGTCTGCAACCTGGGCAAGGCTTGGCAGGGAAGGCTTGTCCCTGCTGTAGGGGCGTCACCATGTGGACTGACCCTCTTAGGATCGCCCCCTCACACGGCTGGCAAGTCGGTGCTGGTTGTTAGCCAGAGCTCAGCCAGGGCCTGGGGCTCAGGGCTTTGGGTTGGTGGTTCCATGTGGGCCTCCCAGTGTGGCTTGGGCTCCCTCAGAGCGTGGGTTCCAGGGGTGACTATCCTAAGAGAGAGCACGAGAGACAAATGAAAGGCACATCGCCAGCAGTCCCGCAGCATCACTTCTGCTGAATTCTACTAGTCAGGATGGCTGTGAAAGCCCACCACGTTTCCAAAGGGAGGGGGCATGGCCTCTACCTCTCACTGGGGAGTGGCAAGGTTCTCAAAGAGCATGTGGGACGTAAGCTACAAATTATCCCAATAGCGTTGCCTGCTGAAGGCTCTGACCCGGAGCCTGCTCCATTGGTATTTAAGAAGAGAGAGAAAGAAAAAATATTAGCAAGTGTTGGAGCAACTTACCAAACATGCCAGCCCCAAGCTGAGACTGTCCTTTTTTTTTTTCTTCTAGAGATTTTATTTATTTATTTGAGAGAGAGAGCGAGAAAGAGCATGAGCGGGGAGAAGGTCAGAGGGAGAAGCAGACCCCCTGTGGAGCCGGGAGCCCAATGTGGGACTCGATCCCATGTCTCCGGGACCATGACCTGAGCCGAAGGCAGTCGCTCAACCAACTGAGCCACCCAGGCACCCAAGACTGTCCCTTTTAAAAGAAAATGAATGGAAGGGACATATTTTTCTTACGTATTTCTGAGTCTTAGAACTACTTTGAACTTGAGCCTCCTTGACTTCCAAACCTTTTCATGACCCTGCATTTTTACACATATGATTCTCTCTTCTTGAGGTTCCCTTACTCCCTTCTCTACCTAAGAAACTCATTTTCACTCTTCCAAACCCAGCTCATTCTCTGAGGCAAGAATGACAACATCCTGTTTATTCTAGCCCTTATTTATCCCTTGTGTTATAATTTCTCTGAGACCTGTTTGGCTTCCCACATTCATTCCCACTACATTTTGAATTCCTAAAGCATAGGAACCACATGGTATTTGTAGTTAGAAATTTTTGCCCATTTTACCTCTTTTTGCCACACCCCACCCTGACACTGTTTCCTACCTGGGCAACTCCTATTCATCCTTGAAAACCCAGATTGACTAATACTTTCTAAATGAAGTGCTTGCTACCGCCTCCCAACTGAATTATTAACTTCGTCTTCTGTAATCCGTCAGGATCTCATTTGTATCCTTAGGACAATGTCTGGGTGTTATAACACAATTCTGTAGATGGTGTACCAGTCTTTCGGGGCTGGGAACGAGTTAAATCATCCTTGTCCTAGACCAGTTCCCCAGCACCAGACCCTGAGATGAGAATTCATGTGAAGCGATTTATTCAGGAAGAACTCTTAGAAGAAACTCCTAAGAAGTGAGGGGAGCAGGTCATAGAAAAGGAAGAAGCTGAACAAGGATGGGATGGGGCAAGAGTATCTTTAGCCTAATCCTGCAGGGAGCTCTGGAATGTTACACCTCACAATTTGTCATGACTGGAGGCAGGGAAGCTGGTTTCCATACCCCAGCACCTGACTATCCTTGGGTAAGGGCCACCCCAGAAGACATAAACCCTAGGTATTTCCAGCTTTCTGTATGAGTAGACAAGGCAGTGGCAGTAGCCCAAAAGCAGGCACCAGAAGCTGTCACAAGTGCCACCATTTGTAGCAAAGCTACACCCGAAGACAGGGACACAGAAAAGGCAAGAGGATCCCACAGGATCTGGCCCCAACAGTGTCAGCTACAATCCTGGATCTTAGTGAATGTCCTTGGAAAGAAGACATGACTAGGAAACAGGGGAGGCCCTCAGCACACCGATGACAACAGAGTCACAAATTGAGGAATAGATTTAACTTGCATCCATGGCCCTGAGCTAAAAATGAAAATAAAGCCTTAAGATAATTCTTCATAAGATTTTGCTGGCAAACTGGAAAACATGGGTGATTTTCTGACAAGATGAAAATGGCTGAAGTTAATTCAAGAGAAGAAAGAAAATTTAGACAGACCCGTATTAATGGGTGAAATTAATGGATCAAAAGTATTTCAAAGAACTGCCTGATCTACCAGGCAGATCTAGAGAGTAAATTGGGTGAATTTCATAACCTTTGAAAACACATCATTTAAATTGTTCCAGACCTAAAGAAAATAGGGACACTTCACAGTTGTTTTTAAAAAGCTGGTAAAACTGAAACCTGACAAGAATACTGAGCGCACACACGCCTGCAAACTGACTTTCTTATAAAAATAGATGGGAAATTCTCTATAAAACATTAGCAAGTAGACAAAGAGATACACTTGATGCTATCAATATGGCGTATCACATGGATATCACACTGGACATTTGTCATTTTGGGCTGCCTGGCATTCCGTGGCCTTTCAGAGGGAATCTCAGGAGAGATGGGAGGCAGCTCCGTCCCCCATGAGGGAAGCTGTAGGGAGATATGGTCCTGTCCTTACATCCCAGCAGCTTGGGACCGGAAGTAGGATCTAGCCCAACCAATGGCTGCTTCCACTTTGGGCTTAGGATTTTGAAGGTGGGATAGCAAATCACAGGGACAATCAAGAAATTATTCAAGATTATTCAGAGTGGCTATCGCAGAACCAAGAGTCCAACAGTGTGGCTGCCACCATCAAATGGCGGTGTCGGTCTTGGTGGCAGTGGTGTATTCAGCGTCACCGATGGTGCCATCTTAAGTAGCATTTTTTGGAGCAGGTCCCAGGCTGTGTACTTCTTTGATTTCCCAAGTCTGATTCTGAAGCTTTTCTGACAGTTCTGTGAGCTTCTCTATATCCGCCCTTCCAATAAGCTCCATTTCTGCTTACGTTAGCTAGAAGTCGTTTCTGTTGTTTATTACCCAAAGCTCATAATGGGTATACAGGTCAAAGGTAAAAAAAAAATAATAATAATAATTAAAAATAATTTTTGAAAGTGTATGTTCATTACTGTTCGTGCCTAGAGGGCATTTGATAAAATTCAAGATCCATTTCTGATAATAATCCTTTCTGAAGGAGGAATAAATGGATACCGCTTTAATGCAATAAATAATATATATCTCAAACCAAAAGCAAGCATCATGCTTAATGGTGAGGCACTGGAAGCATTGCTGTGAATGTCAGGAACAACGCAGGCTTTCCTACTCTCATTAATATTACTTACGGGATTCCGGATGGGCGATTAGACAGGAAAAAAAAATAATGATGAGGTACAAATATTGTAAAGGAAGAGGCCAAGTTCTTATCTCATGCATTGATAGGAGTCTCTGAAGAACCCAACAGCATCAACAGAAAATTATGAGAACTAGAGTATATCCAGGTGGCTGGTTACAAAAATAATTTTGTCTTAGAGACGAACAACAGAAAATACAACGGCATAAAAATATTCCATTCATAATAGCAATAGAGAGGAACAAACTCATTAATGTTATACAGACCTACGGAAGGGAACTGTAGTATTTCGAGAGACATTAAAAATGCTTGTGTAGGGGCGCCTGGGTGGCTCAGTGGGTTAAAGCCTCTGCTCAGCTGGGAGGCTGCTTCCTTCCCCCTCTCTCTCTGCCTCTGCCTGCTTGTGATCTCTCTCTCTCTCTCTGTCAAATGAATGGATAAAAATCTTAAAAAAAAAAAAAAATCATTGTGTAGGCGGGCCTGGGTGGCTCAGTCAGTTAAATGTCTGCCTTTGGCTCAGGTCATGAGTCCAGGGTCCTGGGATGGAGTCTCAGGTCCGGGCTCCCTACTCGGAGAGGAGTCGGCTTCTCTCACTCTCCCTCTGCCCCTCCCCCTACTTGTACTCTCTCTCAAATAAATAAGTAAAAATCTTAAAAAAAATCCTCCTGTAATTTTTAAAAGAAATACTTTATTCTCAGATAAGAAGGTAAATAATGTGATGATGTCAATTTTCCCTAAATTAACCTATACAAAGTAATCTCCTCTAAGGATTAAATTCATCTGAGAGAAAAAGGAAACAGCCAATCGAGTACTAAGTGGTATTGTCCCACCAAACATTGCAATATATTCTAAACCTATATTATTAGGGAATATAGAGACACATCAATGAGATAGAACAGAATGTTTAAGAACTCTAAATATATTAAAAAAAGAACTCTAAATATATGTGGCATTTAATATGTGATAAAAAGTGACATTATAAAGCAGTGGGAAAAAGTTAGATAATTTTTTTTAATGGCACTGAGACAGCTGGCTAGCCATGTAAGGTGGGTAAAAGGCAAGATCTCTACTTCATTTCTCACCCAAAAATAAATTCCAGATGGAGCCATCATTAAAAATAAGACAAAAGAAAAAAAAAAAAAAGGAACCATAATTGCACTAAGTGAAAACAGAGTGAGTATTCTTATGATTTTGGAGTGGGGAAAGGCTGTTTTCTTAATCATGTTTATAAAAAAAAAATCAGAAGCCTTTATGAAAAAAGACTGATCAACCGGATCATATAAAATAAGCACAATTTTCTATTTAATATCAAAACTGTGTAAATATGGTGAAAGTAACTAATCAAATGGTATAGACCAAGGAATAATGTAATTCACATAAAAGGCTTTTACTCGCAGACATTTATGAAAGGAACACATCAAAGAAAAAGTGGGCAAATGATGTGGGGAGGTAAATCACACCAGTAACAATACAAATTGCATAAAAAAAAAGCATTACTAGTCATTTTCTTGCTTGCAAACAACAGAAACTGACATGGGTTAATTTCAGCAGTAAAGGAACTTCTAGGCAGCCTATGGGGCTGGCTGCCAGAGAAACAGGCTTGGGCAGAAACGCAGAGAGGCAGACACCAGTAAGAACTTGCCACTGGACCCTCTCTGCCATCGCAGGCCCTGCCCCCACTTCCTCTCTGCTGAATATAGAGCTGCTAGAGTCACTAAGTTGCTGTGTTGTCTCCCACTAACCTTGCCTTACTACTTTCCGAGCCGAGGCCCCAGTGGGAGCATCTGATTGCCCTTGCTTAGGTCACCTTCCCGGGCTATGCCGTCCTGGTTTTGTAAAGGGAAGACCTGCTCCCCAGCTCCTGCCCATTTTTCACAGTGGCTTGAGCTGTCCTGTCTAATTCAGGATCCTTTCCAAATAGAAAGTCTGTTTAGATGCCGGATAGCTGAAGACACGGCACACGGTGTTCGACTTCATTCCTACCAATACAAGCACATAACATGACATCTTCCGTTCATTGAATTTGCCAGGGTGAAAAAGACTGAAAACCTCAACACTGTCTTGGGATTGGAAAAAGCGTGTCCCCTCGTTCACTGTTGGCAGGAGAAAGCCTTTCTGGAGGTCGGCTTGACGACAGGTGTCAAAATATGACATGTGCATACCCTTTGATTGGAGGTGTCAATTTAAGGAGATAATTACTTGCAGGGATGGACCAAGTTTGGATCATGACGATTACTCACTGCATTGCTCCTTCTAATTTGTGTTTCTCTGGTGCAGCGGGGGTGAGGGGTGGGCACAGAGAGGGACGGTGGAAGATTTACTATAGAATGTTGTTTGGGGTGGGTCTTAAAAAAAGACCATCTGGGTGCTCCAATTAGAATTCTTTCCCAACCCTGTTCTGGCCAAACTGGGGTAGGTTGGCTTTGGAGCCCCACGGGGACCCATAAACATGGAATGGTGGGAGGGGCCAGATTGGGAAGGGGGTCATGTGTCCCACCAAGGAGGTCCCATGTTGTTTAGATATATTGCTGCCAAATAATCAATATGCTATAATGATGGCTACCTCACTAAGTAGCCAATAACGAATAAGATGAGCCCCTGCTGGATTGAAGCCTACCCTGCAGGGCTGGCGACAGGTTGTAAGCCGACTTCCACTATGGTAACATTAGCATCAAGACTGAGAGGTGCCAAGAGAGCCGCAGAAGAGAGAAGGAGGGGGTAGCTAAGTGAAGAGGCTCGAGGAAAGCTGTTTGGGACAGAGGACACAGCTGAGCAAAGGCCCCCATGTCTAGATCAAATTGCCTAAGGGTGTGGAGGGAAGATGGAGACTTTCCATAAGTGCTGGGGGCTGGAGGGCAACTCTAGTGCGAGCAGATCAGAGAGAACTGTAGTTCAGTGGACTCAGTGGAAACCACCCTCAGGATTATAGCTAAACTACACTGATTACATTTTGAATTTCAGCTCCATGCTAGTGGGAAAAGGAGAAGTGACAACTGGGCGAGGGGAAGGGGCAGTGTTCAATGGCGGTAAGCCTGAGCTTACCTGTCTAGTGGTGCTAAGCCAAGGAAGTCAGATCTGGTGATGGGCTCAGCCCTAATTTCTTTGAAGCACATGATGAACTAGGATTCCATGTGGATCCCTTAAACTGGACAGGAGGGCTTGGGCATTGGGTTATATTCAGGCTAAGGCTCTA
>CM052805.1:15285413-15303633 GCA_028533885.1 Nasua narica | reverse complement strand
AATGAAGCAGCATGGGAAAACTCATTGAGGGCTAACTTCTAAGTCCATTTGACATTTAGGGAGACCACAGCCCCAGGACCCTTCCCACCACCTGAAAAGAATCAAGCAAGCAAACTTGTAACATAATGGCTGGGTATTATGATAAAAGTGTTGTCAAAGTGCTTGAAATTCCACTAAAAGCTATTCCTTTCTTTTGTCCCTCCCTCACCCATGCTTTTCATATTGGAAAAAAACCTCAAATATGACTGCAAAGGTTGAGGGACATTGCATTCACACTAAAGTATGAATGATCAGATTGCTTTCTTCGTAGTGTCTAGATAAGTTCAAGATGAAATGAAGAATGGATATCTTGACTAGAAGGTGGGAATGTAGGTGATTTGGGAGGCACAGCACCTTGGATGGGGCGGGGGGGGGGGGTGCCGGGGAGGGAGGTGGTCACCATAAAGGCCCTGTTTACTTGAGGTTGGAGACTCTGGCAGAGACATTTACTCTGAAATGGGGTGTAAGGTGGGGTTTATGTTTTAAAAAGGCGAAGGGCTCTCCCTTCTGATTTCTCCCTTATGTAGTAACCAGGACTCAGGGTAAAGGTCAGCGAAGGACAATCTATAGAGAAGAGTTCACAGACCAGTTGATTTTGAGCTGAAGGCAGCCCAAAGATGCACCATTTCTTTTTAGTTGAACCAACATTTAAAAACAGGATTCCCAAATTCTCTTTAAAAGGTTAGATGATCTGAGCCCTCATTTTTGCATGGAAACAACCTGATCAGCTGAGTGGCAGCTACCTCCTTTAGAAAGATGATTTGCAGTTTGGTGTGTTCCCCACTATTCCTTATATTCTCCCCAACAGAGTCAAGTCACTTGAAGTATTAATTGATCAATACCATGATTGAAACACCATGATTCTTTACTCACTGATATGACTTATCTTGGTCCCTGTGATATTTGTGGGTCTGTGACCTTTCGTTTAGAGGTCAAGTCTTGGGGCTTTGAAACAAACTTGGGTTTGAAATGGATACATTGTACCAATCTTAAAGGCACTGAATTGAAAATTAAAGGAAATATTGAATGCTTAGCACAATACTTGAAACAAAGCAGCTATTATCAGCATCTGCGAGTGGAAAATGCAAGGGGGCAGGCAAAAACCGTGTTAATTTCATTCTTTATCATATTCCCAGCACCTAGCAGTGCCTGACATACAGGAGAAAATATTTGTTGAATGAATGAATGATGGTAGAGCCCAGCGGGGATTTAAAGGTAGAGCTGCAAAGTAAGGTAATTCTGATTATACCGTTTCACTGCAAGCCCAAGGTGCCACCTGGAAGACAAGCCTGCCGGGACGTGCCAGACTCTGTGATGGCGTTCCAGTATGCACACAAGCAGTCTGGGTGCCTCGGGAACCTGGCAGGGTTGGGTCGCTCAGGACTGGTCAGGGCCATGTCCGTCACTTCTTCCAGGGTCTAGTAAGGGGCGGCAACTTGATCTCCGCACCTTCCCAAGGCCTCCGCCCTCAGATCAGAAGACAGAAACCCACCCCTGGGAGTCCATCCCTGGGCACGAGCCCGGCGCTGTCCGCCGCGCCAGGACTGTGCCCACACTAGACATGGCCTCTCTCGGACTTCGCAAAGCTGGACCGCCCGAGAGCCGCCAGTCATCTGGTCGGGCTGGAGGGGCACTTCCATTCCCACAGTCAACATGGCAGCCGCGGCAGCTTCAGCGCCGGGCGGGCGGCGCCGAGAGGCGGGTCACGTGAGCGGCCCAGCTGGGCGGATCGCGCGCGCGCTCCCGCCCGCCCCGCCGGCCGCGGCTTGCTCTCTGGCTCTCTCGGCGGCGCTCTGAGGTGTGTGGGGCGTCGAGCCCCCCGGCCCAGTGAGGCGCGGCGCGGCGGGATGCGGCGGCGGCCGTGGCGGGGCCGCGGGCCGGGTGGGCGGGCTCGGTGATGAGCGTCGGCGGCAGCCGCCATGTCCAAGGTAACGGCGCCGGGGCCCGGGCCGCCGCCACCGGCGGCGGCGGCGGGCGGGAAGGAGAAGCGCTCCTTCAGCAAGCGGCTGTTCCGGAGCGGCCGCGCGGGCGGTGGCGGCGGCGCGGGGGGCCCTACGGGGCCCGGGCCGGCCGCGCCCGCCTCGCCGTCGTCGGCGCGCTCGGTGGGCAGCTTCATGAGCCGCGTCCTCAAGACGCTCTCCACGCTCTCGCACCTTAGCTCCGAGGGCGCCGCCCCGGACCGCGGCGGCCTCCGCAGCTGCTTCCCGCCCGGGCCGGCCGCCGCGCCCACGCCGCCGCCGTGCCCGCCGCCGCCGGCCTCGCCCGCGCCGCCCGCCTCCGCCGCCGAGCCGGTGCCCGGGGTGGCCGGGCTCCGGAACCACGGCAACACGTGCTTCATGAACGCCACGCTGCAGTGTCTCAGCAACACCGAGCTCTTCGCCGAGTACCTGGCGCTCGGCCAGTACCGGGCGGGGCGGCCCGAGCCCTCGCCTGACCCCGAGCAGCCTGTGGGCCGCGGCACGCAGGGCCAGGGCGAGGTCACCGAGCAGCTGGCGCACCTGGTGCGGGCCCTCTGGACGCTGGAGTACACCCCGCAGCATAGCCGCGACTTCAAGGTGAGCCCCGCCGCGTCCCCACCCCCGGGAGGGGCCCTGCACCGCGCGTCCCTGGGGTACTGGCTCCCGAAGTCTTGCATTCCTTCTTTCCCGGCGGTGCGGCGGGCTAACTAGCGCCCGGGTGTAAGGGGGTGTGGGCCCCGAGTCTGGGACCGAAACCCGCTGATTGTAAGGGAGACACACCCGTTTATTCAGTGTAGTTATTGGCTTCTTTTGTGCCTGGCCCTGTGATGGGTCCTGGAGGGCTATGACAATGAACAAGACCGGCTGTCTTCACGGAACTTACATTCTTGGTGATGGGAGTGTTGAGCCTGGCTTCAAATCCTCATTCTGCCACTTACTAGCAGTGTGACCTCAGGCAGGTTACTCAACCTCTCTCTGCCAGTTTTCGTCATCTTGTACCCATGTCATAGGTGGTTGTGAGCAGCAAACAGGTTGATATGTTAGGTTGAACCCAATTAGGTGACCCCATTTTTGACTCTTTTTGACTTACAGGTTGGCACTTTTAAAGGGTTCAACCTGGTATGTAAATCGCTTCCGTTGTACATAGTACCAGGTGTGTTTGCTGCGTTAATGTTTTTATTATTAAAGATTTCAGAAAGGTAAGAAGGTAACATCAGATAGGGGTTCCAAGGGGGTAAAATACGGTGATGTGATTGATGTGCAGGCAGGCTACTTTAAATGGGGAGGGGGCAGGGTTAGGGTGACCTCTTGGAAGAGGTGACATTTGAACTGAGACTTAAGTAGCCAGGGAGAACCAGCCTTGAGGAATCACGGGGAATTGCTTCCCAGGTGTAAGTAAAGTGTGAAAGCCCGTGAGTCTGATGCGCCTTAACAGTGTAGCTCTGGGATCCCCAAAGGGCCATATAGTAAATGGTCAAGATGCAAACTCAAGGCTATTATGTAGGTACTTATATAACAAGAGGAAACGAATTTCCACAAATTTCTCATTGACTAAAATAAAAATGAGTACAGTACTTTGTAATACAGGTCTACTAATGAGAGGAATGGGATTCTTTTTTGGGAAGGGATAACATTTAGCTTAATTGGAGTTCAAAATTAGTGTTCCCTGTCATCAAATTGATTACAAATATTTGGAGCACCTGGGTGGCTCAGTCATTAACGTCTGCCTTCAGCTCAGGTCTTGATCCCAGGGTCTTGGGATCGAGCCCCTCGTGTTCCCTGGAGTTCAAAATTAGTGTTCCCTGTCATCAAATTGATTACAAATATTTGGAGCGCCTGGGTGGCTCAGTCATTAACTTCTGCCTTCGGCTCAGGTCATGATCCAAGGGTCCTGGGATCGAGCCCCTCATTGGGCTCCCTGCTCGGCAAGAAGCCCGCTTCTCCCTCTCATGCCTCCCCTGCTTATGTTCCCTCTCTCGCTGTCTTTCTGGCAAATAAGCAAATAAAATCTTTAAAAACAAAACAAAAAATATTTATCTCTACAAACCCTTCTTAGCTCAGGTCTTAGCCATACAGAAACAGGCAGTGGGCTAGATATGGCCTTTGGGTCCTTGTTTGCTCTCTTTAGGTGCCGTTGGAATTCAGATGAGAGCTTGGTGGTGGGCTGGGCCGGGCCAGATTGTGTAGGACCATTTAGGCTGCGCTAGGGAAATGGACTCTTATTCTGGGCAAAAAAAAGGGGAAGATGATTTGAGATTAGATGAGGGATACTTTGAGGTGGGACATGGATATGGCGTTAAATAGAATGATATCACATGGTGAGAAAGTTAATTCCTTTTCCATTCTGTTTGTCCTGATTATGCCCAAGAAAAGGTCTTTTGGTGGTAGCCTGACTTTAACACCTCATGCTCACTCCTCTACCTTTTTTTTTCTTTTTTTAACAGAACAAGCTTTAAGTTTAGAGGCCTCAGCAGGTAGCAGTAGCTAGGATTTAATAAGGTTGTGTTTGCTTTTACATTTGTCTTCTATTGGTGGCAAATGGTACTGGTTTTCCATAGATGCTGTGAAATTTCTTTTAAAATTTATATAAGTAAAATGATTTTAGTAAAATACAAAATGATAATCTTGAGAATTCAGCACTTGGTTGAGGACCTACCTTGTTGAGGAATAATACTGCCTGAGCATATCTGTCCCCTTTTAATACATTTCATTTGTATTTATTAATGTTCTGTTTTTCTCAAAAAGAAAAAGTGATTTGCTGTTTGATCTTGGAAATTTGAGTGGAAGTACTGGACTGGGATAGGGACTGGAAAAAAAAAATGAGATCCATGTCAGAGATCTCAAAATAAGAAAGTAGGAGAGAATGGCAACCAACCAGCTACTGTAGTTCTTTTTCCTTCTCTTTTTTTCTCAGCTTATAGTTGCCTGCCTATCAGCAGCCACAGCAGTTGCAAACTTTTCAAGGTCAGAGCCCAGTGTTTTAAGTTTGTTTTTCTACTCTTTCCAAAATGTAAAAATCAATTTCTACAGCATTTTTGTATGTGAACATTTCCATTACATTTTAAGAGTTTTTTTTTTTTTTAATCCATTAAAAAGCTGTGAACAGAAATGGGTCAATAATTCTACAAGTGTAAATACTGATTTATAAGCATGCTTTGGCAAAGTTGAACAGATTCTTCGAGGTCCTATTTTTAAAACATATAATCTTTTGAACCTTAGTAGCTTTCACATTGCATTCATTCACTCACTTCCCATTTATTGACGGTTTACTCCATCAGTTAGGAATGCATTCAGCACAAGAAAGAGGAAGCCCTAATGATGATGTCTTAAGCAATAAAGATGTTGAATCGACTCACACAATAAGTCTGGAGATATATATTCTAATGTGCACAATGGCTTAAAAGGCCTGATAAGGACTCAGACCATTTCTGTGTTTCTGCTCTGTTGTCCTGGGCTATTTTGTCCCTATTACATCTTTGGCTTTTTATCCTTAGTGTATGTCAAGGTGAGAAGCCACTGGGAAAATAAAAGTTCTTCCATAAGCACCCCCTCAGCAGTTTCTGTGACATCTCATTGACTCAAAACCATGTCAGTTGACCACCTCTGGCTGCCATGGAGGCTGGAAGGTGGACATTTGGGTTTCCCTTCCTAAAGGAGGGATTTGCCTCAGAGGCAGCCTGCCAAACTGTGAGGCACTTCGATTTTGGGGGTACTCTGTACCTGCCTGTGAAGAACTGAGTCCAGTAAGACCTGGTGTGTCCCCCAGGACATCACTTCTTACAGTTAATGTGCACATATTTGGGTGGGCGTCTTGTTACTAAGCTGTTTTGGATTTGGTGGAGCTGGGGTGGGGTCTGAGATTCTGCGTTTCTATCTCGCTCCCAGGTAATGCTGATGCTGCAGGTCTGCGGAACACTCTTGGTCCAGGGAACGAGTAAAGCATCGCAGCCCAGTGATCTGCAGGATGAATAGAAAGTAGCTAGGCAGAGAAGGGGTGGAGGTGGCATGAAAGGGCCTGTGATTTGGGGGGAACAGTGAGACATTTGGTGGCTGGTTACACCATGGAGAACAATGGGGGTGCAGAAAGTTTGGAAGAAGTGTGTTATAAGTGGAGTGTGAATGGCTTTGGAGGCTGTGTTGGTTTGGACATTATCCTGTGGAAGCTGAAAATCCAGGCCTGATTCTTAAGCAGGAAAGTGAAAGGATCAGACTACTTCTCCTTTTTTGCCCCTGAATTAGGTAAGTCTGGTGGCACTGTGGAGGATTACTTTTTTACCCCCAAAATGTTTTATTACAGCCAAATTTGATGGGCATTATTTTGAGCATAAGGAAAGTTGAGTTCAACACCAAGAAGGTGGATGTGAGGCAAACCTGTTACCACAGCCCCTTGCCTGTTTGTGGCAGATATTGATGTTCAATGCAGGTACTCTTTTCTTGAGCTCACATTCAGCCTCGGAATCCTGCTCAGTTCTGAGCTCCAGTGAGCCACTATCAGTTGATTAGAGTTGGCAGAGAAGATAAAACCAATTTCCCATCTTGAAAGTTTGCCTTGAGGTCTCGAAAAGCACTTAGTATGTCTCTGAGTGTGCTTTTATCGCTTTAAAAGTTCCTTAAGTTACTAATGATTTTCTTTGTAAGTTTTCCAATTAGAATTCTTTCTCGAGGGGCCCCTGAGTGGCTCAGTGGGTTAAGCCTCTACCTTTGGCTCAGGTCATGATCTCAGAGTCCTGGGATCAAGCCCCACATCGGGCTCTCTGCTCAGCAGGGAGCCTGCTTCCTCCTCTCTCTCCGCCTGCTTCTCTGCCTACTTGTGATCTCTCTCTCTCTGTATCAAATAAATAAATAAAATCTTTAAAAAAAAAAAAAGAATTCTTTCTCGATTTCTAACCACTTTGATTTATGTGAGCTTTAGGAACTTGCCAGGTAAACGGATTTTTGGTTTTGGATGAGCTAGATGGTTGTTAAGGTAGGATGTTCATTTCCCAGAATGAAGTGGATTGACTGGCCCAACCTTAGTATGCTTTAAGAAATTTCTCTGGCTGTCACTTCTCTTTTTAAGCAGGTATTTTTCTCCTCTTTGAGCAGGGTTTTCAACCAGGGCTCTTTTGCCTGGTTCCCCAACCCCTTTATTCCTGGGTGCATTTGGCCTGTTTGGAGACCTACTTGGTTGACACAACTGGGTTGGGGGTGCTATGGGCTCTGCTCCACTCAGTGAGGGGTTATCCAGCCCAAAATGTTGGTAAAGCTAAGATTGAGAAACATTCCACTGGAGGAATGTTTTGAGCCTCCTTAGGGTGTTTTTCTTACTAACCCAGACTTTTGAAGGTTGCCTCATTACTTTTTCTCCTCTTTGTGTATGTGTTTGCGGCAGCACTAAGATACAATTTGGACTTCACTGGCAGGTCCTTGGATCACTGTCCTAGTAAAACAATGAGAGAAAATAAATCATTCTGAAATCCAAATATGCAATATGCTGTTTTTAGAGGAAATGAACTTATTGCCTAGCTAGTAGAATACTAGCTTGCACGCTTGCAGGTTCATATAGATGCTGATATCTAGTGCTCAGTGCCCTTTTGCAGTCAGTAAAAAGATGGGTGATCATGTCAAGTAACAAAGATACGTTTTAAAGCAGCAGTTTTCAAACTGTGCTCCCAAAGAACAACTAGAACAGAGTGATCTTCTGATAAAAGAACTGTGGGGAGTCCTTCCAAATTTGCAGTAAAACAAAAAATAATTGATGAATAGAAATTTCTCTTCCATATTTTTCCCCTTGAACTGTGTGGTGCTCAGTGGTGCTTGCTTCCTTGCTTATTTATTTATTTATTCATTCATTCATTCATTTGGTGGTGCTTTTTTATTAGTGAGAGTTCTCAGGTTACAAAGGGAATAAATGTATAAATGAGTAGTGGCAGACAAGCTAGCTGTCAGGTTTATACCGGCTCCATTTCACACCTAACTTTTTCACAGACTCATGTTGAGGGCTCTGATTTTATGTTGTAGACCTGTGGTCTAGGTTTTCCTGGTTTGTGAGAAGATGTTTAGGATATTGGTATGTCACAGAGGTTCCCAGGGAGTACTCAGACTTCGGGGTACCCCCTGAATTCATTTGAGAAGTAGAAAAAAAAATGATGTAGGTCACATTTAGCTTTGTGGCTGGGTATAGAATAGAAAGTATATCTCTTCTGGGTTGGTCAGTTTCCTTGTCCATCAAATGCTTTCACTTTTGTTTCAGTGAAACTCCACATCTCTGGAAGAGAAAGGAGGTAACAGAGTCCTCAAATTTTAGACTTAGAAAGACATGTCGGGGAGATGTGAGTGGCCTCACCTTTTTCTGGATGAAGGGATTGAGGTTCACCTGCTGGCTAGAGACTGAGGGAACAGAACCAGAGTTCTTTTTTTTATTACGATTTTTATTTTTGAGAGAGAGCGTGCGCGCGGGGGCACGCATGCGCACGAGCCGGGGTGGGTGCAGAGGGAGAGGCAGGGAGCCTGACGTGGGACTTGATTGATCCCAGAACCCTTGGGATCATGACCCCAGTCGAAGGCAGATACCTAACCGACTGAGCCACCCAGGCACCCAGAACCAGAGTTCTGACTTCACTCTTAGTCACCTGAGGTGACTAAGGTATACACTGAGGTATACACTGGGTCCTGCGCCTGTGATTGCCTTATCTTTACAACCTCTGAAATGACAGTTCTCAACATAAAACATAAAGAGGTGGGGAGATGTGTCAAAATGTGTAATGTTTTTTTCCTCTAAGATTGTGGTGCTGAATCTCTGTCAAAATAAGGTCGGTTGCAGCTAGCTTTATGTACGTGCCATTGCTTCTCAGACTTAGGCGCTTTTGTAAGTCTGTCCTAAAAATAATCCTTTCAGACCACTTAAATACATATATAAACACGCGTATACATCTTTTACATCAAAGGGCATGTGCTCCGCATATAGTTCTGTAACTTGTTTTCCTCTATCCCCCCTTCCCTATGGGTAGCATGACTTGCTTTGTTTTTTTGTTGATACATCTAAACCCACCTCTTTTTAACAGTTGTATAGAAGTCCAACGAAGGGTGTTTAGGTTGTATAAAGTTTTTAATGACAATAGCTAATCCTTCAACATGTACCAAGTCTCCTTTTCTAAAGACTGAATCTTAGAAGTGGCACTTCTGAGTCAAATGGAAGGTGCATTTAAAATGTGGCTACACCTTGCTGGATTGCGCAGCCAAGAGTTGTAGAGGACAGGACTCTGGTGCATGCTAGTGCCTACCCCCCCGACATGTGCTTCCTCCTACAAGACTGCCCTTGTTCATCATTTTTTAAACTTAAAATTGTTTTCTTTGATAGAGTCAGTTTTGTTTGTTTTCTTGGGGATCGTCCTGGCATAGTAGTATGTTTAGGGGTGTCCCTGCCCTCTACCCACTAGATGTTGGTAGTACCCGTCTCCCTACCTTGGTCACGACGATCGAAAATGTCTCCAGATGTTGCCAGATGTTCCCTGGGGGACAAAATTGCCCCAGTTGAGAACCACTGGTTTGGAGAGGGGGAAATAAATGCAGATGAATGAGCTGAGAGGGGGCAGACTGTGGGTGGCCTTGAAAGTCTTTCACAATAGTTTAGCCTTGAGGCTGCAGTCAGTAGTGTTTCAATATAGGCTTGAGCTGTGCGGACACTAATTTGATGAAAAAGAAATGTTTTTGAAAAATTGGTCTGATGATGAGCACAAATGAATCAGATGGAGGAGAAAGTAATTGCAGAAAGAGGGCAGTCATAGGTATGAACGGAGGAAAATGAGGAGGAAGAAAGTGAGTCCAAGGGACATTTTGGGGGACATCATGATGTTATTAGGGAGAGTCCAAGGGATGGAGTAGTAAACACCAAGGTTTCAGACCAGAGGGATGGAGAAAATAATGGGGATTATCAATAGAAATGGAGCAATCAGAAAGGGGAAGTGGTTTGTGGAGCACAAGGGACAGGAAAGATCATGCATTTAAATTGAACGTGTGGGGTCGGCCGTGTGACTTTTAAGAAAGGGAGTCTTGATAGACCGTAGTGCGATCTAATCTATGGTGCGATCTACTACTAGCTATGTAGACTTGGATTCAACCGTGTATTATGTGAGCCATCTCACATAATCGTATTTTTATCATTGGGCAACTTCAAGCAGTGTCTTGGGTGGTCTTTTAAGGAGTCATGTACCCTGTCTGGATTGGAGTGGACTAAATTTATTTCTTTTTCCGTGTCCTTTGTTCCTTTCCTCTGACCTTTGAGCATATATAAAATGTATATTTGAAGCAGACTTGACAGTGTTTGGCAGCTTTATGATTGTGTGAAGGTTGAATAAGAAGGAGGAAATGAAGTTAACTGGAGGTATTAAAACAGGGTGTCTTGGGATGGCCCTGTTGAAGACTGGAAGCACAGAATGGAAAACAGTTCTGGAGGTGGGTGGGAAATTCAGTTTTAGACAGGCCATGTAGTATTTGAACATAAGAGTCCTGGGAAAACTTTTTTAAGTTATATTTGTTGATTGTTGCCATATATCAGGTACTGTGCAAAGTGAATCATTTGAATTTATGGTGACCCATGTAGAAAGCAGCTGCTCTCAGAATTCTCCCTTAAGTCAAGATACAGATGTAATAATACAGGTGCTTGGCCTGATTTACAGATGCTTATCCTGAATTAGTTGTTTTTTGTCTCCCTTTGTGTGGCCCAAAGTTTTTAGTTTGACTCTGCCTCTTTTGTTTTGTTATTAGAGTGTGGTTTGTTGGATTTTTCCTGTCCCTGTCTATACACTTGTCACAGTGAGGGGCTACTAAATAGGGCAGTGTTCACTGTTTGTGTAGTTCTCCACAGCTGTTTCCTATAGTAAAGACTCTGCAAAACAATGACCTCATGGTTTCCACAAAAAAACCTTTTATATATAATGGTGGAAAAGAAATCATTGAAAGCTGAGTGATTTAAAATTCTGTCCTCTGTAGCTTTTTCCTTCAAAAATATTCTTGTTTGCTCTGCTAATTAATCGTTTGTTGGCTGTTCCTCAAATGACCTTTTATGTTTAACAAACAACATTTTGGCAGTTGAGCACATCGAGATATCTTGTCTTTCATCTGACTGTGATCTTTCTCCATTTAGAAATCATTGTTTGATGCCATGGACTGCGCCAGTTCCTAGAGGAATTGGCCAGTCACTGAACATCTGTTGCTTCTTCCCTCCGGTTGTTGAGCTTGGATGGTAGCAAACAGTGTGTCCACAAACAAACAGTTTACGCATTAGAAGATTTCATGGGACTGGTCAGGAAATGCCTTTGTTGCTTCTACTGTAAGAAACCTTTGTAAGCGCATCACCAGCTCAGTAAATTCTTTTAATTCTTGGTATTCTGATCTTTCTTCCCTCCTTCCTTCCCTCCTTCCTTCCTTCCTTTCTTCCTTTCTTCCTTTCTTCCTTTTCTTCCTTCCTTCCTTCCTTTTCTTCCTTCCTTCTTCTGTTTGTTTATTGGTAATCTTTATACCCAACATGGGGCTTGAACTCAACAACCTTGATATCAAGAGTCATGTACTTTTCTAACTGAGCCAGCCAGGTACCCTTGGTATTCTAATCTTTCTTTTTTTAAAAAAAGATTTTATTGGGGCGCCTGGGTGGCTCAGTGGGTTAAAAGCCTCTGCCTTCGGCTCAGGTCATGACCTCAGGGTCCTGGAATCAAGCCCCACATCGGGCTCTCTGCTTGGCAGGGAGCCTGCTTTCCCCTCTCTCTCTGCCTGCTTGTGATCTCTCTCTGTCAAATAAATAAATAAAATCTTTAAAAATAAATAAAATATTTTAAAAATAAATAAATAAATAAATATTTTATTTATTTGACAGAGAGAGAGTGAGCGCATAAGCAGGGGGAGCGGCAGGCAGAGGGAGAGGCAAGTTCTCCGCTGAGCATGGTGCCTAATGCGGGGTGCGATTGCAGAACTCTGGGATCATGACCTGAGCCTAGGTAGATGCTTAGCCAGCTGAGCCACCCAGGCATCCCGGTACTATAATCTTTAAAAGCAAGGCAGAGCTGTCTGATTCTCAGGAGATTTAAGAAACAAAAATCATAATAAAATACCATTTATTTGTGTGGAGCCAGATCATTTACAAAGTCCCTTTGATTCTTGAACAACACTGGTTTGAACTGTTGTGCGTCCACCTATATGCAAAATTAAAAATATATATATATATATATATATATCAAATTTTTTTGGAGGTTTGTGGCAATTAAAAGAAACTTGGGAATGAACTGTGTAGCCTAGAAATATCAAAAAAATTAAGTGGAAGTTAGGTATATCATGAATGCATGAAATATATGTAGATACTAGTCTTAATATTTACTACTATAAAATATACACAAGCCTATTATAAAAATTAAAATTTATCAAGACTTAAGCTCACACAGACTACATGGCATGATTTGTAGTCAAATGTAAACAAGCATAGAGATGCAGTATTAAATCATAACTGCATAAAATTCACTGTAGTACATACTGTACTGCTGTGGGATTTTCATGGACACCTTCTGTTGCTTGTGTGGGGAGCTCGAGTAAGGGGATGCAGACATCCCCTTACAGTGCTGAGTGACACATCATCTCTGTGTGAGCAGTTAGTCTGTCCAATAAGTTGTATATTGCAATAAAAAATGATCACTCGTGGCTGTCACTATTACTAGTTAAGTTTTTGGGGAGTCCAGAGTTACACACAGATTTTTTTTCTCCCCATATATGTTTTATTTTTTCAGTGTTACAAGATTGATTGTTCATGCACCACACCCAGTGCTCCATGCAATATGTGCCCTTCTCAATACCCACCACCAGACTCACCCACCCTACCACCCCCTCCACTCCAAAACCCTCAGTTTGTTGCTCAGAGTCCACAGTCTCTCCTGGTTCATCACCCCCTCTGATTTCCCCCCATTCACCCTTCCCTTCCTTCTCACAATGCCCTCCGTGATTTACACACAGATTTTTGATTGCATAGAGGTCAGTGCCTCTAATTTCCACATTGTTCAAGGGTCATCTGTACATTCATATAAATTTTTTCATGGAATTTTCACTACAGTGCCTCTGAAAGAGGCATTATTATTCCATTTTTGAAATTAGGATATTGAGTTCAGTGCTAGTAAGTAGGAGAGCCTTACTGATTTTTATGAGAATTAAGTAAGAAGATATAAATAAAGGTTTAGTGTAGAAACTTATACTTAGTAACTATTCAGTAAATAGCAGGTGGTGAAAACGAAGGCACCATTCTAAGTGTGGGGCTCCCCATTTCTAAACTCTTTTCCAATGAACAGTTTTTATTGCTGCCAAGTTAATCTTAAAGTTTACCTGTGATTACATTATTTCTCTTCTTAAAAATTGCTTTTACTTTTTCTTTTATATACAACATACAGTATAAATTAATAAGCTTTTCCAGAAAAATGAAGTAAGAAGCATACATAAAACCAGCCGCATTAGAATTTAGACTCGGTAGACATAAAACTATTGTTAATTTGCGCTAAATATTTCTAAATGCCTGCTCTCAGTTTCTGTACTTAGCTGGGCATGGACTGGTGACAAAAAGTTCACAGACGGGCACCTGTCCGTGGATCACATTTTGAGGAGCATTGCTGTAGTGCTTCCCAGTGTCTGATTTTGCCTGTCGTATTCCTGTAATTTCAATTAAAATACTATGTTCCTGGGGCACCTGGGTGGCTCAGTCAGCTAAGCGGCTGCCTTTGGCTCAGGTCATGATCCCAGGGTCCTGTGATTGAGCCCCATGTCGGGCTCCATCCCAGGGTCCTGAGATTGAGCCCCATGTCGGTCTCCCTGCTCAGTGGGAAGCCTGCTTCTCCCACTCCCTTTGCCTGCCACTCTGCCTACTTGTGCTCTCTCTCGATCTCTCTGTCAAATAAATAAATAAAGTCTTTAAAAAAAGGTTCTTTTCCCATATTTCCTGTAAAATGATAGATTTAGAGGCTTAATGAGATTCAGGGTTGAGAGTCTTTTTTTTTTTTTTTATTCCCCATTTCTTTTTTTGGTAGTGTTGTAAACTTTCATCAGGGAGCCTATTAATGTCTGGTTGTGTGTCTTACTACATTAGTAGGCACTGATGATTATTCCTTGATCCATTAGTTTATTAAGGGTTGAAAATGGTGTTATAACTTTAAGATCTTATTAGTTAGAACACTTTTGTAGAGACTCTTGCCCTCATCAGTTATTTGGTTACCCTAAAGTAAATTTGGAGAAGAAGGGCAACATAAATGCTTGAGGTTTTTTCCCCCTTTATTTTTGGTTTTCAGAATAATTTTTTTAAAAAGATTTAACTTATTTATTTGAGAGAGAGAGAGCGAGTGCACACAAGTGGGGGAGCAGGAGAGGAAGAAGCAGGCTCCCTGTAGGGAGCCTGATGAATGGCTTAATCCCAGGATCCTGGGATCATGACCTGAGCTGAAGGCAGATGCTTGATGGACTGAGCCACCCAGGGAACCCTCAAAATAATTCCTTAATTTCCAAATATAGTTAGTGAGTTTTTTTGTTGTAACCGTATGAACTCATGGATTTAAAAGTGTATCCAATGTATTTCAATGTGTACCCAATATTTCGGTTACAGTTATTAACCTTACTGGTGCTCAGATTGTGACATTTTTGGCCAGTAGGAGAAGTTGGTTCCTAAGTCCTTTTGACATGATATTAGTAGTCTGTTGTCACACCAGAATCCCAGGAAGATAGTCCAGTCTCATCTTGCATGTTTCCTGCTGGTATCTGGGATCATTCATTTCTTTAAGGAGCCCTGGTTGCCTTTTATTGGCAAATGGCACTGAGAGGTCACAGTCTGGGCACTAGAGATGCATGTGACGTCTGTGTCTTCTAAGTAGACAGAGCTAGGAAGTATGTAACATCTTTTAAAGAAATAAATCATAAATTCATATTGATACTTCCCTTTCAGGATTTTAGGGTTTTTATTTAACTCATTGATTTTGCATTTGTTTCTCCTTTGTCCTGTGCTGAAAACCCTGTTCCCATTGGTGTAAATTCTCATTTTGCATTATCCCACAATGCACTCATATGTCTCGGGATAATGATCCCAGTACTACCACCAACATACAAGTATTTGAAAAATATTTAAGATTTATTTTCAGGGTTTTTGTTTTTGTTTTTTGCCCGTAGGACGTGGCCTACTAGGCCTGTAGAGTCAAACGGGTATGTTTTAAAGTCATTTGGAATAGTTCTCAGTGTGATTTTGTCACCAATGGGATACTTAGTTAAATTCATTTGTTTCTTTTTGCTTTTGATTTTGAGCTATTGCTTTTTATTTTTTAATTTATTTTTTAAAAGATTTTATTTATTTATTTGACAGAGAGAGAGAGCGTGCAAGAGAGGGAACACAAACAGGGGAATTGGGAGAAAAAGAAGGAGGCTTTCCGCTGAGTAGGGAGCCCGATTCGGGCCTTGATCCCAGGACCCTGGGATCAGGACCTGTGCTGAAGGCAGACACTTAACAACTGAGCCAGCCGGGCGCTGGGAGCGATTGTTTTTTAAAATTTAATTTTGTTTTGTAATTTAAAGAAATGTACAACGTAAGATCTATTCAAAGTCTAGTTTGATCCTGACACTCTATTCTTTCTCCCTAAATTTTATGATTTATTCTTTCATTGTTTTAAAATAAGCAAATTAGTTTTCTCTTGCTTTATGTATGTGTGTATATATATGTGTATTGTGTGTATTCTTATTTTCTTTAGATAAATGGGAGCTCACCATATGGAATTTTCTCCATCTTGCTTTTTCCTATAGCTGACATATGAGTGCTTACCACATGCCCTACATAGTGGATTATTTTATCTATTTCTTATAACAGTGTAAAGTAGATACATGAATTATTATTTCCGTCTCATAGATGAAGAAACCAAGGCATTTCTACTGACTTTTAATTCTGTGAATCTCTAAATTTCCCATAATAACTGGTCCTGTCCTTTGTATGCATGTTTATGAGTGAATGAATGGGCAGAGACCTAATTTCTCTATCTACTTTATTTTGAGCAATCAGGGAGGCAGAGAAACACTTGTATTTGAACTGTAAGGAAGAAGATTCAACCTTTTATTTGGGCCCGGAGCTCTCTATAGCTGGAGAAGAATAAAAGAACTTTTCCTGACCAGAGATGCTCCCGGTAATTATAAAGATACATTAACTTAGAACATTGTTTAATCTTACCCTAAAATAAGAGTCCCTTTTTAGTAGTGTAGTGACAATTTGGTAAATCTCCTTCATTTTAGAGCCTTTATTCCATGAGAGTTAGAATGAACTAGAAATGCTAAAGACAAGTCAAACTCCTTTAAAAGCAGTAGCTCATGGCAAATAGCTACTAGTTAATGATACCAGGATTTTAATAGTGACAGGAAGGAAGGAAAGTAGCCTTATTTCCCTGTAGGTAGGTGAGAGAGAGGAGCATTGGTAGCTTGTTCTCACCTATCCCACGGGAGGAAGGATAAGTTAAGTTGGAGACCTGTTGGCCATTACCCCTTAAGGCTCTGTGTGATGTCGGGCACCTGAGTAGGCTGTTGTAACTGCCCACACCCGCTTCCTAGTGATATCCGATTCTGTCTCAGGCTGTCAGCATCAGAGGATCGTGCTCGGAGGAGGGTGAGGGCAGCCAGGGAGCAGGTCTGCTCCTTCCCCTTTGAAACTCTGAACCCACAAGTTTTGAGCCAAGAGACTGAGCCTTAGTTTCCTTATTTTCCTTTTCATTGCCATCCGAGGCCAGCTTCACAGATCACATTGGTTCCCTTAGTGATGGGAACATTTTAGCAGGAAAACCAACCAGCTGTCGCACACATCCACCAGCCCAGCCTGTAAGAGTAAGCCTGGGACATAGGAAAGGGACTTTGGTAGGAAGAAGACATGGAGGATCCTACAAAAGGCCACTGTAGTCAAGTGCTAGAGAGAAATAATGTTCTGCTTCAAGATTTTCTCTGGGTTTGGCCTTGCAACTCTAATTGTTTTGTAGCTCACCTTTGATGCATGGGTGCTCTAGGTTTGGACCCCTTGAATTGTAGACTCATTTTGAAGGGGTAATATTTAAATTTCCAGTGTTACAGAGCTAGGTGGCTCAACTGAGGCATCTGTCCCCCAGAGGGTACTTTTCAGGGTGATTTATTCTGTGCTCTTGTGTTGTCATCTCATGATCTTTCTGAATAACGCAATATTAACCATTCATCTGATCTTGTGTGGGAGTAAGTCTTTTATGTAAGTTATTTCCTAGATAATTATTTGTTCTTCATGGTCCTTCCTTAGTTTTGTCTTGCTTTATCCAGTTTAGCTTTTTTCGGAGAGCCTATACCCCCTGCTTCCTCATTCCTGTCTTTTGCAGTTTTTAATCTGTTTCTAGTTAAGTAACCAGATAAATACAGTCAGTTCTAAATAAGACTAAATAAACTGAGTTAGGGCCTCAGAGTCTGGCTAAATTAAGAAACGTCAGTGTTTTTCCTTTTTGAAGTCAACTAATTTTTTAAACTTTTTTAAAAATGATTTTATTTATGGGGCTCTTGGGTGGCTCAGTTGGTTAAGCATCTGCCTTCGGTTCAGATCAGGATCTCAGGGTCCTGGGATCGAGCCCGCATCGGGCTCTCTGCTCAGCGGGGAACCTGCTTCTCCCTCTGTGCCCCTATCCTCCACTCATGCTTCTCTCTTTCTCTTTCTCTCAAATAAAATCTTTTAAAAAATAAATAAAATATTTTTATTTATTTAAGAGAGAGAGAGAAGATGAGTGGGGGCAGAGGGACAAGCAGACTCCCCACTGAGCAGGGGACCCCCCCCCCGATACAGGACTTGATCCCCAGACCCTGAGATCATGACCTGAGCTGAAGTCAGATGCTCAACGGACTGAGCTACCCAGGCACCCTAATTTTTTTTAACTTCTTAATGAAGTACAGCATAGATACAGAAAAATGCATACATAGTTAGTGTACAGCTTGGTGAATTATCCTAAAGCAATAACGTATCAACCTGATCACAAAGTGAAACATCACCGGCACTTCAGAAGCTCCTTTGATGGCTCTCTCCCAAGTTCCACTCTCCCCCTCCTCCCTAAGGGAACCATTCTTTTGACCTCTAACACCTCTAACAGGCTTTGCCTGTTAATGAGCTTTATTGTGGGTGAAATAATAAAATGTATATTCTTTTTTTAAAAAATATTTTATTTATTTGACAGAGAGAGAGATCACATGAAGGCAGAGAG
>CM052805.1:15222937-15284913 GCA_028533885.1 Nasua narica | reverse complement strand
GCTAAGCGAAATAAGTCAGTCAGAGAAAGACAATTATCACATGATCGCTCTGATATGAAGAATTTGAGAGGCAGGTCAGGGGGTTATGGGGGGGGGGTGGGGAAGAGAAATGAAACAAGATGGGATGGGGAAGGAGACAAACCATAAGAGACTCCTAAACTCACGAAACAAACTAAGGGTTGCTGGGAGGTGGGAGGGGGGTGGGGATATGGACATTGGGAGGGTATGTGCTATGGCGAATGCTGTGAAATGTGTAAGCCTGATGATTCACAGACCTGTACCCTGGGGTAAATAATACATTATATGTTAATAAAAAATAAAAAATAATAATGCTGCTGTGAACTTTCATGCACACATTTTTGTGTGGACATATGTTTTCATTTCTTTTGGGTATATGCCTAGGAGTGGAATTGCTGGGTCATATTGTGACTCCATGTTTAACTTTTTAAGCAATTGCCCAACTGTTTTTCTCAGTGGCTGCACCATTATATATTCCCATCAGCAATGCATGAAGGTTCCAGTTTCTCTGCATTCTTGTCAACACTTGTTATTGTCTCTTTTATTAAAGGCATCCTAGCGGGTGTGAAGTGGTATCTCATTGTAGTTTGTTTTTTTAAGTGGCATCTTTTCTTTTAAATAAACTCTATCCCTGACATGGGGCTTGAAATTACAGTCTTCGAGGTTGAGTCATATGCTCCACTTACTGAGCCAGCCAGGCACCCTTCATTGTTGTTTTGATTTGCATTAAGTATATATTCTTTTGTGTCTGGATTCTTTCGCTAAAGTTCATTATGAGATGACGTCTATTTTGATAAGAATATTATCTAAGTTAATGTGGAAAACTTAGAAAATATGTAAAAGTTGAAAGAGGAAAATCGAAAATTACTTATTTCGATTGGCATATTACTTTCTTGCTTTTTCTCCCTTCTCTGTGTGTCTTAACATAATTGGTATCAAACTGTATATACAGTTTTGCATTATGTGATTTTTATTTCATACTGTATTATGATTAATATTTGTCACAAAAACTTTTCAGATCCTTCTTTGAAGGTATATGATGATCTATTTGGGGATGGTTTCTGGTTGTGATATTTTGTACATATATCTTTTTAGGAGCAGAAAATGGTTATTATTCATTACATATATGAATTCTTAAAATCAGTAAGAAAACTCCAGTTACTTTTTATTATTTCTTTAGGATACATAGAAGTGAAATTCCTGGTTCAGTGGCTCTCTATTTTGAAGATCCTTAAGTCACCTTGTTACCCTTATTTTATGGGATTGTGCCATTAGCAGTGTGCAAGAATGTCTGTTGTACCCCACTGTTGCAAAATAGAAATCTTGGCACCCATTAGTGGAAAGTAGCATTTTACTGTTCTAATCTGCATGTCTTTGATAACTAGTGAGGTAGGACAGCTTCATCCGTTCTTTACAGTGGAAGCATACCCATATGATAGTAACATTTTGATAGCTTAGGGAATTGATTGCCCTGTTTTGATTTCACAGGCTTCCCTTTGTTTTCTGTGTATTCACACACTCTTCCATTTAGCCTTCACCTTCTACAGGCAGATGACCAAGGCCTGAACCAACTAGAATTGGTCAGGTCAGACCAGGCTGAGGCTGGGAAGGTTTTGAATTGTAGTTTGCTAGGAAAAGCCTGGAGCCAGGATGAGCGCCTCGTGCTGGTTTTTATGCGATCTGATTTTCATGGTGAGGGTTGAAATGACTGGTGGAGGCCAGGGGTGATTTGGAGACCATACCTGTGTGCGACTCAGGAGTCAGCCTGGCTTGACTGTCAGGCACATGGTGTTGGGTGTGGGGAAGCGGATATGCCAGGCCCAGGACTTTGAAAGCATCTTCACCCAGCTAAGATTTATTAGGTTTATGGCATTCCAGGTTTTTGGCAATAGGAACACATCATTTGTAGTGGAACTTACTGGATCTGCTTATGAATGCTACCTCTTGGTTACTACTAGTTGATGTTTCAGTTATCAAAATGCAGTAGCAATAATGCTTCGAAGCAAGATTGTTTCCAGAATATTTTGGATCCCTTTATAAAATTGGCTGTTTGGCCAGAAACATTTTAGATCTGTTTATTGTCAAATACTAGTATATGCAGAATCAAGAGGATGCATACTTTGTTTCTTTGTGTATAATCACATACACACACACACAGATTTAGGAGAAATATATGCATGTTTGGCTTTGGGATAGCTCAAGGCTTGATCTCATGTATCCCCCACTGCTTGGCTTTCTCGGCCTGTTCCGCCTGCAATGGTGTATAGGTCACTTCACGTCCACCCCAAAGAGCAGTACCACTCAACCAAGTACTTTGGCCGCTGTGCCAGTGAGTAGTGCCACATGTTAACTTTATAAGCCAACCCTGTGTTCCTCCTATGCTTTGGTCCACTTGATCAGGAAGCTGACCCTGGGTTTTTTCCTCTTCCTTGTTGCTTCCTAACAAGCAAGTGTTACCTCCTACTTGGCAAGACAGGGTGGCTTAAAAAGGTCCCTGGTAGGTGTCTGTAAACATAAATTCTTTTTTTCTGTCTCTCTTTACCCCATTTTTCTTTGATACTAGCTGTAGTCCTTTTTTTTTTTTTAAGATTTTATTTATTTATTTGACAGAGAGAAAGAGATCACAAGTAGGCAGAGAAAGAGGGAAGCAGGCTCCCTGCTGACCAGGACCCTGGTAAAATGACCTGAGCCGAAGGCAGAGGCTTTTACCCACTGAGCCACCCAGGCGCCCCAGCTGCAGTCCCTTTTTTCTTCCAGTTATAAGAGTCAAAGATTGGTATAAGTTTGGGTTCAGGATTACTATAGGCAGAAAACTTTGGTCTGAGCTCCTTAGATCTGTCTAGCAGAGGAAAAAAGTTCTCAGCATTGTGCAGTCCAACTCACTAGGATTTGGGGCCAAAAATAAGGTACATTTCTTTGTTTTGCCAGCCCCATCTTCTGTGCAGAAGGTTTGGGTTCCCTGACCAGTATAGTAGGGTGGTGTGCTCTCATGAGATCCCCTTTCGTACCCCTGGTCATTGTTACAACAAATTCATTTTAAAAAATGTGGAAAATATGGAAACGTATAAAGAAGAAAGGGATAACTCACCTAAAACTTGCCACAATGACTGTTAATGTTTCAGTATATATTTAGAAGGATAAAAGACAAAAAGGTCTTTAAAAAAAAAGTTTCGGGGCGCCTGGGTGGCTCAGTTGTTGATCTGCCTACTTGTGATCTCTCTCTCTCTCTCAAATAAATAAAATATTTTTTAAAAAGTTTCAGATTATGTTCATATGTAGTTTTGCTTCTTTCCACTTAATTGTATTGTGTATTAATTTCTCCATGTTTTCTAAAACTTAAACATTTGTTCCATGGTAGGAATATATAATTATCTGATAGATATATCTATCAATCAGTCTTTTTTTTTTTAAGATTTTATTTATTTATCAAAGAGAGAGGGTGAGCACAAGCAGGAAGAGAGTCAGGCAGAGGGAGAAGCAGGCTCCCTGCTGAGCAAGGATCCTGATGTGGGACTTGATCCCGGGACTCCAGGATCATGACCTGAGCCAAAGGCAGACACTTAACCCACTGAGCCACCCAGGCGTCCCTAATTTTGTAGATATGTAGATGGTTTTTCTGTTTTGACTTTTTTTTTAAATGAAAGATCTTTATTAAATAATAATTCATGAATAAAGCAGCATCCCATCTAGCAAGGGACTCCAAGATCTCTGTTTTAACTTTTAACTGTTGAAGATTATTACATTCCCAGTGAGGCCTTTCAGCTAAATCAGAACTGAATGTTTGCTTTTTTTGACTGTGTCAGTCAGGTTTTTCTCCTTTTAAAAAGCTTATTTTAGGGGCGCCTGGGTGGCTCAGTTGCTAAACTTCTTTCTGCCTTCGGCTCAGGTCATGATCTCGGGGTCCTGGGATCGAGCCCCGCATTGGGCTCCCTGCTTGGCGGGAATCCTGCTTCTCCCTCTCCCACTCCTCCTGCTTGTGTTTCCTCTCTCGCTGTCTCTCTATATGTCAGATAAATAAAATCTTATTTTATTATAATTGGGAAAAATCTTAGACTGTGTTGGATAATGACAGAGAGACTGAAAAGAAGATACTCTTGAGTTACTTAAGTTATTTGATTAGATACATTAACACATTTTGGTGACCTGAACTGACTTTAACCTTGAGTCAGGGAGGCTTGACCACGTGGAGTGTGCTGGGAAGGATGGACGGGATGGGAGTTCAGGGCCACCAGCAGAGCAGCTTGAGCATTGTAAGGTGAGGAGCACCCCCCTTGACATTTGCCGATGAGAGACAGATGTAGTTCTCCAGAGCCAGATTGTTGTCTCTGTCTTGTTTGCTTTCTCCAGCATCCTGGTATACTCAGGCGGGACGTAGTTCTTCTTATACTGCAACTTGATCTTCCGACATAGTCCAAATGCCTCTGTACTCCTCAAATAATAACATCTCAATTAGATAAACTCCATTGTTTTTGTTTCTGGGCCATATTTCAGTCATAGGAAAAAATGTAAATTAAAACAAAACACTCATTAACAAGGATTTATTTAAAAGCAAATAAGCTCCCAAGAAGCCTCAGGCATCTCCAACACATGTTTTATGTCCACATTGAGAAGTGACATTCCAAATGATCAAGCATTCTATGATCCTGAGTCATGTAAGGGGAAAAAAAGCATTTATTGAAGGATTTTGGTTAAAAAATTTTTTAAGGCTTTTTTTTTTTAAGAGCAATTTTTTTTTAAAGATTTTATTTATTCGACAGAGAGCTAGAGAGCACAAGTAGGCAGAGCAGCAGACAGGGAGAGGGAGAAGCAGGCTGTCCGCTGCGCAGGGAGCCTGATGTGGGGCTCGATCCCTGGACCCCGAGATCATGACCTGAGCCAAATGCAGACTCTTAACTGACTGAGCCACCCAGGCACTCCAAGGCTGTTTTAATCAGAGGAGGTTGAAGAATAGTGGTAACTTTGGGCAAGTTATTTGACTCTTCTGAGCTCAAGTTTTTTTGTCTGGAAATGATGATAATACTTAACAACATAGGGAACTTTGGGGGGTTAATTTTACAGGAAATAACACCTATAAACAGTATAATGCCTGATACATTATAAACACTAATTATTAGCTGTGATTATTGTTACTGTTTGTTTCAAGTATTGTTTTTGCTAGGTGTTGGGGAAATAATATTGAACAAGACATTCCGAAACACTGTCTGATGGTGGAGGCAGATAAGAGGTTATGTGTTTTGGTGATATGAATAAGATACAGTGTAATAAACAATACAATATAGTTATGATAAAAGAGCAACCCATGAGTTTTAATGCTTTTGGAAGTGAAACTTCAGAGCTTTTCCAATGTGGCCATGTTCTTTCTGTCTTGGTTTCACATTAGAAAGAGAATTTTTTTTTTTTTAATTATACTTGAAAAAGGTTAACAATGATCAGGTCCCACTATAGATAATAAAATCAGCATCTCTAGGCTACTCCCACTTTGTGGTTTTTGTTTTTTTTTTAATTTCCCTAGATGATTCTATGTGCAACCAAGCGTTAAGAGACAATGCTTTAAATATTTTTTCTTTCTCTATGACATTTTCCAGGATTATATAAATAATTCCTTTCTTTTTTCTTGACTTTTGAAACTTAAATAATATGAGCTGTGTAGAATTTTAGAATTTTTAAAATGCTTTTCTAAAACTGTTTTTTTATGAAAATGCTTTTATAGAGTTTGTAAAATAAATCTCATTAAAGCTTCCTAGCAGTTCTTTTAGAAAAGTATTCTCATCCCCATTTTGTAGAAAAGATAGCCGATGCTCGGAGAAAACACACATGAAATAAAAGGTGGTGGAAAGAGTATTAGAATCCAGGTATTCTGAATCCAGTCTTTTTGTTGCATTTCTAGTAGAAACTTCAACCACTGTTTACATACTTGGGGGGTCTTCTCTTGCTGCTGTATTTTCTACCTATATAGCTTTATGATCTGTGGTAAAATCTTTGTTCATTGTTGTCTGGCTGAACCACTTTGGGGTAAATTCCTTTTTGTATTTCTCCCTTTCATCCTGGCTCTAATGCTCTTGACCCTACTTCCACCTTAGTTGTAATTTTTTGAAATGCAGTAACTATTTCTCAACACTCTTACTAAAACTTTCTCTTTTATATAAGACAAATACCCTTTCCTAATCTCTCTTTCAGCAATGAGTCCCTGCCACCAAGTCTTTCTGCAAGTTCGTTTAATATCCAGGTCTACTCTGCGAACAATGCAAATATCCCTTGCTGTCCACGTCTGTTTAGTTCCTGAGTTTGGATCATGAGAACTTGAATACAAGGGACACCTCTACTTGAGTTACTCATGTTAGGTCCTTCTGTGATAACTCCTTTTCCCCTGTGGCCAAATGTGAACACATGAACAGGCTATGTGTGGCACTCTCTACTATTCTCATTGAGTTGTCTTTCCAACTTAGATGGAAGCTCCTTTCCCGTTGTCTCCTTTCTTTTTTCTCTCCTCTCCCACCCAGCTCGCAGCTTCCTTCTACCAAGGAAGGAGAGTGAGGGAGTGCATTTGAGGGATGGGAGTGGAGGGTGTTCCACTCATAGGACAAGTATGTGTGAAAGTCTGAAAGCCTTACAGTCTCTTTCAAGGGCCCGTTGTTGCCACGGCTGGCTAATAACAAGGGTGTCTCAGCCTTGCTTGTGTTATGTGAAGACTTCCTCACCAGAGGTGAAGGTGAGGAGGCAAGAATGGATAAAAGACTCAGAGAACCCTGTTTGAGCATGGCTGCTTTCTGTACCCTGGTACGGAACACTGTTGAATGGACTCTTTCTCTGTCGCTGTTTTTCATGGGTCATACCTGGTTTTACAGTATTTATCCATTTGTACCAATTTCATCCCTTATGTTTTAGTTAAGTATTCTTCATCAACTTAGTAGTTGTCCATAAAGTCAGATTCAAAAGATGAAACTTTTCTCAAGACAAGTGTTATTATTCTGTTCTTTCCAATACAGTCCAGAAACCAAATTTCACTTTTTGATGCCATCTTTGAACTCAGCTGTTCGCATTTCATCTTCCTCTTAAAATTTAAGTGCTGTTGTCCTCTCAAGTTCTCCTTCTTACCCAGAATCACTGGAAATAAATTCTGCGTTTCTTCCGGCAGAATCATGGAATCAAGGAAAGTGGGTGATAATTTGGTTTGGTGAGTTTGGGCAAGCTACCTTTCCCCCGAGAGAATAACGCAGCTCCTGATCGAATCAATACCGCCATGTCCATTCCCTGTTGGAGGAGATCATCAATAGCCATTGCTTTGTTTTCTTCTTCCTGGAATTGGGTAGAGTGTCTTGAGCCAGTTTCTGTCTTTTCCCTGGAGCCCGGGATTCTGCTGCTTCTGTATAAGGGTGCTACGGAAAGAAAGAAAACCTCATATCTAATATTACCATGCCAGTTGGATAGACTTCATTCTTTTTCTTTTCAGGGCCATGCTTCCAACTCTTTTTTTTTTTTTTTTTTAATTCTTTTTTCTTTATAAGGGGAAAAAAAGTTCTCTGTAGATCTAGGCCTTAAGATTTTATTTGAAGGGTAAAGAGAAGTTTTATGAAATTTGAAAGCTTTACAGATTTGTTTGACTTTTACTTTATTGTTTAGTAACTGGATGTTAAGGATCATCCTAACTAAAGGGAAAATTGGAGTGATAGTCAAATTCATTTATAGTAGGATGTATAGGATTTAAACCAAAAGGTTAATCTTTCAAACAGATACCACACCCACATTTTATAAAATGGATATAAATATGCAAGGTTTATTTTAAGAAGGCTCATATTCTTTTTTTCGTAGATGTGGCAGATTTAAATAATTTCTCAGATTGTAGCAATGCTCCTATTTATAGATGACATATTTCAGTGATAATTTTTTTTTTAAGATTTTATTTATTTATTTGACAGAGATCGCAAGTAGTCAGAGAGGCAGGCAGAGAGAGGGGGAAGCAGGCTCCCTGCTGAGCAGAAATCCTGATTCGGGGCTTGATCCCAGGACCCCGAGATCATGACCTGAGCTGAAGGCAGAGGCTTTAACCCACTGAGCCACCCAGGCGCCCCTATTTCAGTGATAACTAATTACCTTTTTTTATACCACAAAAATATAGAAGGATTGATTTTAAGACATAAATAAAAATAAACTAAGGTTTAATTATGCAAAAAATTATAAAAGGCAAACCAAAACAGTGTCAGATGAGACCCAAAGCCAAAGTCAAATCACTTGATGGGACTCTAGGGGAAGAGCTTGGGGGAAGATTTAGGATGCTAAGAGTGTCATCAATGGCCAATTCAACTGCTTTGCTTTATAAACCAGAAATCACAGATTCCTTGAGTTATCTGAGATAACCAGCTTATGGTTTGTGGCAGAGGCAGAGATTGGGCCCAGGTTTCTTGATTCCCACTGTTTTTTCCTTCATGACTCCCACTATTTTTCTGTCTTCTGTAACATGTGCTAAAAGGTGGTTATTAGATTATTCTATGTTTTGGTAAGAAGTAAAACAAATACTCCCTTGGGTCTCTGCAGTGGGAAAAAGTCACCATTGTAAAGGAGGAAAAAGGGTCAGAAAAAGGAGCCTCTGTGTTTGTGTGTGTTCAGGGAGGTTTCCTGTAAAATGTTCTTTAGTTTGTGATGTAGTGATTTAGGGTGGGGTTGTCCTAGAGCAGTCTTGCCCTAGTTACAGGGGTTGTGGAAGTCCTATTGCCTGTTGAGTCGTGCCCAACAAAAATCTTGTCCAGCAGCCTCTGCACAGCACTTTGTACACAGTGACGGGGGAATAAGTGCTTAGATGAGTTGATGCGATAGTGGCCGGAATCATAAATCAGATTTACTGCAGTCCTGGTAATTGTGTGTCGCCTCCACTCTGACATTTGATGGACACTGTGCTTGAACTGTCTGCTGTGACATGTAACAAAGAGCTTGATGCCCGCTAACTTGTTTCTTAGGAGCATGTGTATGCCGACAGCTCCCCACTCCCATTGGGAGTAAATACAAGAGAGGGTTCCTAGACCAGACACTTGCCATTCTTCAGGCAGTTTGTGTGCCCTACCTGTATGCCATGAGATTTGTCATTAGCCTGCCCTCTTGGCAGCCCTCCTGTGCTTCTTCCCTAAAAGGAACAAGCCAAAACAACTAACAAAAACAAAGATTCTCTGCCTTCCTGTCTATAACTTCCAAATCTGTAACTATCTTTACCTCCTTCTCTTCTGTCTCTCCCACCTCCTGTTTAAAGCACTTCTCTACCTCTTTTCTGAATCCCCCCTTTGCCTCTCACTCAAGAATGGTCTTTCTGCAGGTTTCTCCCTTCCATTAGCTCCTTCCCCTCAGTATGTAAGTCCCTGTTCCCTGTAAGCCCCCCACCCGGCAGAGCATCTTTCCTCCTTCCTTCCTTCCATAACTGAGCCTCTTGCGTATGAAGGGTGGTCTCCTTGCAGTCATTCAATTTCCCTACTTTTCTTCTCTCTCATTATCTCTGGTCAATATTCTGCTTCACTGAAACTGCACTGTCAGCTATTTAACTTGCTATTCAAAGGACTGCCTCCGTGCCCGTCTTACTTGACTTTTCTGCAGTCGTTACCTCACTGCTTCCTTCCCTCTGGCTCTTCTGGCTGCTCTTATATTCTTTGGCTTCTTCATTGTGACTTGTCCCTTCTGTGCCATCCTTACTCAAGAATCTAGCTGCCTCCTTTTCTCATTATATGTTTCCCAGGGTTTTTTCTCTGTGTTCATATGGTAAGAAAGTGCTGCTCTGATTAACTCTCCAGCTCAGATTTCTTTCCTAAGCACCAGACTTCACCTCACTGGGAATACCTGTGATTCAGCATGTTCAAAGCTCTGCCGTCCCTCAGTCTCTTCCTCTGTTCCTGATTTCATTATCCATCTAAATCAGATACTAAAAATGTTGGTGTCATCCCTCATTTCTTCATTGTATCCCTTAATATAGTATCACCATCACTTGTCACTTGTTTCTTTCCCATCCTGAGTCGGCCACACCATCAATGGTGCTGCTAGTGCTGATGACTTTTATTGGTCTTTTTTTCTTTATGGGGAAAACGTCTCTCTCTTCTGTAGTTCACGTTTTCCCACTGTCTACACCAAATGGCTCTGGCTTTGAGTCTCCTAAATGAGTGCATAAGGCCACAAGCCAGACTTTTTCAAGATGAAGTAAAGTGTCAGGTATAAAATGCTATAGGGAGATTGAGGAAGGTGAAACCTAAGGAAGAAAATACTGGATTTGACGATCCGGGTGGTGTCTGACCCTGGGGGATGTTTGTAGTATAGTGAAGACTCCCCACACCCATGTCTCCTTTTGTGTACCTTTGAGATAGCATTCAAGCGATATCCTTCTAGTCACTGAAACTTTGTTATCAGGGTCTTTTTTCTCCTTTGCTCACTTTATCCAGTTAGTAATTTTGCCAGTTGACACCTTAGTATTCTCTTATTTGTCTCCCTTTGATTTTTTTTCCTCTTTGAATTTGAATCTTCGTAAATCATCTTTTTGTTATCATTCACATTTAATTGATCATCAGGTTATGATGGTTCATAATCAAGTTGTAAATTCTGTCCCTTTTCTATTTTTAAAGATTTTTTTAAAAAGATTGATTGATTGATTGATTTTAGAGAGAGAGCATGAGGGAGTGAGTGGGTGGAAGGGCAGAGGGAGAAAATCTTCAAGCAGACTCTGCTGAGTGTCGAGTCTGATGCGGGCCTCGATCTCACTACCTATGAGATCATGGCCTGAGCCAAAACGAAGTGTTGGAACTTAACCAACTGAGTCACCCAGGTCCCCCTTAATATTTTATTAAGTGATCTCTGTACCTAACATGAGACTGAGACCCACAACCCTGAGATCAAGAGTTACATAGTCCACTGACTGAGCCAGCCAGGCACTCCTCTATAATCATCTTAATTGGAAGATGCAGTGGACAGTTTTTAGTTCTTTTAATCCATTTAATCATTCTTTACACCATTGATCACCATCTCCTTCATAACTCTCTTACCTTGACTTTTTTTTAAAAGATTTTATTTATTTATTTGACAGAGACATCACAAGTAGGCAAAGAGGCAGGCAGAGAGAGACGGGGAAATAGGCTCCCTGCTGAGCAGACAGCCTGATGCAGGGCTCGATCCCAGGACCCCGAGATCATGACCTGAGCCGAAGGCAGAGGCTTTAACCCACTGAGCCACCCAGGCACCCTACCTTGACTTTTGCGTCTCTGTTCTCCTGCTTTTCTTACCATGTCTTTGGTGGCCTTTTCTTGGTCTCCTTTGAGGGCCCCAAATGTATTTGTCCTCTGGCTTGATCTCTCATGTCCATGTCTGGGCGATCTCAGCTATACTCATGATTTCAGCTACCACTCATCTGTTGACTCCCAGATCTTTGTCCTTAGGACATACTCTTCCACTGACCCCCAGATCTGTGTTCTTCGTTTGTTTACCAGATAATTCCACTTGGAGATTCCACAGAACTTTAAATGCAGTGGATTTGAAAGGGGACTCATTGTCATCGTCCCCAGACTTCTTTTTCATTTTGTCTTGATGAAGGGTAACGTCAGTTGCCCATCATCCAGATATGACACCTTGGGGACGTTAATGCCTCCTTCCTCACTGTCCCCATTCATTTGGTCACAAATCCTATTGAGCCTAAAGCCTAAGTTCCTAAATCTCTCAGGTCTGCCTTCTTGTTTCTATCTTCACTGCCTTAGCTTGGATCCTCATTATTTTCTTGCCTCATCAACGCCTTTGTCTCCTCACTGCCCACAACTGCGGTTGTGTCTCCTCCTTCCTCTTACTTCCAAATCCCATACTCAGCTGAAATTTGAGTGCTTATTATATTTTACTTACATGTGAAATGTTGTGCATGCGTTCTTCCTTAACCACCACATTAAATCACCATTCTCTCTTTTACTTTGGAAGAGAGTAGACCCAGGTCTCACAAATACAAGCGGTGGGAGAAAAATTTGAACCCAGGCTCTATGCTCCAGAGTCATCAACTTAATTAACCAGTTCACCGAGAACCTTTCACTGGCCACCCCTCTTTCCATATTCTAGTCTTTGGAAGCAAGTCACTAGTCAAGGTAGTAAAGGTCCAACTCCTGAGGGGGAACTATTGACATTAATGATTTGGAATTCTATGAAGAAGATTTATTTCTTCCCCTTATTCATTTACTCAATCATTTATGTGTTGTAGATGTATTTATTTTAACTTGGGTTTATAATTCAATACTCTGTTATTTAACTAGCTCTCATTTTTTTTTAAGATTTTGTTTATTTATTTGACAGAGAGAGAGATCACAAGTAGGCAGAGAGGCAGGCAGAGTGAGAGGGAAGCAGGCTCCTTGCTGAGCAGAGAGCCTGATTCGGGGCTCAATCCCAGGACCCAGGACCTGAGCCGAAGGCAGCGGCTTTAACCCACTGAGCCACTCAGGCGCCCCATAACTAGCTCTCATTTTTAAGATGTTCAAGTTGTTACCAACTTTTTGCTGTTATAAAGGCTGACACACGAATATTTTCTTAGAAGTCTTGGCTTTCTTAGAAGTTTTGATGGTTTGTTTAGATATATTCCTCAAAGTAGGATTGTTGGGTAGGTGCATTTAAGTCCTCTCTACATGTTTCTGGGGGTGGGGTTTTTACATTAAGCATCTGTTTTTATGTTACTGTCTTTCTAGGAAGTACTCTTAACACCCTTGAGATTTTTGCATCCCTTTTTGGGACTATAAATAGTTCATCTTTAAAACCAGGAACTCAACCAATCATGTTGATTTATTTACCTGTGTAGAGTATTGTGTCAAAGAATGCACTGCAATATCGGGGAAATTCCCAGCATGACGCCCAGGAGTTTCTGCTGTGGCTTCTGGACCGAGTTCATGAAGACCTCAATCATGCTGTGAAGCAGAGCGGCCAGCCTCCTCTGAAGGTGAGGGTGCGCACCCTGCTGGGGCGGCCAGGGAGCTGTAAGCAGGGGGTTCCGTGGTGGTTTAGTGAATGGAGTGAGTGTAGAGACTTCTCTCAAACCTCCACTGAGGAGTTGTTGCAGTTTGCATTTAGTTAATATAATGAGATCAACTAAGCTCTGGGTGAGTATAAAATTCAGGGGTGCTTAGAGGAGTGTCCTCATGTTTACTGCTTGCTGGCAGCATAATGATGAGAGATGCTGTAAGGAACTTAGAGTCTAGTGAGAGGGGGACATATTTGCATGTATTACTAGCTTTAGACTACAGTCAAGTGATTCCAGTTCACTAAGCTGTTTTTAAAACAGAAATTGCTTTCTTTTCCAGTGAGACACGTAGACTTACAGATCACTGAAATGAACACACACTCAAAAAGGAAATGAATGGATACCTTTGCTATTACAATTGGATTTTAGTGTAGGAACTGAATCCCTAGAATATTCTAAGAAACAGTGATTCATCCTCAATTTTTATGCATACAGCCTTAATATGATCGGTAAAATGATTTATATAATGTAAATAATTAAGACCAAAGAGTTGCTATTCTCTTGCCGCTTTTAAAGTTTTTGATTATTCTGCACTGTATCTCAAAATTTCAGTCTGTGATTTTGGTAAGGTGTTAAGTAATTCTGATTCAAGGTCCTTCTGTGCCCATACACTCTATACAGTCAGAGGACCATGTGCTTGCGGCTAGCTTTCCCACCAGACTGAGATGTACTAAAGGTCAAGCACTGTGTCTTACTTATCTTTGTGCCCTTATGCCCTTTGTGGGGCTCTCTGCACATGCTAGCAGGTGTTCAGTGACTAATTGTCAGGTGGATGGGCATGAAAAGGCCAATTAAGTATGCAGTAGAGTGGCTGGGCACCAAATCGAGCTGCATAGCCGGCAGGGGCTTGAGCGGGTGGGCACCTTGGTGGGGTTTATTTCCTGAAAGAGGCCAGAAGGAGACCTTCAGAGCTGGAGAGAGATGGGAGCACGCTGTAGAAGGACTGCCGGGCTGCCTGGGCAGGGTGGAGAGACCAGCACAGGCATGGTGCTGATAACAGCAACACAAAACTTTTTTTTTTTTTTTACAACACAAAACTTTTGACCTGTAACTTAAAGATCATAAACTTCAAGCAATAATATTTTCTGTGTAAGCTTTTAAGATTATTTTTGTTGATCATAGCTTGTTTTACTTTGTGCTATAAAATTAACAGTATTAAATCACTTTATATTCTTAGAACACCAAGTGTCTTTTCTTAACAGATTAGTGCCTTTTTAATTTTGTATTCATTTTACGTTACTGGTCCTGGCATCAGAACCCTTGTTTCCGTGGCCTGTTTGTACATTGTCTCAATAAAACTTGTATCAGCCAGTGGTAGCAGTGGCGGGGCGGAGGGGGGTAAAAAAAAAAGAAGAGCCTGTGACATGCATCCTCGTGACCCCCATCCTGGCCACTGCATTCTGATGCCTTCACATCCTTTTCACTGGAACATCTGGACCAGATGCACAGCTTGTACAGGAAGTCAGGGACATCTGTGACTGGTTCAGGATCACCTTTCATCAGTAATTGGTATTTCTAATGTGTGAAATTGTCCTTTCCCTTTTTTTAGCCACCATCAGAGACTGATATGATGCCTGAGGGACCCTCTTTTCCTGTCTGTAGCACTTTTGTACAAGAACTTTTTCAAGCCCAGTACAGGTATGAGCATATCAAGTTGTCTCTTATGTGGTCTGCTTGCCATAGCTCGAGATGATCTTACTGTGCGTGTCTTTCATGTTTGTTTCTGAAGATCTTCTTTGACATGTCCTCACTGTCAGAAGCAGAGCAACACCTTTGACCCTTTCCTCTGCATTTCTTTGCCAATTCCTCTACCCCACACAAGGTAAGAAGAACAGGTTTAATAAAATTAAGACTGTACATTCCTGTGTATTCCTTTCCTTTGTAGGCTACTGTTAGGTCTCCTTACTTATTTAGACAAGTAGAGATTAGTGATAAATTGAATACAGGCATTGTAAAAACCTCATAGAAGTCTATAAATCCCGGTCTGAATTTGCAAGGTGAGCAGGCACACGGGTTAAGCAGGTCTTTTTACAGTCCCTGTGGTTGTCGCCTGTTCAGTTGCTCATCCACTGATACGTGTGGGGCACGGGGAGGGTTGTTGAGTGCCTTCTAGATTTTCTAGAGTCTTTATATTGCACTTTTAATCAGTTACTTTATTTGAACTGTTTTTCAAAATTTCTGAGAGGCTGTTGTAAAGAACATACAAAGCACAGAATCAAGTGTTGATATGTTATATTTCGTTTAACTGCCTTTTCCAAAGATGTCTTGATTATTGTCTTCTGGTTCCACTTAGGTTCAGATGAGATTTTTTTTTTCTCTTTGCCTTCCAAATAAAGGTGTGGGTTAGCTTCAGTTTTGTGTTAATTTCAGATCAGGTTTGTTTTGCTTCTGTATTTTAGTTGAAATAAGTGCCTAATGAGAAGGTCTGACTTTGATCTGCACAGGCCTCTCTATGTTACCGTAGTGTATCAGGGGAAATGTTCTCACTGCATGAGGATTGGTGTGGCCGTGCCTCTGTCTGGGACTGTCGCCAGGCTTCGGGAAGCAGTGTCTATGGAAACAAAGATCCCCACTGATCAGGTAATAAGCCTGCTTAGGCTGATTACACATGAGCCATGGAAGTGTTGCTTTCCGTTCTGGAATTTTCTAACAGTCCACTGCCAAATATGGTCAGCTAGAAATGTAAAACCCGTTGTGTCTGTGTTGAGAAAAGAAAAATCAAGACCCAAAGAGAGAAAACGTACATCAAAACTTTTCATGTTTCATTTAATTATACATATATTTTTAAAGGGAAAGCTGTGACTTCATACCAAGACCTACTTTTAGCTTTGTTTATGAAGTATGATTACTCAGCCTCTTTTAAACCATCCTTATGGATGCTTATGTGGGCAATAGGAAGAGCATCCCTATGGTATTTGAAGGTCAGAGAGGCTTAGGAAACTCCACTAGAGGCTCTTGAAAATCCCTTTCCATTATGGTGATAAGAATGGATATCTTCTTGCTGGTACAGTACATACAGATGCTCCATATGGTTCACTTCCTGCTTAAAGCTGGGTCATAGACTGACTTCATTTAGATGAGAGGAACGTTGTGCCCCTTCTGCCTTCTTTTTTTGGGCGGGTAAATTTTTGATAAGTAGTTATATTTAAATTGACCCAAAATACTTTTGGCCTGTTTGTGACTTGACTTTTTTGCATACAGTTTTTACTCAATTCACTATTATGATTTTATTTAGAAAAACATTTCTTATTTTAGATTTGCTAAGAAAGATGATCCTGTGGTAGAATAACTTTTTCCTAGATAGCTTCTGGAAGCTGCTGTGTAATCTCGTGATTAATAAAGGTGTTTTGTACTTTGGCCTCATGTGGCTTCATTTGAGAAGATAGAGTAAAACAAATACAACCAATGGTGTTGCCTTAATGCAGCAAATATCTCATATTTTCGTAGGCCAAGTACTGGCGTGTTGATAAAATGTTCATATTCTTCCTTACTTTCAAGTGCTTTTTGATTATTTTTTTCCCCTTCAGGATGAGGGGAAAGACCAGGAAGGCAGGCTGAGGTGTGTGTCCAGGGCAGATCTGGTTGTATCTTTAAATCTTCAGTGCTCTTTGGCTCTTTTTGCATGTGGTTTAAGTGGCTGATAGAATTACAAGTTTGTTTTTGACCTTAGCTTGCTGGAGAAGGTAAATTATCTTGCATGTTCGCCTGCAGAAAAACAATGTAGTTATTAAACTCATCACAAGAAAAATATGCTAGAGATATTTTCCTTGGACTATTTGTGGAATGTGCCACCAGCGTCTTTTACCTCACAGTAGTATGTTTGCATTAGAGGGGATTTTAGGGGTCCCTTCCAACCCCCTCATTTGAAGGAGGCCCAGAGAAACCATGTGACTTGTTCAGGAGCGTAGGGCTGGTTGGCGGCAGGCGGGACCGGAACCTCTTCATGCCCAATCCAGTGCTTTTTCTCTAGACAGTGCTGCTGAGCGTGTAATGAGCATCTAAATGTTGCCATTGTTTTCCCCCCATCTTTTGTTTTTTTTGTTTTATTGTGAAATACTCAACCATTTCAGAAGCAGGACTTAGAAAGTGGAAGTATCTTGCCCTAAGTATCTTAGAACTCAAAGTTACTAACTCTAATACTGTGTTGTATATTCACTCCTATTTTTTCCTGTGCATATACTACATTTGTTATTTTATAAAAATGGAATTGTTTACACACATTATTCTTTATGTCACTTCTTATTTAACTAGGAGATCTTTCCATGTTAGTGCACATATGTGCGGCTCATTCTTTGTAATTACAGTAGGACTATATAATATACTTAACTAGTTCCTGTTATTGGACATTTGAGTTGATTGCATTTTTTTTCCTTTTACAAAATCCGTGGTTGTATGACATTTTTAACCTGAAACGAAGAAAAGTTATTGATGTAGGGGAAAGTCTCGGAATTAGATGTGGACTCTGCTTGTCTCGTGGGCAAGTCTCCCACCTCTCTTCAGTTTCTTCCCCCTGTGGGACAAGGGGCTTATACTTTATCATTTCCTGGGGACTCTTCTTCGCAAAAACTTAGAGGAACTCTGGATTCAGTGATGTAGCATTCTGAAATGAGAGTATATTACATGTTTACAGAGGATATCGTGCTTCTACCATTCTCTCAAGAGGCAGACAGTGTGGGCCCTGTGACATGTTTCATTCCCTCTCCCATCCCTGCAAGCCCTGACAGTCTGGAGAAGCTCATGGTAGAATCGGGAGATCAATTCGTATTGGCTTTCCAGTTACCCAACTGTTTACATTTTTCCCATTTTTAGATTGTGTTAACGGAAATGTACTATGATGGGTTCCATCGTTCCTTTTGTGACACAGACGACCTGGAAACAGTCCATGAAAGCGACTGCATTTTTGCCTTTGAGACTCCAGAAATATTTAGGCCTGAAGGAATTCTCAGTCAAAGAGGTAAATGAGCATCTGTTTCCATAAGGGTTTTCAGGTTTCACAACTGTCTACCCTTTGAGATGTCTATTATATGATGGCATAATTTTTTTAACTATGGTAAAATACACATAACACTTATTTTTATGATGGTATAAATTTTATGGTAACATTTCTCTGGAAGAAGGCAGTTCTCACTGTTTCAGGCAAAGATACTTCCTTAGCTTCTAATCTTTCCTGCCCGCAGTTGCAGCAGCCCCTATCTGAGGCTGAGAACTGACTGAATCCTCCCTCCTTTTCTGTTAAGTAGCTTCTTAAGCATCTTATGACAGCATTTGGGAAGATGCATGATGCCATAGCTGCTTTTTTTTTTTCCATTTTGTTACCTGCTCTGATGCTAATTTCTAAATTCTAACTCTGCTATAAAATGTTTTTTTGATACCTTGCTTTTAAGAAATCTGCATCAATAGGCAGCAAAAGAAAGTATAGCTCTGGACAGTGCTGTTCGTTTTCCTGTGGTTTGGGCTGTGATTTGGAACGTAGCCTGTCTTTCTACTGTGGTTGTAGGATTTGGGGGCTATTTCTGATTTTGAAAGTTGCTAGGCAACTTGAACTTTGTTTCTGGCCTTAGTGTTTTTCATGGTTCTGGGGCTTCTGTTCTTTTTCTTTACTTTAGTGATCATTAAAGCATGAAAGGCTTTAATGCAGATTCTTGGACCCTACTCCAGACCTACTGAATGAGAAGCTCTGGGGTTGGGGCCCAGCCTGCTGCTTTTCAAGATAATTCCAGTGCACACCAAAGTTCGAGAATTGCTGAACTGAGAACCTAGTCTCAGCAGTGTCTTTCTACTGCCATGTTTTTTAGAACTGAACCTCCCTGCTCATCTTTTTTTTTTTTTTCTGCTTCCATACCCTGACTTTTAACTTTCCATTGGAATCTCTGCTTAGAAGTCCTGCGTCGTCTTGATACTCAGCATTTCTTAGACCTGATCCTCCTGCATTTCTTCTCTGGAATCATGGTACCACCATCCTTCTTTTCACCCAAGGTGGATCCAAGCACTTCTCCCTCAAAATTCACATAGAAATGATTAAACACTATGCAATTTTCTTCTTCATCCTCTTGCCACTGGTACAGCTCAGACCAGTCTCAGCTGGGCTTTTCTAGTAACTTCTCTACTATCTTTACCCCTAGACTTTCTTCTGTTATTTTTCCATGTTGTCACCATACTTTTTGGATATACATTTCTGATCATGTTATATGCTTATTGACTTGCCGGTGTTTCCCCTTTGAGATAAAGTCTAAACACCTTAGAAGAATTCATGGCCTGTCATGGTTGGTCCTTGCCTTTCTTTCTAGCCCCTTTACTATATTCCGTCTCCTTCCACATGTACCCTATCTAGGTTACTCTGTATTTCTGGAATATGTCATGTACTTTTATACTTTCTGTCTGTTGAGAATTCGTTTTTCTAGCTCCTTTCTCAGCTCTTACTTTTCTCCCCTACACGTGCCTCCCCACAATCTCATCATCTCACCCAGTCCTAAGCAACCACTATTCTATTCTCATCTCTGTAGATTTCCCTAGTTTAGACATTCATGTGAACAGAAACATATGTGTGGCCTTTTGTGACTTGCTTCTTTCACTTAGCATAATGTTTCAGGGTTCATCCATGTTGTAGCATGTATCAGTCCTTCAGTCCTTTTTATAGCTTAATACTATTCCATTGTATGTATATACCACAGTTTGTTTATCCATTTATCTGTTGATGGACATTTGGGTTATTTCCACTTATGAAATAGTGCTGTTATGGCCATTCATGTACAACTATTTGTTTGAATACAAATACTGTTTTCAGTTTTTTTTTGGTTATACATACCCACACACACACCCCTAGGAGTGGAAACACTGGGTCATGATAATTCTGTGTTTAACCTTCTGAGAAATTGTCAGACTGATTTTTGCAACAAGTGAATCATTTTTCATCCCACCAACATATGAGGGTCAGAATTTCTCCACATTCTTGCCAACATTTATTTTCTATCTTTTTGATTATAGCCATCCTAATGGGTATGAAGTGGTGTGTCATTGTGTTTGTATTTGCATGATGAACGATGCTCATCTTTTCATGTGCTTGTTGGACATTGGTTTACCTTCTTTAGAAAAATGTGTATTCAGATTTTTCCCCCATTTTTAAATTGGGTTGTTTGTTTATTTTTGTTATTGAGTTATAAGAGTTCTTTATACATGCTGGATTCTAGACCTTTATCAGATATATGACTTCCAGATATTTTCTCCCATTCCATAGATTGCCTTTTCACTTTCTTGATAGTGTCTTTTGATGTACAAAAGTTCTTACTTTTTTTTTTTAAAGATTTTATTTATTTATTTGACACAGAGAGAGATCACAAGTAGAGAGGCAGGCAGAGAGAGAGAGTGGGGGAAGCAGGCTCCCTGCTGAGCAGAGAGCCCGATGCGGGGCTCGATCCCAGGACCCTGAGATCATGACCTGAGCCGAAGGCAGAGGCTTTAACCCACTGAGCCACTTTTGATGAAGTCTAATTTTTTCCTTTTTTGTGGTTTATGCTTTTTGTCGCTTATCTAAGATTTCATTCTTAAATCCAGGACTATGAAGTTTACACCTGTGTTTACTTCTAGGAGTTTTGTAGCTCTTACGTTTAGATCTTTGCGCCCCTTTTTTTTCTTTGCACCCTTTTGAGTTATTTTTTGTATATGGTTTGAGGTGGGTGTTCAGCTGCATTCTTTTGTTGTATGTAAACAGTAATCCTAGCACCATTTGTCGGAGATACTATTCTTTACACTTTGAATGATCTTAGTGCCCTTGTTGAATGTCCTTATTTTAGTTCCTCCTTTTATTCACCACCTACTTCTAGAGGTGCCTCTAGTTTCTGAACCTTTTGGTAATTCTGTACGTTGGGTTGGTCAGCTTTCTCTACTGCCAGTCTAGGGTTCCATTATCTCTGGTATACTCATATTTACATTATTATTTTCTAGGTAGTCTTTTATTTCAGTGTTAATTTTTCTTTAACCTAGCAGCTTCGTTTTGTTTTCAAGTTGCATTTTCATGTGTGTGCTTTGGTCAAATTGTTTTCTACTTTTAATTACATTACAGTAAAAGAATACTCAGTTATCACCTTTTCCAGAAAGCTTTTCCTCACCGATCACCATCCCCTGAACCCCCCTGTCAGGCTGGTTGACTTCCTCCTCTTCCTTGCTCCCGTCATATCTTCTGCTAATCTCTGACGTCAGCCTGATGTGCGCAAATGATCTTTTTTCTCCTCTGTTCTTCCACTGCACTATGAAATTCTCTGCAGTTGGGACTGTGTTTTATCTTTCTGTACCCAGCGGTTCAGTATAGTTCCTCGTGCACAACAAGAGCCTAATTAATGTTTATTCAACTGAAAATTTGCTCAAATCCCCTTTCATACCCTCATTGCTAAGGGTTAACACTGAGTTTCTGTTTTTAAGTGAATTTGGTGAGGTCCAAGGTCATCATCTACTAACCAGAGAGTGCTTCTGTTGGAAGACCGTACCACTTATTGAGTATGTGTTAGCCTCTGTTAAAGCCTTGTAAATAACTTATTTGAGCCATATGAAGCTGCTACACCTTCTCTGCTTTGCAAATGAGAGAGTGAAGACTTGGGGAGGTTGAGTAACCATTCCAGTCATGCAGCTGGTAGCAAGTGGGTATGCTTTTTGAACACAAAGCTTGATTTCTGTGCAGTTGAGTGGTGCCCCCTCATCTCCTTAGGGACCCTCATCACTTTAGAACGTGTCTTCCCAGCCTTCTGTAAGGAACTGGGAAATGAGATCGTTCATTGTCTCAGATTCAGACTTCTTTTATTTTTATTTTCTCATACCAAAGTTTAAAATAGCTATGAAGTGAAATCTATTCTTCCTTTTGTGATTTCTTTTTGGTGTTTAAGCTTAAAAAGTATTCCTTTCTCTAATGCTTGATGAAGATTCCATTTTTTCTTCTAGTTTCTGTATACATTAAAAAAAAAAAAAACTCTAATTCACCTGGAATTTATTTCGATTAACTGCATATTGGGCCTTTTAAATTGCTGTAATGCTGATGTCCCTTAATAGGTTTGGCAAGTCTCATATTGCTGGATAGTTAGGTTATTGCTAAAATGCTGCTATGAGTACTTTTGTATAGCCAGTTTTTGTTTTAGTCTCCTTTTGGTGGCGGTCTTATTTGTGTGTTTGTGTGTGTGTGTGGTGGTGGTGGTGGTGGTGGTAGAGGGCTTTCCTTTTTTTTTTTTTTTTTTTAAAGATTTCTATTTAAGAGAGAGTGGGTGAGAAAGAGAGCACGGGGAATGGGGAGAGGCAGAGGGAGTGGCAAAAGCAGACTCCCTCCTGATCAGGGAGCCCCACGTGGAGCTTGATCCCAGAACCCCAAAATCATGACCTAAGCTTAAGGAAGACGTTTAACCGACTGAGCCACTGAGGCAACCCGGAGGGCTTTCTTCTCTTTGCAGGTTGGGGTATAATTTCTTTAGGCTGTACTTCCAGAGGATTAAAGAAAGGAACAATTTAATTTTTTTATTGAGATATAATAGACATATAACATGTTAGTTTCAGGGGGTACAACATAATGATTCTGTGTTTGTATATACTGCAGAATGATCATCACAGGAAGTCTAGTTAATATCCAGCTCCTTATAGTTAACAAAAAATTTTTTATTATGGTGAGAACTTTTAAGATCTACTCTCAGCAACTTTCAAATATACAATACAGTATTATTATTAACTGTAGTCACCATGCTGTACATTACATCCCATTACGTATTTATTTATAACTGGAAGTTTGTATCTTTTGATCACCTTTCACTGATTTTGCTTGACACTACTGCACCCTCTGCAACCACTGATCTGTTCTTTGTATATACGAGCTTGGTTTTGTTGATGCCTTAAATTCCACATATAATGAGATCATATGGTATTTATCTTTCTGTGACTTCTTTGATTTAGCATAATGCCCTCAACGTCCATCCATGTTGTTGCAAATGGCAGGAGTTCCTTCTTTTTTGTGGCTGAATAGTATTCCATGGAAAGGAGCAGTTGTTTAATCAAGCGCTTAATTGAGTTTCTGCTAAGTACAGGGCATTGTACTATGTGCTGAATTGCTGAGTTGCTCTGACAGCTGTTTTCACCTGATTTTCAGCAACCTGTATCATGCCTATCAATCATATATTTTTTTCACTCAGATGTAGGTCCATCTAGTGTGGTTGATTGTATTAAAATTGACATGTCCTATAATGGCTGTGAATCTAGTAAGTGTGGTTTATCTTTTGTTTCTCCTAACTCTAGCTTTTTAATTAGGGAGAAGAAACTGCAGTTAGGATATTGAAGATCATTCCACATTTACTAGTTTTAATTTTTTTTTTCTAATTTATTTGGTTGTTGGTTGCATGGTCTTACCTTAAATTTGTCTTGGTGGATCATCTCTGCAAACTTACACTTCTAAAACTATCCAATATTTGCTCAAGTGAAGAGGGTTTTGTTGTTGTTCTTGTTTAAGATCTATTTGAGCGCATGCATGCGTGAGTGGGGGTGGGAGCAGAGGGAGAGAGAGACTCCTCAAGCAGACTCCCCATCAAGTATGGAGCTCGATACAGGGTGCAATCCGAGAACCCCGAGATCATTACCTGAGCTGAAATTAAGAGTCAGGTGCTCAACTGACTGAGCCACCCAGGTGACCTCAAGTGAAGAGTTTAAAATTTCAGTTTTTAAGATACATAAAGCTAGTTTAAAGGAAATTATGGATACCTAAGTTATTTTAATTGTGGGGTGCCTGGGTGGCTCAGTCAGTTAAGCCTTTGACTCTTGATTTCAGCTCAGGTCTTGATCTCAGGGTTGTGAGTTCAAGCCCCACTTGGGGTCCCTGCTGGATATGGAGCCTACTTTAAAAAAAAATAAGAAAAAAATTATTTTAATGGCTAGAGAAGTTACCTCGAAGTAGATCATTTGGGGTTTTTTTATTTATAGTTTAAGTTACATAATGCAGTTTCTTAATTTCTCTATTGGATGAATTTCTTTGTAATATATGAATGAAAAGAATTTTGAACTGATAGGCTATGTTCTTTATTATTTTTTTTCCAGGAATCCACTTAAACAACAATCTAAACCACTTGAAATTTGGCTTGGATCATCATCGACTGTCTTCTCCTACACAAGCAGCAGCAAAGCAAGGGAAAATAGACTTGCCCCCGACAAAGGCAGGAAATGACAAGATTGTTCTATTAGTATGTAACCGAGCATGCACTGGGCAGCAAGGGAAAAGGTAAAAACAGGCTTACTAATAAGTGCTGAAACTTTAAAAGTCCAATATTTTCAAACATTTTAAAAGGTGGGGATGAAAAACCCTTTTATCAATTTTTGATTCTGATATTTAGAAAGAATATGTGTATTAGTTGACCTGATTTGAGGGTTTGGGAGGGGGAGAATATAAAATTAGGATGATAGAATCTGAATTAGAAAGGCTCTTCAAGCTCATCTAGTTGTTAAAGGCTTGGTTCATGTGTTTATTTTTAGTTCAGCTTCCTTGTGGGGCCTGTAGGCCTATATCCAGCTACTTTGTTAACAGCTTTTTTTTTTTTCCTTTTTTTAATTCTTAACATATCTACTTGAATGGTACATGCACCTCAGTCTTATGTTCTAAACTGAACTGATTCTCTTTATAAATCTGGCCCTCCAGTAATTCCTGTCTCAGCAAATGGCAGCACTATTCATTCAGATGCTTGAGTCAGAAAATCGGGAGTTGCAAATCTCTTTCAAATCTGTTTCGTGCTAAGAATTATAGGAATTTCAGACTATCTTTTAAGGCAGCTCTTTCACAATAGTACTGTAACCTGAGTAATAACAAAATATGGATATGTTTCATGGACAAAGGACTCTGTTTCTGCTGTTTGTCAGGGTAGCATTTTATTAGTCTTTTAAAATGTTGCTTTGAAATAACTTCCTTATTTAATAATGGTTAATATAAGTATGAAATATGTTGATTTGTATATTTATGCTATCCGTTAACAAATACTTTAGTGTTTACAGTGTGTCGGGCACTGTTCCAACACTGGGGATGGAGCAGTGAACGAGACAGACTGTGTTCTCGTGGAGCTTACATCCCAGTGAGGACAGACCGACTGTAAACAAGTAAACACATGTCACTTCAGACATGTGCTTGAAGTCCTCACCACTTTGAAGCTATTAAAGCGGGCCAGGGTGATAGAGTGTGCTGCCCCGGGGGGCGGCCGGGCCCCTCCAGAGAGGGGGACAGGGAGGTCCACCTGAGGAAGCCGCATGGAGCTGAGGAGACCGTGCAAGTGATATGAGCCTTCAGAGAGAAGACTATGGAGAGAGAACACGAGTACAAAAACCCTGAGGCTAAGGGGAACTTGGTGCATTTAAGGGGTGGAAAGAAAGGCTGCTCAGTGTGTTGATATAAAATAAAGAACTTGTGGAGTCCCTTTTATGATGCTCTTCTCTTAAAAGTGAAGACATGACCATGTGAAAAATAGAAAGGGCCGATTTACACATGCTTGTAATTTCTTTCGCATCACGGTGCTGTTTGTGGAGTGCTCTGTGTAGACTGAGGCTGTTAGGAATGGCTTTCTTAATCTGAGTGCGTCTGCTTCAGCCTGAGTTGGCGTTTATCTCTTGGCTCCTTCGTTCATTTATTAAGCATGTCTAGATTTCTGGGTGTTGGCTCTTTGGGTTACTGTGATAGATAAATCCCAGTTCCTGCTGTCATAACTCAGTCTACTGGTGGAAGCAGGAAGATAGACAGTATTTATAGCATGGTGGAGTTAGTGCCGTGGCCCAGACAGCATGGGAACAAATCAGCAGGGTGCTTGCTAGGGAAGAATCCCTCTGCTGGGTCTTGATGTGAGTGTGTAGGAGGAGATGGCCTAGAGGAAGGGTGGAGGGGTGTTCCGAGGGGGGGAGTTGACTGCACAGAGAATGAGTAGGACACGCGTAGGGCACAAATAGGTCTGAGTGGCCAGGCTTGGGTGAGAGTGCAGCTGGGCCAGGGGTCCTCGGCCCCGGCTGCATATCAGAACCACCTGGGGGTTCCTCGGTAAATCTCCGTGCTTGGGCCACTTACCAGAGTGATTATCGCAGAATCTCGGCGGCTGCAGTTGAGCATCACTGTATTTTAAAGCTTTCAGTGATCTCAGTGTACAGCCAAAGCTGAGAACCAGGGGACGGCCTCTGATTGTCTAACTCCTGGGAGCCCAGCGTGGGCAGGGGCACATGGCTCCTACCATGGCCTGGAAGCTGACTTTCAGTGTCACTTGCTTGCCAGTGACTTCCTTGACAACCAGGCTACGGCAATCTGCCTGCTAGACCTTCCAGCCCTGTCTGTTCCTCCAGCACGCAGCCCCTTAGAGGTGGACCCATGCGTTTTGCCAGACCATGTCCACTCCCGTCCTCTTTCCTCACTATATTAGTGGATTCTGTCCTCTTGCTATCTACTATCCCCTAGAAGCCATTTTGGCACACGAACTGTTAAATTTCATTTAGAAATCTAAGCTGCTCTGCTGACTTTTTTATCCACTTAATGGAAGTAACTATTTCCTGTTTGTTTTATTTTGAGAACTGTCCTAAACCCAATAATATAGTCATTCCATTTTAAGAGACCATGAATAAAGAATTACAGTATTAAAGGGATTGCCATGCTTTTAAGGTGATTGCAGTGTTTATATGTGTTAGATTTGGACTGCCTTTTGTGCTGCATTTAGAGAAGACAATAGCGTGGGACCTTCTGCAGAAGGAAATCTTGGAAAAGATGAAGTATTTCCTGAGGCCCACGGTGTGCATCCAGGTGAGTAAGTATTTCGACACTCCAGCATAGCATGCATGTGTACCCAAGTAAGAAACAGTCACTGCAGTGAAATTTGAATTTCGGACCTCTGCACTTAGGGAAGACCAGGCGCTGGGCTGGGCTTTGAGGAGCCCTGGTGGAAAGCTGTTTGCTAAAGTCAGCTGTGTTCACATTTTCAAGACCAAGGATTTACCCCTCATTTTCTGGCCACTGCAAGAATTTCTTTGAACTGCTAGGTATTTCTTTATAGTACATATTTATCTAGTAAAGGTTAGTACACGATCAGCTTTGAGAGATTTTGTAGAACAGCTATCTGTGTATTTTCAAAATTAGGGTTACTATATGAAGGTATCCATGGAGGACTTACATTAAATTAAGGTTCAGCCTAAAGCAACATATTACTTGTCTTGCATAACATATTTGATATGTAAATTGCATTTACATAAATCATCCTTAAAGTGTGTTAGAGTGGCTCAACAGCCTAACAATATCAGAGAGAAGCATTTTGCAAAAGCGTTTGTTGTCCCTCTCATCTGTTTTGGAAATGCCACTGTGACGCACATGCCCTTAAAGAGAAATTCAGCCACATTTTCCTTTATTATTTGATGCAGGTGTGTCCATTCAGTTTGCGTGTTGTCAGTGTTGTGGGGATAACATACTTGTTGCCCCAGGAGGAGCAGCCGCTGTGCCACCCAACAGTAGAAAGGTAAAAATCGATCAGTCAGTCACCTTGTAGAATTTTATTTATGCTTCTGTGTAATTTCTAGTGATGGTTGCTATAATTTCTGCCTAATGTAGTAGGCTCTTTAGGCTCATTTAGAAATTAAGTATAGTTGTTTTACTTTTCATTCATTCTCGAGTATGATATATATCATCTTTTTTGAAATCAGAAAAGCCTGGAGTACTCCTGTCAGGAAAGCAAATTAATGTATGTCCCTGGACTGCAGATAAATTTACACTTTAATATTCAATCAGGATGGAAGTTTTCCAAAGTAGAATTCTCATCATGCCACTTTCCTCCTGGAAATCTTCAATGGAAACCTGTAGCCTAAAAGAGAAAGCCCGACTTCCATGGTGTATGAAGCTTTACACAGTTTGAACCCTGCTCACTTCCCACTTGTCAGGCGCTGCTCTTCTCGTCCTCCCATCTTAGACTTTCAGTAGTACCAGAGCACCGGGATTGTTGGAGCGAGTGGCACAACTTCGTGTGTGCCTTTACATTGTGGTGCCCTCTGTTGATCATTCCATTCCTTTGAGCCTTCTTTCTGTCCCTCCTCTGCCTCAGTAGACTTCGTCACTTCGCTCTGCTACCTCTGTGCTTGGTTTATAGGGGAGAGGGAGAGATGCGAGAGCAGGCTTTGTTTCCAGAGGAACTATTATCTGGTCTCTATCTAGGTTGGTGAGAAATGAGACAAAAAGTTGGAAAGGTCATAAAGAATATCTAAAAGTGATTGTGAACAGCCTTATAACATGAGACTGATTTCTTCCAATCTATTTCTATACTGGACATTTTAATTTAAGGATTTTTCAGTCCAGTCGTAACCTAGTTATTCTAGATACGAGGTCATAATGATCTCACTAGAAACTTTTTCTGATAAGGAACGATGATGAAGACTTTCAGTAGTTGCGTTATGATATCAAATTTCAAATAGGACATAATCACATAAGTAAAATCATTTCTTTAGAACATAATATGTGACTTCCGTCTCCATGCTCTAGGGCATTAAAATCTTGTGGACCAGGTGGCACGGCTCATGTGAAGTTAGTGGTAGAATGGGACAAGGAAACAAAAGATTTGTGAGTATTTTTTTTACTTAGTGCTTATAGAATCATTGTTTTAGTGATCATTTTAATAGCATCCCTTTGATCTTTCAGATTAGCTGAAACAAATCTCTAAGTATCCCAGTGGATTGCTAATCTTTTATTTACCCAGCTATTTCTTTCCTGTACATTCTGTTGTCTGGATCTCAAAAACCTCAGAGTATTTGTTCGATGCTGATCAGACAGAGCCATTTATTCATTACTGTACAGGGCCAATTACTTTTTTTTTATTTTTAGAGAGAGCACGCCCAAGCAGGGGTGCAGGAGGGGAGGAGAGGGAGAGAGAGAATAGCTTAATCCATGTTGGGCAAAGAGCCCAACTCAGGGCTTAATCTCACAACCCTGAGATCATGACCTGAGCTGAAATCAAGAGTGGGATGCTTAACCAACTGAGCCACCCAGGTGCCCCTTTGATTTTTATTAACTCTTATAAATTATGCCAAATGTCCTTAGATACCGACAAGAATATATGAATTAATAGTTCATGGCCAATCCCATGAAAACCAACTCCCAAGTTATTTCTTGAAAATAACTTTATAGATACAGAACTTTTCAAGAATATTTTGAAACATAGAAAAGTTGGATGACCGGTTGGGTAACTGTTTGCTTTCATTACACATTGGTTCTTTTTGGTTATAAATTTAGTTACATTGTGAAGCTGCAATTTTGAGGTCAGTTTTGTAAGATATTCTCTGATAAATACCTACCCCTCCCCCATTGCAGCTTGTTTGTAAATACTGAAGATGAATATATTCCTGATGCAGAAAGCGTCCGTCTGCAGAGGGAGCGTCATCATCAGCCCCAGACTTGCACTTTATCTCAGTGTTTCCAGCTCTACACCAAAGAGGAGCGGGTAAGAGCCTGGCAGCACTTCTTGGGTGGGAGGGGGGTGGGGCAGAATGACACCAGAGAAGCAAATGATGCCCCAGAAAAATCCCCATTCTGCGCTCATGTAAGTTCTGCACACATCATGGGCATCTAAGTGCTATCCCTTTTAGGACTTTAACAAAAAGGAGTTTAGTTTAAATTACTGGAAAGTTTTGACTGGTTGAAATGCTCTACAAGTGAACCTTCATAGTTAATATTTTCCCTTTTTAACAATAATACATTTTTTTGTTTAGATTTAGAGATTTTATTTATTCTCAAGACTTTGAGAGTAAGAGAGCATGTGCTTGAGAGAGCGCATACAAGTGGTGGGGGCAGAGGGAGGGGGAGAAGCAGACTCTCCACTGAGAAGGGAGCCCGACGAGGGGCTCAATCCCAGGACCCTGGGATTTTGACCTGACCTGAAGGCAGACATTTAACCAACTAAGCCACCCAGGCACCCTCGATTTAGAGATTTTAAATCATTTGCCCTAAAAGTTGGATGACCAGTTGGATAACTGTTTGCTTTCATCACACATTGGTTCTTTTTGGTTATAAATTTATAGTCACATTGTGAAGCTGCAATTTTGAGGTCAGTTTTGCAAGGCATTCTGAGCTGAAAACAGTGATTTTTTATTTTTTGGTGCTAAGAACATAGGTGTTAGAACCTATTTAAATTTAAACTAAATCAATGAAAATGAGGTAAAATTAAAAATTCAGTTCCTTAGCTCCATTAGTCACATTTGGAGTTCTCAGCGTGGGTATACATGGAAAGTTCTGTCAAACAGCATGGTTTGGACTGCTCGACACAGTGCTTGGCAGATAGAGGGGACTCAGTAAATATTTGAATGGAAGAGTAGACAGATACATGGATAAATAAGTCTTTGTGGATGGGGCCAAGGCCTGTGTGGTTTTTAAAACTCCAGGTTTATGCACCTTGAGCAGCCTTGACGGGAGTACTTGGCTTTCATCTAATCTCGAGTTGATGTTAAGGATCATAATTTTGACTGCTAATTGTTACTGCTCTTGTATGTAGTGAACCCTGAAATTTTAGGGTTGGAGGGGACTTTAAAACTCCTTTTTTCTAAAGGTTGAGTTCTTCTACCTAATTGCAAATGGATGATTGTCCAGCCACTGTTTGAATACCTCAGTTATGAGGCATAAGTCTCTACTCAAGAGACATACTCTTTGCTCTCTGGATGTCTCTGATGGTCACTGAGGCTACCCTGAAATAGGCCCACGTTACTACAGCCAAGAGGCGTTTTCTCTCCTGAGTTTGTTAGGGATATTTGAGGACAAGTCTTAATTTTCTTCTACTTGTGTATCCTTTAAATATTTGAAAATACTTTTAATATACTTGCAGAGTCTTTTTCCCCAAGCTGTTCATAGCTAGTTCCTTTAATAATAGTTTTTTATAAGATCTATTTTTTCTTTTTCAGTTTGGGGCCTAATTATAAAATAGTTGGCTTAATTTTTTGAATTTTCAAAAAATTTTTAGATTTTATTTCTTTATTTGAGAGAGAGAGAACCCAAGCAGGGAAGAGAGGAGAGGGAGAAGCGGACCCTCTGCTGAGCAGGTAGCCGGATGCAGGGCTTGATCCCAGCACCCGGGGATCATGACCTGAGCTGAAGGCAGACGCTTAACTGACTGAGCCGCCCAGGTGCCCCAGTTAGTTGGGTTTAAAATGGGTTGATGGCAGACTCTGTTTGGAACTTTGTACTATTGGGGCTTTTTTTTTTTTTCCAAAGATGTTTGAGAATGGCACAGAGCTTAAAACTGATGAGATCTACTAGATGACAACATTGATATTCCACAAAACATCTCACTGATCTAGAAGGATGAGTTCAAGCTGGCAAGATACATTTTAGTAGAGATTCATTCATTCAGTAAATGTTTACTGAGTACATCCTATGTGCTAGGTGCTGCGCATGGTACTGGGGATATAACAGGGACCAAGCCAGGTGGTGTTTCTGCCTTTGGGCTATTTATAGTCTAGTGGGGATAAATAAGTAAATCAAGGGAGCAACTAGATGTGGTTGAGAAAAGGAATGAGGCCAGTGTGGCTGGAACACAGGGGTGAGGAAGAGAGTTGTGGGAATCTGTCCTAGCATAACCTAGCTTACAACCCTAGCATCTGTAAGCAGTGCCTGGCACAGAGGAAGCGTTCAGTAAGTACATACGAATGAATGAATAAATGAGTATTACTGGGGCAGTTCAGTCATCGGGTCCAAAAATAACAGTACAGGTACGGAGGAGGAGATGAGGAGATTTAGCAGCAGACCGTGAGGCGGCAACTTTGGGTTTAGTTGTCTGCAAGCTCAGTATTGATCCCCAGTGTCACGTGTCAGCCACAGTCAGCTGCCTTAAGGATACTTTAAAACAGTGTCCAGAATTCAGATGGTGATAGCACTGCTCTTTTCATTACCTTAAGTGGTCATGGTTAAAAGAGTGACAAACTGGGGCATGAGAGAGTGGCTAGGGGATGGTGCATCTAGAAGCTGTGACGTGCTGAATATCTTTTGACAGAGGAGGACTTAAGTGGGGATCTGATAGTTATTTTTAGGCACTTCAAGGACTGTATGTGGATGAGGGATTGGACTTAATTCTATCTAAAGAGCACAGTTTCTAAGATTGGAAACTAGAAGGGAGAATGTATTTGTCTTAATATGAGAAAGAACTCTCTGACAGACCGTCTGAAAACGAAACAGCTGCCTGCCGAGATGGCCTTCCGTTTGCTATGCAGAGTTAGCTAGACCAGCGATGCTCCGAGTATGGTCTGCAGGGCCAGGGGCTCTTTATAGCAGTTTACAAGCAGATAAGTACAGAAATCAGAGACATTTTAGAAAATATCATAGCTGTTAGACATTGTCAGGACATTCTTCCTGTATCCTATACAAGTATCTGTTTTAGAAGTTAACAAAACAAATAAACAACAACTTGTCCCTTTACCCCAAGGCCTGGGCTGGATGCCCATGCATGGAGACTATTAATATGTCACACAGAGGTGCAGACTTACCAGATGACGGTGTAGGTCCCTGCCAGTCTGAGTGTCTGAGCCACTTCTGTCCACCCAAACTTCTGTTTCTGCCCTTGTTTCCTACAGACATGATTGGGTCTCCCAGTCATGGAAAAAAAAAAATGCCCTCAGTTCTGTTTCCCTCTCCAGTGACCATGCCTGCCTTTCTCCTCCTGCTCTCTGCTTCATTCCCCAGTAGTGGTTTCAGCTCTTTCCCTCCCTGCATCTCACTTGCACTTCTGGCACTGCCCTTTCCAACTCTCGGTGGCCCCTGGTTTGCTCGGTTCTGTGGCCTTTGCTCCATTTCCGTCTGACCTCTCCAGGATCTTGCCATTCTCTCTCCTTGGTGTGCATAAAAGAGAACGCTTCTGGTTTGCGTATTTTTCTGACTGTACATCCTCAGGCTCTGGTGGTTTCCCAGCTTTAGTATTTTCCTTAAAAAGAGGCATTCCCCAAGATTCTGTTCTTGACTTCTGTTTGCTCCATCTCAGTGGGCATTGTCATCCATACCATGGTTTTTTTTACCTCATCATGTTCATGGTCCCTGATCTGATGCATATTCTGATCTCCAGAGGGGATTTAAATCTCTCACCAGACATGCGGCATGGGCACCTCTAACTGAATATGTCCCCATCCTGAAAGCCTCACCTGTAGAGATGGCATATGTGGACTTGAAGCCTCAGATTGACGTTCAGACCTTGTTGATAGCAGAAGGTGGGGGGATTGTTTAGAGGGATTCAGTGGTTGGGAGAGAGAGATCAGTTAGGAGACTCGCAGAAGTCCAGGTAAGAGCAGGGGTGAGGATTTTGAATTAAGGTCCCCTTTGTGGAAATGGAGTAGAGGAGAAAGTTGTGAGATATGACAGAGACAATTACTTTGGATAGATGTGGAACCAGAGGAAGAGCGAAGGGTTTGAAGGCTTGGGATGCCCACTCCCAGCCCCTACTACGGGTGCTAACTTGGGTGGGTGGTCGTGGTGGTTGCTGAGGGAGGGCACAGAGGAGGAGGAAGTATATTGATGGAAAGGCAACAGGTTGAGTTTGGGACTTTGTGGAATTTGAGGTTCTTCTGTGACGTTGAACGTCCTCAGTGGAATATTTACCTGTTCAGTCATCCCTTTTTGAAAGATAATTTATTCAGCAAATCTTTGGGGGCCAGCTCTGGCCAGGTGCCTCTTGTAATTGTGTTTTTCCACTGCCTCCCCATCATACGTGGTTTCCAGAGAGATTCTGAATCATACTATGCCCTGACCAGGAAGTGAGTGCCACGGTCTCCTGCAGAAAGTCTTGCCTTAAGTGGTGCTTAACGGAAGTTGTTTCGTGCTCCTTGTTTTCAGCTTGCCCCGGATGATGCTTGGCGTTGCCCGCACTGTAAGCAGCTGCAGCAGGGGAGCATTACGTTAAGCCTCTGGACTCTGCCTGATGTGCTTATTATACATCTCAAGAGATTTCGACAGGTAGGTGAATCCTCTGTCCTAGTGAGAAAAACTGTGACCATGTTTCTTACTGTGGGCTGCGTGGGGATTCCTCAGGTGTCCCTGTTTGATCTAGTGTTCCTATCTGTGTTGTTACAGACATATCTCCCCGTGTTTCTTCTTACCAAAGTTGCTTCTTACCTAAAGCAAAATTGGAGCATCCTGTGACCCTTTAAATTCTAAACATTTCAGTTCATACTGTAGATATTTTACTTTGTTCTTGAGGACTTGCTTTAGATTTGTGAATGTTGTGTTTTAAATTTTGGTAAGTGTGCTTTGGGATTTTTAAAAAAAAAAAAAAGGAGAGCTCCTTTCTGGGGTGGGTATAATTCTTTTTGTACCTAAAGTAATAATGGGTGTCATCCTCCTCCCAGGGAGCTGTTGTATAGTTGAGAAGATGAGTCATAAATATATACAAAGAAAAGCTGCTTTGAGCTGAATTACTGTGAGTCAGTTTTTCCAAAAAGGCTGTCTATTCCCCGAGGTTAGGGTTGTCCTGGGCAGGCCCCATTGCAGGAGGGTAAAGAGGAAGTAAATGTTTAAGGAGTACCTGAGGCCTCGCTTTAAGGTTTGTATCTGAAAGATTAGTAGGAGGCATCTCCCAGCTGAGGTGGGAGCAGGCTGCGCACGCGCACGCGGTGGCAGAGGGCGCAGTGTGGAGCGAGGCTAGCTTGTGCCAGAGACTGAAAGCAGGCCAGTTTGGCTAGAGCTCCAGAGGGTGGGGGAAGCTGTGAGTTGAGGGGGAAAGGTGTGCAGGGGCTGGCCAAGCAGACCCTTGCGGGCAGAGTGGGATTCTGATAAAGGATTGTTAGAACGAGAGAAGCAGCATGACTAAATTTGTGATGTGAAGAGACCGTTCTGGCTGCCATGTGGAGAATGTGAGGCTGCACCAGTGAAGCTAGGGCGATCTGAAGGGAGCCATGGCAACCGCCCAGGGGAGGGCTGCTGCTGGCTTGTATGGAGCAGTGGCAATGGAGATAAGACCAGAATAGAATCAGAAGATGTCGAGGACTTGCTGATGAAGTGGAGGTGTCTGGGGGTGACACACACAGGATCCCTAGGGCTGGGCTTTCCCTCAAAGGTTTGGGGTCTGGCTCCTATAATAGTAAGGAATGTCCCAGATGCATGCTTCCATTGGGATCCACAGGTAGAAAGCTGATAAAGTTCAGAGCCCAGCCTTCTCTGGCCCCTTCCACACACACACACTAAATTCCTTTATTTTCTGTTTCTTTAGAAGGCGTGTCCTCACACTGCCCACACCTTGGACTCAAAACTGCAGTGTTGCTTTTGGCTTCTTTCTTGGCACTCCCCTATAGCCAGTCACCTCTTGAGCGTGGTTGTGTCTCTGCATGACCTCCTGAGTGTGTCCCCTTCTCCCCATTCATACTGTCAGCCTGCTCCTGCACACCTGTGAGACTGCCCAGCTGGTTGCAGTCACATTGTCTTCTACTTGATTTCTTAGCCTGAGCTGCTGCTCGTCACAGCCTGTGTACTGCTCACACGGCTCCGATGACGTCCCCTCGTCCCTCAAGCCTCAGTGCTTGACTGCAGAACAAGGTCCAGATTCTTTAGTCTGACCTTCCTGACCATCCAGGGCGCATCCTGCCTTTCTCTTAGGAACATTTTCCTTCTCTTAATAGAACCATGATTCCTCGGGGTGGGCATTACCCATGCCTGGTTAATTTCTTAAAGCTCCCACAGATACAGGAAACATTCAGAAAACAGCTATTGAGCTGATGGTTGGATTTCAGACAATTTCCCAGTGGCCTTAATGGAAAGTACAGATTATCCAAGATTATCGATTAAATGAATGTATTAAGCCAGTGTTAAGTGGTAACGTGCTTATTGGAGGAGGTGGGGAGGAAAAGGGCACACTGCTTATCCAGCGCTGTTCTGTGCCAGCGTCGCGCGTCGTCTCTCACGTACATGATCACTCCATTGCTGTCCGTGCCTCTGTGACAGAGATATCAGGATGAACTGCCTGATAATATCATTTTGTAAGTCAAAAACCTAAAACCCCTTTATCAGATAAGGAAATGGAGACTCAGAGGGCCATCACCCCTTATACGTAGGTCATTGCTTGTACTTTTAGTGGTATTACAACCTGTTCCTCCAGGTAGTTAAAACTGTTAGTGAGTTTCCCTATTTTGTATGTGTCTTGGGAAACATCAGATAGGTAACTCAAACCACTCTAGCTGATAGGGTCCACATTCCACAGAAACCTGATCTACCATTTACTTGCATGAAAATATCATCAGAACTTGTTTTTCTTCTTGCAACAGGAAGGAGACAGGCGTGTGAAACTTCAGAACATGGTCAAGTTCCCCTTGACTGGCCTGGATATGACACCTCATGTGGTTAAGAGAAGTCAGAGCAGCTGGAGTTTGCCATCCCATTGGTCTCCATGGAGACGGCCTTATGGACTCGGGAGGGACCCTGAGGACTACGTCTATGACCTGTATGCTGTGTGCAATCATCATGGCACCATGCAAGGGGGGCACTACACAGGTCTGCAGTGCGAGAGGCCGGGTGTCTATGCTGACCCTTCCTTTAGACAGCTTTTGCTTTTGACAGGGTTACCTTTGCTTTAGAAAGGGAGCTTTCTCTTCCAATAGGCATTGTGCCAACATTGAGGGCAGTTTCATCCTCTGGATCGCTGTCTAAGAGCAAATAAATGAAAATTCTTCCTTTTCCTGAGTTGGATCCTCCAGTAGTTGTCTGACCTGACTGGGGAGCATTGCATGCAGACAGCGCTGTCTGGGCCACCGAGGGCTCACTGTGGTTACCTCCCCTGCACCCCACATTTAAGGTTTCACTCCACCTCCTTGAAATTCTAGCTTCTCCCTTATTTGGAGTGATTATATGTACCAGCTTCATAATGTCTTTAAAGTGACTTAGAAGAGTTTTTTATTTGTTTCAAGGCTAAATTTATTCTTCATTTTTTAAAAGTGACCATGTTCATTATCTGAAATGTATACACTAGAGAGAGAGAGAGAACATTATCATCATCCATGGGCTTATCACTCAAAAATAACCATTGGTAACATTTTTAAAAGTAGCGATAAATAGACATATCAAAATTGACCATTTGAACCATGTTTGAAGTGTGCAGTTCAGTGGCATTAAGTACATTCACATTGTTGTGTGGCCCTCACCACCATCCGTCTCCAAAATATTTTCTTCTTCCCAAACGGAAACATTAAGCAGCAACTCCTCTCTGCCTTCTTCCTCCCATCTCCTGGCCACCAGCAGTCTTCCTGTCTCTATGAATCTGATTACTTCTGGAACCTTCTATAAGTGGAACCATATAGTAGTTGTTCTTTTGTCTCTGGCGTAGTTCATGTAGCATAATGTCTGTAAGATTCACCCATGTTCTAAATGTGTTGGAATCTCCTTCCTTTTAAGGCTGAATAATAGTATCCCTTGTATGTAGGTAATATTTCTTCCATTGGTTTTCCGTTAAGTTTTGGCCATTATTTTATACCGTCATGATTGTACTGGTAGGTTCTATTTAGGTGAACATTCATGGACCACGTTCTACATAGCTTGCCTTGGGCTCGCATCAGAGACACATCAGAAATGAGTAGGCCTTCAACCTGTGTCTTCCAGGCATGTAATCATGTAGGGGGATATAGGGCCCAATGATACGTGAGATCAGTAATGTGTCGTAGGTTCTGTGGTGGAAACATGCACAATGGGTACAGCAGGAGGCCACAGGAATGTGATCAGAGTGTACTGGAGGCACAGGAGAAGTTGTGGGTAACCTGCTGTCAGTAGAGAATGTGTCTTCCATTGATAATATTGGTTCTCAGGAAAAGAATGCACTTTTTTTTTTTTTTAAGTTTTTTATTTATTTGACAGAGAGATCACAAGTAGGCAGAGAGGCAGACAGAGAGAGAGGGGGAAGCAGGCTCCCCGCCGAGCGGAGAGCCCGATGCGGGGCTCAATCTCAGGACCCTGAAATCATGACTGGAGCCGAAGGAAGGGGCTTAACCCACTGAGCCACCCAGGCGCCCCAAGAATGTACTTTCTAGCAAGAAATTGTTGAGAAAAAATAGGACAGAACTGGATTTTGTCCTGTCCTGTTCTTCTTTGTAGTGGGCTTTGAAAATGCTTGAAAACCCACAGGTGCTTTGGAGTTCCCATAGTTTAGAGATAGGAACGTGGGCTAGAAGTTAGACACCTCTTCCATGCCCTGTGACCTAAGCAGGTGACCTCACATGAACTCGGTGACTATGCAGGTGAGCTAGAAGGGCTCAGACCTGCCTCTTGGGACCTTTTGTTACCTAGGAAGAGCTTGGGCACTTTCTGCATTATTTCCCCTTTGTGATTGGTTAGGTCATACCACTGCTTTTCTGACTGATATGTAAAAGTTTAGGGTTTTAGTTTAGAGTACATTTTAAATGCCCTAGTACTGTTGAATTCAAGATAGCGTGTTTTTAAGTTTTTATTTGAAATTTTATTTTGCACTAGTTCTAGCTGTAATCTCGTGGTACTTGTATGGCTAACTTGTGTATGAATTCTAGATCAGACTTCCATGATGAAGAACCTGCCTTTTCTTTTTTAAAATTTCCAGTTTTTCATGTACATTTACTTTGTAGAAATACAGTAAGAATATCACAACAGTGTCAGATTGCTATTTAATGCTAATCTCAGTTTGGGTGCTTATCTCGTTGTGGACCAGGACCAGTCTATGAACCACAATTTGAGTAGCACTTGTCTAGAAAACAACTGAGAAGCTAGTGCCAGGAAGAAAAGCAAGTAGAATTATTTGGTAAATACACGGAAACCATTAGTGATTTGCCATACTGCCTTAGTTTCTTTGCTGTGACTGGGAACAGACCACCCTGAACAGACTGACCGGAGGGCTGGGCTTCTCTGTTCCCTTGTCTTGGGTGTGTCCCACTCTAGAAGAGCAGCCATCTCGCCAGCCGGGTCATTTCTATGTCAAGTCTGACCTGACACCACTGGCCAGTTGCTGTTTTACCAGCTCCATGTGCTGCCTCTCTCTCCACTTCTCTCCCCTTCTGGTCCTAGGAGTCCATAGCTGTCCATGACTTCCCTCCCCATGATCAAGGATTCTTATTCTCTTCTTCTTTTCAGGGACCTGTCCACCAGTGTAGCCCCTCCTTACCCGAGTCCCTTTCGTTTCTTAAGGTTCCATACTGACAAATGTGGTTGTTGCCGGCCAGGGAGTCACTCTTTGGTGCCACTGGAGTGGGAACTCCAGTGCTCTAGGACACTACGTGCCCTACTCCTGGAGCATTCAGTGAAATATTCTAGCACTCATTCATTCTCACTCCAATGAATGGGTATTTTTAAAAAGTGTGCTAAGAATGTACCCCTCTGGATCAAGTTTATCACACCCCTTGATATATCCTTTTAAGATCACATAGCTTCATGAACAGTAAGTTCTTGTCTGCTTTTGTTGGTATTTGAATGGTCTTTATTTCTATCTCCGGCTTAGAATTTGAACTGGAGAGAAACGTGCATGCATTTATGAGCTCAGATGTTCTTAGTTTGCCAGGGGACTTCTGGGGCTTTGTTTGTGCTACCCCTGAGGGAGGCAGGATGGGATGGTTTAAGTGAAAGCTCAGGGACTAGACACATCTGATCTGGGCTGGGCCCTGCCCTTCACCAGCTTCTTGACCTTGGGCAAACTGGTTAATCTTTTTGAGCCTCTGTAAAATGGGAATAATAATAGAACAAATCTCATAGGATTAGCTGAACGTAATAAGTGCTGAACAAATATTAGCTGCTGGTAGTATTAATATCCTTATTTCTAGTTCTGTTTTCTGTCTCTAATAAACACTAAAATGTGACGACATCCTTCTATCAGGGTTTGCCGGCACTCTTGATAGTGTGGCTGGATAATTCTTGTGGCGGGGGCTGTCTTCTGGTGGCCATTATAGAATGTTGAGCAGGATCCCCAGGCACCCACTCAGTACCAGTAAAACCCTACCCTCTAGTGTGACAGTCAAAAATGTCTCCATTCGTTGCCAGATGTCGCTAGGGAAGCAAAATTGTCCCAGGTGGAGACCCACTGGTTTAAATAAATGAGTATATTGTGTTTGCTAAGATTAAATAGAGTTTTGTCCATTTGGAATAGTTTAGAATTCCGTGAAACATATTGCCTGAGTATGATAGACAATTTGGATTTTATTTACCATATTACATACAGCCTTAAAAAGCTCTTTCATTAATGATGCAAGCCAAAACACTGGTGTCTTTGGGTAGAGTGGAGCGGGTAGTGCCCTCCTCCCCTGGTACTGACGACGGGCTCTTTTTCGGCAGCGTACTGTAAGAACTCTGTGGACGGCCTCTGGTACTGCTTCGATGATAGTGATGTGCAGCAGCTGTCAGAAGATGAGGTCTGCACACAGATGGCGTACATCCTTTTTTACCAGAGGCGGACAGCTATTCCATCGTGGTCGGCCAACAGCTCGGTGGCAGGTAAGGCCAACAACTTCCTGAGGTTTTGCTAGAACAGAAGATCATAACGAATGGTCCAGAGAACACAATGTCTCATGACTCTGTGGGATTGATCAGATAAATCCTCACATTTACACTTAATCTGGAAACCAAAATTATTGCGGTCAAGAAAATAGGCACAGGGGGCGCCTGGGAGGCTCAGTGGGTTAAGCCTCTGCCTTCAGCTCAGGTCATGATCTCAGGGTCCTAGGATCGAGCCCCGCATCGGGCTCTTTGCTCATCAGGGAGCCTGCTTCCCCCTCTCTCTCTGCCTGCCTCTCTGCCTACTTGTGATCTCTCTCTCTCTCTCTCTCTGTCAAATAAATAAATAAAATATTGAAAAAAAAAAATAGGGGTGGAACATGTGAACCAGCAGAGTTCACATAGAAGCTGGTAGAGCCTGTCTCAGTTAGCTCGCCATGTTTGCTTGAATGAATGAATGAATGAATGGAAAAGCAGTATGGCATGCTATTCTAAAAGAGAGAATGAGTCTTGGCTTTGCAATGTTTTGGTTGGATCATCATCTTGGAGCACATCCCATCCAAGCCTCCATCGCTCATCTGTGATGTGGGAGTACTAATAATACCTGCCTTATGGGGTCATTGTGTGCATCAGATTAGGTAAATGTACGTTAGAGCCTTTTAGAAAAGGTAAAATACCGTTAGAAATAGTTCTTTTTTCCTATGAGGTAGGCCTGTTCAGTTAGAAGGGTTGAAGGCTGTAGTCCTATTAGATGGGCTGAGTTTAGCTGAATGGGGTCTAGTTTAATACAGCCACACAGTCCAAACAAGGTGATGCATGCTTCTTAATGCAGAGTTTAAGAGACGTGGCTGACTGGGACGCCTGGATGGCTCGGTTGGTTGAGCAGCTGCCTTCGGCTCAGGTCATGATCCCAGCGTCCTGGGATCGAGTCCCGCATCGGGCTCCTTGCTCTGCAGGGAGCCTGCTCCTCTCTCTGCCTCTGCCTACCTCTCTGCCTGCTTGTGTTCTCTCTCTGTTAAATAAATAAATAAAATCTTTAAAAAAGAAAGAGAGATGTGGCTGAGGACAGGGACACGGGAACACGGGATCTTGTTAGAGAGTATTAGCTCCGGATTGAAGCTTGCGAGAGGTTAAGTTCGAAGCCGCTGAAAGGGAGCACGGCTGAAGCAGAGTGAGCCCCTGCTGGAGTCAAGCCCCACTCAGTACACGTGCCTCTCCGTAGCCATTCATTCTATTAAGATCGTGGGAACTCCAGTGCTTTGCTGCTTTCCAGAGCCAGAGATTTGCTTGGAAATTACACCCCTTCAAGTCTATTTGAGACATGTTCTCAATTTTGAGAGCAATCTCTGTTGTTCTGGAATATAGTTCAGGGCATCCCTGGAATGGACAGTACAGACTGACATGTAGCCTGGGTATGTGCATGTGTGCGTGTGTTTGTATATTAACATCGTGAAAATGATGTAACGATTCCACAAAGCAGTGAGGCTAAGAAGATAATGGAGCATGCCGCTTTTATTTGCTGTGTCAGAATTTTTTCCGTGTGCTTAGGCCAGTACCCGGCAGTAGGTGCTTAATAAATATTTGTAGAGTGGATATGAATGATTCCATTGCCAGCACTTAAGACCTGCACTTTGCATTATGAAGTGTCCATGCCTGTACTTGCATTTCATTACTATAAACATGTGCGAGTCTGCCCTCCTTCTTCTCATCTTAACGGAATAGTCAAGCAGCATGGGGTCGGCCACCTTCCAGCTCTGGCAGCAGCACTTTCACGCAAGTGTGCGCCGAGCCGCCCGCCCAGGATTCTGACCTGACCTCAGTGCCCGCTTCCTTTACTGCAGGCTCCACAAGTTCTTCCTTGTGTGAACACTGGGTGAGCCGGCTCCCGGGGAGCAAGCAAGCCAGCGTGACCTCCGCAGCTTCCTCCAGACGTACCTCCCTGGCCTCGTTGTCCGAGTCGGTGGAGATGGCCGGGGAGAGGAGTGAAGACGATGGTGGGTATGGGTTTTGTGACACACACGGGTTTTGTGAGACTACGGTGGTGTCTCACAGATACACACAGGGTACCTCATGCTTAGGAGCTAAGCCCCAAGAAGACTGGGAGAAGGTAAAAGGGCTGTGTAGCTGTAGGTTATAATCATAAGTGCCATTTTAGATAAACCGGGTCATTCACTTTTTCTCTGTGACCTCTAGGATGACTTTCTCCTCCCACTTCATTATTTCATTTCCACTTCTAAGGTCTAGCCTGGAGGCTGGAACTTTCACTCTGTACAATAATATATACATCTCTTTCGAAGTGCTTTTCAGAGTCCCTAAAATAAGCTGTAAGGGGACTCTGCAAGGTGGTGATTTGCCTCGGGCCCCCTGGCAAGGAGGAGTCACTGTGCTGGCTCCGGTGGAGGCTTCCCGACTCTTGGCTTCTCTTCTTTCGACCGCGGTTTCCTTTAGAGGAATTTGTGGCATGTTCTTTTAAGTACAGAAGCATCTAGAACAAAAACTCTTGCCTTTGCATAAAGGTAGTTTTTACGAATTCTGAAGATGGTCACAACACAAAAACTTGGGAAATACAATACAAATAGAGCCCACCCCTTCATTTTAACCTTCACTTACCGCTTGAGTAATGGCAGCAGAACCCTCAGTTCTGACAGAAACCCCAGGTGGTGCGGGAAGGATCAGGCAGCCCAGGCGCTGAGGCTGGGAGGAGGTGAGAGTGAGCTCAGCTTCTCTAGTGAGGACGGTGACTCATCTCCCAGCAAGTCTCCTTCTGCGGCCACGGCCAGCTGGTGGCTGTAATCTGCGTCTTGTGATGGGTAATTGTGAGAACGTGAAGTGGAGGGGAGCAGCAGGAGGCTGGAAGGGGCCCCCTGGCGGGGGAGGTCTGCGTCATTGTAGCTCCAGCCCCGTTCCCTCTTCTGGCTCCTTGCCTCTTTATTTGTAAAGTAACAAGAGTACTTACTGGAATCGCTAGCTCCCGACATTTTGTGGAAAACCGGCCAGTGGACCTTTGCTTGTTTCGGTAGGTTTTTCTCAATGCAGCCTTTAAATTTTGAATTCACTGTTGTTTTCACAGTAAGCTGGTTTGCCCTCAGTTGGTTTTTAACAGTGTAGTCTGTGAAATCAGTATCCTCTTAAGTATCATTATTACCATGATACCAGGTGGTGCCCACAGAACAGAGCCTGTCTCTGGGGATCTTATCTGGAAGGTTTTATACATGACCACAGTTACTGGACCACGTATGTATGGAATTTGATTTAGAATATTTTCTTGGGAAGGAAGTTTTAAGGCACTCAAAATAGAAGTCTGTAGTTCTAATTATGAACTTTTTCTTCGGAAGTTTGAAGTCACTTAGATGTACATTGTTCTAATTATGGATATTGCTTTTAGAAGTTTGAAGTCGCTCAGGATAGGAGTGTATCGTCTCTGTTTTTTTCCACCGATCTGCTGTTACAGTCAATAATTACAAGCCAAGCTGCATGTGGCATTGAGTCGGGGGGAAGGGTTTGTGGTCCTGGCGTTCGCTCTGCCTCTGATTCTGTGTAATCTTGAGCAGTGATTCGACTTCCGTGGGCCCTGGTTGTCCTTACTTAGATGAAGAAGCTGGATCAGTGGCTCACATTTACTGAGCGTCTGCGAAGTGCCAGGTGGGCGTAAGACTTTCAGGATTTTATTTAATTTAGTAGTCCTGTGAGTTAGAGCAGACTGCCTATGGGCCACATACGGCCCCTGTGTTTATTTCTAAATAAAGCCACACCCATTTGTTTGTGTGTCTTCTGTGGTGGCTTTCCTGCTGCAGCGACAGAGTTGAGTGGTTGGCCCACAAAGCCTAGAGTGTGAACTGTCTGGGCCTTTAAGTCTCTTGACCCCCGACGTACAGCAAGAAGTAAAGAGACAGTTTGCTGATTTTTGAGTTAGAATGTCCCTATTTTGTACATAGGGGAACTGAGCTCAGAAAAGTTGGAAGTCACGTGGCTGCCCTTGTGATGCCAGACATGCTGACTCTGAAGGTCACACTCCTGTCATTTTACCAGGCTTGCCTTCCTTCCATCTTCAGTATCTTAAAGTGTTGCTGGGACGTGTTTTCGGTTTAGCTTAATGCTATTCTCTCTGCTGCATTCAGGAGGTTTCTCAACTCGACCATTCGTGAGAAGTGTCCAGCGTCAGAGCTTGTCATCCAGATCTTCTGTCACCAGCCCCTTGGCCGTTAACGACAATTGCATTAGACCTTCTTGGTCCCTGTCCGCCAAGCTGCAGATGCGCTCCAATTCCCCCTCCCGGTTCTCAGGGGACTCTCCGATCCACACCTCTGCCTCCACCTTGGAGAAGATCGGGGAGGCAGTGGATGACAAGGTCTCCATCTCTTGCTTTGGCAGCTTGAGGAACCTTGCCAGCAGTTACCAGGAATCAAGTGATAGTCACAGCCGACGTGAGCACAAGGCCGTGGGTCGGGCCCCTCTGGCTGTCATGGAAGGTGTGTTCAGAGACGAATCAGACACTCGCAAATTGAACTCCAGTGTTGTAGACACACAGAACAAAAACTCAGCACAAGGGGATCATGTGCCCCCCATCTCTGATCCATTTGATAACAATAACCAGATCGCTTATGTGGATCAGAGCGATTCTGTAGACAGCTCTCCAGTCAAAGAAGTGAAACCCACAAGCCACCCGGGCTCCCTCACAAAGAAACCAGACAGCACAGCCAAGAGATCCCCCAGCTCCAAAGGCACTTCTGAGCCAGATAGAAGCTTGCGGAAGGGGAGACCAGTCTTGGCAAGCCAGGAATCCTCTCTTTCAAGTACATCCCCTTCTTCTCCTGTTCCTGTAAAAGTTTCTATAAAGCCCTCCCGCTCCCGAAGCAAAGCAGATTCTTCTTCCAGGGCCAGTGGACGGCATTCTTCCCCTGCCCCTGGCCAGCCCAGAAAGGAGTCCTCCCCCAAACCCCAGGACTCCATGTCATCTCCTTCACCCCAGAGGCAGAAATCATCTTCCTCCCTCACTTACACTGCTTCATCCACATCTGCCAAAAAAGCCTCGGGCCCTGCTGCAAGGGGCCCCTTCCCTCCTGGGAAGAGCAGGACTTCAGACCGGAGCTTGAGTAGAGAAGGCTCCAGGCAAAGCCTGGCTTCGGACAGAGCCAGTGTCACCTCCAGCTCTAAACCCAACTCCCCTCGGGTGAGCCAGGCCAGGGCCGGGGAGGGCCGAGGGGACGGAAAGCATGTCAGGAGCTCCTCCATGGCCAGCCTGCGTTCCCCCAACACAAACATGAAGGCTGGTCTCAAGAGGGACAGCAAGTCGGAGGACAAGGGGCTGTCCTTCTTTAAGTCAGCCTTGAGACAGAAGGAAACCCGACGGTCAACCGACCTTGGCAAAACAACCTTGCTCTCCAAGAGGGCCGGTGGGAGCTCTGTCAAGTCGGCTGGTAAGAATGCCGTGGACGACAAGGCAGAGAAAGGCTACCAGCCTCCGGGTTGCCAGCAGCCAAATGCAAGTGCAGCTGGAAAAGAGCAGCTTGTCTCCAAGGACCCTGCTTCTGCTAAACATTCCCTGCTGTCCGCTCGCAAATCCAAGTCTTCCCAGCTAGATTCTGGAGTGCCTGCGTCTCCTGGTGGCAGGCAGTCTGCTGAGAAATCCTCAAAAAAGTTACCTTCTAGCATGCAAACCTCTGCACGGCCTTCTCAGAAACCTCAGTGATATTTCTGCAATCTAAGTGTTTTATCTGTAAAGATGTTTATTTATTTAGAACCCCTTCCCTCCCACCTACGCCCTCTATGCTTTTGTATGTTTTGGGTCACGTGCCTGGTGTGCGTGCGAGTGAGAGTGTGTGTGTGTGTGTTTGTGTGTGTAGAATTCAACTGCAAATTGTTAAAAGCGTCGCCTTATTCTGCCATTGAACCAAATAACAGCCATAGGCAAAGCATTGATACCAAGCTAACTGGAATAATTGTAGACAAGACCCTGGGCGGTCCCTTTAGCAATTGTACATATTTCTTTCTAGAGAACTCTAATGACTTCCGTTGGACACTAGGGTTTGGAAACCTGTGAACCAGTTAGGCTGTCATTAGTGTGTGCTGTAGAAGGATCAGTTATTTGACTTGGGTTTCATCTGAGCAGGATCTGTCCTCACAGTTGATTGCCATGTGGCACCAGGAGCTCTAAAAACTGTGACACTAACGGTGAAACAAACCGAGAGAAGACTGTTGCTTTCTGCACTTTGGCCCCATCTACCAGTCTCTGTAAAGGGCAATATTTTAACACTAATGTTTCTCAGGTATATACTCAGCTAGTCTAGGGTGGATGCACATCAGTCAAAGGATTAACGAAGAAGGTAGCCTGCGAGTTACTGTCATTTCTCCAACTGCCACAGATAGAAATTTCTAGAGGAAGAAATGAAGTCTTTCATACCTTCATGTCTGCAAAGATGTGTGTACCATAAGCTGTCTTGATTCTTAAGATATGTCGAGGTAGCAAATAGGACAGCCAGAGAGCCTGTCACTAATGAATTTTGTTTTCCTTGTAAATTTGCTAGCTATGGCCACTGGGATTTTGAAATATAGTAGAGCAGTTAACACCTTTGAAAGATTCCTGGAAAAAAGTGGGTTCTGAACTGGATGCATGAATCTGTACCATTTTCCTTCTCTGGTGTTGCTTTTTTCTGTGTTGGAAGCCGAAAGCTCCATGCTGCCCTGCGTCCGCGTGCTCATGTTTCTCGTGACTTGGAGAGAAGAGAAGTTGCCTAATGCCAAAAGTCGGTGGGTGGTGTGTTGAAGCAACGTGGGACCAAGTATTATGTGTGCGCTTCTGATGCTGCCTGTCAGTCTCAGTGGTAGACTGCTTTTTATTTCTTTTTTGTGCTTAAGACTTAATCTCTTACCCAGAACTCAGAAGCAGGACTGAAGCATGTTCCGTCTGGCATTGTCCGCGCGAATTGCATTTCTCGTTTAGAAAACAAGGGAACCTCACAAAGATCTCACAGATAAGCAAGATACATAGTTCTTGCAAGGTTTCTGGAGGTATCCTGGCAATTTTTAGCTTTTTTTTTTCTTTTCCTATTTTTTTTTTTTAAACGTCAGGAGAGTCATGATCCTGATTCTCTTTGAATAGCATTTGTCACTTTGCCATGAAGTATAGCATGCTAAGTTTATATGGTTTTAAATACTAACTTTTAAAAAAAATTGTAAACTCTTCCAGTTCTTCCTGAACTCTTGGTGCACAAATCCATTTTAAACTCCCTTTTCAGTATTGCTGTGTGTGAAGTAATTAGAATACCTCCACATGCATCGCTATGAATTCTGCACTGCCTTCCCCCCCCCCCCCGCCGTTTTTTCCCTCCCCATGAATACCTCTTGGGAAATATTTCCAGTAGGTTTCTAACTTTATTTTGCTGCTACTTTGAGCATTAGCAGGTAACTTGCAAGTCTGGGGGCCATTTATGTTGAGGGTAGCTGGAATTTTAGACCCTTGCAATTTTTAAGACTTAGTTACTCAGCCTGGGGAAAGTTACTGTAGTGCTCCATGAAGCTTGTCGAATGTGAGCCTGATGCCCGGCGCACTCAGTCCTGTGCTCCCCCCTTCGCTAGGTGTCCCTGTCGCACTGCACGGGCTTCTGGTCTCCCAAAGCAACATTCCTCTCCTCTCCTCTCCTCTCCTGTAGTGTGACTTGACGACTGGCGGCCCTCAGTGTTGTCACTGTTGCCTCGGGCTCACTGCCAGCCCCCTCAGTGTTTAGCCACTGCTGGTTTTTCTGTGTCACTTTTATTTCTTGGAAAGGATGCACCAAGTATGGGATCATAAATCAGGAGTTGAATGTTTGTCCGATTTGAGCCTCCTGTCTTTCTTTGTAATACGTAGATGTCATTTGAAATCTCCTATCTGAAGCTCTGAAACAGCCTTAGAATTATAGTCTGACTCCACAAAGGGTTTTAATAACACCTTTTTCTGGGGCTATTATCAGTTAAGCCTTGGTAGAATCCAGTTTAATTTCCATGATGGCAAATATTTTTATTCTCAAGACCTTCAGGAATGGATTTCCCATTGTATCCAGTGTTTTCCAAAAAAAAAAAAAACAAAAAACACCAAACTAAAAAACAACTCTACAAATTTCTTTAATTTTCCATGGGGACTAGAAATAAAATTTCAGTATCCGTAAACTATAAGTCTATGGAGTTTAGTCTTTTTTTTTTTCCTCATATTTAAATGAAAAGAATCAGGAAGTATTTTGGCAGTGTCTAGGCATCTTTAAACTGTCCATTTCTGTGCTTGGTAAACAATGAAAATCTCATCCATAACTACTAGGTACAACCTTTAAGCCACAGAAGAGGATATTGCCCAAAATTTTGAAGGTGTTCTTTGAGGTGTAAAAGATCTTACGGGAAAATTATTACTTGGTTCAGTTCAGTTGTTCGATAGGTTAGGGACTTGGTGTTTGCTGGTTTTTATTTTCCCGGCGATGTTTGGCATGTTGAGCATATCTGTGCTTTGGGGTTAGAAATGATCTCTCTGTCAAGGATGGTGGGCCCGAGTTTCTGAGTTTCTGGTTGACAGCCAGGTGGGCCTGATGGGAGCAGTCATTTCCTGGCAGGCACAGAGTAATCTGACAGGAGTGCGGCTCTTAAATGTTTTTTGCTTTTAGAAAACTTTCAATTTTTTATTTCTTTTCCTGTGAACATCCAGTGCAGAGGCTATATCATTCCTTCAGACAGCCCTACACCTTGCCTTTGTAATCCTTTGTATAATGTGGAAGCACAGCGCAACTGTTAAGTTCACATCATTTCAAGATTGCCTCACAGCCCTTGTGTTTTCCCATCCTAAAAGCAAACTGAAAGGAAGTAATACCTCGCTGGACCAATAGAAATGGATGTGGAAATATTTGTGGTCTGGTAAAATATTGTAATTCTCTGAAGCTGCCCTAAACCCTTGTAATCATTCTTTCCTCATTCATTCATTCATTAATTCATTCTGCAAGCATTTGTTGAGGGCCTGCTTTGCTCGTAAAAGCAAGCGAAAGCATCAGGAATTCGCTGTAGCCAAGGAGCCCTGGGAGCCCAGCCGATGAGCCAGGGATGCCAGTGATACCCTAAATGGAGTGACGGTCCCCCCCGAACAAAGAGAGCAAGTGGATTCTGGTGAACCGGCCAAGGCCTGTGGTCCTCTTGAGCAAGTCTCTCCTGTTCCAGAAACCAAAAGTGCCCTTCTTCATCTTCGGAGACATTTTACTCAACATCCACTTTTTCAGACTGAGCTGTCTCTACTACTTAGGGGTTGAAAATCCATTACAAAGTCACTTTCCATTAGAATTTGGTCATCCACGTGTGTCTGAAATAGATGTGGGGATTGGGGGTGGGGGACAAATTGCCATCCCTCTAAAATAACTATTGGGGAAAAAAGTTAGGGACAGTATGTCAAGGAGGCAGTAGTGTCAGCCTTTAGGAAAAATGGAGCAAAGAAGAGCTGTGGAACAGAGCTCACTTATTTCAAATAAACACGTTTTTAAAAAATAGCTTGATATGTGACGTTACATTTCATTCTGACGAATTACCTAATAGCTGAAGTTGTTGTTTCCTACGTAGGTTATCAGAATTATTGGGTGCCAATATACTTAGTGTTTCTGGGTTGGATTTTTGAGATAGTATGCAAATCATAAGCACAGTTTCAATAAAACACCTATTCTGTGAGGCGTGTTAAACTTGTATTATTTGGAATCGAGAAGAGCAAAATTCGCTGACAAACCAGTGCCTGTGTCATAAACAGAGAGTAGCTGCTGCTGTGCAGACTGTCCGTCTTTACTTTCCCAGAGGATACATTACTGCTAAACCTGACTACATTTTGGGGGGGAAATCCTGTGCTTTCTTCAAATGAACACGTAGGGTGTCACACTGCCTGTTGATCACTGTCAAAGCGTTTCTTGTGCAGCTGCAGTTTGAGCATGACGAGTCATTTTTTCCCCCCAAGTAATGAAAACAACTTTGCACGGCCTCCGTCTAACCCACAAAGCATGTTCTTACCACCTATGCAAATGACTAATAAAATATAGACCACCCTAAATGTAAATTTTTTAAAAAGGCAATTCTTGGATTATGGAGCTCTATTTTTGAATTTGTAATTTTTTTACCTGTGGCTTAATCATCAATATGGAAGAGCATGAATGCAGTTTTGCTTGCACCTGTTTCTTTTTGCTGTTTGTTTTGTTTTGATTTTGGTATCGGCAAGATTGTATGTAAAGTGATATTTTGCAAACAGGAGTGGAATTGGGTATGTCGGACACACACACACACACACACACACACACGGGTTTATATACTGTATTTAGCATGAACACTTTCCTAAAGTATTTTGTTCTAAAAAATAACCTGCCATTTTCTATAGATTTTAATTTTTTATATCTTCTAAGGTTCTATCGTCACAAGGAGAGAATGTGGCTTCTAATAGTGCTAACGATTTTAAAATGCTTTTGTAGAGACGTAGAGCTGTTTTGGAAAGCTTTGGAGCTTCCCAGCCCCTGGTCACAATAAGACTAAGCGCATGGAATTTGTGGTAGCATTTTACAGTGGATTAGTTTCTAGATCTCTCTCACAAGCATTCAAAACAGGTATTTCCCAATTTTGGAGGGAAGGGAGATCCACTTCAGGCTTGGGAGCGTTTTTTTCAAATCTCATACGAGTACTCTCCTGAAGATTCTGGTAAGCCTCGTCTGAATGACTTGTCTGAGATTCTGATACTCAGCACTTACTAGAATCATCTAGAGAACTTTTAAAAATGCCCGGGTCCCCCTCCCCAGCTTTTGATCTGACTAGTGAAGGGGCAGGTCCCGGGAGATGCCACATACGTTAAAGCTCTTGGGGGTTTCTAATTTGCCGTCAGAATTGAGAACCCCTGTGCCAGACACCATCCCTGTGGTGAGAATCACTGCCATGTGAAGCACTCACGAGTGACTCCGACTCTTTCACTGGGGAGGAAAGGAAAAAAAAGACTCAGCACCACCGATATTAGCATCCTGTTTGAAATAAGGGAGCCTCTCTGATTTGAGGCCCTATTTGGGTGCTCGGAGCATTTGGTGGGTGGCCCAACACTTGCCAGTCTAGTGGGGTGCGGTCTTCCGTTTGCTGGAGCAGAGTCCCCTGGGGGGGGGTGCGTCCTTCCCAGAGGCTTTTCCCGGGATGCCCCCACAGGGGAGCGGGGAAGGCACTCTTGAGTTAGAAAATGCTAAAATTAAGCGTTCGTGGCCTTGGGAAACCTGTTCCTGATTTTGATGGTATGACTGTCTCTGTAGTAATTACAACAGCAAACTCCACGCTGCCACCTAATTTCCTAGTTAGCTCATTCTCTACTTATCCGCAGTGTCATTTCAGGAGTTCCTTTTAGTTTAAAAATGAATGTGAAGCATCTTATTTGGAGTCCTTTTTTGATAACCCTCAGTGTGTTTTCACGTAATTACAAAAAAAATCAAGTAATACTCATCCAAAAATTTGGCCATATGTTACGTAGGGAGGCGAATGAAATTTAATCTGTGGTGAGCTGAAGGCACGTCCATCTTCAGAGTAGTCTGCTGCACTACTCAGGGGGTTTCATCCGGTTGAGCAGGATGCTGCCTACAGAAAAAAAAAGTAGAAAAGAAACACAGCTTACCTGGTATTTCCAACATTTCGAGGAAGTAAAGATCTTAAGTGAAAATCCAAGTTGGAAAGCCCCCCGTAGAAAAGCTCCTCGAAGGAGAGAGGCCTGTTGTGGGGGTGAATTGGCAGTGCCAGGTGGCCTGTAGGTGCTATTCTAGGTGACGCGGCGTCCTCGTACCAGATGGGAAGGCAGTTCCAGTGTCTCCTGAAGCTCGCGTCCTCTCTGTCGGCCTTTCCGGTAACGCGTTTGTGTTCCCTGTTGGTTTGCTCACCAACTGTGCCTCTCACCACTGGTTAAACTCGAATTCAAGACCCATTACAAAAACTGTTTCTTCCCCGAACGTCTCAGCGCTACACTGGAATGTCTGTAGTCGTCTTAAAAGCTGCGTGTCCCTGTCACTGTACTCAGAAGGCTTTGATCCTGTTCGCGCACCGTTCGTAGTGGTTTCTGTATCGTTTTCTTCTTTAGTTGTACAGTAATACGGCAGGCAGGACGTCTCTCCTTGAAGCTGTAAGAAAATGTACCATACATTTTTAAATTATTTTAGAAACAAGTGCATGAGACGTGTCACTGACTTCTGTTATTTATTTGTATGTTTTATTATTCAAGGTGTATGCACTTTTAAGAAGCAGAATTTATATTTTTATGTTTAAAAACGTTTTATTTCTAGAACAGCAGTTGATTATATAGTATACAGATGGAATTAAGAGAAAAGTGGAAAATGTAACAAAATATAATAAATTTATTACATGATGCCCTCCTTAAGCCATATTCCTCTTTCTCCCCTTGCCAACCTTTATCTTTTTGGTGTTGACTAGCCTTGGAAATTAAGCAGGAATTACCTTTGTACCACACTGATCTCTACAAAACACTTTAAAACTGTAGTGTTAAGTGAAAAAAAGCAAGTTACAGAAGAATACGGACATGTTCTCTATATGTGAAATTTTAAAACAGAAAAAAATCACATATATGCTTTTTTAAATTTTCACAATCGGATTATTATTCCCACTTTCTCTAAGAGGTAATGTGTCCGGGGCCTTGGGGCTTGGCAATAACTCAGTATGGCTCAATTCCAGGCAAGGAACCATTCTTTTCTGGACCCTCTCTTGCTCCAGATATCCTCGTTTTTAACCATATGTTATGAAAAATTTTTTCCCACAGTCTTTACCTCCCCTCAGGACATCTCAATCTCCCTGTTGAGATGTCACATTACTTATGACCACTTGGGGGCACCAAAGATCGCCATCAGCAAATGTAATTTGAAAGTCTAGTGTATTCTTCGTGTCTCTGTTGACATGTTTATTATGAGTGCAGTGCATTTTCAGCGAAGCAGGGGTTTCGGTTTAGATGAGTACCTCCGGCCATCGTTTTACCTGGAAAATATTAACTGCAGGCCATAGAGGAGAGCTTGTTTTCTGAAGCACAGCCTGGTGGTTTATAGGCTTGGGACAGGGAAACGGTTCCTAACCAAGGACAGGTGTGAGCGACGTGCCCTGAAACCAAGGTACAGCACCTAAAAAACCTCTCTAATTTTAAATAGTGAGGGTTTGTTTTAGGGTACATAAAGACTTTAATCATGTAGTACACCGATTATTTAAGAAGCTTCATTATGTCTGAAAGTATTTGTGTGTCATAAAGTACATAGACTTAATAGTTATACAGATATTTACAGATCATTTTGTCTGTCTCCATAGAATTTGGAAGATTATTTTCAAATACTTGAATGATCAGTATGCCTTTCTGTCCTCCATCAGTCTTCCTGGAGAAAGCAAAGGCATGAAAAGTCCTCTGGCCCAGGACACATGGGCCCAGGGAGTGATTCTGGACCACTGTAACTCCATAGGATCACTGTAATTCGATAGGCTTTGATCTGTTCTCTACCCTCAGTGTCCCCTTTCTCCTTCTGAGGCCTGCTCCTAAGTTTTCCCAGGTGGTGGTTTGGGTTTTCCTTTTTGTGGCCCTGAGTCTCAGACATCTCCACCCAGGTCATCTGGTAGATCTCACGTCTCTGGGTGGGTTGGGTCTACCTCATGTAGAACCCTCTGGAAGTCAGTCTTGATTTGGTCTAGTGTTAGCCATGTTTCTTACCCCCTGTCAACATTAGCTACACAGAGAAAGGATAAGGGCTCTCTCCTAGAGTGATAGGTTTTTGCATTATGCCATATAGCCTGATGGCCTTGCACCTCATTTCTTCAAGAATTCAGGGCTGACGTTAATCTGGCTTGTTCTTTATATTTATAACAGCTGGGTTTTTCTTAACGTGGGAAGGTTATGTGAGTGAAACCAGGGTTGTAGTCAGAATCAGGCCGCCCTGCCACTGGCAGTCTCTCCTGCGCCTTTCCTTTGCTTCAAGAGAATCCATGGAGGCTCACGGTATACCGATCCAGTTCCCGAGACTCGGATGGTGTCAGATCTGTCATCCCTTCAGAGAGTGGGAAGGGGAAGGCACATGTGGGGATGGTGCAGTGTGGCAGAGCATGGGCGGCACCAGCTTCAGGGTTCTCAGTCCACGAAATGTGGTGGAGAAAGTGCCCCTTTACTGTCACACTCAAGATCGAAGTCAAGATTCCTTTGTTTTGCAGTGTTTCCTGTATGCCCGAATGCTGGGGATGTGACTGCATCCTGAGGAGCTCACAGTCCAGCTGGAGTCAAGTTGGTTGAATTAACATTTCAGTGCTTACCACCATGCTATTTACTCATTGCTCTTCCCTCAAGTCATCACCATGTTCCCATCCCTTTTCCAGCCTACTTCCTGGAGTTCTGCCTAGGAGGCTTGTCTCAGGGACCATCTGGCCATCTGTCATCTGCTTCATGTCTTTACTCAGATGTTGCCTTTTCAGCAAGGCCGTCCCTGACCACCCTTTTAACATATTGCAACCTACTTCATGTTGTCCCCCCCCCACACTTTATTATATTCTTCATGTAACTTGTCTCCAACTACCACAGTCTATATGCAATATATTTGTAACATTTGGTCTCTGTGCAGTAAGAAATATGCTACATCAGTCTATAAGCAATACATATGCAGCATGTAGTCTCTATGCAATACAGGTGCAACAGAGTCTGTATGCATGTGTAGTACCTATGCTCACTTCTGTAGCTTGCTTACCTGTTCTGTCCACCGCTCTTTTCCCAGTACCTCAGAGAATGCCAGGCATATTAGTACTTAGTAAAAAATTGACTACCTGAATAAGTGGATTTGCTTGAGTAATCCACTTAACCATTCTGAGTCCCCTTCCTGTCTAGAAGATGTAGAAGAGCAGTACTTGCATCATGGAGTTGTGAAGGTTTAATAGGAAGGATGCCCATAAAGCATCCAGCACAGTATCTGGCACAGAAAAAGTGCTTAGGGGATGGTGCCATTCCTAATCTTAACAGTAGGGATGGAGAGGGGGGCTGACCCTCATGGAAGCTTTACAGAGGAGTGGCCTTTGGAACAGAGCTCACACCTTCCTGACTGGGGAAGCTGCTTATACTTTCTGGAAACCCCAGGAATCCAACTTTCCTGGAATGTAGGGCAGGAAACAGTAGATGGAGGGGGGAGGGAGGCCGGCAGTGGCCTCATCTAGAAGGACCTTTCATGACCTAGGTCTGTCCTGAAGTAAATGAGATTCCAGAAGAAATTTTAATTTAGGGGAGAGATGAGATTTAGTTTGTACCATCACCATGGTCACCATGGCAACAGTGTGGCGGGTTAAGGAGCTTGTTGCAGGAATCTGAGTGCCGTCTGGGATGCTGACCTAAAATAGTGTGGTTGGACAGAGATGGGGAGCTCCTGGAGGGGTGACGTGCTCAGGTCACCTGCTGGTTCGAATTCTGGTACGGTGACTTCCTAGCTGGACAGCCTTTGGCAGATTACTTCACTTCTCTGTACCTCAAATTCTTCACCTGTAAGATGGGGCTGGCAGTGTCTACTACCTTAAGGCAGTAGGGAGACTTAAATGGGGTGGTCGGTTTGTTTCCATTTAATATATTACATTAATTATAAGTGTATTTGATTTTATCTCCTGTCTTACTATTCCTTTGATATTTGTCCCACCTGTTTTATGCTTTTTTTTCTCTTCCTTCTTGCCTTTCTTTTAGATCAGTCAAGCATTTTTTAAATTCCAGTTTTTCACCTCTGTTAGCTTATTATTCATCCTCTTACTCTTTTATTTATTTTTCCATCCTCTTCCTCTTTTTTTTTTTTAAAGATTTTATTTATTTATTTATTAGGAAAGAGAGAGAGTGAGAGAGAGCATGAGAAGGAAGAAGGTCAGAGTGAGAAGCGGACTCCCCATGGAGCTGGGAGCCCGATGTGGGACTCGATCCCAGGACTCCGGGATCATGACCTGAGCCGGAGGCAGTTGCTCAACCAACTGAGCCACCCAGGCACCCACCTCTTCCTCTTTTTTAGTGGCTGTCCTTGTGGTATCAGCATGCATTCCTGATTTAGAAGAATCTTTTTTGCCCCTTCAGAGTCTTAGAACATTTTGATTCCATTTTACCCTTTCCACCATTTGTTACTGGTTGCTGTACATTCCAATTCCATGTGTATTTAACTGTATAGGTACATAACACACGTAACTAACATGACTACGAGTGTCAAAAGCCAGTGTTCATTTAGATGTACCAGCATGTTCACCTTCCATCGCTTGTCCTCCCCTCCCGCATTCCAGTGTGTCCTCTGCTATCCTTTTCCTTCTCCCTGAAGAATTCCTTTTCATCTTTTTTTTTAAGCCTGTGCTAATGATGCACTCTCTCTTAGCTTCTGTTTGATGGGAAAGGTCTTTATTTTGTTTTTACTTTTGGAGGTTATTTTCACTGGGAATAGAATTCTGGGTTGCAAGTTATTTTCTTTCCTTTTCATTCTGTAGTCTTCTGCCATTATTATTTCTGTCGATAAGTCAGTTATTAATCTCATGGTTGTTCCTTTGAAGGTATGTTGGTGGTGGGGTTTTTTTCCCCCCTAAATGCTTTGAAGATGCTTCTTTTTGTTTTTCATTAGTTTCATTTTAAATATGTTTTTATCCTGTACTTTATGAATGAGACCTGGAAGCTTTTTTAGCCATTATCTCTTTAAATGCTGCTTCTGCTCCATCTTCCCAAACCATTCTAGGACTCAGTAAACGACATCACTGTCCAGCCCAGCTGCTCAGTTCAGACAAGGGATCCATCCTTGACTCTGGTCTTTCCCTCGGCCCCCGTCCTTACATCGGATCCATTCACAAGCCCTGTTCTAGATCCACTTCCACAACTAGGTCCTAAATCTGCCCTCTTCTGCAGCCCTATTTTATATCATCCTTTCTTCACTTTCGGGCACAGAAGCCACTTCTTAGTGCCTTGATCGGAGGGTCTTATTTCCGTTTTATGTATATACAGACTGAGGCTCAGAGAAACTAAAAAACTTACCCAAGATCACACAGGTAATGATCTTGGATGTGAATTAGGCCTAATACTACAAGGCTTGTGTTTTTTCACATTATTACTCCCAGTTCCCTATGTGATAGTAAATAAGGGAATTAAATAATCAACATGTAGAACTGTGTTTAGCCATGCAGTTACTAGAAGGAAAATCTAGAATGTATAAAGTCCTTTTCTTTGTAATCTCTGAGTAATTTTTGTTATAGCAAATTCAGGAAGTGAGGAAATTTTTGCTTTTTGGTTACAGAATTTAGGAGAACCTCCTTGGTGCAATTTTTTTGAAACTTAAAAAGTAATAATTTTCGACTCAGAAAAGTTGCAAAAATTGTTCAGAGAATCCCCATATACACTTCTCCCAGCTTCCCCAAATGTCAACATATTGTGTGACCGTAGTACAAATGTTCAAAACCAGAGACTAACATTGGTACAGTACTGGTAACTACAGACTTTCATCCAGATTTCACGAGTTTTTCCACATCTGTCCAGTCTCAGGTCCCAGAGTGCATTTAACTAATTGTCATGTCTCCTTAGTTCCTCCAGTCTGTAACAGTGCTTAGTCTTTTTTGACCTTGACGGTTTTGAAGAGCATTGGCCACTTGTGTAGAATATCCTTTGTTTGGGTTTGTTTTGTGCATTGTCCCAATTAGATTGAGGTTTTGCATTTTTTGGTAAGAATATCACAAAAGCAATATGCCCATCTCCGTGCATAGGGAGTACATGATATTGATATATCCTGTAACTGGTGACATCAGAATCTTGATCACTTGGTTAAGGTGATGTTTTTTCGGTTTCTCCACTGTAAAGTTACCGTTTTTCCCTTCGTACTTAATAAATGTCTTGGCAGAGATACTATTAGACCATGCCAAATGTCTCCTCAGACTTTGGCCAACTCCTCAAGTTTTAGGATCCATCATTGGATCTTGCCTGCGGAGTTTTTACTACCGTGGTCTAACGGCAAAAAGAAAGACATTTTAATAAGCTGGTTTCATATGAGGTCCAGAAGCAGAGCAGGTGCAGGGGTTGGATCAGGGCCTCATCAGGGTCCTGAGGACCCTGGTTCTGTCCGCCATTCTCAGCGTGGTCGCCTTTGTCCCTGAGTGGGCCTTCAGTAGCAACTGCCACGGTTGCGTAAACTTGACAATGTCCGGCTGAAGAATACAGGATCTGTCTCGGCCTCGGTCTCTCGACCAGTAAGAGGATATTTCCCAGAGACCATCCCCAGCCTCCTTTAAAAAATTCTTTCCTCTTGTTGACCCGGGTCGTGGTTACCTGCTTATGACCAAGTTGCAAGAAAATCGAAGGAAATATCTGACGTTTCCCAGTGGTGTTTTGCAGGGTAGAAGGGTGATGGGTTCTGGCAGAGAAGGCGACTGGGGAGTGAGTTTGGGGAGACAGCCCAGCACCTGAGGGAGTGCCTTGCAACTAAATCTTTATAAATCTCAATAAACCGTTGTGGAGCACATGAGGTTCTTTGTCTCTTGCTGAGAGACATAATGGGCCATTACAGGGAAGCATTAGAGCTCTTGATTGTGGAATCAGAGAATGACTGAGAGAGGATCAGGGAACAGTGGGGACATCTTGGCAAGAATGGCAGAATGGCAAATGCCTGTCCCTGGTGGGAGAGCTGCCGGCTCTGCGACACCCTTAAACTTCATTGTACTTTGGTCTCCCCAAGGATGATGCACCTCTGGCCTTGTTGTTCCTTCTCCAAAACCTGGAGAGACCTTACAGGTGCATTTTTGAAGGGAGACACAGAAACCTGTCTGCGAGGCCCAATTGCCTCTCCTCAGAAGGTTCTCTAGAGGCAAAGGGACGCTGAGAGGAGGTCCCTGCTCTATACACTCAGGCTTCTGGCTCTGGGCGCCTTGGGCACAGCCTGGTAGCTTGTTTGGTAAATAGTGACATTGTTATAAATATTTAATAAGTCAAGGGACTGCAGCACATGCAAAATTGATGAGTTCCCTGTGTGGGAAACGCGGGGTTTTCTCTGTGTGTGTGCTCTGGAGGAGGCAGTTAGGGCTGACGTCCACTCGGGCTGACACCTGTATTCGCGGTAGGGCTGATGAATGGCCGGAGGACTGCTCGCCATATTTCGGAAGCATCAATCCATCATGCTGGAGTTTAGGCTGAAGGAGGAATTCGCGACCATCAATATTCTCCGTGTTTATTAAGCACTGCGTGCTGCGTGAGACAGTGAGTCCTGCACCAGTCCTGGGAGCAGCGCCTCCAGAAAGGGCACGGTGGCTCCTTGATGAATGACTTTAATAAGAAGCAGCTTGGAAGTACCTTCAAGTAAGAAACTAATAACAATAATTAGATGTTTCTTAATCATTTATTTATTTCATAATTTATGCCCTGCCTGCTTCCGGAAAAGGAATGGATGTGGCTTGCAATTACCCAGGATGGTTCAAATGAAGATAAACATGAGATCAGAAACCGTATTGAGGGAGTGAATTTTTCTTAATCAACTTGGCTGCTCTCCGCCGAGAATATGGTATGCCCTCTGCTCAGCGGTCACCTTTTGCTCTGCGGAGCCATGGGATGTGGCAGATGTAAAGCAGCGGCTGGAGGTGTCGTGGGGACAGGAGGATGAGGCAGGAGCACAATGTGACCTGTGGTCTCAGCATTTCAGCACTGGGCTCCCGGCCACATTTGCATTTCATTTATCATCGCTCCAAACAAATCTGTGTGTCTGCGGCAGGTGGCATGAAAAATTCATGCCCCTGTGTCAGGCAGTGCTTGTCAGAGTGACAGTGCAGAAAGGGGCTAACAAAGGGGCAACGCGTGTGGCACTTTCTACTTAACAACCACTCTTGTGTTCCCTGAACGCCTTCTCCCGAGCCTGTGGGTTGGGCGCATGGGGCTTCGGCAGCCATAGCCTGCCTAGGAACTCAGCACAGAAAGCCTGTCTGTGTGCGGTAGCTCGGGCCCTGTGTGTCTGGCGTGTGTGTCCTGAACAGAAGTGGCTGCAGTTAGAGCTGAGTGCCCCGTGTCCCAGTCTTTGCTGAGCCGTTCTGGGCCCAGAGGAGCAGAAGGAAGGCAGCCCCTCCAGAGGGTGCTGGGAGAGCAGGCCAGGGCAGGGGCGTGCTAGAGAGGCTCTGGGATGGGATTACCTGGGGAACAGGTGTGCAAGAGGACAGGGAAGGGAGGTTTGAGTGTCCGATGCCTCAGAACCCTCATGAGACTAGTGCTTTTTCCTGCACATTTTGATGATCCACAGATGTTTGCTCAGTCAAAACCTCATGCTGGCTTCTTTCTGACCTGTGGGCCTAGCAGTGGGAAGAGCCACCTCCTTCCCGCAACAGGGATGGTCTAATGGAGCAGCTCTGAGCTCATGGATCCTGGAGCCAGACTGTCTGGGTTCAACTCCCTGCTTCCTAACTTTGTGACCTTGGGTAAATTTTTTTAAAACATTTTTGTGCCTTTTTAAACATTTCAGTGTCACAAATGTCTGGTGCTTGGTGTTAATTGGGTGAGTGGTTATTATTTCCTTGACCTTCATCCAAGGTGAGTGGATGAGGAAGGCCACAGATCTCAGTGAGCTGGCCTTGACCCACATCAAAAAGGCTGTGCGGCCGGCGCTGTGTCACAAGAGTTAGGAGCATGTTGACTTGCTGAGCGGCCTTGGGAAAATAGACATGTTCTTCTGTCTGGTTGACCCACTGAAAAAAAGAAGTCCCTCTTGCCTCCCTTCCCCACCAAGCATGAGCATAAATGCTATGTTAGCTTTCTGAGATGAACCACCCTGACCCAAGCCAGGGCTGAGCAAGGCACTCTCTTCTTACCAAGGAGAAAGGAATGCAGCTTTCCTGCCCTCTGTGGAAATTTAGTAGTAATCTTCAGGCACTGGATCTCTTCCCCCATTGCACATTAGAATACTCTGGGGAGTTTTAAAAAATTCCTGACGTCTGGAACCCTCACCTTGAGATCCTGATTGGCCCAAGGTGAAGCCTGGGTAGCACTGTGTTTTTATGGCTCCCTCCATGTTAATTCTACAGGTGGTGAAGAGTGAGTCCAGAGAGCCTGCGGGAGGTGTGCAGGACGGGTGATAACAAGGTCAGGAAGGCATGTGTGCCTCTGGTATAAGGGCTGTGACGTGGTTTTGTATAGGACGTGGATGATAGATATGGCAAAAATTACGAAGGTGGTTCTCAAATGTCTGGAGTTTGGAGAAACTCTGGGGTAGATGATCCATGATGGTTTCGGGCTGGCAGGGTTTCCTGCTCTAGCCCTTGAAATAGGAACTTCCGCCAACACTTAGGCAAGTGTTTAGAGGTGTTAAGAAGTAAGTTTATGTCCCGGGGTCAATAATTTCGTCCTCTGGAGTACAAAGTGGCAATTGTCCTGCATTTTCCGCTCATCTCGACCCTGCCAGCAGCTGCATTTCCCATCCTCCCTGCGGGCAGGGGTGGTCCTCTGACTAAACTCTAGCAGAGAGGGTGTAAGGGGAAGGGATGCATGCCACTGCTAGGTCACATAAAGGAAAGCAGGTTGCCCTCCACTTCCTCTCATTCCTCTTCCTGCTGGCTGGGCTGTGGTGGCCC
>CM052805.1:15185398-15222437 GCA_028533885.1 Nasua narica | reverse complement strand
CGCGACCACCCCTTTCCACTAGTTACTCCTCCGAACTTTTTGCCCTTTTTAAGTGTTTTTAACTGGTTCTACGTTTATGCTTGTCCTCCCGCCACCGGGCACTTTCCTTTGGGGTATTACTGTCCTTGGTTAGCTTCTGGTGGCTCCCTCCCCCTTTTATTTATCCTCCGATATCAGCTCGAGTGATCCCACTTTGGTTTTACCTCTCCACTGCTGTCTTCTGCTTTCGGAGAGATCCCGGGGTTAGAAATCTTTCTCCTCAGGGTGATTTCATGGGTGTTCAGCGTGTTCTGGTAGATTTCCAGCTCACTTTTGGGGACCGGTTGCTGCAGGATCTCTTACTTCTCCGCCATCTTGCCCCCTCCCCCCTCCCGCCTACAGCATTCTTTGTCTTGAGAACCTGCAGTGGCATTCAGGGGCCTGGCTCTTGGCCACACTCACGGTGGCCACCGCATTTGAGAGTACTCAAACTCATTTTTTTTCCATTGACAAACTTTTGGTTATAGTTTGGCTTCCCGTGTGGCTTTTGCTACAGTAAAGACCGTGCCGGCCGCTGGGCTTGAGTGAACAGTTGTATTTCTCGTTGTAAATGAATACTTTGAAATTACACCTTCCATACTAGCCTCTGTTTCCGTTAAGTCCACCTCTGAGAAATGGGTCCACTGCCAGAGTCTGGACAACATTTCAGCCTCTTAGACTGAGAACTGGACTGTGACCCACCAAAGTAAATGCTACCCTGCAGGCTTTTTGGAACTTAAGGAGACCATCTTCCTTAGAAACTCCCCTGATGTGTCAAGCTCTTCTTTGGACCTTCTACATGACAAATATTTGAGAACGTTGTTTGGGTGGACAACAACCACCAACAACCACCAAATCTTTTTTTTTTTTTAAAGATTTTATTTATTCATTTGACAGAGAGATCACAAGTAGGCAGAAAGGCAGTCAGAGAGAGAGGGGGAAGCAGGCTCCCTGCTGAGCAGAGAGCCCGATGCGGGGCTCGATCCCAGGACCCTGAGCTCCTGACCTGAGCCGAAGGCAGAGGCTTTAACCCACTGAGCCACTCAGGCGCCCCAACCACCGAATCTTGTAAGATGTAAAAGGCCCCACCATTCACCAACACCTGTTTAACCATGAGGCCAGTGCTGTGCGGAGATTAACAAACCATAAGCAGAATTCAGACCCTCCTGCTGTGGGTGTGAAAGACACATGCTCTCAGCAAAGGCTACACTTCCCTGCCTTCCCTGCAGCTGGCTGAACGGGGCCATGGATCTAAGTTCTAGCTAGTGGGGTGCGGAGATAAGCCGTGGGTGCATCTTCTGAGTTATACTCTTACAGAAAAGGGGGCACACCTTCCCCGCTTTCTCTTCCGTTTTCTGCTGTCCGGGAGATGGATGTGATGCTTGGCGAAGTCCTTTTGGACCACAAGAGAGAGAAGCCATGCAATGAGGGAGGCAGAGCAATGAGCCAGAAAGTTCTTCTTATCTGGATGATTATGCAGACATCATTTCAAACACTGACCGCCTAGCTAGACCTTTTTTTTTTCCTTAAGATTTTATTTGTTTATTTGACAGAGAGAGAAATGGTGAGAGAGGGAACACAAGCAGGGGGGAGTGGGAGGAGGAGAAGTAAACTCTCTGCTGAGCAGGGAGCCCGATGTGGGGCTCGATCCCAGAGTCCTGGGATCACAACCTGAGCTGAAGGCAGAGGCTTTAACCCACTGAACCACCCAGGCGCCCCCATTCCTACCTTTTAAAGCCACTCTTATTTTGGGTCCGTCTCTTATAAACAGCTGCACTGACATCCTAATGAATGCAGGCCTTTTATTCCTCATTTATGTGGTGAGAGAGGGTCAGCAGAAGAGTGCGGGCTCTTGACAAATGTCTAAGAGGGTACAGTGTGGGCAAAGGAGCTGTGAGCTGAGGGCTCAGGAACGGTGGCCAAAGGCTGGTCGAGGAGATGCATAGCTCTGGCCCCAGTGCCAAGGTCTTAACTGGGGAAGAGAGAGAGAGAGTCATCAGGAAACAGGAGAGAAAACTGTGAGGTGTTGGCTATATTCCAGGCACTGTGCCAGCCCTTTACATATTACCCAATCCATTGGCCAGTAAGTCCCAGAACTTTATTGTGGTTTGCTGTGCCATTCCCAGGGCCTAGAACAGTGCCTGGCTCATACTAGCCCCTTAATAAATATTTGCAGGATGAATGGATAAAGTATCCTACAGTAATTCAGTCAGTGAAACCGGGAGTCCTAGCCTGATTTTAGCCAATGAAGAAAGCAAAATTCAGAGACATTATGTAATTTGCCCAAGGTTGCACAGGTGGTAAGTAGCTGGACCAGGATTCAAAACTAGGTGGGTCTGTCACGAAGCTTTGGCTTTTTTCTCTGCTTGGATATCATCTCTCTTGGGAGTACAGGGTTTTATGCTTATATGGCCAGAGAAGCAGTATTTCTATATGGATCAGTGTTCTTCGAGCAACTAGTCTTAAATTCTGCTTTGAAGTAACATAGAGTAACATAGAGTCCCCCATCCACAGCATATCTGTGTCTTTACAAGCAACAGGGAGGCTGAAACCACTGTGTGAGTCCAGGGTACAGGTGGGTCCACTGGGGGTAGAAAAATCTGGAAGGAACCCAGGTTAGCATTAAACTTATTTCTGTGCCTAGCTCCAAGACAGTAGTTCTGTGTGGAAAAAACCCATCAGAAACATTACCGTGACTATGAATTTTTTTTTTTTTTGCACATGTGCAAAAACCAGAGGGGCTGTTGGTGATGAAGATTAGCCAAAACAGTGTCCTCGAGTACAAAAGCTGTAATTCACCAGAGAGTTGAGAGCACAGACCCAGTTGCAAATGATTTGTTTTGTCTTGGAAGAGGGGAGATTTAAAGCATTTGATAGCATTTTTAAAATGGGGAGAGTTCATTTGAACATCTAGGGCTTGAGCACCATCTGCCTTCTTTAAATGGGGCCCAGGTCACCACTCCCCGGGGTCCCCCTGGATAGCTGCCCTTGTTTATATCCCCAGTCTGGCTGTTGGTTTCGTCTGCATTTATAACCCTCCATTTTAGAAAGCAGAGCAGAGGGACTTCCAGAGGACAGAAGTGGGCGTGAGTCTTCCCTGGGTCCTCACAGCCTAGGGTAGATCACAAGTACTGACTTGTGGATGGCCAGCCCGGAGCCCCAGGTCGACGGGGTCCTTACACCCTTAGGGAGAGCAGAGCAGCACTTGTGGCACCATGACCTGAGCCAGAGTTCACACAAGGCCACAGGGATGGCACCTTCCTGAGGAGTGGGGACTGGCCCCTCCCCCTCCAGAGCTGCATCTTGCTAGGAGTGGGAGTTTGGCCACTGGTACGTATGGCTCTGAAGCAGGTGAATGGATGAATGTGTGCCTGGGGTCTGTGTGTGGAGGCACTTCCCCCAGGTGGCCTTCGGGTGAGTGTGTGTCCCGAGGGAGAGGGGCTTTGTATCTGCTGGCCTCCAGAGGAGCGTGCACGTCGCGTCTGTGTGACCGTGACGGATGAGGAGCTTGTGCCGTGAACTGAGCGTGCGAAGCGTGTGTGCAGCATCTGAATGAATGTGCTTAATTGTTATCATCACACAGCTCTTTTGTCAGCATATTATTTGTTTAATTGATAGCAGTTCTCCCTCCTCCAGGATAATTCATTCAGATTTAACATTGAGAGCAGAGCTAAGCCATCCATCCTCGTTTTGCAGGGTGTTTGGGACTGATCTTCTGATTCTGGTTTGCCTGTCTGGTTAGTTGGTTAGCTAGCTAGTTGAGTGGTTGTACTTTAACCTGAGTGAGTTTTCTGCTTTTTTTCTGAGCTATGTCTTTGGTTTGTTCAATGGAGTTATCAAACCCCCGTTCCCTGTGCAGCTCATTGCCACAGAATTAACATCTCTCTCTCTCTCTCTCTCTCTCTCTCTCCCTCTCCCTCTCTCTCCCTCTCCCTCTCTCTCTCTCTCTAAATTTTAATGAGTTTAAATCATCTCAGAATTTATTAGATTATCCTCTCCCTTATGTTAGATATTCATAGGGATGGAAGTCATCTTTTCATCTCTTAATTGAACGGGGGCTGACTGCCGGGAGGTTTGGTATTCTGCGCAAGGATGTCCCTGAACATTCACAGCTGGGCTTCTGTCAGCTCGGTAAACAGCAAGGCCAGGCCAGGGCGAAGGTGCTCCAGCATTTAGAGCTGGAACCTCGGTGTGTGAACAAAACCTGTTTGAGGCACCCGTTTGAAGCTCCATTGAATCCATGGTGGCCGAGTCCTCCCTTAATTGGCAACCATCTGCCTCATACAGTAATTCACAGGGACCTTATGCCAACATTTAGGCAGCTTCCTGTTTTGCAGATTATTTGTGGTTCATCATGAACAAAAGATTGCTCTTCAGATGACCTGTCAGGGTAAGGGGTTGGCGTTCATAGGAATCTGTCCTCCGTGTTCTGAGGGGTAGGAGAGATCTGAGGGGCCACGGTAGTGCAGGGGCGATGCACTGCAGGCTTGCTGCTAGCTTATACAGCGCCTTTGTGTGGATGTACACGATGTCCCCCTGTGGGTTGACACAGTGCCATGGCCACACAGTTTGGCACATGGAGAGCTCCTTCTTAGGAAGAAAGTGTGCCTCTTCCCCTGGCACATTCAGCCCTGTGCCAGGGAGTGTGCTTTGGCGAGGAGAGTGTAGACTGCATTTCAGGCCCCACTTGACCCCTCGACCAGGTGCTTTAGTGCAGAGCCCTGAAGTAGATGCCACTCATTCTCTTGTGGCAACTGGGCAAGTCTCTCCTGGTGCTAGTTCTTCCCACCTTGACGGTATTAAAAACAAGACAACAGGCCCCAAATTGGAGTTGCTTATGCTAAGCTCCACCTCACCAAACCAAGGCTTACCTTAGTTACAGTTATGGTTTTTCCAGAAATGGATCCTTAAACCACGAGTCAGGTAATCTGCCTGATAAATCCCTTTCATCCCCTAAAGGAAATTAATCAACCCCCCTTTTTTTGCTTCCTTTTTCCTGTTCCCTTCTGCCTATAGAATCTCTTGCCTTATGTAGCTCTTCAGAGCTCCTTTCTATCTGCTAGATTAGATGTTGTCTACTTCATGAATTGTGGAATACAACAAATAAGATCTTTAAAATATACTCAGTTGAATTTTTTTTCAGTTGAATTTTTTTTTTAAAGATTTTTTATTTATTCATTAGAGAGAGAGACTGAGAATGAGAGGGGAGAAGGTCAGAGGGAGAAGCAGACTTCCCGCAGAGCTGGGAGTCCGATATGGGACTTGATCCCGGGACTCCGGGATCATGACCTGAGCCGAAGGCAGTCGCTTAACCAACTGAGCCACCCAGGCGCCCCTGAATTTTTTTTAACAAAAGAAAGAACACTCTATTCTTTTTGCCTTCTCTTTCTCGTGTCTTCTTCATATCTCAACCATTCTGTTATGATGTTGGTAATATTGCTCCCATGTTAGAGATGAGAAAAATGAGGATCAGAGAGATTTTCCAAGGCTATGAAGCTTGCAAGCAATTGGATTGGGATGATTAGAACCCAGGTGCGTCCACTCTAAAGCCCGTGGTCTTTCAACTACATTACCTTATAAAAATTACTAGATGGATTTGGGTTTTGTGTGATCAGGATATTGCAGTGTTGGATCTCTTCTCAATTCTGTGATAATTGCCTTAATGTAACTCTAGCTACCAACTCTTTGCCAGGCTCTGTGATTAATGTTGGGTTTAAGAGGTAAATGAGCAAAAGGAGCTTCCTGTTGGAGCGATTGACAAGTCCTGTCGCCCATTTACCTTGTGTCCATTTCTGTGTCTCCATGAGAGATACCTAGGGGAGAAGAAGGAGTCCTGGATTGGAGGTCAAGGGTCTGGAAGCCTTGCCTCAGGTTGGCTGATGATTTTCTCTGTGATGTCCTGAGCAAGGTGACCAACTCATTCAGTCTGTGTTGCTGGGGACTTTCCTGGTTTTAGCACTGAAAGTCCTACATCCTGGGGATCTCCCACACCTCTCCACAAACCACCACCATTGGTCACCCATTACTCAACCCTAAAATTCCTATCAGGCTCCTTCAGGGGGTTGCGAAGTGCTTTACAGAAGAGGAACATTTTCTTTTGTTGTTTATTATATAAGTCATGCAAGTCGATGGCTGGAAATAGAGATAACAAAAATAAGTATTATGCTAAAATGGTTAATAAACATAAGAAAAGATGCTCAATTTCACTCTTAAAGAAATGCAAATCAAAACAAGATATCAGGGGCACCTGGGTGACTCTGGGTTAAAGCCTCTGCCTTCGGCTCAGGTGGTGATCTCAGGGTCGTGAGATTGAGCCCCGCATGGGCTCTCTGCTCAGCGGGGAACCTGCTTCCCCCTCTCTCTGCCTGCCTGTCTGCCTACTTGTGACCTCTCTCTCCCCGTCAAATAAATAAATAAAATCTTTAAAAAATAAAAACAAACAAGATATCACTTTCACCTTTTAGATTGGAAAAAAAAAGAAAACATTGAGAACACATAGTTTATGCTGGAGAGACTATGGAGGATTCATGCCCTTGCATTTTCCAGGGTGGGAATGCATATTGGTGCAGTTTTTAGGAAGTTCATTTGGTGTATCTATTAGCATCTGAAGGTGTACGTCCTTTGTCCTAGCAAATTCATTCCTAAGAATGGGTCCTACAGAAGTACTTGCATGAATCCATCAGGATGTATCCAAAATACTGTTCAATACAGGCTTTTTATTGTTGTAAGAGAAAATTGGGACTAATGAAGGATTCCACCAACTGGGGTGAACAATAGAAAAATTGAACATGGTGGAATTTTAGACATCCTCTTCCTGTGATTCCTCTAGACAGGGGTTCTCATATGTCAGTATGCATCAGAATTATCTGGAGGGCTTATTTAAACAGATTGCTGAGACTCATTCCCACAGTTGTTGTTTTAGTAGTCTGGGGTGGAGTCCAAAAATTTGCATTTAAAGTAAGCTCTCAAGTGATGCTGCTGGTCCCAAGATCACACTTTGAGAACCACTGATACAGAGAGAAGAGAGAAAAACTTTTTCAAGTGTGACCTTATCCAGATCTGAGAGGAGAACAGTCAGAGACAGAAGGCCTGGGAAGGGGACCAGGAGGGAGATGGGATGTACCCTCTGATTTCCCCTCCACTGGCCCGAAGCCTTCACTTAATCACTCAGAGCATAAGCCAGGTAAAATCCTTGGCAACCAGGAAGCAGGAATGCCTGGGATTCCTACAGAGCAATTCTCAGTTGTGGGCAGAGGGAAGGGAGCAGCTTGAGGGATGGTCTTGCTAGCAAAGGTACAGGGTGGGGAGGAGGAGAGAGGGCCATCTGGGTGACTTCTGCAAGCTGTGTTTGTTGGTGTCTCTGCTCCTCCCTGGGAAGCTGGCATTCTGGTTTCAAGGACAACATCAGATGCTTGGGGAGTAGAGAAGCAGGTGTTCTCTGGAACCAAACCTTGCAAGTGAATTAACAGGTGCTGATAGCTGCCAGGCAGAGGTGTGTTATGTGTGGATATTGTTTTGCCTTCTTCTCCCGCCCTTCAATTCCAGGCTGAAACCAACCACCTAATCCCCTCAGCTAGAGGGCTCCTCTTGAACTCTCTCCATGTGCATACTGTGACTTAATTTGGGACTTTTCCTTAGGTACACAGTTTTACTGTCTTCCCTAGCTAGGGCAATGGTTGTAGCATGATGAAGAGACAGGAGTATGAAACACCCCCTTTCTTGCCTCCTTTTTGGAAACTTCAACAATCCCCATCATGACCACCTTTGCTAGAATTGTTCTCAATGTCCCAGGAAAGGTCAATGGAAGGAGAAAAAAAGGAAAATAAATCATTGTTACTGCACTGCTCCTCACCCAGCCATCTGGGCTCTGCTCCATTGTTGATCTCTGTTCTTTCCATGTTCTATCTTTTGTTCCTGACAGACTTGTCTAGGTCCTTTAAAATGCTATATCTTCCGGGGTGCCTGGGTGGCTCAGTTGGTTGAGTGACTGCCTTCGGCTCAGGTCATGATCCTTGAGTTCCGGGATCGAGTCCCACATCGGGCTCCCAGCTCCACGGGAGTCTGCTTCTTCCTCTAAGCTTCTCTCCTCTCATGCTCTCTCTCACTTTCTCTCTCTCTCAAATAAATAAATAAAATCTTTAAAAAAAAATGCTATATCTTCCGGGGCGCCTGGGCAGCAAAGTTGGTTAAGCGTCCAGCTCTTGATTTCAAGTCAGGTCATGATCTCAGGGTGCTGTCGAGCCTCGTGTCAGGCCCTGCACTGAGCGTGGAGTCTGCTTAGGATTCTCTCTCTCTCCCTCTTAAAAAAGTAAAAATTTTTAAAAAATAAAATGCTATTCCTTCTACTGCACATTCTGCGAATCACCTAGAAAGGGCATTCTGGTGCTCACTCACTATTGATGGTCTTATTCTTGAACCACTTTGATCCATTCATCATACCTCACTTCATTCTGGACTTGACTTTTCTGGCCATTGAATTTGTTACACATTCTCCCATCTGTCTCCGTTCCTTATCCTTCAGATTCATACCAACTTGGATCTTCTCAAAAATTCTTTTAGTTTTCCACCCAAGCTTCACTGTCCTAGGTTACCATGGGTAACTCCTACTCTGAGTTCCCCCTGCTAGCTTTTCTCTCACCCTTCCGGTTCCAGTGCCCTGCCTGCAGACAGAGTAGCCCCCAAAGAAAGAGACTGGGAATTTCCTCTAGGGGAATCCCTGCCTTAAACTAGAGAAGAGAAATATGAACTTGGAAGCAAACGTTGAAGGCCAGAGCCGTAAGACTCCAACCTAATGTGGAGTCAGCTCCTGGGACTGACTACAGATCCTGGGAGTTCTTTGAACCATGAACTGACAGGGAAGGACCAGTCAGTGAATGGGACTCTGCTATAAACTGCCTTAGCAGCATTGCTGCTGTCCGTGGTGCTGAACACCACCAACCGGTTGCCTCTATGAGATGAATAGGATCGAACACTCCACAGGAAGGACGTTAAAACCAACTGTCCTAGAACCTAAGCCCCACCAGAAGATGCATCCCACTCTGTTAACGTCTAGTTAAACTGTAGTTATTTTAGGTTGTTTGGCTGGGCTTCAGGTTCACTGACCAAGGAGAGCGGAAATAACACTGAACAGATAGCCAGGCATTGTGCTTGACACCTTGGCTACACTATTTATCTTAATCTTTAAAATAGCTGGCAGGGGAAGGAATGATTATCTTCATTTTACTGATGAGGAAATAAAGGCACAGAGAAGGTGCTCACACCTTGCCCAAGCTCCTTCAGCTATTAAGTGGTAAAGTCAGGGTTCAGACACAGAGGGGCCCATTCCCAAAGCTGGAACTGCTGACCTTAGACCCATGTGCCCTAAGGCTAGTGCCGATGGCTCTTTGTTAGGCAGCTTCCTAAGAGCTGCTGACATTTGGGCAGGTCACCAGATCATATGTTTTCTCCCTGGAACATTTCAAATTTCAAATCTTTGAGACTCTGAAACCATTTCAAAAGCCCTCATTGTCCTCAAAAAACACACACCACACCCACACAAATGAACAGGCTTCATTTACTTTCTCATTTATGGGAAAGGGATGTGAATATAAGCACGACATTCAAATTAGAATTGACTGTTTTATTTTAATTGACCTTTGATTTCCAACTCACTATCTCCCTCATGTCCCCGCTCCGGCCCCTTCCATCCCTTGCTGTGCTTTGTGAGTCATGAGGCCTGAGGCTCAGCAGCTGTAATTGGTTTGTAACTTCCTGGAATGTCAAAGCCAAGATGGAAATTTTACGTATTACTCCACCAATTCCATCCTGGCTTTAATAATAAGTTGGCAGAAGGGAAGGCAGATTTACAGCGGGAGAGAAATGTAATCAAATTTGGAGGTGAAATGCAATAAGTACAAATGCTAGTTTTCATTTGGAAGCTCCTTAGATAAATGTGATCTCACCCAGCTCGCCAGCCAAATCTGTTGTTTCTTCTTCTGGAGCGGTGGAGAGCCCTGGTATAGTAATCATCCTCAGTGGGAGAGTTTGTATCCATGATTCCCCCTACCCTAGCCCCAGCAGAGTGACCATGGAGGGCCAGGAAGACAATAGTGAAAGAGGCATGTAAAGTCTGTTAGGAAGACAAGGCTTAACTGGGGCCTCAGACAGACTGAATATTGGAGGGGAAAGCTAGAGCTGAGTACTTGCTAGGTACCTAATTAAGTGCCTTGCATGCATTGTTCAAGTTTCATGGCAACCCTATAAAGAAGCAATGTTATTCCTTCCATTTGATAGAGAAATAAAGTGAGTTTTAGGGGTGGAGTTTTCAGCGATAGCAGAATGAGATTCTGTTTGACTCTGAAGCTAATATTATTAACCCCTCTCTTCCAGGAATTTTAACAGCTAACGTTTCTCAAATATTCCCACGCTGGTCACTTTTGAGGTGTTTCATGAGGACTTCCACAGCATCTCTGTGTGGTAAGTACTGTTCCCATTATTATCTCTGTACATCAGGCAACTTACCTTTCTAAGATTGATCTTATAAAATTCAGTGGGTGTCACATGAATAGACGTTTGCTTCCTTAGCTGTTAGGGAAGTGCAAATTAAAATCACAGTGAGATGCCCCTATACCTCTATGGGGATGGTGACAATTTTTTTTTCCCATATGCTTCTTTTTTTCGAGTTTTTATTTAAATTCCAGTTTGTTAGCAAAAGTGTAATATTCGTTTCAGATGTAGAATAGTGATTCATCACTTAGGTACAACACCCAGTGCTCATCACAAGTGCCCTCCTTAATCCCCATCACCTATGGGATGATTACAGTTTTTAAAAATAGTGATAACACCAAATTCTGGTAAGGATGGGGAGGATCTGCATCACTCATTCATTGCTGGTGGGGATGTAAAGCGATTTCCGTCCACTCTCAGAAAGAGTGTGGCAGTTTCTATGGAAGTTAAACATGTGCTTATCATACAACCTAGCAATTGCACTCTTGGGCATTTGTCCCGGAGCAGTGAAGACCTATGTTCACACAAAACCCCATGCACAAGTGTTCATAGCCACTTTATTCATAATGGCCAATAACTGGAAACAATCCGGATGTCCTTCAACAGGTGAAGAGTTAAACTGTGGAACATTTATACTGTGAATTACTAGTCAGCAATGAAAGGGACAGGCTTCTGTTACATGTAACAAATTGGATGGGTCTCCAGGGGATTAGGCTGAGTGGGGGAAAAAAAGCCAATCCCCAGGGATCACGTACCATATGATTTCATTTATGTAATATTCTTGAAATGACAGATTTATAGAAATGGAGATTAATGGTTGCCATGCATTAGCAAGGAGGGGAGGGAGGCAGCTGGCGGTCACTCTTAAAAGGCAGCACGATCATGGGTCTTGACAGTGGTGTTGGCACAGATCTACACATGGGATAAAATTGCATCAAACTAAACACACACACACACACACACACACACACACACACACACACACACGGACTGTATCAATGTCAGCTTCCTGGCTGTGATATTGTATCATGTTTATGCAAGGTTACCATTCGAGAAAATTAGGGAGAAAGATCTGTGACCTCTCTTTTTTCTTAAAAGTGAATGTGCATCTACAGTATCTTAAAACAACCCCCCCCCCTTTTTTTTTAAATGTGAGTGAGAGAAGTGATCAGAGACAGCACAGAGGAGAGAGGTGAAGGCTTTTGCCCAAGTTCACATACAAGGCAACTGGACTCCAGGGCCTTGGGCTCCTATCCTCTGCTCTGTGCTGCCTCCCCATCTGATAGAAAACTGTTTATCCTTTACTTCTGGGAGCTTCCCCCTTCTCTTCATCTGACTTGGGCTCCAGGCCCAAGATCACAGGGCCCATGCTCTTACTCACACTCAGTGTTCACACTCTACTGGCCCACTCCCCACACCCCCAGTCTGTTGTCCTCGGCCTTGCTGGAACTGGGCCAAGTGCTTCTTTTCTGGACCCGCCTGGCCTAGAGTTCAAACTAAGCGAGAGCAGAGGAAGCAAGCCTGATCCTATCAGGTGAAGTGGTGTTATTCCCTGGAAGACTGGATTTCAGGATCTGAGGAGGTGCTCCCGTCTGATCCGAAGGCTCGGGCCTAAGTCCTGAGCTGTCTTCTCACTCCCTCCGGGCTTCTAGTCTGCCTCCCGCCCACGGTCCTGCTATAGGTATTATAGACTCTCAGCTCCTCCATGAAGGGGATTACAAACTGGTGGTCTACAGATATGTGTTCTCACATAGCCTCACACAACTATTATAAAATGGAGTTCCTTTGACAACATTGAAAAAGATACCTCATTTCATAGTCTAGACTTTCAGATTGTGTTGACAAACTTGGAGGATCCTGTGTGGCAAAAAGCTGGGTCGTGCTGTCCCCGGTAGAGGGCATGCGGTGTTCGGCTCAGCACTCTTCAGACTCCATGGTTGCCTGCCTGGTCTCTGTGGCCGCTGGGTTGGGACCCCTGCTCTGTGAGCCTGGGTCTGCCTTCATCTGCTAGCCCTCCCACTCTGAGCTGGGGTTGTCCGCTTCCTCTGCGCTGGACCCCAGATGCTGTGAGGAGCTTCCTTCTACACTCTGCCGGCTGACCTGAGGTGAACCACCAAAGCTCAGGGATTAAGGGGCCCACAGGGAAGAGACAACGAATAAAAGACATGAATGTCTTAGAAGCAAAGTGCTTAAGTGCATGGCTGGTGACTTGGCTGGGACCTCCTCATTTTTTAGTATATCGGGCTCACTTGGTTTCTGGGAAGTTGAAAAGATGTCAAAGACCCATCTGGCTGGCAGTAAATTGAGAGAGTTTTTACTGTTTTCAGGTATCTAGTTACTTGCTCCAAGCTTATCTCCAAGGGGATGATTTTGCCCAAGACCTGTAGGCTGTAGGAAACACCTTCTCCTAGCGCAAGAATAAATAGTCTTCCAACTTTTGGTCCCCTCCTGTGCAGCACTCTAAGCAGCCACATTGTGTAGCTGGGCAAGATGCAGGGCAGGGAAGGATGCCTCCAGGAGACAAGGAGGAAAGTTTGCTGCTCTGCCTTGGGCGGATGCCCATCTTCTCATCCTGAACTCTTCGTAACTTTAAGATTTTTAATGCCTACTTAGGATATTTGGAGGCTATGAGCTTTTTACTAACCACTGAGGTGCTTTTTACTAACCACCTCGTGTCCCGGGGGATGCCAACATTAAAACCAGTCCCTTGTAGCAGCAGGACCCATGTTTCTTTTTTTCTTTTTTTTTTCCCCCACCCCTCCCTCACTCCCCATGGACCCATGTTTCTTTTAGCAGAGATTCTGCTCTAGGTGACTGGGCCCAAGAATCTGCATTTTGCTAAGCTATACTCTAGCCAGGAAAAACTTACTCAAATGGAAGATTGATATTTAACTGATATGGACTCTAAACTCTAGAGGAAAGATTAAAATATATATAGGCAATGGAAGTTGAGGTTTTTTACTAGGAGGCTTTGTTTTATAGATAAGTTTTGGCAGGGTGGAGAGCTGCAGAATTTAAGGCTGGGTTTAAAGGCTTTAAGCATTGAAAATATTATGATGTTCCCTGGGTCGCCACTATTAATTCAGAATAAAAGCAATACTAAGGCACAAAATACAAAGTGTATGTGTTGAAACAGCTTCCTTCTAGATGTGCTTATTGGCAAAGGTTTAATTCATTTGTTCAAATGGAAACAATTTTATTTTGGGGCTGCCACTGCTTAGCTGGTATCCCATGACAATGTTTGTTCTGCCTTGTGAATCATCTGGCTCTGGTAACATTCATTCATTCATTCATTCTTTCACTCATTCATTCATTCATGCAATGAGTGTTTATTGAGCTTAGCATAGCAGTTAACCAAAAGGCAAACATCTTTGCCTCTACAGAGCTTACGTTCAAATGCTGGGGAGACAATAAAGAAACACAGTCAATATATAAAATATATAGCATGTTTTTTTTTGTTTTTTTTTTTTTAAGATTTTTTATTTATTTATTTGGCAGACAGAGATCATAGGTAGGCAGAGAGGCAGACAGAGAGAGAGGAGGAAGCAGGCTCCCTGCTGAGCAGAGAGTCCGATGCGGGGCTTGATCCCAGGACCCTGAGATCATGACCTGGGCCGAAGGCAGGGGTTTAACCCACTGAGCCACCCAGGTACCCCTAAAATATATAGCATGTTAAGAGTGATAAGTGCTCTGGAGGAAAAAAGAGAGATAGAAGTTCCAGAGGATGGAGGAGAGGTGATCAGGGAAGGCTTCCCAGGGGCAGGGTTTCTCAAAGGTGAGTAAGTGAGCCCTGGATGAGGCTAGTCCAGGCAGGGGGCACTGAACTTCATCTAACCCTGGAGCAGCCAAGATGCAGGGCCCTCAGGTCCAAATCCCTGAGTGACCCCCCAATCAGAGGGAAGCCAGGCCAGACTGTTGCTGTCCTCTCACTGTAGCAGCAGAGTCTGACCTCCTCACCACTGGTAGCCACAGGGTCTGTCATCCAACCTCTGCTGATAGTTACCACTATCTCCTCGTGGGTCTGATCTTCTCAGTGAACCCCAGTAATGCACCGATTCCGTCCCTGAACCTGAAGGTTAGAGACTGGTCAGCAGGCCTGACACAGAAAGAGTCTCAGGCGCCTGAGTGGCTCAGTGGGTTAAGCCTCTGCCTTTGGCTCAGGTCATGATCTTAGGGTCCTGGGATCAAGCCTCAAGGCGGGCCTCTGCTCAGCAGGGAGCCTGCTTCCTCCCCTCTCTCTGCCTACTTGTGATCTTTCTCTGTCAAATAAATAAATAAAATATTGAAGAAAAAAAAAAAAGGAAAGTTAGAACCTCAGTGTGAGACACTGAGCAGGGGCCAGGGTGGGTCAGGGGCTGCCTGCCTCTGACTTTCTTTCATCCCATATCCCACTCACTCATACTCTAGGCTGCTTTCTAGGTCTCAGAGTTACCAAGTCTGGACTCACTGAGGGGCTTTTGCTGTTTCTTTCTCTTGCATTCTCTTTCTTCAGGACTTCCATGGTGCCCCTGTGTGCTGTCACTCTGTGTCTCATCTTTTATTTCCTTCCTACTATCTAAGACAATGGATTCTGGTGTCCCCTCTCCCTCACTCTGTCCACGAGAGCTGGGACCCAGTTTCTCCCACTCACCCCTCCATTCCTGAGGCCTGACAAATAAGAGGCTCTCAGTGAATATCGACCAATGAATAATTGATGCGTACTTGAGCAACCTACATGTCTGACCCGCTCTCCTCCTACCCACACCCCTCTGCCTGCTGTCCAGGTTGGTGTGGCACATTCTTGGATGCTCCCACTGGCCCTGAGAACTGTTGTCATCCATCCTGCAGGACTCAGGACAATGTAATGATTAAGAAGATGAATTAAGGACAGACAGGCTTGTTTGATGTCTGTCTCTGCCCTCTTTCAAATGGTGTGCCCTGGGCAGGTTGGTTAACCTGAGCCTCAGTTTCCTCACCCGAGCAGAAGATGGTTTGAGAAAATAGTAGCCTTTGTTATTCTGCCCAAACAATGGTTACTGGATTCCTGCGTCCAGATGAGATCGGGTGTGTTCAGGGTGGTGTGGCCATAGATGATTCCTGTGTCCAGAAGGGTCGCTTGTACCACTTTCTTCCTGAGATGAGAGCCTTGGCCTAGGCTGGAGCCCCCCAGAGACCCCTGCAGAGAGATGGACACATCTAAAAGTCCAGCCTCCGTGATTGTGCCTCTGGGGATCAAGAGTTAATGATCCAGGGATAGTTAATGAGCTTCTTTCTCTGCTCTCTCCCATCGCAGGTGGCCTGGCAGCCTTCCAGCCCAGCGGCTGCTCCCTGCACCTGCCTCCTCCACATCCAATTTCTTTGCAGTGTCCTAAAAAGCTAACCAAGCTGAAATCACTTATACCAAGGTTCTGAAGCTACCATACGTATTCAGTGTTCTTGAGGCCTCAACCTCATCACCGCCTCCCCATCCTTCCCATCTGCTGGAGCAGTTGAAGGACCCAGTGTTAACCACTGAGATGGTCTCTTTGGTGCCACTCGTCTGCCCCTGCTTGGGCAGGGAGGACAGAATGAGGCTGCCCTGGAGGGCTTGCTTTGGTTGTGAATTCCTGCAACATCCCTTCTCATCCCTGAGCATTCTTCCCGGTGCTTTCCTGGGTAACCCCACACAGTAGAGTCCCACTTATATTATCATCTAATAAGTGCTACCAGGGATTACCCCTGGAAAGGTGGCAGAACAATGTGACTAGGAGCAAAGACTCGGGAATAGGGCTGCCTGGATTGAATCTTGGCTCCACCATTTAATAACTGTGTGATCTTGGCCCAAAGTAATGTCATTGTTTATATCACATATAGCCTGCTTCGTGGGAGCCGAGCATTGCTCATAAACCCTCAAGCTAATAATAGGAGCTAATATTTATTGAGAGCCAGGCAATACTTGGTGAATTCCCTTAATCTCTAGAAGACAGGTATGTTCATGGATAACTTTTAGGGAGTGTTCAGGGCTGTGCTTCAGCTGGGACTGGACCAGAAGCCTGTGAATCCCAGGCATTATTTGCATGGGTGAGTTATATCAGGGCCAGGGAACTGTGATGGGGACATTGTAAGGGTTCACTTCCAGGCTCAGGGAAGATAGGAGGGCCTGTCCTCAGCCCAGCTTAGCTCAGACTACACCACATCCCCTTGGCCCTCGTCAGATTTCAGCAGCAGCCATGGTGGCCACTTCTCCTGCATGCAAACAGTGTCCCACCTTCTCTCTGCTCCTCTGTCTCACTGAGAGCTGGCTCAGCCATTGGACAGGCCGGGGAGCTAACGCCCCCAGGAACAGACTTCAGCTAACAGGATATGGGAGGAGGGATAAATGTCTCAGCTTCCTGCCCATCAGAGAGACAATTCCTTAGAGCATCCATGGTTGAACTGAGACCTTCTTACCCACAACTGTTACCGGGTGAATAGCACACACAATTTATTTACTTTTCTTCTTTCCTCTATTACTCTGCCTACTTCTCTTTTCCTACTTCTTGGGATCACCTCCCAGATCAAGTCTTGGCACCCAAATCCTTGCCTCTGGCTCTGCTTTGAGGGATTCCAAACTAAGACAGTCACACAGCTCTGGAAGGTCCAGGGGACTGCCCTCTGGTCTGCGCAGTGCTTTCACTGCGGATTCCTGGAGCACCAACAGAGCAGATGTGGCCGATGCACAGGAACTGTGGGGCTCACGTGGTGGTCAAGCCCACGTGTGACTTCTTTCAAGGCTCCCAGCAAAACTTGGGGTGGTGTCATTTTGACTCCTTATCATTCCCCAAAATGTACTCTTCCCTTCTTTTAATTATAGGACCCTGTAGGCTGTTAAGTGGATACTACATTTCTCATCTTCCCTTGCAGCTAAGCATGGCCACGTTCTTGCCATTGGAATTGAGAGGAAGTGATGCATCATTTCCTTAAAAGGAAATTGCTTGGCCTCTACTTCTTCTTTTCTCCCCTCCCTGGGGGTTGGAATGTTGGTGGTGGTACCTGAGCTCTGACTTAGATGAGAACAAGAGGGAAGGAACCTGGGACCCTTGAGTGACATTATAGAGCAGAGTCACTTCCCTGTCCAGGACCACTGTCCACCTCTGGGGTGTTACATGGGGAGAAATAAACATCTATTTTGCCTGAACTACTATGTATTTAAGTCTCCCTGTTCTATCAACCTATCCTGTGCCCTAATGAAGGGGTCTGAGCAAGCAAATTACAAGTATAAACCTGGTGTGAGCTCATTTGTGCTGCAAGGCTGGTGAGGCCTGGGGCGTTCTGGTTGTGTGACCCTCCTGTGCGGTGTGCCGAGCACTACGAGCTCTTGGAGTCGTGTGAGACCCAGGCTCCTCTCTCATTTGTCATAGACCTCAGAGGCTCCCTTCTCAGCTTATGTCCCCCTTCCTGTAATGCTGTCTGCTTCCATGTTCTTGCTCCCAAATGCCCTCTTCCCAGGCTTGGCTGTGTGTTGGGTTTGGGCTGTCTTGTGTGGAGAAGGCTTTAAAGGGAATACTCAGTCGGCGTCAGGGAACTGGGCCCCAGAGTAAATAGGCAGCCTGTTTTGGAGCAAACATGCCTTGGCTCGTGTCTTCTCATCTTTGTGTCCAGGTGGGGGCAGTACTCCAGCTTTCGGTCATCCTGTATCGCCTTATCTATTGAACAGGTGATGATGACTTGTGGTTTTAGTTTTCTATTGCTGTGTAACTAATTACCACGAACTTGGCAGCTTAAGATAGCAGCCATTTATTACCTCAGTTCTGTGGGTCAGGACTCAGGGAGGGCTCAGCTGGGTTCTCAGTTTCAGGTTCCCCAAAGCTGAAACCAGATGCCAGCTGGGGTAGGCTGTCATTTTGGGGCCCTAGTGGAAAAAAAACCACTTTCACGGTCGTTCAGAGTGTTGGCAGAATTTAATTCCTGGTGGTTATAGCACTGAAGTCCAAGCTTTCTGGCTGGCTATTGGCCACTCTCTAGTTCTTACTCATGGTCCCCTTCATGTCCAAAGTCAACAATGGCACGTTAAATCATTCTCATCCTTCAACAATCTCTCCGACTTACTCTTCTGCTATCAGCTTGGGAAAACTCTCAGTCTTTATAGGGCTCCCGTGATTTTATTAGGCTCACCAGACAGCCTCCTTTTTGATGAACTCAAAGTCAACTGATAACTAACCTTAATTACATCTGCAAAATCCCTTTGCCATGTAAGGTAATGTGATTGCAGCCGTGACTGTGCATCATATTCACAGTCCTGGTCATTACAGCAGGAAACCTTGGGACCATCTTAGAATTCTGCCCACCACATCTGCTGTCCCTTGGTTTTAGAATGTTTGACCTTCGGCCTTCCTAGGGGGGGAAAAAGGTGATTTCTCAATGCTGGATTTAGGGGAAGAGCCCTACTATGTCAAGGTGTCCATGGGTTCTTGGAGCGGGTGAGAGTAAGAGCCAGAAGCACGATTAGTCTTGGATGAAAGACAGACATTTCATTTGCTCATCCAGCCGTATTTATTGAGACCCTCTAGCACTCGGTGGATCTGGCAGTCAACAGAATGGGGCAGTCCATGCCCTCTTGGAGCTGATGGTGTAGTGCTGTAGCAGATCTTGAAGATGATGAGGGCTCCCCAAGGAGAACTACACAGGGGAGTGGGAAGGAAACTGAGGCTAGAATGTCACCTACGGGTGAAGAGAGCAGGGATTGACACATGGCTGAGGTAAAGTTTTACAATTTCTATGAGAAATGGTAAGGCCACCATCTTTTTGGGTGACGTTAGAGCTCAAACACTAAAGAGCACTAAGAATCCTGAGATCTCCTTGAGTCCCATGGATCACCAAGAAACTATAACTTAGCTTATTAGCTTATCTTGGGGATCACCAACTTGAATAGAAATGACTGCCAGGGCAGGAAATAAATCAATAAATCATAAATCAATGAAGCAGCCTGTTTGTGAACTCAAGAACAGGACAGACGTGAAGGCAAATGGGGACTGGCCTGTGGCCTCAGTGTCGGGGGTGGAGGGAAGGTGGTGGGTAACGGGGGCTGCACACTGGAGCATGGACACCTAAGGTGGGGGGTCCAGCTGCTTGTACCATCGGGGACAGATCATCTGGTCTTCTGATTTTTAACTAAATTCAAATGATTTTGTAAAATATCTCAAAATATTTTAAAATTTAAGTAACTTAAAATTTAATTCTTTGGCAAATGTAAGGCTCTTTAGGGAGGTGACACATGTGTGGGTGTTTGTGGCCCAGGGCCAGCCTGCAGGCTTCTGTTTGTGACTTTCAGCAGAGTTGCCCTCACTGAGTTTAATTTAGGTGCTCTGACATCAGCTTTGACTGAGAACAGTTCTGGGGAGGGAGGTGCCCTCTGCATCTCAGAGTTCCCAGCCCGAAGTTCTGCATGAGAAATGCCTTTGAGATTTCAGCTGAGGAGACCTTATGTGTCCTCGGAGTTTCCTTTTTCTTTCTCCTCTTCCATCATGACCCTGAGAACAATCATGTTGCCCTTTCTGCCATCCATGTTAGATGTCCTCCATTCAATTCTATTTATCCCTCCCCCAGAATCTAGTATTTTGTCTTCTCTTCCTCCTTAAAGTCTCAACTCAGGTGTCTGTACAGGTTTCTGTTCCATTTCCTGATACTCACTGTCTGCTTCTGGGCAGGGGAGGTAAGTATTTTATTTGGCTCTGTATTTGCAGTGCCTGATACATGGTATCAGGCACTCAATAAATACTTGAGTGTTGGACCAATGATATATTGGCCATTATTTTTGGTTGATACCAGAAATGGATGTTTGTAAAAAAGAACTCTGAAATTTGCATAACTACTATTATTGAGCACTTATCTCTCAATGTCACTTAATTAGGGTAACCTACTGTCCTCATTTTTCCAAGACTGAAAGAATTCTTGAGACACAGTACTTTTAATCCAGGAAAACTTGGATGAGTTGGTCTCTTGCTCTTAACGAAAGACCCAAAGGAAAGCAAGATTCTCTTGAAACTCAAAAAAAAAAAAAAAAGAAAGAAAAAGAAACAAGCCCATTTCTCCTGCTAATCTGAGATGTTTCCTTTTGTCTGCCGATGGGAGGTTTTGAAGCTCATGTGTTTCTTCTCTCTTTTCTTTGACCTCTGAGGAGCTCCAAGGTAACTTCTCTGACATTAGTCAGTAGCATCCATCAGTCCAGTTAGTGTTAAATAATTGTCCCATTGCCTCTGCCTTGGTTTTTATTGTCTTTTTTTTTCACTTTAAAAATGTTAACATATGGTTCAAATTGCACCCAGAGTTATATTAAATTATTCTTACCCAGGGGTGCCTGGGTGGCTTAGTCAGTTAAGTGTCTGAATCTTGGCTTTTGTTCCGGTCAAGACCTCAGAGTGTTGAGATTGAGCCTTGGGTCGAGCTCCGTGCACAGTGTAGAGTCTGCTTGGGATTCTCTCTCTCCATCTCCCTCTACCCCTCCTTGGATCTCTCTCTCTCTTTCTCTCAAAATAAATAAATAAATCTTTTAAAAAATTATTCTTACCCAGCAAACATGGAGAAATGCTTATGTCTTTTTGCTTCTCTTCAAGTGGCTTTTATTCTATTCTATTCTACTCTACTCTACTCTATTCTATTCTATTCTATTCTATTCTGTTCTGTGTGTTTATTATTTCAGGAGTTGGCAAACTATGGTGTATGGGCCAAATCCAGGATTGCTGCCTCTTTTTGTAAGTAAACTTTTATTGGAGTACAGCCATGCTTATTAATTTACGTATTGTCTGCGGCGGGTTCAATGTTACAATGGCAGAGCTGAGTAGTTGTGACAGAGATTGTGTGGCCCACGATTTTTAGGCCCAAAGCCTAAAATACTTAACCATCTGTAAAGTTTGCCAATCCCTGGATTGTATATCAGAGACCTCAAATCCTTTTAAAAGGATTTCTATAGAATTTCAAATTTTACATGTATTGGTATACTTTCTGCTCCAAGATGTAGTATCTTGGTGTATGTGTTTATAAACATATAAGTGTATGTTTCTGTTTATAAAAGTAATATATGCTCGTTACAAACATGTGAACATCACACAGATATGTGATGAAGATGGTAACTGCCCCTTTTAAACTCAATTCCTTTGAGTGGCCTCACTCACCTAGTTGGTACAGATTCTTCCTGATTCCTTTCAGTATGTAAACTTACCTGCATGTATCATGAAAACGCTAAAAAAGAAATAAATCCCTATGTGAGCAGATTTTCCTGGGTAAGCATTCTTACATTTTCCATCAGCAGCATTTTTCAGGTGCATCTCCAATGACACAGTGGCTGACATTCTCATTCATTGTTTCCAATATCTTTCCTCACTGATCTAGTTTAATCAAAAGCCTTTCTAACTCATCTTCACAACAGCAACTTCATTGCAACTTCTAATTATTCCTGGTACCTCTCATTATACTAATTATTCTTTTTTTAATCATTACTAATTACTGTTACTTTAAAACATTCCTCAGAACCAGTGAGGATGTCAGATGCCTAAAGATTGTCACCCTGCTTCTAAACCATCAAGCTAAGTATTTAGGACGGTGACTTCGGCTGATCATCCACCTGGTTCTGGGAGATCACTCAGCCCCAGAAGTCCAGATCTTGTAGAGCATCTGCCGTCACCCAGAACCTGCAGTCTATTGTGTTTTCTACATCCTAATTAGACCAGTTTCCCTTTCTCCCTCTTCCCTCCCAGATATTTTCTCTGTCCCCTCTGGAACTCCCAGTTTGTCACAGGCAGACATCCCCAGATTCTCAACCTCTTCTCTAACATTGTCTTTCATTTCTTATCTCAGTTTCCACCCTGAGGTCCTCCAGCCTCCTGGGCAGGCTTCCTGAGTGTAGGTTCCTTGTTTCTGTCACCCCATGTATCTCACTGCTCCCTTTTGCCACTTTCAAAACATTTTCCCTTTCAAAAAAAAAATCCTTGAATCTTTCAAGTGAACCCTCAGATTATGGTACCAGTTGCTTCTCCTCAAAGTGCTCATTTACTACCCCCCCGACTCATTAAAGACTCTAGTGCCCAATTAGTTACTCTCTTCATTACCATCCTATTCTCCTCATCATTCTTGGTGATTTCAACATTTACATAGCTAACTCACCCAACCCTTTGACTTCATCATTCCTTGGTCTTCCTACACACCCATGATCTGTTTCTCCATCTCTCCTCATGCTTTCCTATAGCCTCGCCATTGATGGTGACTGTATAGCTTCAAATATGAATTTCAGGTGTCTCAGTCTCTGACCAATATTTCTTCTTTTATTCTAATACCACCCCTCCACACATTTCCCCAACTCAGTGAGACCTTTAGTTCAGCCCTGTTCAACAGAAATACAATGGAAGCCACATATGCCATTTATGTTTTTCTAGCGGCCACATTAAGAAGTATAAAAGAAAAAGTTAAGATTAATTTTAATATTTTTAATTTAACCCAAGAGATCCAAAATATTATCATGTTATCAGCATAGCCAATATAAAGTCATTAATGAGATATTTTACATCCTCTGTTGCTCATATAGCCTTTGAAATCTCTTTGTACTTTATGCTTACGGGTCATCTCAGTTCAGCCACATTTCAAGTGCTCAATAGCCACATGTGGCTAGTGGCTACTACATTAGACAGAGCAGCAGCTCTAGTCCACTGACATAATTAAATTTTTATCCAGCCTCTTGAATGTTTCATCCAATGTAAGTTCCATGTTCCATTATTATCATTACACTATTTCAAATATCCTCCACTTTTCCTTAATCTGTTCATCTGGGAAAAAGCTCATTATTGGTTGGACCAAACCATCAGTCTGTACCCAGGCAATTGAATACCAAAGGAGAAAATCACACATCTGGGCTGCCTTGCTTCCCCTTAGCTTCATGACCACAATTTCAGATTAGCACATAGTGCTCCTCAGAAACCTCATCACATACTCCTCATTGAATTTGCTTAATCACTCTCTGAGACTACCACTTCAGATGTTTCCACTTTTTCTCAGGCCTCCCTCCTTCTCCCACCTCTTCCTCTGAGCAGATGCCCTGCTTCATTAATCGCTACCAGACATCATGTATATGACATGTCTGGTTGGAACCGTACACTTCCCAGCCTGGTCAGGTGATGGGACCATCGTCAAGCCCAAAACCTAGGAGTCAGCTTTAATCTTCTCTCACTTCTAATTCACCAACCTGTCCGATCATCCAAAAAGAACCCAAAATCTGTCCCCTTGTCTTGGAGTCTAGAGCCACCATCTTGGATATTAGTCACCACCCCTTGCACAGACTTCAGTAACAGCTAACTGGTCCTCTTTGTTTCTATTCTGTCATCTTGCAATCCATTTTCCACTCAGCAGCCAAATCAGTCTTTAAAAAACATAAATAAATCAAAGCATGTTGCTCCCTTTCTTAAAGTCCTCGTTTCCATGGCTACAGAGGTCCTCCATGATGGCCCTTGCATCTTCAGTGCAATCTTTTGTTGCTCTCCGGCCCACTCCCCACACTGTAGTCATACTGGCTTCTCTCTTGTTTCTGGAACACACCAAGTTCTTTCTTGCCTTCTGGTTTTTTGCATTACTGTTCTCTCTGCCAGAAAAAAACTTACCCTAGTGTTTCTCATGACTGGTCCCTTTTTTCCTTTTTTCCTAACCTCATGTAAAGTCTCTACTCCTCTCTCCTATCAGTTAGTTTCTTACCAGGTCTGTTATTTCCCTCATGGCACTCATTATCTGAAACTACCTGGTTTATTTCCTCGATTGCCTCTCTATCATCTGTTTACCCACTAGAAATAAGCTCCATGATGGTAAGGATGTTGTCTTGTTCACCACGGTATTCCCTGAGCCTGGCACAGTACCCAACACATAACAAACTCAATGAATAGTCAGTGAGTCAATGAAAGAAGGAGTCAAAGAACTGGATGTTCCAGTATTTCAGGGCTCCCCTCATTACTGTGAAACACACAGACTTCCAAGATTGAACTTAACAGCCCCAGAGAGATCATTAACCTCCTATCTGGGTCACTGAGATTGACAAAGTACCCTCTTCCCCCCACCTTGATAGAGATTATGTCTATAAATACTTCTGGGTGTTTGAGCTCTCTAAATGTGGTAAAGCAGCAAGTCTAAATAGACTGCTTTCCTGACAGGGTTGGGTCAACAGCATATATTATCCCCGAGAGGCAGATGGGGTGGAAGCCTCAGGGCGACATCAGTTCAGGAGCTCAAGGGATGTTCATCATGCAGGCTGTACAAATAGGCTGTGACCTAGTAGTAGTTCTGGGAACTTATCATATGTTCACCTAAAGAAAAATCATGCTGGCTTCTGTGTGGATTGGAAGGAGGCAAGAAGGGATATGGGGCATCTGGTAGTAGTCAGTTTTTGGCAAGTGACAGAAAATCAACCCTGACTGGTTCCAGCAATACAAGAATGTATTGACTCATGTAATTGAGCAGGCTGGGTGTGTATGGCTTCAGGTGTAGGTAGATCCAGGGGCTCAGAGCTACCATTAGCCAGGATGTACAGCTTAGTTCCCTCTTCTCTCTTGAGCATAGGCTGTACTGAATGACTTGTCTCCAAAGAACAGAGTTTGGGAAGGGGGGAGAAAACAAGGTAACTTTAAGTAGAGAAGCCTGGCAAACATTATGTTGGCCAGGTGACCCAGGTTAACAGTGACAGCCATGTTGATAATATGTACCTCCTGTTTTGAGGGGACCAGGAGGGCACTTCACCTCTGAAGCATTTCTCCCCCAAACCCATAACTCTAGTCTAATCATGAGGAAAACATCAGACAAGCCCATTTAGGGACATTCTGCAAAATACCTGACCAATACTGTGCCAAACTCTCAGTACCATGGAAAATAAGGAAAGATGGAGAAGCTATCACAGACATGTCTCCAAGGAGACATGACAACTAAATGGAATGTAGACACCTGGACTGGATCCTGGAACTGAGAATGTCGTTAGTGGAAAAGCTAGTGAAATCTGAATGGATTTTGGATTTCAGTTATAGTACTAGGGTTGGTTTCTTAGCTGTGATAAATACACCATGGCAATATAAGATGTTAACCATGGAGAAAACTATGTGTGGGGTTTATGGGAACTTTCTGGACTATCTCTGCAACTTTTCTATAAATCTAAAATTGTTCCAAAAGAAAAACCTTATTAAATGGCTACAATAGCCAAACTGTGGAATGAGCCAAGATGCCCTTCAACAGACGAATGGATAAAGATATGGTCCATATATACAATGAAATATTATGCCTCCATCAGAAAGGACAAATACCCAACTTTTATATTAACATGAACAGGACTGGAAGAGATTATGTTGAGTGAAATAAGTCAAGCAGAGACCGTCAGTTATCATATGGTTCACTCACGTGTAGAGCATAAGGAAAAATATGGAGGACATTGAGGGAAGGAAAGGAAGAATGAATTGGGAGAAAATGGAGGGGGAGACGAAACAGGAGAGACTGTGGACTCTGAGAAACAAACTGAAGGTTTTGGAGGGGAGGGGGTCGAGTGAACTTGGTGGTGGGTATTGAGAAGGGCATATATTGCATGGAGCACTGGGTGTGGTGCATGAACAATGAATCTTGGAACACTGAAAAAATAAAAAAATCCTTAGTAGTTACCCAAGTAAGTTGAAAACTTAGGTCCACACAAAAGCCAGCCCATGGATGTTTATAACAGCTTTACTCATCATTGCCAAAACCTGGAAGTGACCAAAATGTCCTTCAGCAGGTGTATGGAGAAATACATCCAGACAGTGGAGTATTAGTCAGTCCTAAAAAGAAATGAACTACTAAGCCATGAAAAAACATGGAGGAACCTTAAATACATATAACTGGGTGAAAGAAGCCAACCCAAAAAGGCTATATACGGTGTATGATTCCAACTGTGTGGCATTTTGGAAAAGGCAAAACTATGGAGACAGTAAAGGTGAGGCGTGGCAAGGGGTTGGGGGATGAAGGAATGAACAGGCAGAGCACAGGGCTTTGTTGGGGCGTCAGAATTATTCCATATGATACTGTAATGGCGGATACATGTCGTTGTGCTTTTGTCCATACCCACAGAATGTACGGTCCGAGAGTGAGCCCTAATATAAACTCTGGACTCTGGGCGATAGTGACGTGTTGGTGTAGGTTCATTAACAGTCACAAATGGGCCCCTCTAGTGGGGGACAGTGACAATGAAGAAGGTTGAGGGTAGGGCAAGGGTATAAGGAGACACTGTGTACTTTCCACACAACTTTGCCACGAACCTTACAACTGCTCTAAAAATAAAAGCCTATTTTTTTTTAAATAAAATTTATTTACAAAATGAAACTACCAGCAGGACCCAGTCTCTCCCCTAGTTCTGTGTTCCTTGCTGTCAGCTCTCTCTTATGGGCAGGATGACCAGTCGCTCCAGTGTGCCCGAGACAGTCCCAGTGCTTGCCTGTTGTCCAGTAGAAGTACTAACAGCATCTCCTTTTACTCTCAAAGTGTCCCCGTTTGAATGATTACTTATGTGGTCCCCTCAGTGTGGACCTCAGCAGCTCCAGGCCGCCCTCCCAGCTTCCAGGCCCAGAGGCAGGAGAGATCCTTGTTTCTCAGCAGTTCGGACAAAGGTCCCTGCACTGTCTGACCGGCTCTGACTGAGTCCAGTGACCGATCTGGGACCAACAGCGGCAGATTGTGCTCTTATTGGCCACATCTGGGCCACATGCCCACCGCTGACATCAGGACTAGAACCAGCTCTACCCAAATCACACTAGAAAGTTGGGGTGGGAGGCTTATTTTTCAGGCTGAATTGGAGGTAGAGTGGGTACCAGGGAGGCAAAAACACAGATGTCAACCCGATGGATAGAGAGACAGTTTTTAAATGATTTACCTTCCAGCTCCTAAAATTAGAATGGGCATAAGATTGCACGCATAATGCATTATTCTCATTCCCTTGCGTTGTAGTTAGTGTGTTAAGGATCACACGTAACCTGCAGACTATCTCATCTTGGCCATAGTTCATAGTGATGGATTATTGCTGTGGTGTTGTTTTCTTAACTGTGATAGTTGGGAATTATTGGGCTGCCTGTGAGTCGTGATTTATAGTGGAGTCAAGTTTCTTTTACATTTTACCCATGTGCCGAGTAGAAATTTTGCAATGTCTATAGACATATATTGTGAATTCCACCTGGTATGGGTGTCAGCTGTGGGGAATGGGTGAGAACCATCATCTCAGTGGACAGATGGCCATCCTGTGTACCAAGAGATCTCAGGGCCCCCCAGCAGGGCTAGCCGAGTCCTCAGTGTGCCGAGTTCTGAGCAAGTCCCATCCACTTGGGCAGCTGCTGGAAGCACTAGCCAAAGTCACAGGCTCAGAGGGAGGAACCTCAGGGCTGCCAAAGCGGTGTGACCTTGGGCAAGGCACTCCATCTCTGTGAGAATAAATGAGACTAATAATCCCACCTCCCTCAGAGCATTGTTTTAGAATTAAATAAAATGATGCGTAAGTAGCACTTAGCAGTGAGTAGCACATGGTAAGAGCTCAATAAATATTTGCTGTTACTTTTATTATTTTACTACGACTCCAGATCCCTCTCTGCAAGAAGCCAGCCTAACTATGCGGGGGGCCTTAAGGCAGTGCAACTCAAAGTGTGGTCCTGTTAGAAACGCAGACTCACCTGCTTCTCCCTCTCCTCCCTGCTTATGTGTTCTCTTTCGCTATCTTTGTCACTATCTCAAATAAAAATCTTAAAAAAGACAGAAGGAAGGGAAGAAGGAAGGCAGGAAGGCAGGCAGACTCGTGGCCCTACCGCTCACCTTGCAAGTCAGAATCTCTGGGGTTGGGGTTGCAGACTAACAAGCTCTCCTGTGATTTATTCACATGCAGAGTTGAGAACCACTGCCTTTAAGTGTCTTTCTGTTAACCCTGGCTCCCAGTGGTGATGACTCCAAGTCATAGCCTTGCTGTTGTGAGAAATGAGGCAAGGAGAGAAGATAAAGCAGCAGCGATGAGGTTTTGGGAGGGAGGCATTGGTCCCCAGGAGTACTCTCTGGCCACAGGGACCTAGACTCTGGTTGGAGGTGCAGGAGGCCCTTCCTGTAAGAGTGAGCGGAACCCTGAGGCCACACCTGTTTTAGACTTTAAAATGCCAAGTAGGAGGGTGGGTGGCTATTTAGGGAAGCTGTTACTTTGCCAAATTCTTTCTCTTCTTTTCTGGCTTCTATGACTATCCTGAGCTCTCTTGATGGTCCTTGACCCTGAAGCCTCCCTTTGGCACCTCCTTCCTCCCCAGTCTTTCAGTACTGCTCCCCAGGACTCCATTCTCAGCCCTGTCTTGTGTGATCTCACCCAGTCCGTAGCTTCAACCATCATGAGTCTATGGAGCCCTTACTTTTCTCTGGAACTCCAGGTAAATGCTTTTAATTACCAATAGCACTTTCCACCAACAGCCCACTCAGTCACCTCCCACTTAAAATGCCCAGAGCAGACTCAATTATCTTCCTCTTTCAAACCTGATTTTCTCCCTGTCTTCCTTGTCCTTGCTGAATGCCTTCTTCCACTGCTCCTTCCCATCCAATGCACCCTGCAGTCCAACTGCGTTAGACTAGTAGGAGATTCTTGCATGCACACTGATTCTCCTATCTCTATGGCTTCTATACTACCTGGGCCTGGAATCCTTTTCATCTAATGTCTACCTGTAAATTGCCTACTCATCCCTCCTCCTTCTGGAAAATGGCACCACCATCATCCAGTTGTTGAAGCCTCAGATCTGGGCGTCCTCCTTGGCCTCCTTGCTTTCTCTTACCCACTAGTAGCTAGTAAGATGTTAGCAGTTCCTGCTCTCTGCCTTTATTCTGTGTCCAGGATGCATCCAGTTCTTTCTGTCTCTTCTGCTTCTGGACTTCCTCAGTCCAGGTCTGTATCCCTTCTACCCTGAACTGTGATGTAACTTCCTTGCAGGCTTCCCGCCTCCATGCTTCTGTGCCTAACAACCACAACCATCTTTCTAAGCTGCAGAAAATATCCCTCTTAGTTCTAAATCTGCCAGTGCCTTTCTACCTTTCCTAGAATAAAACCCAGACACGTAACCTTCAAGGTCTTACATGATCTGGGCCCCCCTCCCCCTGGCCTTTCTCCCGTGTTGACCTTAAGTTCATCATATGGTTCTTCATTCTCTTCCTTAAACACACTTGTCTCAGTGCCATCTGAAGGCCTTTGTACTTTCCACTTCCTCCCCTTGGACCCTCTTCCCCCAAATCGCACCTGGCCTACCCTTTCGACATTTTGGGGGAAGACTACCCTACCAAAGGAGCCCTTCTCTGTCACTCCACTCATAGTCTTAGCTGCCATCATTTTCTTCTTAGCACTTATCACTGGATAAAAAGACCTTGTTTGTTGACTTGTACATGAGAGCAGAGACCAGATCTGTCTTGTTAGCTGCTGTATCTCTAGTGCCTAGAACAGCGCCAGGTCAGAACAGATATTCAATAAGTACTGGTTGAATAAATGTCTCAAATGCCTTTCCAAATCAGCTGGGAGCTGATCGCAGCTACCAATGCTGGCAGCTGGGGCACACAGGGAAGATGTGGGCAGCCCACATGGCATCTACTACCCACCCCTTGAAGAGCATTTAGCAGAATCTGCTCTTTATCACTTGTATATTTCCATCTCTCCCTCTCAATTTATCGGCCCCCTAGAGGGCCAGAATTAAGATTTCCCCATTTGTCTTTCCCCCATAATGCTCAAGACATGTGTTTAGTAGATGGTATTTTAATTGAATTTAGCAGGAAAAAATTATACCTAAGAATTTTATTTGGGAAATTTGACTCAATATAGACTCTACAGAAGTCTGTAGAGTCTTTTTGGGTTGGGGTGGGGAGGCCATAGCCAAGCTCCCAGAAATGTACAACTTAATAAGTTTCAAAGATGCTTAGCCATTGGGCGCCTTCCTCTCTTTGAAAAGCAGAACAGAAGTGAGTGCTGAGCATCACAGATCTGGACTACTGGCACATAACACTCTCATGTGGGAGTGTTTTTGTAAGACGGAAATTTGTTGGGAAATTCAATGTTTTTTGCTGCATTCCTTCCAGACATGATACCTAGAATACATGGGCTGGAGGAAGGAACCAGAAGGAAGAGGAATAATTGAGAAAAATCATAGGTTTCAAACTAGAGTTCGACACTAGTTAGTAAAAAATTGGATGTGTCTTTCTAATGGATGAGTAATTGAACAGATTAGACAGGGGATGCCAAACATAAGGCTCTATGACAAGGATTATCAATTTAGGGTTGAACCATTTCAAATCTATCCTGGTGTCAGACTCTCCACCCAGCTGGAATGGCTTATGTTTCTTCCACTCCTTGTTTCTTATACTCACAGCTGTTGGGGTTTTACCTGTCCTGTCCCAGCTGGATGAAGACAGGTGACAGGGCAGTGGCAGAAAGGGTCCCACTGATTAGGAAGTGAAGGAGCAGCTGGAATGGAGAGAAGAAATAATCTACTGGTCTGTGACAAAATGCTGTGACTTGTTCCTTCGGACTCCAGGGTTAAACACAGAAAAGTAGAGACCAGAGTGGATTATAACACCTTTGAAGTTTCATTAATGTCATGATACTTTCTACACCATGAGAGTACGACTGTGATGTCCTAGCAAACTCAAAGGAGTTGTGTATATTTGAATAGTGTTTAATAAGTCACCAGCCGATTCAGTCATTCTTCACATCATTTTAATAACCTACCTTCCATGTTAAGTGGCAGGGAGGCACCCCATTCATCAAAAGAGGTAGCTTAAGCCTATAATCATCAAGACAGTATGGCATTGGCACAAAAACAGACACGTAGGTCAATGGAACAGAAATGCACCCTCAACTCTGGATCCAGAAGGTGGCTATGGTGCTGGAGGGACGTATTTATAGGCCAAGGAATGCCAAGGAACACCAGAAACATCAGAAAGTAGGTGAGGCTGGGAAGGAATCTCCCCTAGAGCTGTCATAGCATGGACCTACTGACACCTTGATTTTGAACTTCTAACCTTCAGAACCACGTGAGATAATAGATTTCTGTTGTTTGGAGTCATGCCCTTTGTCACAGTGGCCCTTGAAAACTGATAGACTCTCTAAGAGACATTGGGCCCAAATGAGTGAGTGGGGGCCCATACCATACATACCATACATGACATGGTGAAGAGCAGGCTTAGTTCAGGAAACTTGCAAGTCAAGAGCCATGGACATGAAGCAAGCAACACCCCACTCCCCTTTCTCTCAGCGTCCCCCAGAGGGGGTATTCATAATGTGGGGCCGTACTGTGGAGAAAGAGCCTGGCCCTGTGTCTCTACCTTTTTATAGCCTTACGGCCTTCGTATAAGTGGCCTTGTGTCGGGGGGAATATAAGGCTCTGGCACCGGCAATCAGGGACAGTCCTGTTGTTCCCCCAGAGGAAAGCATTCCTTGAATGGCTCTGTGCTTCTGTTCCTAGGATAATAGCGGAGCAAGAGAGGAAGGTAGGAGAGCCGCAGGTGAAAACAGGGAAGGTTATGGCTCAGGGGGTGGTACCGGCCCAGCAGTGATCCTTTGGCACCAGATTTCAGATCAGAGTGGTGAAGGAGACAGGGTGTAAGGAGACAGCCCAGGAGTGAGCTCTGTGGCACCTAGATTCCAAGTCTGGTCTGTGACTAAGGCTGTGTTGCTGAAGGAGAAATGGGTGTAGGAGAAAGAGGCCGTGGGTACTGCTCAGGGTGTTCGGTTCAGAAAAGTCAGTGCTGCGGGAAGGAAGCTTCTTTCAGGATTGGTGCCGGACCTGAGGAAAGTGGAGCTGACCCAAATCTGCAGACAGAGGAAGGAGTGAGTGGGGGCGGGACCGGGGCCGGGGCGAGAGCCTGACGATGATGGACAGGGGCACACAGAGGCAGCGGGAAAGAGACAGGTGGACAGTCTTCATTTCAGTCTTCAGCTTTATTTGGAATTCTGTTTGGTGATGGTTGATGATTTTGTATGGGTGGCATGCTCTTTCTATCTGGCTTAGGTTTTCTGTGAACTCCTTGAGGGTAGAGATAAGCTTGGTTTACATTTTTAGTCTCTGTGCCTGATTAAGTGCTGCCACAAAATAGATGCTCAAACAAAAATTTTGGGGTTACATGGGTTATTACTGTGGCTACCATGTGAATAAGTTATTCGTGGCCCGGGAGAAGACAGGATTTAGTATGATTGCTTCCTTATATGTGGGGAGGGTGAGCTCCCAAGGATTGCCCACCTCTGCGGGAAAAACTGATACGATCTTAGAATGGTGATTTTGGAGCTCACTGAAGGTCAACCACTGAACAACGATTCACTCCAGAAATGATTACTGGTGGGGGAGTGGGTGGGCGGAGAAAGGAAAGATCTGGACTGGCCAAATGAGATTGGTGTTCACCAACTTGTGTGTTAGCTAGTGGAAGTACTAGGACCCTTCCCTGCATAGTCAGTGAGGCTGCCTTGCCCTCTGAGTCACAGGGAGAAGGGCAGAGACCACTCTGGCTTATAGAATTTTAGCAAACTTGATGGGCCTCCTGCTGCTACCTGGCATCACGGAAATAACACAGGCAATAGGGAGGGCCTGGCTCAAAGGGATACGTATCCAGTAGAACTTGCATAAACCTAACAATCATTTTTTTAACATAGAAAAATGTTCACAGTTCTTTCCCAGTCCCTTCTCCAGTCCTCCCCACCCTCCCCTATGACCCACATCCCATGAAAAGTGGCCAGAGAGATGCAAGAAGCAAGACGACTAAAGAAACCTCCCCAAGTTGGAGATGTTTCTCTTTAGCATCTCATGTGGAAAGCTGTCACCCTGTGTGCTGCTGAGTGATCCGGGCACCAAGAGGATGCCTGGGCTTGTATATTCCCTCCCTCTGGCACTTGCACATCATTTTTGCCTTTTCCCCAAGACTCTTTTGGAATTTTGATGAGTTTCTTATCAAACTGAATGACTTATTTAGATTACATAGATTTTTATTTGTACCATGTCAAGGAATGTTCTTCCCTAGTCCATTTTTCTTTTTATTAAAGGATGCCAAAGGAGAAGAAAAAAATTTTCACATATTGAATTTCCAGTGGCAAAAAAAAAAAAAAAAGGAAGAATGACAAGCATATCAAAGTGCTCGAAAAGAAATTTCCCACAGGTTAGATAGAGAAAACACCCTTCCTAATTTCCTGGTGGTTGGCAGATATTTGCATCATGCAGAACTCTTGACTTAAGCAATGGAAAAAGAGCATTTATTAGCTTATAAACAGTAAAGGTCAGGGGTACAGTTAGCTCTTAGACATGGCTGGATCCAGGAGCTCAAACTCATCAGGACTTGGCTCCGTCTCTTGGCTCTGCTGGGCTATCTAGGTTAGTTTCATTTTCAGGCAGACCCTCCTCCTCAGCCTCCACACCCACCATCACATGCAACTCTCTCAACAGTCCCTGGACCCATGACTGTTAGCCTTGCTTTGTAGTTGAGGAGCCTAAGGCCCAGAGACATACAAGGTGATGAGTAAGCAGTGGCAGAGCTGGGATCTGGGCCCGGGGCTGTTCATGAGCCCATGAAGACATCTTTACTGTATAGGGGCTCACTCTGGGTGTGGGGGAAGGGTGGTATGAGAGGCAGGGCCCACTCACCCCAGTTCCCAGAGGAAGAGAAAAGGGAGGGAGAGCAGAGGGCCTTGGGCATTCACCACTCATCTCAGGAAATCTACCCAGACCAGTGGAAGAAGCCCCTTAGAATGGTGTTGACAGGTCTCAGCCAGAACCAGGCGGTGACTCTCCAAAGACCGAGAACCACCTCATTGGGTGGGCCTTGGGCTTTGGGAGGCTTGGCTTTTTTAGGACAGGGCTGGGCAAACTTTTCCTGGAATGGGCCAGGTAATAAATACTTTAGACTTTAGGATCATAAGGTCTCTAACAAATTTACCCAACTCTGCTTAGCTGAAAGCAGCCTTGGATGATATGCAAATGAATGGGAGTGGGCGTGGCCTTGTACCAAGAAAACTTTATTTACAAAAACAGATCTGAAAAAGGCTATCGTTTGCTTTAGAGGCACTTGGAGGGTCAGACTGCTAACGCCCAGGCTAGACCACAGAAAGTAGGGCTCTTCCTGCAGAATCAACACTTTTTGTGGAACTTCTTCCAATAAACATGACCCAACCCAGACCTCTTTGCCCTGAACCTCAGTGAAAGGGCCTCAGGGGCCCTTGTATTGTCCACTCACTGACAAATGAAAGATAATTGGTCATCAGCCTGTAGGGTCACATGCAGGAACTGATAGGGTGATGGAGAAATTGTCCAGCAAGTATAGCAACTTTTTAAATTCATCTTCCCACTATCTTGTTATGGTTGCATTATCTTGTTACTTCTCAGATGGAACCTCTCCTATGGCTCCATATCACTGAAAGTAAAGGCCAACATCCTTGTGATGGCCTGCAAAGCCCTGCACTGTCTGGGCCCGGACCCCTCTTGGGCAGCATCTCCTACCCCTTGGCTCCCCCCAGTCACACTGGCCTCCCTGCCATTCCTTGAACACACCAGGCACACTGGCGTCCCAGGCTCTTTGCACTGACTGCTGCCTCTGCTGTGGATTCTTCCCCCACTGCCCCGCCCTGGCCCCATTTATCTGTATAACTTGCTCACTCATCACCTTTGTTAGGGCTATGCTCATATGTCACCTTCTCATCAGTGCCTTCTCTGGCTATCTCATTGGAAATGGCAACTTTCCCTTCCTACTTCCTCACAGTCCTTATTCCTTTTTCTTGCTGTGTCGTGCTCATTCCCAGGTAGTACCATCTGACATTCTATGCATTTTAATTATTTATATGTATTGTCTGTCACCCTCCACTAAAACATAGGCTCCCGGAGGGCAGATATTTTATTCACTGCTTTATCTCTAACATCTGGACTAGAACCTGGCATATAGTATATATTTAATAAACATTTGTTGTATCTTTCCATTTGACGTAAATTAATCACATAGCTCTTATTTTTTATTTTTTATTAGTTTTTTAAAGATTTTATGTGTTTATTTGCCAGAGAGAGAGAGTGTGTACAAGCAGGGGGAGCAGCAGGCAGAGGGAGAAGCAGACTCCCTGCTGAGCAGGGAGCCTGATATGGGACTCGATCCCAGAACCCTGAGATCATGACCCAAGCTGAAGGCAGACGCTTAACCAACTGAGCCTCCCAGGTGTCCCTCACTTAGCTCTTATGAATTCCATTATGTGGTTATATCTTCATTTATTTAGCTGACTTCTTTTCGATGGATAGTGTCTACCGGTTCCAGCGTTTTGTTATTAAAAATAGTACTGCGAAATCTAGGCTGAGAAAAGTCTACAGACAAATGACCTGGTTTCTTCAGCAAAGAAATTGCGAGGAAAATGAGAGAGAAATGGGGCAGGGAGGTGGGGAGAGCCTGCAGACTAAAATAAATGAGAGCCATGTTGGTAAATAGCAGTATGTGAACCTTTGTTGGATCCCAACTCAAACAGACTCTTAAAAAGCATATTTTTGACATTTATGGTACAATTGGAAATCTGAACCCTGGGTATTTGGCAATATCAGGAAAATACTGTTAATTTTATTGGGATATGATAATAGTACTGTGGCTATATTAAAACAAAGTTCTCACCTTTTGAGACAATGAAATATTTGCAGATGAAGTGACTTGATGTCTAATGTATACTTACTAATAAGACAGGGAGAAGGGAAGTGAAAGGAATAGAGATAAGATATGCTGGCCATGTATTGATAATTGTTGAAGCTGAAAGGTAGGTTTATGGGGCTTATTGTATGGTGTACATTAGTATATGTCTGACATTTTCCATAATAAAAAATAAAAAAATAAAATACGGTGCTGCAAAATCTAGCATGTGGGGTAGGGTGGGGTAGGTTGGCTTTTAGATGACATAAGATTGTCTACAAGTTGGATGATTGTTAAAGATGATGGGTGTTCTGTACATGGAGGTTTGTTGTACTGTCCTCTCTTTATATGCTTGACATTTTCTATAATGGAAAAATAAAAAAATTGCACTTGACTGAGCATCCTGTTGCAAGCTTCTTAAGTCCTCCCTGATCTCAGAGTCTCCTTAGTTCTTCTTTTTTTTTTTTTAAGATTTATGTATTTGAGAGAGACAGAGAGAGAGAGAAGTGGGAGGAGGGGCAGAGGGAGAGAGAGAAGCTCAAGAAGACTGCCTGCTGGATGGGGAGCCTGATGCAGGGTTCAATACTATGACCTTGGGTCATGATATCATGACCCAAGCCAGAATCAAGAATTGGTTGCCCAACTGACTGAGCCACCCAGGCACCCCTTCTTAATTCTTGATGTGGCTACTTACAGAGCTGCTAGCAGTAGTAACTGATCAAACTTTGTTTTGGCCTTGATATGCTAATACTGAAGCTGTTAGCAAAGAAACCCAGTTTATTGAGGGATCATTTACACATCATTACAAAAATTCACCTGTTTTTAGTGTGTAATTCAGTGCTTTTTAGTAACTCAGCAGAGCTGTGTATCCATCACCATAAACTAGTTGGAGAAAATTTCCATCACCCAATAAGACCCCTTGAGCCCCTTTCCA
>CM052805.1:15105312-15184898 GCA_028533885.1 Nasua narica | reverse complement strand
GTACCTCCAGGGAGAATACGCATTTTCTTCTTTGGGTACTCTGAAGAAACCAACCTGGAGTCACTCTACTAATTTTTTGCCTTGGAGTTTTCCAAATTTAAATCCGTAATGCATGTGAGAATAATTCTGTGGTTATGAATTCTTAGGGAAATACTCCTTCCCTATCAGACCTCAGATTAAGTCCAACAGTCTTCTTTAGTCTTATCTCTTTGCCAGTGGGTAAATTATTTTCTAGTCAGACTTTTCACCAAGGGTATAGTCCTTTGAGGGTCTTGGCCTTATTTTCCCATCATGTGTAGGTCTAGGACTGTAGTCATTTGTTCCCATGTAACTGTTAAAATCTGTAAAACTGTAAAAACTTCTTGGTCACTGAGATTGCAGTTGTCCCCAAGCCTCAGTGTCAATTTACCACTCTGATTTTCAGCCCTCACTTCAAATTTGGCACCTAGGGAATTTCTATTATTTGCACCCTAATTCATGTGTTCGTTTAGAAGGATTTTTTTTTTTTTTTTTTTTTACCACATTTAGAATGATTTCTACATATTTTGTGTCGGGGAGTTTTGTCAAGATGCCTAGTCCATTAGATTATTAGAAATTCAAACCCTATGTTGTTTTATTTATTTATTTTTTATTTTTTATTTTTTTAAAGATTTTATTTATTTATTAGAGAAAGAGAGAGACTGAGAATGAGAGGGGAGAAGGTCAAAGGGAGAAGCAGACTTCCCGCAGAGCCGGGAGTCCGATATGGGACTCGATTCCAGGACTCCGGGATCATGACCTGAGCCGAAGGCAGTAGCTTAACCAACTGAGCCACCCAGGCGCCCCAAACCCTATGTTGTTTTATTTCATTTTTTCCTTAACAATATGTAGTGAACATACTTGGTGCTAATAAATAGTCATTTAAAACATAATTTTTATGAATGAAAGTATTTACCAATTTGGGTATTTCTTTGTACATAAGAGGTTTTTATTTCATTACAAATGTTCTTTACATAGACAAATTTAAACATATGGGTTGATTTCTCCATTTTTTTTAAAGATTTTATTTATTTATTTATTAGGAAAGAGAGAGTGAGAGAGAGAAGGTCAGAGTGAGAAGCGGACTCCCCACGGAGCCGGGAGCCCGATGCGGGACTCGATCCCGGGACTCCGGGATCATGACCCGAGCCGAAGGCAGTCGCTCAACCAACTGCGCCACCCAGGGGCCCCGATTTCTCCATTTTGAAAGCATTTTTTTAGAATGGCAAACAGACAATTACATCCTTATTGTTGCTGCATCTTAATGATAACTTAAGATAGTCCCTTGAACTTTTGTCCCAGATGTGGGTCTTCTGTTTCTTCCTTGTACAGAGATTTTTTTTTCTCTCCTTGGCTGTCTCAGACATCATTATCATTGTACATGCTTACCAATGTTATCTTTTTTTTTAAGATTTTATTTATTTGACAGAGAAAGTGAGTACACAAGCAGGGGGAGCAGCAGGCAGAGGGAGAAGCAGGCTTCCCACTGAGCAGGGAGTCCGACGTGGGGCTCAATATCGGGCTGGATCCCAGGACCCTGGAATTGTGACCTGATCCAAAGGCAGACGCTTAACCAACTGAGCCACCCAGGGGCCCCACCAAGGCTATTTTTAAAGGCAAGAAAATATCCAGAATGTGTGTGTGTGTGTGTGTGTGTGTGTGTGTGTGTGTGTGAGAGAGAGAGAAAGAGAAACAGAGAAAAAGAGACAGAGACAGGGAGAGAAAGACAGGCAGAGAGAGAGATTGAAAACACTTACAGGCATATGTACTTCCTTACCTGCTGTGCAGTTGTCTTTTATGAGAAAAGAGGAGAATATACACCCATCTGAGTGCAGTTTTTCCCCTAGTGAGCACATGGCATCACCATAGTAGCTTAACTGGGTCTGTGGCTATGATGATTTGTGCATTTCTTAAGGCTGGCATGAACTATCTATTGATTCTAGGGTTGCTAATGACCGTGTGGAATAGAAGAAGCTTTTGTGGCCAGACTGAATCCAGACTGGGACTTGCATGACTAACCATTAGTGAGGCATTACCTGCTGAGGTAGTCAAAGTGGGTTTTATTTTCGATAAACTTCCTGTCTCCAGTCTCCCTGTGGCTACAGGTGTGGTACATCTGGGAGAGCAGTCTGGGCAGGGCCGTGTTACCCAAGAGCCTGGATGTTTAACAAGAAAAGGGGTTCTCCCTGGTGCAGTGGAAAAGGAGGGGGGGTTCTTGGATAATTATTTGGACCTGACATCCACCTAAAGTGCAACCTTCCCTCAGTGTCACCCACACAGTGGTCCCTTCAGGATTATCTATATTGGGCAGGCATGGTCTCTAGTGTCCTGTTTACACAAGATTATACAAAAAGTGCTTATGCAAAGAAACACACACCAAGCCTTAAGTCAGCAGATGTTTCACACTGAAAATTCCCCAATGTCCAAAGGTCAGTTTTAGAATGTCTCTCACCTCAGTTGGGACAACTATAGTCTCTAGTTCTGGCCTCCCCCAGGCATCTGATGAGGCTCCTCAGGACTTGAGCTGTATTTACAACTTCTTCCTTTTTTTGTTAGTTGGAGGCATCTCTGGAATATGGGTGGTCAGCTCCATGAATTATTCTAAAATTGATCAATCATAACTCTATAGTTTGAACAAAGGAAATTTGGGGAAATGGAAATGGAACTTTCTACCCCATCATCCATCCAACCAACCATCCATCCATCCATCCACCCACCCACCCACCCACCCACCCACTCACTCACTCATCCATCCATCCATCCATCCATCCATCCATCCATCCATCCATCCATCCACTGGAATGGAATGTCCACTTAGTGTCATTCACTGTCCTGGACACCCAGACACAGAACTAAAAAGAGAGATCTGGTTCCCAATGGCAGAGAGCTAACACTCTGGTGAGGTAAGTCAGGTAAGATGGATAGGACACAAGTGATTATGGAATTACTTGCACATGTAGTAGGTGCTCTACATGAGATGTGTTGACTCCTATCTAAGGCTTGTTACCAGAGTCATTTTCAGATTCCCACCACTTGTAGCCGTCTCCACTGCAACTGCCCTGGTCTAAGCCACCATCATCACTTGCTTCCTAAATGGATGCTTTGCTTCTATACTTGTCCCTCATCATTCTTGACCCCTTCAGTCCATTCTCCACATGGCAGCCAGGCTGACCCCATTAAGCATAATTTAGATCTTGTCACTCCTCTGCTCCCCAATGACCCCTCACCTTCCAGCCTGCCTGGTACCTCTTTATTATTATTATTATTATTATTATTATTATTATTAAGATTTAGTTGTTTATTTAAGAGAGAGCGAGAGCAGGGGAAGGGGCAGAGGGAGAGAAATCCTCAAGCGGACTCACTGCCCAAGCACCGAGCCTGACATAGGATTTGATCCAAGGACCCAGAGATTATGACCTGAGCCAAAATCAAGAGGCCACTCAACCAACTGAGCCAGCCAGGCGCCGCCCCCCCCCCCCCCACCTGGTACCTCTTTGACCTCATCTCTGACTCTTCTCCCGTCACTCACCCATCCCAGCCACACTGGCCTCCGTGTAACTCCTGGGACATGACAGTCCCATGTCAGGGCTTTGCACTTGTCCTTCCCTCCACCTGAGATGTTCCTCTCCCAGATTTCTTCACACAGTTCAGTCCATCCCCACTTCCAGTCTTTGTTCCTATGTCACCTTCTCACCACCTTCTCATTTCCCTGATTTGTTTTTCCTTAACACTTAACACCAACATACTATGTGTTTTACTTATTCATTTTATTTGTCGTCCACCTGTGCTTTGGCATTCAGGTCCAGGAGAGCATGCGTGTTTGTTTTCTCCTCAGCTGTATCTCCAGCGCCTAGAACAGTGCCAGGCACCTAGTAAGTGCCCGCTAAATATTTGTTGAAAGAAAAACAGGAATGAACTTTTAGTTTCTGTCTGCTTGAATGATTCCCTCTCCCACCAGGCCACAGTCTCTTCTGCCTGTCAAAGTAAAAACTCTGAGGGAAAGGGAAAGTGTGGAAAGAGACCGCATTCACCTGGCATGGCCTTTCCCGGCCCATTGTTGGGGTGGTGGAAAACATAAGACATCCTTAAACTCAACTAGTCCTTCCTTGAGGGAGGAATACCTTGCTCTTGATCCTGGCTCCTGCTTGAGGAGGAGTGAGAGGGGAGGGGAGGACCGTGGCAGAGGAAAGGAACCTTAAACTATATTTTTAGAGGCTGACACAGGGCACTCTTGTAGGCTGATTAGTGGCTCCAGTTGATAATAGTGAGTAGCTGTTGCCACCTTGTGTGGTTTGGGTTTCTTCTGGGCAGGGAAGGGCCAGTTTCCAGGCCTCTTATGGAAGGGAAAGAGGCCACCCCTCTAGCTGGCCACAGTTCCAAGCAGAGAAGAGCAGCTCTTATCCACAGCTGGGGGAGGGCAAGCTGGCTCGAGCCGTCAGGATGGTCCCGAGCCAGATCGTGCAGCGTGCGGTGACTGGATAGCTGAGACCGGAAACTGGCAAGCCAGTGAGCAAGCAGCAAACTACATGGCCATGAACACAACCAGGGGCCAAGCAAGTCCAGAATCCATGTGGTCAACTTCCAGAGGTGTCCCCTGCCCCCCAAGTAAGCTGAAAAGCCAGAGTTGTCATGCCAAGTGCCCTGCAATGGCAGAGTGGTCCAGGCGTGGACCTGGGAACATTTCCTAAGCTCACTGAGTGGCCAGCCACCTCTTTCTGAATTCACTTTCCACTGTCAAATCAGACCTTTCTATCCACCTCCAAGGGCCATTTTGTTGGTCATTGGTTTTCTCCTGTGCCCTGTAGTACCTGCAGTTACCCTCTTTCACCACTAGGTGGTGACCCTGCTTTGAGGAGTCAAAAGCCGAGGTTATTAGAGCTGGGCACTGTGGTAAGCAAGCTTTATACATGCAGTATCTCATTTAAACTTCAGACAACTCTGGGGAGTAAGTGCTATTATTATCCCTATTTTACAGATGAAAAATACTGAAGCTTAGCAAGTTTTGAGAGCTTTGCCTAAAGCCACTCAACCAATAGGTGGCTCTCATCACGTTGCTTTCCGAATAAGTTTAGAGTTGGCAGAAACTCAACAATGACCATTTTGAAAAATATAGAGAGAAAAATCATTAATAGTATTTAATGCTCACTATGGAGCCCTTCCTGTGTCTCAGGTACCAGGATAAGATGATTTAATTTAACCCTCAAATAACCTCACAGATCAGACCCTGTTGTTATTCTCAGTGTGTAGATGAGTTTGTTGAGGCTCAATGGGTAGGATTAATTGCTGGGTAAGTGCATCTGAATAGGTGGCAGCCCCAAAACCAAAAGCAGAGATTGCTTGTCGGTCCAGGTGTTCCAAGTTCTGAGTGGATGCTGGGGGCTAGAGGTCATTGTCCTCTAGTGTGGAAGTCAGGTCTCAGCAAGGCAGGGTTGCCACCTCCCGTGAGCAGCACAGAGGTCTGACCCACATCCCAGCACTGGCCGTGATTCAGGGACTTTGAGCTTCCTCAAGGGTGAGGTGGAGGATTTGGTCTTCTCATTTACAAAACACAGGGTAGGACTGTTAACATAAAGGTTTTTTTTTTTTTTAAAGATTTTATTTATTTATTTGAGATAGAGACAGTGAGAGAGAGCATGAGAGGGGAGAAGGTCAGAGGGAGAAGCAGATCACCCGTGGAGCTGGGAGCCTGATGTGGGACTCGATCCCAGGACTCTGGGATCATGACCCGAGCCAAAGGCAGTTGCCTAACCAACTGAGCCACCCAGGCACCCAACATAAAGGTTTTGAACTCGGACGCTTCTGGGACCAGGCAGGTAAAAAAAAAAAAAATGAGTGATGTGGATCGGGCGGAGATTGTGGGCAACTAGTGAACACAGACCCCATTTTAAGGAGCAATTCCAGCCAATTATTGCCACACAGGAATGGGGTGATTGTGGCTGGATCGCCTGGTTTTTCAGGGGAATCCAGAAATTTAGGCTTTTATGTAAAATCTCCTTTAAAAATGCTGGCAGTGGATTCAAAGCTTTTTAAAAAAAATCTGTGGAGACGAAAACACACACGCACGCCGTGAGCCGGATTTGGCTGTCAGACCCTCACTCGCTCTCAGAGATGCCTACAGTCCTCTCCAGCTCCGAGGTTCTCTTATTCCTTGAGTTTTAAGAGCCATGGTGCCAGACAAGTGGAATTGAGGAAGAATAAGAAATTAGAGGAAAAGAAAACTGTATGGCAAGCTTCCACGGGACTCTTCCCTCACAGCGCTTCTCCTACTCAGAATCGCCCAGGATCTTGGTTATTCTTACCAAGGCCAGGACTGCTCTCCCTCATCCAGCCTGGACCTCGGTGTGCCCAGGGGGCTTTCCAGATGATCCTGACACACACCAAAGATTGAGAGCCATTGTCCTGGGTCAGCCGTTCTTAGCACGGGCTGCATGTGAGAATTACCCAGGGAGCTTTTAAGACCACTGATGTGCAAGCCCTACCCAGGGCCAATTAAATCAGATGCTCTGACTGTGGAAAACAGGCTTTGGTATTTTAAACAGCCCCCAGAGGATTTTAATGCGCACCCAGACCTAAGACCCACTGACCTGGATCAATGTTCCTGGTCAGTGCTCTTCATAGTTTAATGTGCTGGAGAGTCACCTCTAGGATCTGGGTAAAAATGCAGATTCTGAAACAGTAGGTCTGGGGTAGAGACAGATTCTGCTATTACATAGGCTCCCAGGTGCTGCTGCAGCTGCCACGCTGGGGACCACACTTTGAGTAGCAAGGGTCTATGATGGGGTTTTCCAAACTACCCTGACGAGAAGAATCACTTGTTATTACTAAATGTATCAATTCTGTGGAGATAAATGAAGACCACCTAAATGAGAATAAACAAAAGCTATTCAGAGTTTGCTCTAGCAGCTACTTTTGCCTCAGTTTTGGCAGAGACTCAGAGCAGGCAGGGCGTGGGAAAGCTTTATAGTGGAAATGGGGGGATTTCAGTGGTGCCCCGATTAGAGGCTATTTGCATGGGAATGCTGGAGGTGGCCTAACTAGAAGTGGGGCATCTTATGTGATGCTTTAGGGGAGCGCATTTGGCTTTCTCTGCTTGGTCCTAAGTTGGAAGCAGAGCCAAAAATTAGGGAAGCTATTGATCAGGTCCTGGCCATGTTGAGTTGATGGCTACAGGGGTTGTTCAGGTTCATGGGCTCGTTGCTGCCAATAATGGGTCCGAGCTCTATTTTTATTTATTTATTTTTAAGATTTATTTATTTATTTATTTGACGGGGGGGGAGAGAGAGAGAGAGAGAGAGGGAGAGAGAGAGATCACAAGTAAGCAGAGAGGCAGGCAGAGAGAGAGGGCAAGCAGGCTCCCCGCTGAGCAGAGAGCCCAATGCGGAGCTCGATCCCAGGACCCCGAGGTCACGACCTGAGCCGAAGGCAGAGGCTTTAACCCCTTGAGTCACCCAGGCGCCCCCGAGCTCTATTTTTATATAGGATCTGGCCAATGTCCATTTATATATTCAGTCTCTCAGTTCTTGGGTCTTTTTTCTAGACTTTTTGATTCAAAAGTTCTGGCTGGGGGCCCGAGAATCTCCAGGTGATTCCTATCATCAGGAAAGCGGGGGACTGGGGGGAGGCAGCGGTGAGGAGGCACTGATGGAAACCATGTGAATTAGTAAATGCTTGGGGACATGAGTTAACAGTAGTTTCTGAGACCCTATCCCAGACTTAATGAGTCAGAATTTCTGGGAGTGTGGTGAGCAATCTGTGTATTTCGTATATCAGTTATCTAGTCCTGAGTAATGAAGGCCTTCAAAACTTAGTGGCTCAGAGAAATAATGGTTTATTCTTTCTCATGTTGTGTAGATTAGACTAGAACCTCCCCAGTTTAAGACCTTGGACCCCAAGGAAGTCCCTCCAGATCTATTTTGTGCCCCTAGGCAGGAAGTTTGGTAAGTACTAGGGAGTCATCAACAAATTAGGTTGAGTGGATCCCGAAACTATATTTTGGGATTTAAATATCGAGTGTAGTGATTCTGATGGATTCCATAAGGGAACTTCTTATAACGTGATCTAGTGATTACAGGTGTTTAATTTGTTGCATGAGGCCTGCTCTGGTGGGAATGATGTAAATGCTTGAAGTTTTTTAATGACAGAGCTTATAAGAAGGTTCATTTCATACAAACTATAATAATGATAGCTAATATTTACTGAATACATATTATATGCCAAATACTGTTCTAAACAATTTATGTATTTAATCCCCACTTAATTTTCATGACGACCCTATCAGTTAGATCCCATTTAACAGATGGAGAGAAGGGCACAGAGCAATTAATTAATTTGCCTGAAGTCATAAAGCCGGTAAGTGGACGAGCTGGGATTTGAACCCAGGTAGTCTGACTCTATACTGCATACACTCAAATACATTGTATATACTGTATATACTCAAATAAGAGGAATTTGCTCCTTCCGAAGCTCCAGGTATAACCTCCCTTACTCTGTATTTAATGAGTTACAAGAAAGACCTGCTTTCCTGGTCTGAATCCTGGCTGGATTCAACAAAGAGTGGTCATCAGGCCAGAAAAGACTAGTTAGGGGGCTCAGCTCCCAAAAGAAATTACCTCCTATCACTGTCCAGTCCTCAGCCAGAAGGAGGAGACCCCTCTACTCTTCCCCCTGCCCAGCACCTGTAATTGTGCAAACATACCTATAGCCTGCTTGACAATCTAGTTTGTAACAATAAAACCGTAGAGAAAACAGCCACATCATTGTTGCTATGCCAACCTATGCTGCAACCAAGACTATTTTCTGGAGGTGTTGAGGTAGAGAAGGTTCTAGAGGCTAAGATGGGGAGTGGTCGGAGTCAGCCTCAATGGATTTTGTATCTACTCTGCCCAAAATATCCTTCAGTGGCTTGCACTGCCCTTAAGATAAGGTCTTCCTGCTTCACATGCTGACTCTTTCTCCCCACCTGCCCCCAGCTTCCTCTCTCCCCATTTCCTCATGAGGTTGTCCTGTTGTAGTGGACAGTTTTATTTTCCATTTCCTTGCTCTCCACCACCTCCAAGCCTTTGCACATGTTTGTCTCTGCCTGGTTTATTTATCCCAACCCCTGCTTTATTTATCCTCTAGCTTCAGTTTGTGTCACTTTGCTTGGGAACATCAAGAACTCTGGAGGGTCTGAGTTTTGCCTTCCTTGTAAGCTAACCTGTTAGCTTTGCCACAGCTTCAGAGATGCTGGCAGAAGACAAGAGATATCTGGGTCAGAGAAAGAGGACAGTTTATTATTCACAGCAGTAGCAGAGTCCAGAGTATCATCATTTTGCTTTGGTTTTCTGAGTCCGTTTCCCACTGGATGATAAGAAGAGGACTAAGTGACACCTGTCCATTCGGTGGGCTGCATTCCAGGAGAGGAGCCCAGAGCTTAGGGAACCTGCATCTTTCATACTGGGCGGTGAGCATGCTGACTTCTCACTCCAGAGGGAGCTGTTACCTCTGTCTTCCAAGGCTGTTCACTATACCAATACCCTTGAAGAGCTAGTCCAGCACAAAGGCACTTAGGACCTCTGTTTTCAAGATGGGTGGAGAATTACGAGATCCATGGAAAATTAAATCACAGTCACTCTGGGTTCGATGTTATTTCCCCTGATTCTCCCAGTTAACTTCTTCCCGACTGTCAGTTGAAGGGGATCTTCTTCCATTCCCCATTCTCACGGTCTACACCAAATTCCTTCACGGTAACTTCTCATAGAACTGGGCTTTTGTCTTTTAGAGTACTTATTTCAGTCTGGAATTCTCTGCTCATTACTGAGATTATTTGGTTCACACATATTTTGCCATGATGCTAAATGCTTCATGGGAGGCAGGACTATTTTCACAACTGTGTCTGTGTTGTCCAACACAATGCCTGTCACACAGGGGGAACCAAGTAAGTGTTTATTGAATGAATGGGACTACTGAATTGAGCAAAATAAAATCCCCAAGGCCCAGAGAGATGAGGTGGTCTAACCAAGGTCCCAAAGCTAGTTTCAGATAACTAGACCCAAACTCCCTGATTCACAATCCACTTCCTTTTCCCTCCATAGACACTTAGTCATATTCTGTCTCCATATAATGGCTGGGTACCGATTAGGTGGTGCCTTGGGAGAAGGTGGGACATTGGACATTCATGAGCAGTATCTGCTCCTGTTTGGCTATAAGACTCCTCCCAGACATTCTTGCCCAGAACTCCACTGAGGCCCAGAGTTGGAGTAAGACTATTAGAAGCCTAAGAGTTTAGTTTATTGAGAGGTTCAGAGCTAACACTATTGTGGAGATTGTAAAAATAGCCCCTCATTCCCCTCCCTATGTCCATGAGCTTGGATAGTCCCCTCCTTCCCACACTGACTCTAGGTTGGCCTTGTAACTTGTTTTGGCTAATGGCACATCGGCAAACATGATACAAGAGGAAGCTCAAAAAGCACTCGCATATTGGGATCCTCCATCTCTCGTCCATCTTGGGATCCCTCTGATCACCTCTGTGTTAACAGTCTGGAGTAGCCTACTGGATGATGAGAGGGGCACAGCCAAGTCCTCCCCGTCCCCACAGCTCAGTTGGATCCAATCACCAGACATGCAGATGAGGTCGTCCTAGACCATCTGGCCCTGGCCAAGCTGCCAGCAGACCACAGAGATCAGCTGAGCTGGCCCAGGCCAGAGATACCCGCCTGCCCATTCAAATAATTGTGAGAAATAGTAAATGTGTGCTGCTTAAAGTCATGCAGCTTGGGGATGGTTTGTTATATAGCAAGAGCTAACTGATACAACTGTGGTACACATTTGCTTAGGTTGAAATCCCAGCCTCACCATTTAATTGTCAAACCCAAGAAAACTTTGTTAACCTCCCTGTGCCTTAGTTTCCCCACCTATAAGATGAGGCTAAAAATAAATCATGTAGGGGCACCTGGCTGGCTCAGTTGGTAAAGCGTGATCTCAGGGTCATGAGTTTAAGCCCGTGTTGGGTGTAGAGCTTACTTTAAAAAAAAAAAAAAAAAGTAGATCACGTAATTTAAAATGTTAAAGCATTAAATGAGTTACTATTTTAAAAATTCTCAGAATGGGGTCTGGTACACAGTAAGTGTTCTACACAGGCATAGCTATTATAAAAGATAATTTTTTTTTACCATGCATCCCGTGTATAATTAAAACAAAAATGTAAAAAGAAATTAATACATGTAAGGATGTCTACAAAGTCTGTTTTGGAAATATTAAATGCTAAGTGCCATCAGCATTCCCCCCCCCCCATTTTGTTTGCACCCCCTGCTGCCGATACCCTAAGTATATTCTAGTTTGGGGAAATCCCAGCTGAGAACCCCTGGGTGGAAGGATTCTCCCTTGTCTCGTGGCAGACATTAAAAAGGCTCCAGCCATCCCTCCGTAGGGGCCTGGGTTTTAGTAGACTTCATCTGTATTCAAGCCAGGGAGCCACAGCCCAGAGCAAGAAATTCATATGCACATTTGAGATCCTGTGAACCCTGATCTCCGGACCATAGTCTGTAGGGAAGACAGAGCCCTTCCCGCTGACCCAGGCCTCTGCCCACCCTCCTCAGGGGTTGTGCTCATTAGAGGGAGAGCTCCGTTAACGGGGGTGCTCATGTGCACCAGCCAGGACCCCGCGCACGCTCTGCATACATAGCCTCGGAGGGCCCGAAAGGTTACAGAGAGCAAGGCCGTTTCCCACTTCCCTGGCCGCACAAGTGGATATAGGTCTGTTTCTTTAACAAATTTCCACTGAGTGGTATTAATAGAAAGAAATGGAGCTGTCTCCCCACTCTTGTATTATGTGATATCATGAACTCATCCCCTGGCGGAGGAGGGATGTCATTGTGAGCAGCCCTCTCTCCTTGAGGTCTCTGGTTTACATCCGGCTCGGTATTACTTCCCAAGCCCCCAGTGTTCTAAAATGCTCAACAGAAAAAAATATTAGAGCCTAAGAGAAAAAGATATATTGTTGAAAGAAATAATATAGACTGTGCCAGCTTTTCTCAACCTTTTTTATATTATCTTCCTCCTGGGCACACAGACTGTGGCATAGATAAGGGGTAAAGGGAATGACTCAGAACACAGGCCTTGATGGCAAACAGATTTTTGTCTGTGTCCCAGCTGACGGTGTGAGCTGGAGCCTGCTATTAACCTGGCCACACCTCAGTTTCCCCAACTATAAAATGAAGATAGTATTAGTCTCTGTTGAAAAAAGTTGTTTGAAAGTTAAAAGAGATAGGCAAACTTGACATGCTTCTCTACTCTTAGATTGTGGAACACTGATCAGGTGCACTGTCACCCTCCTCCCACCTGATAGAATTATCTCATTCCGTACAGGAGGAGGCAAGACCGCCTGAGAGGGACGTAGGTTGCCCCAGGCCACACATAAACCAGTGATGTAGCCCGTCTCGGAGTGCAGGTTCCCTGATCTAGCCCTGGACTTGTCACTCTGTCACCCCTTCTATTAAGAATCTCTTCACATCAGCACAGTGCTAGCTTTCCAAGTGTTGCCTGGACCAGGGCTGGACGCCAAGCCTGAGGGGTGTCTGGTCCATTCTTGCTGTCAGGAATTTGACCTGCAACATTCAGTTTCAGCTCAAGTGGCCAAACCACATCTAGAGAGGTGTTTGTTTTTTGGCTTTTTTTTTTTTTAAGATTTTATTTATTTATTTGACACAGAGAGAGCGATCACAAGTAGGCAGAGAGGCAGGCAGAGAGAGAGGGGGAAGCAGGCTCCCCCCGCTGAGCAGAGAGCCTGCTGCGGGGCCTCGATCTCAGGACCCTGAGATCATGATCTGAGCTGAAGGCAGAGGCTTTAACCCCCTGAGCCACCCAGGAGCCCCTAGAGAGGTTTTCACGCTGAGTGGAGGGCATGTGAGGGAGGAGTGTGTGTCACAAACAAGGGACAGTTGTGAAGCAACAGGACTTATAATGTAGAGAAAAGAGAAAGTGTGGCTGATGGGGAAGCATCAGGAGATGCAGATGGTCCAGGGAGAAGCAGACACCAGAAAGCAGCTGAGTGGAGAACAAACCTGGTCCAGAGTGGGTGTCAGGCAGGTGTTTAGGGAATGCTGGAGGGGTGGGAAGAAACACTTGGAACTTCTTCAAGTTCTGCTTATCCCCAGATTCCCAGCCTCACCAAGGCCAGCCTGCCTGTAACTCCTGCTCTCTCGGATTTCTGAGAGGCTTCCAAAGCTCAGTGTCTCTCAGGCACTCTAAATAAACCTCCTCTCTCTGCCTTTTCTGTAGGCTAAACTCTACTCTCCGTAACAGGAGTTGCCCTCCTGCAAAGTGAGGGGCAGGTGGTGGAGGGCAAAGGTGTAGGAGGAGGAAAGAATGACCTAAGGACAGGTGGGAGGATAACCTGATAACCTCTTTCAGGTTGGACACTGTTCTGGTTATTCATTTCTGCTGTAACAAACCTCTCTAAAGCTCAGTGGCTTCAAACAGCACTTTATTTTTGTCTCTCATGGTTCTGTGCGTTGACTGGTCTCAGCTGGGTGGTTCTCACTTGGAGTCTCTCATGGAGTTGCCCAAAGGTGGCAGCTGGGCCGCAGTCATGAGATGGCTCGACTGTGTCGGATGTCCAAACTGTCCACCAACATGGCTAGCAGTTGATATTTGGAATCTCAGCTGGGGCTCTAGGCTGCAGTAGCTACACAGGGCTCTTCGTGTGGCTTGGGCTTCTCAAGGGATGGTGGCTGGATTCCGAGAAGGGGGATCTTTAGAGCAAGCCTTCTACATGGTCCAAGGAGAGGCTGCAAGGCTTCTTATGACCTCGCCTTGGAAGTCCCAGGACTCTTGCTGCATTCTATTGCTCCAGAAAGTCACTAAGAGAATTCCAGATTCAAGAATGGGGGACTAAGACTCACTTCTCAATGGGAGGAGTGTCAGGGAATGTGTGTCTATCTTTAATCTACTGCAGAGGCCAATCCAAACAAGCATGAAAGTGTTTCCCCAGCATCTCGGCAGAGATGACGAGGGCACAGTGGACCCTGGGTGGGGGGTTTTGCAGGACAGATGAGGCTGAACGGATGGGGAGGAAGAAAGGGACACAGTAAGGCAGGCTCTAAAGGTCCATCATTCCTCTAATCATCATCATCATATAATCATCATTATCATTAGCTTGTTAATAAAATTAGCTCTAAGTACAGAATGCTTTCTTTGTCCACAGCAATCCAATGGGGGTAGTGACTATTATCCCTATTTCAAGGAAGAGAAACTGAGCCACAGAGACACTAAATAACTACATCAAGTCCAGACAGCATGTAAGCAGTAGCATTGGGCTTTGAACAAAAGGAATCTAGCTCTCTAGAGCCCCTGCTGTCAGCCACAATCCTACACAGCCTGACATTATTGCCCAACTATCCATTACTGAGCTATGTCCTAGGCCCTGGGTTAAGTCCTTTGTTACCTCATTTGATACCAAATGGAAATGAGGAATATGGCTGCAACTCAGCTCTGGAATCCTACAGTGGGTATAATTGCCATTATTTGCACCTGATTCAGCCTCCTATGCTGTTCATTTTCTATTGCCTGTGCCTGGGATTTACAGTGGGTAGGGGGTGAGTGGCTATGTCACAGTATGAGCACTGAAGACGGACAAGCCAAGTGAGGCCCTGTCACTTAGGCCACCAAAGTGAGACATGGCTCAGAGTTTCCCAAGGCAGGGGCAGAGTGTTGGAATGATCCATGGCCTGATGGCTACAGCTCAACTGGATATAGATAGTGGTTAGATAGTGGATACAGCTCAACTGGATAGATAGTGTAGCTGTGTCACTGTTTAGGGAATTATATGAAATATTATATGCATATAATGAGTAAGGTCATGTGTGCTTACACTGGTGTACCTCTATTTTACCCTCTCATGTACCACTTCCATGGACCAGATGAGTAGGTCTTGACTATAAACAAAGATGTTGGTATGCTCTTAATTCCCAAAGATGGGGAGCCCTGTTGTCAAAGAGCCTATCCCCATCCTCACTCTAGAATTAAGAATGCATCTGGACATGTGGGCTGACCTTGCCCCCCAGTGCTAATCTATCCATACACAGAGAACCCCTTGCTTACTTAGGTCATTGTGCAAGGACACAGTGATCAATAAGGGTGTGTGAGGAATGCTCCCACCAGACTCCACTGCAAGGGGCTGAGGAATTAATTCCAACCCCTGAAACTGTCCCTGGGGGCAAACATGGTGGTCTCTTAAATGGCACAATGGCAACACTGTCGTTATCCACAGAATCCTTTAAAACACAACTTTGTTGCTGCTTGGGCCAGAGGCAATGTTTGGTTTACCTCCGTCCCAAGTTCTTCTCAGTACAAGCACCAACATCTCAAGCTAACAGACTTGACGGAGTTTGACAATTAAACCAAAACATGTTTAAACACTTCATACTTCAACTGATTCCCAGATAGGCTGGAAAGGGAAGCCAGTGCTGGAGATCCTGCATTTGTAGTGACATTTGTATGAGAGTCTGTGATGGTTTTCAGCAGCTTGAACTGATTCTGTGTTAGGGAGGTAGTGGTAGAGGAACAGGGGATTGAGAGTGAGAGTGTGGGTGGCAAGCAGTTAGCTGAAATGAGGGATTGTGGAGTCCAGGCTGGTTAGGGAAGGATGTGAAGCCTGCTGAGAAAAAGAGAAGGACAAGACCCCGAAGGCATCAATGTTACTGGAGCAATGGAGAGGAAAAGAGATTACAGCTAGAGAATTTAGCATTTATGACATGAGGCACTTCTAGGAGATGCTGAGAAGTTCCAGGTATGGCTCAAGTTGGTATATGGGAGACATCACAGTTGCGGGGTTCAAGAAGTGGGGGGGGCTCTTTGGTGGACAGGTCATCCTCATGGACACTGAAGTTACCCAAGCTGTAGGGGAGTGTCCAGGAGATCAGAGACGTCAGCGATGAAGCTCTAGGGAAAGGTAGTCAGGCAGCATAGGCTGCTTTTTTGCTCGGGGTTGAAAGAGCTGGTGGAGAAAAAGCTTGGGATAAAATGGGGATGGGAAGTATCTAGAGGATAGATTATCTTTTTAAAAAATGTATTTATTTTCGAGCAAGAAAGAGAGTACAAGCAGGAGGGGAAGAGGGAGAGGGAGAGAATCTCAACCAGACTCCATACTGAGCACAGAGCCTGACAGAGGGCTTGATCTCAAGGTCCCAAGATCATGACCTGAGCCAAGACCAAGAGTGAGAGGCTTAACCAACTGTGCCACCCAGGGACCCCTAGAGGACAGATAATCTAAGCTGTTTGCATCTTGTACGGTGGCCAAGAAAGGTGGAGCTGTCTGGTGGTATGAAATACCTTCAAGTTTCCTGCTCAGGCTAATTAATACTTTTGCAGGAGTTCAAGAGATATTGGCTGCTTCTGACTTTTGCTCAAGATCTCAATTAGTGGGTCTTGAAAAACTATGTTCCAGAAGCAAACGAGGAGGTGGGCTGGGAAGCCATCTTGGTGAATCCAGCTCTTACCTGAATGACATATACGCACACATTCTTCTGTGGAATCACTTACCTACCTTCTTTTTATGTTTCCAAGAAATTTTGGAGTAAAGAAAGCCCCTGATGACCTCTGATCCCAGAGGAAGCTCCCTTCCTAGGGAAATTTCTACCACAACTTCTCTTATACTGATAACCGATCTTGTTCCCTCTAGGAATGCCAGCTGTGTCCACAGTTGCGGTTGTGTTATAGATGCTTCCCAAATGGTGGGGGTCTTCCTTTTGGATCTTTGACCTACTCCTAACTACCCACCTTTTGTGTGTGTGTGTGTGTGTGTGTGTGTGTGTGTGTGTGTGTGGCACTTGTGAGGGAATAATTATTTTAGATATTGACCAAGGACTCTCTGTCCTTCTTCGTCCATTAACCCAGGGGCTTTTAGTGCTTCTGAGGAAGAATAGTATAGCAGAAAAGCAGGTGAGTGCATGCTATTTAGGGAGAAGGGTCTGGAAATAGCTGAATGGCCAGTGTAACTCTGCCATGAGAATGAGCAGTCTCAGCAAACACTCTGCATGAACAATGAATGAGCAATGGCCAAGGCAGTAGGGGAGCAGGATGGCTTGGAGGATGCCAGTATGGATGGTGGACAGTGACCAAGGATCAGATTCATACTTGTCACTCGGTTCTCCTGCCCCCAGATTGTAGGTGTCCCTATATCCTGGAAACAAGCTGGGGTGGGGCCTTTTTGAATTGCTAAGATTATATTTCTACCACCAAAAAGAAATGGGGCTTAGACTACTACTAAAAATCAGCTATAGAACCATCCAGAAAGCTCAATTTGTGGACTGAAATTCTGACCTCTGCGGGCAGTCTGTCAGGAATTCTAATCATCATGCTTTATTTTTTTAAAGAATTTGCTTATTTACTTGAGAGAGAGAGCGCGCAGGAGGAGGGGCAGAGGGAGAGAGAATCTCAAGCAGACTCCATGCTGAGCGTAGAACCTGACTTGGGCCTCGATCCCACGACCCTGAGATCATGACCTGAGCCGATACCAAGAGTCCAGTGTTTAACCAGCTGAGCCACCCGGCTCCCACAAGCATCATACTTTCGATTAAATTGCATGTGTGCATGCGTACTGACAGCCAATGTTAGAGATAAAGCCATGTTTCCTCAGGGCATCACTGTGGCTCTGAGACAGCTAGGAAGCTGAAGTCACGGCTGGTTTTTTAAATGATGGTCCCTGTGATAAGAATGAAAGAGGAGAAGCATAGCTGAGTAGGTGTTAAGGGGGACAAGCCAGGGAGGGAAGCTTGCTTCAGGAGATCTCTTAAGGGTGGAATTTCTGAGGGGACTCGGTCTTCTACTGGAGAGGACTGGGCCAGGCCATCAAGGCAGAGAGGATTCTGACATCAGGCCAAACCACCTACCTCTTAGTTCTCCTGGAGGTGAGCCACTGGGTAGTTCAGAGAGGAGTGGGTGTCAGGATTCTCTTAGGCGTGGGGCTCTCAAGGGTGGAGCTGGTGGTCAGGGCCCTTGGCCTCAGGAGCTCGGCCCTCATTAGCAGTCTCTGGTGCCCCCAGGCATGGATTGGAATAGTTTAGACATAAATGCTGAGTTCCTGATTGACTTGTTTCCATTGAGTCCATACCTATTAGGGATCTGTTGGTAATTATCCAGCTTCACTTCAGCCCCTGGGGGCCTGTATTCTGCAGCAGTAATGAGTCTGAGCAGCCTCTCTGGCATAATAAACAGCACCGGAACGGGCACAAGGGCACTGGCTTCCTCTCTCTATAGGGCAACTCTGGCTTCAAGGACGATGAAGAGACTCACGATCACAGGCAAGCTTTAATTGCTTTTGTAAAACTGCAGATGAGTAGCAGGCATTGGGATCCCTTGAGCCTCAGTTGAGAAGTGAGATCTTTATTCGCTTTGCTTGTTTAGAAAGTAGTGGGATTAGTTACAACAACAACAGCTATCACTGAGTATTTATTATGTGCCAGGCTCTGTGTTAAGTGCTTTCCAAACATTATTTTATTTAGAACTTATCACTATCTTCTGAGCTAGGGTCTACTGTCATCCACATTTTATAGACAGAGAAAGGAAAGCTCTTAAGAAGTGATGAGATTTGCCTGGATGGTAAAGGATGGATTTGGTTGTAAATTTGGGGATGTTGGGCAGGAGGCAGGGGTCCTAGACAGGAGGATATGAGGAATCTTTTCTGGTTCCCTTTGTCTTCAAGCTTGATAATGGGATGGCTAGTTAAAGGACATAGAGGCAAAGCAGTATTTTCATACATGAAATCTTTGTCATGAGTTTTCCCGTCTCTCCTAAAGGAGAGAAGACACCAATAAAATCTCCTAAAATCTGCCTGTCGAGCAATGCCCATGTTCATGTAAGTTACTGGAAGAACCCAAAAGTTCACAACCCCTTAAGAGTAGTAGCAAGAGGTCCTGATAACCACACATGCAATATCTAGGCAAGAAAGAGGCTTTTAAGATAATATGGATAATATGATTTTTTTAAAGGAAAGAAACAACCATATGCACCAGTGGTTGGAATGATGTATATAACCATCTGAGTGGTAGAATTCTGAGTGGATTTTCCCTTATTTTTGTTTTGTATAATGAACCTATGTTTAATTTCAAATAATCTCTGAAATAGTTATTAAAAAAAACATGAAAACTCTCTCCTAAAAACTCAGCTGTGGATATAAACCATTTCAAAGAAAGTGGAAATGAAATGTAACATCTTTGGTTTTATGGGATAAGCTAAAGTTGGATTCAGGAAAAATAATTGCCTTAAATGCTTTAACCATTAAACAAGTAAAATGAAAACAAATGAAATGAGTATTGACCTCAAGAATTAGGAAGAGAAGGTCAACAAAATAAACACAAGGAAATCAGGACAGAACACTTAAAAAAAAAAAAAAAAGAACAACCAAACTGAACTAGAAAATCTAAGACCAATAAACACTGATAGCTAACTGTAAGACCTGGTTCTTTAAAACAGCCAGTGAAATAGACAGGCCTCTGGGAAATGTAAGAAAACAGGCAAAATTCAGAATGGAAAAGGAAACAGATGTATGGAATTAGAGGATCTTTTATAAGAATTATCAAAGGATAGACTATAGTACATTACAAATGAATTTAAAAATCTGGAAGAGATAGCTTCTTTTCAAGGAAGATGCAAATGAATGAAATTGACTAAAGAAAGAAATAGAAAATGTAGATGGACCAGTAGCCCTGAAAGAAATAGTAAAAATTATAAACAAACAAACAAAACTCCACTTCTCTGAAAGATTCCATACTCAAGTAATTTTATGGATGAGTTATTTATTTGTTTATTCACTTGAGAGTGAGAGAGCACAGGAGCATGGGTGGAGGAGGCAGAGAGGAGGAGAGAGAGATCTCTCCACACCTAGCAGGTTCCATACCCAGCACAGAGCCGGACTCAGGGCTCGATCTCACAACCCTGAGATTATGACCTGAGGCGAAATCAAGAGTCAGACATTTAACTGACTGAGCCACCCAGGCATCTCTTTTAATTTATTTTTAAATTTTTATTTACTTTTTTGTTTAAGTAGGCTCCATGCTTGAACTCATGACCCTAAGATCAGAAGTTGCATGTTCCGCTGACTAAGTAAGACAGCCAGATGTCCTTATAAATGAGTTTTTTAAAAACATATGAAGAATAAGTCATTTTCAGACTACCTGAGTAGGTAGAGCAAACACAAAGAAGAAAAGTTCCTTGGGTCACCTGGGTGGCTCAGTGGTTAAGCCTCTGCCTTCGGCTCAGGTCATGATCTCAGGGTCCTGGGATCGAGTCCTGCATCAGACTCTCTGCTCAGCAGGGAGCCTGCTTCCCCCTCTCTCTGCCTGCCTCTCTGCCTACTTATGATCTCTCTATATCTCTGTCAAATAAATAAATAAAATCTTAAAAAAAAAGAAAAGTTCCTCTAATTGTTTTATGTAGCTAGGATAACCTGATTAGCTTGCAAAATCTGATTATAAACACACAAGAAAAGAATATTACCAATCAAACTTTCTTATGAATACTGATATAAAAACCCTAAATAAACCATCATCAAATCAATTCTAACCAAGTCTGTTCTACTACTAATCAAGTTGGTTCTAGTCTAACCAAGTTGGTTCTAGTACTAACAGTACCGTAAAGTATGACCCAATCAAGCTTAGTCTTTGTAATGCAAGGATGGTTTAATATTAGGAAAGTTATCAATCCATCTGATTATATCATTAAGTACAGAGGGAAGTCAAATGATCAACACTGTAGATTTTGTTTAAACAATGGGTAGTCATTAATATGCATTTTTCTTAACAACTCTAGGTAAACTTGGAATAAAGGAGTAGTTCCTAAATATGGTGAAGAATGTCTATCTTAAAACAACATCCACATTATCTTTTTTTTTTTTAAGATTTATTTATTTATTTATTTGAGATAGAGACAGTGAGAGAGAGCATGAGAGGGGAGAAGGTCAGAGGGAGAAGCAGACTCCCCTTGGAGCTGGGAGCCCGATGTGGGACTCGATCCCAGGACTCTGGGATCATGACCTGAGCCGAAGGCAGTTGCTTAACCAACTGAGCTACCCAGGCGCCCCATCCACATTATCTTAAAAGAAAAATACTAGACATAATCCCATATGGTCAAAGGCAAAAATAGATGCCTATTATGATTCTCATAAGATCAGTGTTTAATACTGCCAGTTTTAAGGGAAAGATTTTCAAAGATAATATTATCTAGCCAGAGACAGTCTGAGATGTGGCCTCTTCTAGGCATGCTACTATTTGGTGCTTCTTCAAATCTAATTTAAAAAATTGAACATTTGAATTACACAAGTTGTATGTTCTTGTTGACACAATTAAAACAACTGATGTAATTCAAGCATCTAAAGTAAAATTAGTAATCTTTTCTTCCCCTCTACAGAATAATATCCCTGATAGGCACTGTTAAAAATGTTGTATATTATCTTCCATATTTTCCTTTGCTTATATAAACAGATGGAAACATGTGAGTGCTTATCTAAGTTCTCTTTAAAAAACAGGGAATACAGAGGCTCAGTTGGTTAAGCATCCAATTCTTGATTTCTGCTCAGGTCACGATCTTGGGGTTGTGAGATAGAACCCTGCACAGGGCTCTGTGCTCAGTGGAAAGTTTGCTAGAGATTCTCTCTTTCCCTCTCTTTCTACCCAACGCCTGTTTGCATGTACTCTCCCTCTCTCTCTCAAAAAAAAAAATAATAAAATTTTTAAAAGTGAGGAGAACAAAATATATTGTCCAGCTTGCTTTTATCAGTTACCAGTTTACCATGGATATCCTTCCACTTAATACAAAATACTCTACATGATTGAAAGTAATGTCCATTAAACATTTTTTCAGTAGTTGAAAAGGAAGGTATCTGAGGAAGACAATTTACAGCAGTTTTCAGCTTCTGTCTGTGCCTCAGCAGTTTGGCTCTGGCCCTGAACTTGCATGCTCCAGTATGCAAAATAATATCCCTGTAGTTATTTGGACACTCCTTCCTTAGACAGCAGGTTAATGGCCATCTAATTGTTCCTTAAGAAAGCCCCTTGAGGGGCTTCACCCCTCCTCTACAAATGGCTCAGCATGTTTCTTCCAGCCACGTAAGAACCTCTCTTGGAGAGTTTTGGTAATTAGGATGGTCACTACCATTTGAGTCTCCTGGCAGTGCTTTCATTGATGACTCGGGTGAGTCTTGTCTCATAATCTGGTTCTTGCCCCATAATCTGGTTCTGAATCTACTATGGATGAGGGGGTGGGGAAATGAGCACTCATTCACAGTATGTGAAAATGGGGTACAATAATTATCTGGGTGGGGCACCTGAGTGGCTCAGTGGGTTAAGCCTCTGCCTTCGGCTCAGGTCATGATCTCAGGGTCCTGGGATCAAGCCTCACATGGGGCTCTCTGCTCAGCAGGGAGCCTGCTTCCCCCTCTTTCTCTGCCTGCCTCTGCCTACTTGTGATCTCTCTCTCTCTGTTAAATAAATAAATAAAATCTTAAAAAAAAATAAATAATTATGTGGGGTGACTTGTGCATCAAAACTGGCATACTCTTTGACCAGGTAGTTTAACATAAAATGATATAATATAAATAAATAAACTTATAATATAACTAATAGAAATAAAATAATCACAGTTATAGGTAAGCTTTTCTGGACAATGTATTTACAGCATCAAAAAATTAGAAACAATCTTTATGCTCATCACCAGGAAATATAATTATGGCATATTCGTGCAATAGAATTCTATGTGGTTGCTTTTCTTTTTTTTAAAGATATTATTCATTTATTCAACACAGAGAGAGAGAGAGCACAAGCAGGGGGAGCAGTAGAGGGAGAAGCAGGCTCCCTGCTCAGCAGGGAGTGCTGAAGGCAAACGCTTAACTGACTGAGCCACCCAGGCACCCCTCTATGTGTTTGTTAAAAACAATGTTGAAGAGGGGTGTCTGGGTGGCTCAGTCAGTTAAGCATCTGTCTTTGGCTCATGTCATGATCCCAAGGTCCTGGGATTGAGCCTCACATCCGGCTCCCTGCTCAGCAGAGAGCTTGCTTCTCCGTCTCCCTCTGCTTCTCTCCGCCTCCCTGCTCATGCTCTCTCTCACTGTTTCTCTTTCTCTCAAATAAATACATCTTTAAAAAAATAAAGAAAAACAATGTTAGAGAAAAATATTTATTGTCCCAGAAAACTAGCTATAATGTGTGGTTATATGAAGGACATGATCTTGAAATACTAAATATTACATATGCACATACACGTGGATAAAAATAACAAAAGAGTGTTTACAAAGTTCCCCACTTACATACGTAGTGTTTTGTTAGAAGTATCTTTGGAAGTTGGTTCTCTGAAAGAGAAACTGTAGGCTCACATATTACAAAGGATTTCTACTCCTAGAGAACTAAAAGCAATGAAGATCTTGACTTATGGTTGCTACAAATCTCATATGGAGGGAGGGGTCTTTAAGGTGCTTTGCCTGAGCCTGGGGTGGGAGGGTGTTGACAGGATAGATCTGCCCTTTCTCCTTTCACTCAGTAGTATTATTCACGAGGACCTACTTTGTGCCAGCGTCTCCACTGGGCACCAGAGTCATACCATGGAAGGAAACCAGATTCGTTTCTTACTCCCACATAGCTGACAGCCCAGTGGATGGGACACATCTGATTGAAATAATCAGATGAAAGAATGTGCTGTCCAACTGTCCCCCTTAGTAGAGACAATTGGGAAAATGGCCTTGAGCATCTGCCCTTAACCAGGACCTGCTGTCCTTTCCCTACTCTTCCTGGGAGCCCCCAGTGTTAAGTCTTTTACCTAAACAATCATCTGAGGCATCAAGAAAAGCATCGCTGGGTGCCTCAAATGTTGCTGTACATTGTACCCACTAAAATTCCTACCAGAGAGTTTCTTACATTTTTGTTGTTTGCTGTCGTTGTTGTTTTTAGGTGGGGAGGAGCAGAGGGAGAGGGAGGGAGACAATCTTAAGCAGCCTCCATGCCCAGTGCAGAGTCTGACACAGGGCTCGATCTCACAACCCTGAGGTTATGACCTAAACTAAAATCAAGAGTCAGGTGCTCAGCAACTGAGCCGTCCAGGAGGCCCTCAGAGAGGTTCTTTTATGGTTGGAAGGAATATGCCGATGGGCCATTTGTAGAGGAGGGATGAAACGCCAGAGAAGTGGCAGAGGACACTGTCCTCTCTCATTGTCTTAGGGTGGCCCTTGCTGGCTGCCTCCCCGCCCTCCCCACATGCCTACCCCCTCCTGTAGTGCCCAAGTACAGCTCACTTAGAGTGAGGCTCCCTGCCTAAGAACAGAGCTCTCGAGGCCACCCCATGGAGAAAGCAAGGATGGCCAGTGTAGGAGAAAGAAGGGAGAGGAGAAGCTTCACCAGATACCCCACAGTCTAGATTAGGCCTATTTGTTCCATACAGTGGGTTTTTAAAATTGAGTTAGTTGCCAACATTTAAAAATTGGTGATATTATTTTAAAATCCAGATTTCTAGCCTCTTTTGAAAAATCACATGATTCTGGCACCACTGGTCCCATGCTCTAGTCCCTCAGTTTACCTACAACTTGTATTGTGTTGTCTTCCTAGGTCCTGTGACATGACTGCCAAGTACAGCTGCATAGATTGTACACTGCACAACTTCAGAGGGTGTTGTTCCCATAGATCAATATGAACAGTGCCCCCTGGAATTGTGCAGTGTGGTGAAAACACATGGTCCTATTTTGCTTGCATTTTGGATCTCTAGATTAGGGATTTTTATATGTAGTGTGCAATTTGCACAAAAGCCTTATATAAGAAAGTCAAGGATCACTCACATCTCCTTATAGTAGCAGTGCTTATTTCTGGCTGGTGGCATTATGGTTAAGTTTTATTCTTTTTGTGATTTTCACATCACATTTTCACATTTTTCTGCAACAAACATGTATTCCTTCTATAATCAGAGAACAGGAAGGAAACGACAATAAATGTTACATTAAGAAAAAAGTAAATGAGGTGTCTTGAGATTCTGGCAGGAAGGAGAGCAGAGGCCAGCATTTACTTGCAAGTGAGAGGCTGGATGCAGGCAGCGAGAGGATTTCTAATGAGGCCAAGAGTCCAGGGAATGTGCCAGAAGGGGGCCGTGATTACCACTGAATCTAACAGCCCTCTTTAGAAATTACTAAGTGCACAGCGTTCTGGGAACACAGGGAGATTCGGAAACCAGCACAAGCAGGGTACATTGCCCTAGGAATGTGGACGGAGGTTTGCTTTCTTTTCTCTCTGTCTGCCAAAAGGAAGTGAACATAGGCTCTGAGCTTGGGAGAACTTGAATAATTGCCAAGCTGTGGCTGGTGAATAAAAGTTCAATTACAATTGTGCTTGTTAATGAAATCCAAGTGCTAGAGCGGGAGCCCAGCAGAAGTAGCGCTCTTTTCTGAAAGCACAAACAGGGAAGCTGGTAAGGGTAGGCCTGGGCGGGGGGATGCTGGGGAGAGGAGTCAGGTGCTTCCCTAGGCTGGAAGTGGCGGGGGCGAGAGTGATTTCAGAAGCAAATTGTGTTCAAGTGTGCAAGCTGTAAACCCTTTTGTACTTCAATGACCTCATCTGTAAAATGAAGATAATAATGCCTTCCTCATGGGATTATCATAAGAATGAAATGGTGTTACTAATACGAAGTTAGTTCTCCCCCCCCCTTTTTTTTTTCCCTCAAGATAATTCAATATGTCAAATCCTGAGAACCTGCAGAAGGCAGAACGCTGTGCTAGGCTCTGGGGGGAGGAGTAGACAGAGGGAGAAGATATGGCACGGTATTCTTTATGAATATAAGCTCTTTGGACATTACCATGATCCCATGAGATAGATAGATAGATAGATAGATAGCTATTTTTAAGATTGATTTATTTGAGGGGGGAGAAGCAGAAGGGAAGAGAGAGAGAATCTCAAGCAGACTCCATGCCAAGCTGAGATTATGACCTGAACCAAAATCCAGAGTCTGATACTTAACTGACTGAGCCACCCAGGCAGCCGCCCCAAGATAAATATTTCTACAATAACTTCATTTTAACTTTTCATTGTAAATAATTTTCAGTCACAGAAAAGTTGGAAAAAGGGTATAGAGTTCCTACGTACCCTTCACCCAGCTTCCCCTAATATTAACGTTCTATGTAGCCATTGTCTGGTTTTCAAAACCAAGAAATTAACCCTGGTATGGTTCTGCTAAGTAAACTATAGACCTTACTCGATTTTCACCAGTATCCTCGCCAGGGCCCTTTTTCTGGTCCAGGATCCCACCACGTTGCTTATAGTAGTTATGTTTCTTTGATTTCTTGTCTTTCGTCATCTTGACACCTTTGCGGAGCACCTGACAGCTGTTTTGTAGGATGTCTCTTGATCTGATTTTGTCTGATGTTTTCTCAGGATCAAATTGAGGTGATGCATTTTTGGTGAGAGTACCACAGAAGTGATGTGTTCTTCTTAGTGTGTCCAACCAGGGTGGACTCATGATGTTACTATGCCTTAGAATAACTGTTTAAAAAAATGGGAGTTAACTCGCCTGATGTTCAGTTTGGGACCAAGCAGAATCACTTACTACATAAAAATAGTCTTGGAAGCAGGAGAGATTTATAGATGTTAGAAATGCAGGATTGATATGTCGGTAAGAGATCACGACTGCTCCTGATTTGAGTTGTTCTTCGCATATGGGTTTGAACTAAGCTGAGGAGGTCCTTCTAAGGTAACAGGGAGCTGTAGGGTCACTGATTCAGTAGCATCGGTTGGCATTAGGAGGGCAGGGGACACCGTAGACTGTTGCTTCCTCTGCAGGGACAGCTGTACTCAACTGAGCTGGCTGTGGCCATAAAGGAATGTGGGCCCGGTGTGGCCTGATCTTGCAATTTTTTTTTTTAAGATTTTATTTATTTATTTGAGAGAGATCACAAGCAGGCAGAGAGGCAGGCAGAGAGAGAAGGGGAAGCAGGCTCCCCGCCGAGCAGAGAGCCCGATGTGGGGGTCGATCCCAGGACCCCGAGATCATGACCTGAGTCGAAGGCAGAGGCCTTAACCTGCTGAGCCACCCAGGTGCCCCTGATCTTGCAATTTTTTAAGAGCATCCACTAATCTGGATTCCCATGTGAAACAGACTATTGTTTTTTACACATATAGCACTGTGTAAATTTAAGGTATCAATGTGATGATTTCATTGACATCTGTATCGCAAAACAACTACCCTAATAAGGTTAGTTAACATATCCATCATCTCACATAATTACAATTGTGTATGTGCTGAGAACATCTAAGATCTACTCTCTTAGCAACTTTGAAGCACATAACACACTATTGTTAACTATAGTCACCCTGCTGACTGTTAACTCCCCAGAGCTTGTTCATGTAACTGGAAGTTTATCCCTTTGACCAACATCTCCCCATTTCCCCCACCCGCAGCCCCCAGCAACCACCATTCTGCTATTTCTAGGACTTTGGCTTTTGTTTTAGATTCTGTATATAACTGAGGTCATACTGTATTTGTTTTTCTCTGCCTGACTTATTTCACTTAACATTATGACCTCAGGCCACAGCCATGTTGTCACAGATGGCAGGATTTCCTTCTTTTTTATGGCTGAATAATATTCTGGGGTGTGTGTGTGTGAGAGAGAGAGAGACAGACAGAGACAGAGAGAGAGGGAGTTTCTTTTTCTGTTCATTTGTTGACGCTTAGGTCGTTTCCATGTCTTGGCTATTGTAAATAATGCTGTGAGGAACCTGGGGGGTACGGATACCTCTTCAAATTAGTGATTTCATTTCCTTCAGATGCATACCCAAAAATGGAGTTGCTGGATCATATGGTAGCTCTATTTTTAATTTTTTGAGGAACTTCCATGCTGTTTTCCACAGTGGCTTCATCAGTTGACCTTCCCACGAACAACCCTCTGGAGTTCCTTTTCTTCACATCCTTGCCAGCATTTCTTAAATCGTGTCTTTTTTTTTTAAGTTTATTTATTTAATCTCTATACCCAACCTGGGGCTCAAACTCACCACCCTGAGATCAGGAGGGGGATGCTCCACAGACTGAGCCCGCTGGGCACCTCTCTCACTTATCTTCTTGATACCAGCCCTTCTAACAGATGTAAGGTCATATCTCACTGTGGTTTTGACTTGCATTTCCCTGATGATTAATGATGTTGAGCATTTTTTCATGTACTATTGGCCATGTATATTTCATGTATATTTGTATGTCTTCTTTGGAAAAATGTCTATTCAGGTCCTCTGCCCTAACCCCCCCCCTTTTTTTTTTTGCTAACAAGTTGTATGAGTTCCTTACATAGATTTTGGATATTAACCCCTTATGTGATATATGGTTTGCAAATATTTTTTCCTATTGTGTAGGTTGCCTCTTTATTCTGTTGTTTTTGTTGTGTACAAGGTTTTTAGTGTGATGTAGATGTTGCAAATGAATTAATTCCAAAACAGAGCAGCCCTTTATGGGCCAAGCAAAACATGTCTTTTTGCTGGGCATGGCTCACATACCATCTCTGGGCAAGAAGAGCAGAAAGCTGAGAAGTTATTACATTTGAGGTGGAGCAGGAGAGAAGCCAGCCCCCCATAGTCAGAAGTCTTGGCCTACTGGCTCATGTGGACCGTAAGGGCAGCACCTCAGAGGCTAACTTGGGGAGTGAGGGGAGGAGTAGTAGAAGGTAGGGATATCAACACCGCTGAAAGCTGCAGAAAAGCAAACAGTGTGGCAGAGACTGCCGGAGGCCTACTCCTCCTTCTCCTCAGTAGCAAGTTGCTTCCATTTAGTGGGGCTCATTGCCACTTGGAATAAAAGACTATCTTCCATTTTCTCTTGTAGATAATTATGGCCATGTGATTAACTGAGAGACTACTGAGATGCAAGAAGTATGTCGGGTTTCAGGAAAGTCTCCTTAAAAGGTAAGGGACACATGCTTCTTTCTTCCTATCCTTCCTTTGGTTGCCTGGAATATGGATGTAATGGTTAAGCACAAGCAGCCATCTGGGACCATGAGGTGACTAAAGATAATGGACCATCAGGAGGCTGGGTCCCTTATAACCAAGGAGTTATCAGAGCAATCCTGGGTTCCTCCTCTCAAGGCTTCTTATTGTTACAAGAGATAAATAAATCTCCATGTTGCTCAAGTCACTGATATTTCGAGGGTATTTGGTTGCATGTATCTTGAGCAAGGAATAAGGAAAGGTCATTTGGAGAAGATAGCAGTTTCCATCTGAGAATAAATCAGTGTTTCTCAAAATGGGCCATATTCCGGGGTGCCTGGGTAGCTCAGTCGTTAAGCGTCTGCCTTCGGCTCAGGTCATATTCCCAGGGTTCTGGGATCGAGCCCCACATCGGGCTCCCTGCTCGACGGGAAGCCTGCTTCTCCCTCTCTTATTCCCTCTGCTTGTCTTCCCTCTCTTGCTGTGTTTCTCTCTGTCAAATAAATAAAAAATCTTTTAAAAAAATGGGCCATATTCCACCAGACATCATGGTCACACAGAATGGCCATGCGGGTCTTAAGGGACCACCCCAGATCTCCTAAATCAGCCTCTCTGCAGGTAGAGTACAGAAACTGCATTGAAACTTGCTTCCTGGTGGTTTTATACACATTGAATCTGTGACCTAGAAGGTATGTATAGGGAGAGGAGGAAGGAAGTAGCGTATTAACCATTTGCCTAAATCCAGTTTGCCTGAAGTGGAAGGTTATTATATGCTGCCCTCCCTATGGGAGAGTTACACATCCCTGCCTGGTTAAGTTCAAGCAAAACAGTGAGATTTGCTTCGGTCAATCACATGTGAGCAGAAGTGACATATGTCACTTCTCAGCAGAACCTGTTAACATTAGTGCAAGGTTTACCACATTTCAGTAATATTCCCGGTAGGGCCTATACTGTCAGCCTGGATCCTGGGAGGAAGATGACCTGGAGTGTAGCCTCACTCAACGTGTGCTGGAAATGTAGAGTGAGTGAGAAATAACCTTCTCTGTGTTAAGCCACCGAGAGTGGAGGGTTGTAACTGCAGCAGAACTTAACCCATTCTGACTGGTAGCAGCAATTTATATATAGACCATTCACCCAGTTGGCTGTGCATATCAGTCTAAAGCCATTTTCTTCCATTGGCCTAAGGAAATTTTTTATTACTTTGAGACATTGTCTAAATTTGTACTGTTTCATTCTTTTGGATGTCTTTTCCCTCTTCAGTCTGCTAAATAACATTTCTTTAATGTGTTTTTCCCAATACATATTTTCAGACCTGCTGCACTTTGTATAGGATTTACCAAATTCATCCCTTTTGATTATTTCTGTCTCCTTCTTGAGTCTTGTTTTGTTTTATACCATGCATGCCTGAGTGTATTTCATGAGCTAAAACCAAATTAATATGTAGCCGACATTCTCTCCTATTTAAGAAGGCATTGGCATTTTGACAGCAAGGATGAAGACATGAGATAGAGTGGTTCAGAATTGTATTGAATTGCACTCTATTTTATTTTTCAAGATACTTAATTCATAAAAGAATTTTGGGATTACGAGACACAATGATACATACAACATTGCTACCAAATGTATTTATTACTAAATTATAAAACTTTGCAGAAAAGTGTGCCAGACAAGCTAACGGAAAGTCAGTAACGTGTTTGAACATTCATTCATTCAACAAATATTTATTGAGTGCCTCAAATCTACCAGGGCAATGGCAGGGATAAGGTAGAAGCAGGATGCAGGCCCAGTAGTACGACTCAGCAGTTTGCTTCATCCTTCCTCCCTGGAGCCTCAGTTTCCTTATCTGTAAAATGAGGATAATCATAATTCACACGGTCATATGAGAACTGGATGAGCTCATGACACAGAGCTGGCAGAGGGCAAATGCTTAAGGACTGGTGGCCTTGCTGGCATTAGGCAGATGTCTTAGAGGAAGTGGGGACCATGAACAGAGGTTGCTTTTCTAGAGAAAAGTATAATGGTAGAGGAAGAAAGATGATGGGGGTGCTGAGGGAAAGGGTCATTTGTTTAGCTCACAACACTTAAGGATGCTTCCCAGCAGAGGGAGAATGGAAGATTATTGAAGATTCAAGAAAAGTGAGACAATAGGTAGGATCAAGCCTGGAAAAACCCAGGCTGGTGTGGAATTCAGGGCTTGTGGACAAAGGTTAGATCCAGCCCATGAGGTGGGATGTTCTGCAGAGGCAGTAGTGAGCCCCAGGACTAGAGTACAGAGTGTCCAGGGGTCCTGAGACAGAGAGGCAGAAGCTGTAAGGGAGAGGACGCCGATGTGGGGTCCCCCACTGCCCGTGTGGTCAACAGGTGCTAGGAGACCTATGGGATGACGCTGGCCAGAAACACGCTGTCCTTCCTTAGCTTTGTAAAAAACTGCCTTCTTCCCTCGTCCCCTAAAATTTCATTTTAAAAAACTCACATTTCTAACCTGAGAAGCACAACTTTTCTTTTTTTTTTTTTTTTGCCCCAGGCTTCCTAGGAACCTTTTAAAAGCAGGCAGGCTGTCACTCTGTCCCCAGAGTGACTGTGTGGGAGGAGAATCTGGTCAACTCCCCATCACTCAGCCCTTTGATGACTGGCCATTTGCCCTCTGTCTGAGAAAGGCCAGCTGAGTTAACCCAGCTTACAAGGCTCGGGGTGACCTGGCCTCGCTTCCCCGCCTGCCGCACCCCACCGCGCTTTCTCCCTAGAGGTGCCTCAGACTTTCCTATGTAAAAGGCGGGGCACCTGTCCCCAAGCCATACAAGCTTTTACAGTGGCATAAAAACTTACTACACTTTGCCTAAGACCGAGACCACCTCAGTTGTCCATCTCCCAGAATGGAGAGATTTTGGTGGGACCAAAATTAGAAGGCACACATTGGCTTCTCTCATACATACATGAGACTCGCCTGGGTTGCTCCAGTAACTAGTGGATGAGGGAGATTCTGTGCTGTGCCGGTGCTCAGCCCCGGGCCTTTGTCCGTGCCGTTCCCTCTGCGTGGAACATACCCCTGCCTGGGTAATTTCTGCTCGTGCTTTGGACTGTAACTTGAATTCTCCCCGCTGCGTCTGGCAGCCTTCCTGGCTTCCCTCCCCTTTCAACTCTGTGTCTATCCTCATTACAATTGCCTGCCTAAATGTCTGTCTCCTCCACGTGGCTGTAGGAATGTTGTGTCCCTGGGCCTGCAGCCCAATTCCGTGCTCCTGGCACAGAGCAGAAATCAATACGTGTCTGCGGAATGACGCACGGAACGAGGGAATAAATGAATGAATTCATCCGTGGCCCAAAAGAAACAGCGACGGACTCCACCTGCGGGTGGAGGTAGCTAGAGCAGGAAGGGCACTCAGGAGCCCACAGCAGGGAGAAGGAAGCAGCCTGGGATGCTGGTGTGGCTCCTTACCGCGGAAGGTTTTCACCTTTGTGGCTGGTAAGCCATGGTGTACTTAGGAGGCTGCCTTTTGAGGCTGAAGTTGATGTAGTTTTGGAATGTAGGTGAGGTCCTGAGTTGACGGCCAAGAAAGAAGTCTTAAGACGCCTTTGGTGCAAAAAGGTGATTTGTTAAAGCACTGTGACAGGACCCACGGGCAGAAAGAGCTGCTGCACCGGGGATGTGAGGAGTGACTGATGATATACTCAGGAGTTGGGGAGGCAAGGAGAAGGGAGGTTTTCAAAAGAACTTTCCTGTGCTAAAGAGGACCTACTAGGTACTGGAGGCCTTGCCATTGTCAAGTTAAGGTTGTTTTTCCTTCTAGTAAAGCATTAACATTGAAACAATTAGAAGTTTGCTTCCGGAAGTGAGGCTATTGAAAAGAACGCTTTTTTTTCCCCTTGTAAATCACTAAAACATTTTGTAAATAGAGGGAGACTCATTGGACTGCTGGACTGTGATCTCTACTAGTTAATTGTTTATTTTTCCTTCCCTTAAGCTTTAGGGCAGCCAGAGTGCCTGGGAATGTCACACATATCCCACCTGGGAGTGGGGGGATTGCGGGGTGTCAGCTTGGGCTCTGACCTCAACTTGCCTTCTGCCTTTACCAAAATATGGGTGCTGAGCAGTCACCCCATGATGAAATCAAGACCATGGGCTTTGGAGTTGGTCTTTGGGAGTTTAAATCCAGGCTTTGCTATTTGCTGGCTGTGAGATCTGGAGCAAGTCACTTAGGTTCCGGGTTTTTCCTCTAACAGACGGGCATTATGATAATAGCACCCAGGCGCTCGCCCTCGAGATGTTAAAAGTGGCAGAAGCGAAGCGTTCAGCGGTGCCAGGCAGGGAGCAGGGCGCAAGCACTTGGGGATGATAAGTCTGAGAGGTGGGGGTTCGTCGGGTTGGGTGGCATCGGGCCCCTCCAGCTCACGTAGCAGCATGGGGCGGCCCTTAGGCGGGGCCCACGGGCTCTAAACTCCTGGAGCCTCTCCAGAAGGCAGGGAGGGGCAGCGGAGGTTCTGGGGTATCCTGTCCGACTGGGGGATGGAAAGGAGGCCTCCGGACGCCCGGCTTCCACTGTTCCCCTCCTCCTCTAGTGAGAGCAGTGCTGCGGCTCACAAAGTGGCCCTTTAAATGGTTTTTATAGTGGCGTAAAAAGCGCCGGCAGGCGGCCGGGCCCCTCGCATGACCTCGGAGCTGGTGGTAAATTGCCTCTCTTGGCAGAGGCTGCTGCGGGGGAGCGCGGGGATCAATAGCCGAGTCTGGCCTGCGGAGGGGCGCGCTGGGCGGGGCAGCTCGGGCCTGATTGCCGGCCCTGGGGCGGGGTGTGGGGTCGGGGTGGGGAGTGGACTGGACAGGCAGGGCTGAAGCCAGGTCACCACGAGGCCCCGTCCTGCCTGGGAGGCTGGGGTCCCTGGGTACTAGAAATCCTGGGGATCAGAGGGAGTGTGTTGGGGGGTGGAGCAGGAAGAGATGGCACTGGATCCTGGGTGTGAAGGGAGGCTCTAGCCCGAGCCCGAAGCGGCCCCCACTGTCGCCTTCCCCCGAAGGGCCATGAAGGGGCTGGTGTCAGATTAGGAGGCTGTCCTAATAAGATAGTGATTGCAAGCCGCAGGCCTGGCAACAAGTCTAAGCGTGTGATTCCAACTTTGCCTCTGTGGCTTGGAGGAAATGACTTCACTTCCAACCTCCGTCCCTTATCTGCAAAATGGAATGATAAGGTGGCCCCCAAGCTGATGAGTTCTCACCGGTGTGGCCCCTACATTTCCCATCCAGTCTGCTGTGGTCTGAATGCTTGTGCTTCCAGCCCACTCGTACCTTCAAGTCTGCCAACAAACTCCGTGCTCTTAGGAGGTGGGGCCTCTGGGAGGGGATTAGGTCAGGAGGGAGGAGCCCTCTGGGATGGCATTAGTGCCCTCGTGAAAGGCCCCAGAGCATTCCAGCGTGTGAGGACACGGCAAGAAGTGGGCTGTGAACCAGGGAGAGGGCTCTCAGCAGACGCCAGATCTGCCTGTGCCTTGATGTTAAACTTTCCAGCCCTCAGAGAGAAACAAATTTCTGTTGTTTACAAGCTCCCCTAGTTTATGGTATTTTTGTTACAGCAGCTGAAGGGATGAAGTCACAGTCTTATGGCCATGCAGACATGACTAACTGATGGCTGCAGCCTCCACCTAAGTGTGGATAGCCTCAGCCTTTGCTCTAAGAGCTACTGAATCAAAGTTGGGCTCAGGATGAGACCTAGGGTCCTTGGCCGACCAAGGCCTTCAAGCTACATCACAGTTACACCCTCTTAGCCTCACCTAAGAATGAATAACCCCGCACTTACTACCCATAAGCATGTTCCAGCTTTCATTCACTAGAGAAATTTGTGTCAGCCAGTATGTTTATGCATAAATGTGCATATCTTAGATGTTATTTAGAGGAAGGTAATGTACCTAAGGACATTTCATCTGCAGAATGGAATGAGGATCATCAGATACTTACTTAAATAGAAACTTTGTTGTATCATTTGCCTGTTAGGACCTATCACGATGATGTAATAGCTCATCAGGTTTTGAAAATTAAATGAGAAAATATACGTAAAGTACTTGGCACAGGACTTAGAACATGGCATTTACTCAGTAAAAGTTAGCTAGCACTGATATTAAGATATCAGAGACTGCAGCTCATAGGGTGAGTGCATGCATCAGTGTTTAGTTAGGATTAGTTTCTGCTGCATAAGTAGAAACTACTCTGCTTGATGGAGCCGTGGCCATGCCTGGCCCCCTTCCCTTCCAATCCAACCCTCCCACCCCACCTCCCAACCCACACGGGCTTTTCTTGGGAGCACAATTAATAAATGACTTTCATGCGAATCCTTGTTTTGAGGCCCACTTTTGGGGAATCGATCCTGGGACAACCACCACTACTCACTGATACTGGGACCAGGCAGATTCTAAACCAGTTCCACTGATCAGAACGCAGTAGCAACCTTCCCCCTGCTGGTCATGCTCACATCAATAGTAGCTAACCTTTGTACCAGTCACTACAACAATTGCTTGACATATATGAACTGATTCCATCCTCACAGTAACTCTATGAAGTGGGTACTCTTATTATTCACATCTGCAGGCGAAGAAGCTGAGAACCAGAGAGGCTGAGTGACTTGCCCAAGGTCCCACAGCTGGGAAGTGGTAGAGCCTGAATTTAGACCTAAGCAATTTGGTTCTTAGAGTTTGGGTCTTAATGGTACACTCTGTAGCCGATCACTAGCCAAGGCACCCAGGAGAAGCCAGGCAGGGGATGTAAGGTAGGGGACTGGAATATTCTTCATTCACATCAGTACCTGGGCTGGGATGGCTGAAAAAGCTAGATGCTGGCTGGCATCCAGCCATGGCTCTCTGTCCCTCTCTCTCTTTTCATGTGACCTCTCCTTCTGGCTAGCTCGGGATTCCTCACAGCATGGAATTTTCACAGTTATCTGACTTCTCACGTGGGGGTTGCCTTCCACCCAAGTGTGCAGTAAGGGGCTATTCTCCCTCTTAAAGGCTAGACATAGAACTGGCGCAGCATCACTTCTGCCAAATTCCAGTGATCAAGTCAGTCATGGGCCAACCCAGCTGAAAGGGGAGGGGATAAGGCCTCATCTTTCTGCTGGAAGAGTGCCCAAGAATTTACTTTGCCACAGACTATGATGTAAGAAAGATATAAAGATTTATTGTTAAGCTACTAGGATGTTGGGATTGTTTGTTACAGCCGCTGGCCTATACGGGCAGATACACCCTCTCCTCACTCAAGTGTAGGGGCTCATTTACTTCTCTCCTCCTGTCGAAAGGGATCCCTTCTACAAGGAGAATGTAGTAAATGAAGCAAAACTGAGAGAGAATTGAAGACACTCTAAAAGGAATAAGCTCATACGAAGACCTCCTTTTTCTGAACTTCCAATTCCTTTTGTGTGAAAGAAAAATAAGTTCAGGCAAGAGATATAGGGACTTTATATTTGGTTCAAAGAAAGATTTTATTAAGGAAATCAAACTGGTAGTCAAAATGATTTATAGCCAGACTGGACCGTCTGGGAAGTACTGAGCTTCCCGTCACTAGGAGGTGTTTGGGCTGAGGCTGGTATCACTGAGATGTTGGAAGAAGAATCCAGTCATCATTTCTTCCATCCCCCAGTTAAGTTATACCTAAACCCTGTGAGATCCCAGTTTGGTGGGAAACTTTGCCATCTCAGAAGACCCCCTGGTTAGGAATCGAAGCTCTATAGCATACTGAGTAGTCAGCTAAGGAGCATGAACGTTCATCTTTCTAGAAAGTTCCAAGGTCAGATAATAAGACATTGGTCCTTGGCATTTGATAGGAATAATGTGTTTTACAAAAGTCTTTTATGGTCTACTGGGAATTTCTCTAATACAGGAACAGTGCCTTAAACATGCTTTGTTCCTTCCTTTCTGCCCCTCACCCTCAACATCCAGTGCTTCAGCATGACCTGCCATCCCTATCTCCAAAATATACCCGGCACGTGTCCACTTCTTGCCATCTCCCCTGCCTCCACCCGGTGTCGGCCGTCACTTCCTGCCTGTAGTCCTGTACCAGGCAGCAAACTGGCTTGGCTGTGTGTTCATCTCTCCTCCCACAGTCCATTCTGCACACTTAAGGGTGAGAAATCATTTTGACACGAACCATGTACTCTCCAACTAAAGCTCTCTAGTGGTTTCCCATGGTGCTTAGAATTCCTGCTATGGCTAGAGGCTTTCTAGGTTGGGACTTTTCATGTCTCATTGGCTTCATCTCCTACCCTGTTGTTTTCACAACTTAAGCTCGGCCACACTGGCTTTCTTCCAGTTACTGGCACACACCCAGCACAATCCCACTTGCTTCTCCCTCTGCATGGAATGCTATTCTCCCCCATCATCTTTTTGTCATCCTTATCCTGCTCAAGGTCACCTCATCAGGGGACCTTTTCTGATCAGCCTGTGTAAGATAGAGACCCCTGGGGCACCTGGGTGGCTCAGTCGGTTGGGCATCCAACTCTTGATTTCGGCTCAGATCACGATCTCAGGGTTGTGGGATCAAGCCCCCTCAGGATCTGCACTCAGGGCGGAGTTGGCTTGAGATTCTCTCTCTCCCATTCTCCCTCCCTCTGTCCCTCCCCCCACTTGTGCTCTCTCTAAGATAAATAAATAAAATCTTAAGAAAATACCCTTCAGCATTCTCCACCCTCCCTACACTGCCTTAATTTTCTTTCTGTCATCAATTTATTTGCTTAGTTATTTGTCTATCTTACGTCTTCTCCCATAAAATGTTATTTCCACAAGATGCCTGGGCCTTCACGTTGTATCACTAGAGTCAGAACAATGGCTGGCACAGAGTGAGCACTCAAGAAGTATCAGTGAAATGCACGAGAAAGGGAACAAAGATTTGGAGCTCCCTCTGCCTCCAGTGCGAGCAGGCAACCACTGACTTCGTCAAGGGACCGAATGGACTCTGCGATTGGCGGTGGCTTTGAGTTGTTGCTTAGGTTATGAGTCTGTGGTTCAGTACCTGCAGCATGGTGATCTCATTCTTCAGAGGGGTCTGGAATCTGAGAGAGAATGATGTGGGCAACTGCAGGTTGGGGTCAGGGCACGAGGGATATTGCCCGGCTCTATTCTGACCTTCCAAAGATCCTTCCGCCTGCCTCCTCCCTGGACCACCTCACACATTCCCGCATGGACATCTGATCCAGCAAGGAGCTGGTGGGCAAGTCAGTATCTTCAAGGCTTTGTTGGGACATCATCCACGCTCTAAGTGTATGACGTGCTCCTGGAAGGACAGACTCTCTGGGTGGATATAACATGTAGTCAAGAATTTCTTAAGTGCTGGTGTTCAGATAATATCATGAGACGGGAATTCGTATTTTCTCCCTTTTCCTTTCTCCCATGCAGGCAGGTGGCAAGCTTGGTGTTTGGTTGTTTCGGGGGAGGAATGTGTCAGGGCTGAAGGCAGAAGTATCCCCCGAGATTTCTGTTGTTGTTGCTGGAAGCCTAAACATGTTGAGGATAGGCTTGTGGGAGGAGGCTGACTGTCTTGGAAGACTCAGAAAGGAGAGAGACTAAAAAAAAAAAAAAAAGAGAGAGATCCCCTGGGCTGGGGGCGGGGGGGGGAGGGAAAGCCAGTGGGGCCCTAGAGCAGCGGGAAGGGAGAGAAACCCCGGGATAAATGGGTCCATGATGCATCCGTGGACATAGAGTGTAAGGACCAGCCACATACCCCATGTCCCACCCCTCGGGTAGAAACAGCACAAGCAGACCTGAAGGCGCCACACAGACGGTGCGATGGAGCTCTCGGGGGTAACTGATGGCTGAAGATCCGGGGCCCCATATCTTGGCATAAAACCCCAGATTCTTGACGGCACACATCTGGGCTGAGCCCAGGGGTCCCTGGGAAACTGAGGTGGAGGTTCCCGCCAGCGCTGCGAGACTCGGGATGGGGAATTAGGCTGGTTATTGAAAAGAGAGAGACATGACCACTCACGCACCCCTGACGTCTGAGACAGGGATTCACATCCACTCCATATTTATTATTTATTATTGATGGGCTGGGAGAGCCGCATGAGAGAGGAAATGATTGACGAGCACGGTGACCGCGTTTCTGGGTGACGGAGGGGGTGGCTGAGTCTGTACTTGGTTTCCAGTGTGTCCTTGAGGAGTTCTAGAGCAGCTGCTTCCTCTGGGCTTCTGTATTCACAGTTAAGGAAGTAATCCGTGCCTAATGATGCCATAAGCACCATCACACCTTCTCTGTGTAAATAATGTCTGATAAAATGAGGTGTGAGCCTGCTGTTGCAAAGAACACTTAGCTGTTAAATGCTTTCCTTTCCACTCCATTGGCTTTTTCTATTTATAGTGATTCCAGCAGAGCATTTGTGTCATATTTGTTTCCTGCCAGCTGCTGGTTTCCTCATCTTCGTCCTGAAGGGAAACCCACAGGGACCTCGCCAGGACCACCCGGTCCCCGAGGCACCGGCCTCGGCTTGGGTCAGGCATCACCAGAGAAAATGCGGGGTGAGACCTCTTTTCGCTTGCCCTCCGGACTTGGCCCAGAAGCTTTTTTTTCCAGCTGAGGCAGCAACAGTTCCTTGGCCTGGGCGGAGCTGCTGGTGCGGAGCCCTGCGGAGTGGAAGGGCTCATCCTGGGGGGAGAATGCCGAAGAACCTGAGTGGGAAGAAGCTGTTTGGTCTCGAACAGAGGGTGTAGGGTGGGGAGGCAGAGCGAACGTAAAGGACGCCAGCGACTCCTGAGGAAGATGGTGAAAGACCAATACTGAAAGTAACATTAATACTAATAGTAATACTGGTCGTTAATCTTTATTGAGCTGTTTACTATGTCCTGAGCACTGTACTAAGACCTTAAATACATTCCCACTTAACCTCATCCCGGCCCCACGAGGTAGGTCCGGAGTAGGCAATATTGATCAGAGGGGAATCCGCTTACAGGAGGAGATAAGATATTGCGGCTGGTGCGCAGAAGTCAAATGAATTATGTGGCACATTTTGGAGAAACCATAGAGGTCAACTCCAAGTTGTCTGGAGAAAGACAAAGCAAGGAACTAAGGCATGAGGAACTGTGGAATGTTTTTTGTTCTCTGACCCCCTGAGTGGATTTCAACCAAGGAGAATTTCGGTCTCGGTGAAGACTGAATCCACACAGTTGCCCTGGTAATAGGACCCTCTCTTTAGGATAATAACATTATAATGAGAAAATGTAAATGAATAAGCCGTAATTAGAGAAAGAGTTGTGTGTGGCCCAGTGAGTGCCACCTTGCGGAAGACAGACTGTAGATGAGGGCTGGATTTGTGGGATACAGAGGGAAAGCATTTGTGCTGGATACAGAAGTCACCTGCAGAGAACGGGGCATGGCATGTACCTCTGGTTTCCTCGCACGGCTTTGGTGAAAAATAGAAGAAATAGTAAATCATGTAGCTGCTTATCTGCATTGGCTTCCTTTTCTGCCATTGGCTTTCCCTATTGATAGCTGCCTGCAGAAGTGTTTTCCTGGGACATGACGAGAGATCATCTTCACAGTGACCCATGGTTCTGTACTTGGCTTTGGACGCTGGGGTCATGGCCGACCTGGGATCCGAGTGAACAGCATGGAGTCAGCTTTTGCCTCGAGTAGGCTCAGGGTCATCATCACACAGTGACTTTGATGATCTGCTCTGTAGATTTTTCTTCCTGTCCTTACTACCAGAGGGTTGGGCATGCCCCAGTGGAATAATGGGTACTCACCAAGGGGTCAGAAGTTCTGGCTACTGACGTTACTATATAGATGAGGAAATTGAGGCTCCGAAAGCCTAAGTAATACATGTGCCAGAGCTGGGGTTAGAATTCACATGTTTCTTCCCTCCTTCCTTCCTTCCTTCCTTATTTATTTATTATTAACATATAATGTATTATTTGCCTCAGGGGTACAGTTCTGTGAATCATCAGGCTGACACATTTCACAGCACTCACCATAGCACATACCCTCCCCAATGTCCATAACCCAGCCACCCTATCCCTACCTTCTCACACTCCAGCAAACCTCAGTTTGTTTCATGAGTTTAGGAGTCTCTTATGGTTTGTCTCCCTCCCTATCCCATCTTGTTTCATTTTTGCCCCCCAACCCCCACAACCCCCTGCCCTGCCTCTCAAATTCTTCATATCAGAGAGATCGTATGATAATTGTCTTTTTCTGATTGACTTATTTCACTTAGCATAGTACCCTCTAGTTCCATCCATGTTGTTGCAAATGGCAAGATTTCATTTCTCTTGATGGCTGCAGAGTATTCCATTGTGTGTATATACAAGGCTGGTGTGCTGGAGGATGAGAAACCCCACGGAGCAGGGCTGAGGACCCCCTCTGACTGCACATGCAGAAGATCAGCCAACGATGGCCCAGAGCAATAGAACCGCTCAGCCAACCCAGGGGCTTGGGAGCAACCCAAGTGCTTACTGTTTGATACTCTTTAAGTTCAGTGATTGTTACACAGCCCTATACTGTGGCCATAGAGAACGAACATGGAAACCGGAAGGATGCCCAATAGAATATCGGACAGCAGTATGGCCATAGATTTGGCAGGAATCTGAAAGCTCGTGAGGATTCTGTACTTAGAGATGGATAGGAAAAATATTATACAGTACCATCCTCGGGGACACTGCCCTTAGAGGAAGAAAAAGGAAACCAGCACTCTGCACCAAGTAGTCTGGGTTCACTGTTCCATTTTGTCCTCGTTGCTAGCCCCAAGGATGCCATTCCACAACCAAGGGAGGGGAGGGGGTGTGCTCAAGGTCACACGGCTTGGAAGTGGCAGAGTGGGGATTCTCATGCAAGTCCGATGGACACCAAAGACCGCCTTCTTCTCCATCAATTCTGTCTTTGCCACCGAGTCACGGAGCGTTATCTATTTAATGTGCTGGGCCCTGTGCTCAGCCTGGGATTTCCTGGTTGAAGGAAAGATAGCCCCTGCCCTCAGAGAACTGGCAGTCCGTGGGAGACACGGCGTTTGGGTGCCATGAGTCAAGTCTCTTCACAGTGTGGTTCCTTCCCAGTAGAGAAATGCTGCATCAGAGGGTTGTGGATCCAGGTAATGACGAATGTAGGATGGTTCCCGATAATTCAATGCCTTTGCCTCCCCACCTTATTCCTCATCCTGACATGGGTTTGGGATTTGGACCCTGGTTGTGGATTTAAGGCAAGACTGAATGCAGGACTACTATTTTACTGGGTTCTGGATTTGGCAGAGTTCCAGAATGGGTTATGGAGAAGGCTCTAGGGTTATACTTAGATTAGACTTTGGCTAAGTCTGAACTGCCCTGGGAATTGTAGAGTCCTTGCCTGCCTTTGACCTAAGTTCTGTGTTCCATTAAATTCTGTACTTGGCTTTGGACACTGAGGTCTTGGTTAAGCTGGGATCTTAAATGGATAAGGCAGCTGGGCCCAGGGCTGCCACTGGATAGTTCCTTCCTTCTCTTGCTCACAGCCCCTAACGTCTTATCTCCTGGGAGGTCTTCCTCATCCTCATTAGAAGAAGGCCATGCTTTCTCCCTCACCCAGGAGTGGACATGTCAAAGCGTGCTTTGCATGATTCCTTAACCTATTTGCTATTTCCCCAAACGACTATACCCCTTCCCTGACACTTGCTATTGGTGCGTCCCCCATTAATCTATGTCCCGGAATCCAGAGCAGGAGAACTCCAAGGACAGATTCTGAGTATAAAATGCCAAGGGAGTCCTTTCCAAGAGCCTGCAACCACCGGGTTGAAGGAGCCAGTCCCTGTGGTCACCTTCCAAATGGGCTGGGGCTGCCAGTGGGAGCTGAGCAAACCTGGGGACCTGGGATACTTTCTGGGCTGAGGTTTTTTTTGGGGGGGGGGGTTGAACAGAAAAGTCGTTGGTGCGCTGTTTCTGCAGGGTCCAGGCCAGTGGGTGGCTGTCTACCTCTGCTCAGGACCAGAAACAGGTTTATAGAAGTAAAATTCAAGATTCTGGGCAGGGGAAGACAGCACTGACAAAGATGGGGCCACAGCTGGAAGCCACATTGAGAGAAGACAGAGGAGCAAGGAGATGGGAAATTTAATAATCACATTAAAAAATTAAACACCAGGCCCCAGCAGTTGTCACTTCCCATCCGCTGAGATTCACAACACTTGACATCCAATTATAATTGTGGGTTCCTATAAAACAGCCCATTAACTGCAACTATAAATTATTATTGCTTATGTGGAGTAGACTGCTGGCTTAGTAGCTGATACTGAAGATTATGGAAATTATTAACAAGCAACAATGTCTCTCTGAGTCCTCGTGCTCTGCACAAGATGTATGGACCAGGAGAACGAAGACAGCTGCCTGGGAGTTTGGAAATGCGCGTTCCGCCACAGCATACTGCTGCCTTTGTATCTGATCGAAGGAGGGCTTCTTTCTCTGTGCTCCTCCAGTTTCCATCTGGTCACCGTCCATAGCGAGGAGCTTATGTGGCTGTGCCTGAGGATCTGGAATACAAATAGGGGTGCGCCTGGACACCCCCACACCCCCACTCGTGCGCGTACGCACACACGCGCACACCTTGTGTCACTCGTGCCGACAACCGCTGCATCTCTGAAAGAAGAATCCAGGAAACACTTGCAAAAATTCTTCAAGGGCGAATTCCATTCTTTTATCAAGCCCTGAGTGAGCAACTCTGTTTTCTTCATTTCTCCCTGGGCAGCACTCACGCAGCCCTGTTGGTAGTTTTCCATCAGTCTGTCTGCGTCCTTTTACATCTTCTGGGAAGTCCCCAGAGTTTCTTAGTATTGGTAGTAGCTTTCCCTCTTTCTCAGGGTTACTCAGGTTTTTGCTTTATATTATTTCAGTGGTATTTGGGGAGAGAATAGAGGTAAACATGTAGGCTAAATTCACTCTCTAGAAACCAGAAGCTGTCCATTGGATTTTAAAATTGGCTAAGCTTTTTTTTTTTTAAAACAGCAAGTAGAATATATAATACTAGTAACTGCTTTTTGCCAAACATTGGATGTATATCATCACATTAATCTTGAGAATTCTATAGGATAGGGACTATCATTACCACCCTGTTTACAGATGAAGAAACTGAGACACACAGAGGTCAAGCTCACACAGCTGAAAAATGGCAGAGAATTCCAACCCGGGTCGTCTAAATCCAAAGCCTGTCCTTTGATCCTAACCCAGGCTGTCTTTGGGCTAAAAACAGTATTTCTTAATTACTGTCTTTTTATAAAACGTAGTGTCTTGTCAAATCTCAAGGAAAGATGAAATAGGAATCATCATAAAAAGCTTTCTCATTTTTTCCTGGCTTCGGTCTAACACAATCTTTATTTGAATTCCTGAATCTTCTCTTAGTGGCACCTCACCCCCACTCCCATCCGTGTGGCCCCTTGCCCCTGTCATTTTTCTCTCCTTGGACATCTTTACAGAGGGAGAGCTGCCTGTCCAATCCTGGGTTTTAAAAAATAGGTCTGTCAGAGAGCCTGTGGGTCCTTGTTCGATCTTTTTGTCTCAGACAAAAGGGTGATGGGGAAGCTTATATTTTTGTAGTTATCTTTTGCTGGATTGGGGTTTTGGTTGCCTGCAATGAGTAGGAAGTGAGTTTCCGGGGGAGTCAGCATTGCAGGAGAGAAGTTTCCTGCCGGGCAAAGCAGTTTCCTTTCTGAGTTTATTTTGGCAACAGAAGTTAGTAGGGCACTGCCCTCCCCTCTGAGTGCCCTCATTAGGAGTTCGCTGCAGAAATGCCTCCCCGTGGCTTGGCATGCTGTCTGGGGACTCGCCAGGGCCAGCAGCTCTATGGGCCCATGTCCGATGTCCCGTGTCCTGCCCATGTCTGACGTCCTGTGTCTCTCTGCGCTGCGGATTCTTTGTGGAAAACAAGGCTTTCTGCTTTCTGCCTGGCAAGTTCCCCTGTTTGTCGATGCTGATGAAAGTCTTTCTACCCTACATCACCTACCCTTTTTATTTATTTTCCTGTGACCATTTCAACTGGGATTTATGAAGGAGAGGAATTAAAAGCACGTGCTTACATAATTATAAAAAATGCAAATTTAAAATTTCATTTTTAACAAGAAAAGGGACTGAATGGATAAATACCCAGAGGTATATCTGGCTAGTGGAATTATGGGTGATTTTTATCCTTTTCTTTGCAGTTCTTCTTATCTCAGTTGGCTATCCATTGCTTTTACTTAATACTTTTTTTTGTCTTTTAATTTCAGAATTTCAAACACATAGGGAATAATGTAACAGACATCCAGGTACCCACCATAGATGTTTAACAAATGTTAGCATTTGCCCTATTGGTTGCAGATTTTTTTTTTAATAGCATCTATTCCTTTTATAATTGAAGGTTTCAATACTCAGAGAAAGTTAATTCGGGAACTCTGTAAAGTCCTTCTGGACATAACTCATTTCTTGACAGTGAAACAGGAAGCTAACACTGTTAGTGGGAGGCAAGTAGGTAACCTGGCTGCCCAGCCCAGGGACCCAAATTAGATTTGGGGGTGCTGCTCCTATTGGTAGAGCCCTCAGGAGGGAAGCTGGGGAGTGGGGCATACACAGCCTGGTGCCTGGGAGGGAATTCGAGAGTCTAGTGACATCCACTCCCTGCCTTCCAGACCTCTGAGAGCCATGCTACTCAAAGTGGGGTCCACAGACTAGTAGTGTCCCTTGGCAGCTTTTTAATCTTTTTTGAGGGGGAGGAGAAAATCCTTTAGTACTGTCTTTTTAAAGCAGCTTTTTTTGTTTTAAAAGATTTTATTTATTTATTTGTCAGAGAGAGAGAAATCACAAGTAGGCAGAGAGGCAGGCAGAGAGGGGGAAGCAGCCTCCCTGCTGAACAGAGAGCCCGATGCGGGGCTCGATCCCAGGACCCTGAGATCATGACCTGAGCTGAAGGCAGAGGCTTTAACCCTCTGAGCCACCCAGGAGCCCCATTAAAGCAGCTTTATTAAAGTATAATTGTATGTAAAAAACCACAAACCCTGCGCATGTTCAATGTATACAAGTTTGATGAGTTTGGACATGTGCATACACCCTTAATACCATCACCACAATCAAGGTGAGAGAGCCAACACCGCCCAAAGTTTCCTTGTATCCCTTCGTGATTTAAAAAATATATATATATTAAGTAGCGCGCATATATATATATATATAAAATATATATGCTACTTAACATGAGATCTACACTCTTCACATTTTAAACACACAATATGATATTGTTAACCATAGACACTATACTATGTAGCAGATCTCCAGAACTTCCTCATCTTGCATAACTTGCATAACTTTGTACTCCTCGAGCAACAACTGCCCATTTCCCCATCACCAGCGCCTCAGCCCCACCCCCAGGCAGCTTTTCAGAAACACAGAGATGCACTGCACTTCTCACTTATTAACACACATTAACGTGCGTACAAATCATCCGGGGATCTTGATAAAATGCACATTGTGATCCTGCGGATCTGGAGTGGGGCCCGAGAGTCTGCGTTTCTGACAAGCTCTCAAAAGGCTGATGGTGCTGCTCTGCAGGAGGCATTCTGGGTACCAGAGGTTTTTGCATTGCCCCAAGCTGTATATGGCTGGAATCTGTTGTCATTGTCCCAGTACAGATTGTACTGGTTTAAGTTGTGCTGGTTTTTAAATCTTTTAATATCACCCTGCTCCTGGAGAGAACATTTGAACACTAAAATGCTTTAGACTTTGCTCTCAGTTTTGAGGGCCCCAATTATTACAAATTATTATCATTAACTCTTTGCATAGAGTCCATCAGGATAAACTCAAAGTATAATCTATTCTAGCAAGAAGAAAAGGGGGACGCCTGGGTGGCTCAGTTGGTTGGGCAGCTGCCTTCGGCTCGGGTCATGATCCCGGGGTCCTGGGATTGAGTCCCGCATCGGGCTCCTTGCTCAGCGGGGAGCCTGCTTCTCCCTCTGCCTCTGCCTGCCACTCTGCCAGCTTGTGCTCTCTCTCTCTCTCTCTCTGACAGATAAATAAATAAAATCTTTAAAAAAAAGAAGAAGAAGAAGAAAAGTAATGAATTTCTATAACTTCCCAAATTATTGTCCATTTTTGATGTATTACAAAGTGGGACGAATGTCTTGTTGGTGCATGAGAGGATTTTAGGTAGTAGAGTGATAATTTCTTTAAAATGTTAATTTTGTTGGGATTTGAGGGACATAATAAGTTTTGGGGATCCAACCCTATTCTTTCTATCTGAATTCTGAATCAGCTGAGGAAAAAGACAAAAGCACAAGGTGGATGGGAGCTTATAATGGCATCCTTATGATGAAGGCTGGACTGAAGCCTGGTTTCTTAGCCTCACTAATACCCTCCCACATCGCCCCCTAGTGGACACCTTGGGCAGCACACCTGAGGGAAAGAGGAACAGACCCAATTGTGGCAGATTGATTATTGCCTTATTCCAATCCAGGGGTACAAGGAAGGAGACAAAATTGGATTTTTTTTTTTTTTTGTATATTGGCCTTACCAGTCATGACATTTGGACCAATAACTATGCCCACCAACCAGGGAAATTCTTGCCACCTTTGTCTGATAAGAAAAGAAACGCTCTACAAGATTCTAGAAATGTTTCGTGAAAATCCAGTCTTCTTAAAACCAGAGGAATGGGGGCAAAGACATCCCCTCATAGTGATAGTTATGCTTTTGTATTTTAATTAATTTGGGCTAGTGGGACTGATTTTCCATGTATGATAGAAATGTAAGGTTTCCTATTAGAATAAACGTAAGCAAATGAAAAGGAGATGATTAAAAGAGATTAAGGTAATCATAGCACAGGTAGTATGTGGGTATGACCAAAATTGTAAAGATGGTGCTCAGATGGTGAAAGTTTGGGAAATGCTGGTCGAATTAATATTCCTTGAAATCTCAATGTCACATTTTGTCTTTACAAACTGCAGATCAGGGTCACTTGTTCTAATGTTCTCCCTGAGGGACAGGCGACTTTAGTTCACTTATTTGACCACTGATCATGGTTTGATTCTGTTTCACTCAATAGAGAACATTTAGAACGAATAAACGAAGACCCTTGATATATTTTTGGCCTTGATTTCATTTAGATAAATCATTTATGGTTCAAGCCATGTGATCTTAATAGTATTGATCCAAGGCTTTTAATTCCCTTTCTCAGTTTCTCCCTCTCATTTTTTTTCTAAATTCGCTGTGAGAATCAGAGTGGTAGGTAGGATAACAAATTCTGTTGTTGTTGTTGTTGTTTTTAAATGGCATACAATGAGACTGTCCTTCAACAATTTTACAGTTTCTACATGAACTAGAAACATATCCTCCTGTCCTGGCAAACAGGGAGACCAGTATCCTTTTATCCACTGGATGTCAAGGTTGTATTCACAGGTGCCAGGAGATAACATGAAACAGTCAAACTGGATAGCTAAATGGTGCTGGACGGAATTAGCTAAATGTGAATTATGACAAAAAGAAAACCTGCATTTGGCAAAAAAGAAAAAGAAAAAGTATTGGCATCCAAATGGGAAACATTAAATTACCTAATCAAAAAGTTCATTCATTCAGTTACCTGGGGGCCATTTTGCTGCTGAATTTTCCAGAAAGGTTAATTGCTACACACTTGTACTCAAAATTGAAAGTAGTCTCCTAAATATGCTTACGCAAGGAGTGGAGGCTCCCCCCACTAAAAAATTCCCCCAGAAAGGTTAGAGTCATCTTATATTCGAGTCCTTAGAAAGTCTCCCTAGTGAAGGACCGTCTCTAAATTACTTGATTTTGCGCTATGGAATATTGTTTGCGAAGCAGATTCAGTGCCAATTTGGGATGTGTACATAGGTTTCTGGGCGGACTTGGTACCAGAGAAACAAATTTAACACAGATTTAGTCATCCTTCCTTGTGATATGAGCTCAAGGGCAAGCGTCAGATGGAATTGAGCCATTGGAAGGTCGCCTTACAAAACGAGATGTTAGGTGGTTATGTTGATGGGATCATGACATCACCCTTTCCTGACCAGTGATCCAAAAGGTCAGCTATCCTAATATCCCAGAAATGGGTGGATGGGACGGGGACTCTGGGTGTCGGTGTGGTTTCCAGGGGTGGGCTTGGGTCAAACCCATATCCCTCTCTTGCCCTTTTTTTGCCCCAGACAAAACCCGTGATTTATGCCCAATTTCTTCCTATTACCTCCGTTTCTCAGGTATTAATATACTGGCCTTCGAGCATGCTAGCTAAAAGACAACACCTAGCTTTTCCTCATTCCCAGACCTGACCACCTTTGTGGATGCCACGTGTTTCCCAAAAGACAACTCTCAGTTTAGTGTTATGGGGCCAAGTCTCTTCCTCATCAAAGCAAGGAATTTGGAGCTAGAAGTTACATATCTGAGCCCTGGCTGGGTAACCTTAGATAAGTTGCTTTAAAATATTCTCTGGGCCTCCATTTCATCCCTTTGCAAAATGGCACGAAAAATCTTGGTTATTACAAAGAGAAAATGCTGTTAAGGATGTGAAACCAGTTTACAGATCCTGCCATCGTCATTCAAAGGCAGGAGAAAGATTGAAGTCCTGCTTAATACCTTTGTTCCCCAGATGCTTGGCCTCTGCCGGTTTGTCTTTGTGTCTCTGTGTTACCCCGAGTCCCCTTGCTCTGTCCCTGCCTAAGGGCTCTGAAGAGCTGCGGCCTCTGGAGAGGTGCCTCGAAAGCCGCGGCGAGGGGCCGAGCAGGGACCCGAAGGCTGGGGCCAGGCTGCTCTGGATCATGTGAGCTGCAGGGCCCACTCTGGGCTCTGACCCGGATGCGCGGCCTGGAAGCAGGGGCCCGGCCAGGGGCTAAGAAACAGCTAGAGCCGAGCCATCCAGGCATCCTTTGCCCCGGGCCTACAGGGGACCGGGGCCCTTCCTAGAAGCCCGCGGGCAGGACTGAAGGCTCATCAGCATGGGGCATGATGCCAGCCTCCCTGCAGGACCGAGCAGCTGTCAGTCAGACCGGTTCCCACAGACAGGCTCCAGGCCGAGGTGTGCTTGCTGGGTGGGCCGTGCCCACAAAGCAGGTGTCAGTCAGCCATGATCCAATTAGGCATGTGTCGTCGGTCACATTCTAGTCAGACGGGGATCAGTGAGACACATGTCAGTCACACAGACGCCTCTCCAGTCCTCCGAGGCACACACAGGCCCATTGCGCGCATCTCCACCAAACAGTCTGCTGAGCGGGGAAGGGGCGGAAACCGTGTACCCCCAGCGGTGAGCAGGAGGAAGGATGGGGGAGGAATAAGGCTGCTGGAAGGCCTCTGTCCTCCCCTGCTCTTCTCTTGCCACTTTTCTTTCATGTTCTGGTCCCTTCCTCAGCAGTCCGAGTGTGTGTCCACGGGGGATGCAGATGCCAAGTGGTGGGGGCACAGGAAGTGGACTGCCACTCAGAGACGGGTTCTGCAGTCACCCGGCCACGTGACAAAGGCAAATCACCTTGAGAAATCTCCTCAATCCAACACTGCCATGTTTCCCTCCCATCACTGCTGTGGATTTCTATCTATTTACCCAGCGAGGCATCTGCGGAAGGAGGTAGGCTTGCATGTAGGGGCCACGGAGTATGAAAACAGTAAGGAGTAGTCGACATTAGAATCACAATCGTGGAGCAGAAGGCTCACACTGTGACGGGGAGGTAGGGCCGGAGGGGCCAGAGGGTCTGTGGCACCTTCTCATGGTCACCGTCGTCTGTGTTTGTGGAGCAAGATGGCAGATGAAACTGCTTACGCTATTTAAGTCCCCCACCCCTTCTCTTGCTGTAGAATAGAATTGAATTTAGGCGAGCTGAATGCTTGTATGATGTGAATCCTTTGCATCATCAGATGAAACGCAGTCGGTCTCGTTGTGGATGTGTTGGAAATACACTTGGTCCAGGCCCCGGGCACACACATGCATAACAGGACTCCCGGGCCTCTGACTCGTGCTCTCAGATGTTTCCTGGCTAGGGAGGCAGGGGGATGAGAGATGAGCCACGGGTGTTGCACAGCTGGCTTTAGAACGGACTCCCGAGCACCAATAGTGTAGCCTCCGGGGAGAGGGGACTTGACATCTGTAGCGTGAAATTGCCTGGGGTGGGTGCCTTCACACCAGGGAAAGTGGCAAATGATGCAAATCAGATGTCTCCTCCGCCCCCTCCCTCACAGAGCCAGTTTGGGGCCAAGGGCGGGGAGAAGGTGGTGCTGGGGGCACGTGTCTTGAGAAGTCAAGTGGAGGTGATGGGAAGATGAATCAGAGATCTCAAACTGGGAGATACTAGGAGGTTTCGAAGATGGTGGGGAAATATTGGGAAGCTAAGAGACAGCTTTTTCAAACAGCTGGGAGTTTCACTGTAACTGAGATTGTGAATTGTATCCACTCTCCTTCTTCCTTAGCATCAAAATCTTGGATTGTCAGGGAGGAGATGTATTCAGCTGAGAGACTGCATTTTCTTCCTTCCCTTTCAGCTACAAATGGTCAGTGAGATAGAGGTTACTGGTAGAATTTCCAGGCAATCTCTTTCAATAGGGTTGACTTGGTTAAGTAGTTTTTTCCTGACTTCTTTCTTTTCCTCCTCCTCCTCACTGGAACATAGATGTGGTGGCTGGTGCACCAGCATCCATCTTGGGCCATGAGGACAAAACCAATGGACTAAGGATGATGTGGCAGAAAGAGAGGAGGAGACTAAGTCCTTGATAACAAAATGGAACTGCTGTCCTAGTCCTAGTCTGACCAGCTTCAGATTTCTTTAAATGACCTCTTTGAGAGAAAAATCCCTAATTTGTTGAAGCAACTATTGTCATTAAAAAGTAGTTAGGAATATAAGTTCTAAATGACACATTCATTTCACATTTCCATTTCACATCAGAAGATGAAATAAACTTTGTTCTAAGCTTATTTTGGGAGCCGAGGTATATAAGCTTTCTTTCTTTCTTTCTTTTTTTAATGATAAAAGCAACATCCCCCCCTGATTTATCAGGAAGCCAAGTTTATCAAGAACCACATTCATGGGGCGCCTGGGTGGCTCAGTGGGTTAAAGCCTCTGCCTTTGGCTCAGGTCATGATCTCAGGGTCCTGGGATTGAGCCCTGCATCAGGCTCCCTGCTCAGCAGGGAGCCTGCTTCCCCCTCTCTCTGCCTGCCTCTCTGCCTACTTGTGATCTCTCTCTGTCAAATAAATAAATAAGATCTTAAAAAAAAAAAAAAGAACCACATTCATTGTCAAGGTGGAAGGAGCCCCATTGGGACATCTATTTATCCATCTGATTTGGTTCTTCTGATTTCCAGTGCTGGGCTCTGGGAGGTAGGGAGAGAGGACAAGATTACAGTTGTTTCCCCATGGAAGGACTCTAAGTTGACTAGTGGCCCATCTTATCTGGAAAAAGAGTGGATCAGCATTTCTCCTCTTAGTAGCTGGTAGGCAGGTGTGAGGTACACCCTGAATTGGCTGACAAAACTGAGAGTAACCTTGGAACTGGGGTGTGGCAGAGGTGGGTACAATCCAGTGACCAGAATTTAGCCCAGTGCTCTAATTCCTTGGTTGCAGTTTAGTCGGGGAGCTCCACCAGGGGAGCTGAGAGGAAGACTAACACAACTGTGCATCCTCCGTGCCGGGCTAGTCTGCCTAATGTGTTCATTAAATTAGATGGAATGGATGAAATCCCATCGCTGATTCACTGTTGCATACTTCATCTAGTAGGGTCTGCACCCAGTTTGAGGAGTGGTCCACCTTATGCCATTCTTGTTCCTGGGAGATGTAACGTGATCATACCCATGGTAGCTCATGAAAAAGTTGAACTTCATCCAAAAAGCCATGAGATTGGTTATAAGGGGAGAAGGAGCGGGAGGGAGCTCCATGCCCTTCTTCATAGAGTCTTCGTGGATTCCACGTTCAGCACTGGCTCCAGTTATGGAACTTGCCTTCCTCTCTTAGGCATCTTTTGTGTGAACTGTTCCAGGACAGCATCCAGACGGCAGCAATCAAGGCTGTGCCGCCCTCACATTCTAGGCATGGGAAACCGAAGCATAAGATAGCTTGCCTGAGGTCCCCGAGTAGGAGAGTAGTGAGCTACAGTTACAGCTCAGCCTCTTTTTTTTTTTTTTTAAATTTAATCTCTACACCCAGCGTGGGGCTTGAACCCATGGCCGGAGATCAAGAGTTGCATGCTCTTCTGACTGAGCCAGCCAGGCGCCCTGGGCAGCCCGTGCTCTTAACCACCATACTTGACATCTTGCATTTACTACACTTTGAAGTAGTACTTGCTATGAAGGGCAGAGATACGAAAAACACAACAGCTGCCACGCCAAAAGCATTCAGTGAACGTTGGCAGTCCCTGCGCCTTACCTTCCTCTTGCAAACACTCAGTAGATACTTGTTGAATAGTTTTGAATGTTAATAAGCGTGAATGAAGATCCAGGGAAGAGAGACACACACATGAGCGTGCGGCCACAGAGACACACGTGCGCACATGCCGGGGAGATCGAATGCGATGGGCCATGACACCAGCAGGGGTGGAGGAGCTCCTCCAAGATGGGCCAGCAGGCGGCAGAATCAAAAGCATCGTGGATGTCTCAGTGCTAATTCCAGGAGCATTCAGAGCCCAGGAATCCCAAAGACCGGGAGGAACGGTGCTCAGGGCTGCCTTGCGAGGTTGTGCCATCTGCGCCCTACACAGTTGGCCGCTGGGGCTGGGGCGAGCGGGGGCTGAGAGCCAGTCCGCACTCCATTTGCTGTACATACCGTGTGCCTGAAAGGCTGTGTGCATCCCAAAGGGGCACCCTTTTCGCATTTATCCGCCAAGCGGAGTAACTTTTTCTAAATCTCACAAAGATGCTGTATAAGCTAATAATGGCAATAAAGATCCCCAGAGACAGAAGAGATCCCAGGCAGAAGATAGTGCTTAGGGGCAGCATCTATTCTTGGGGTTAAGCAGTAGTCCAAAAAGCTGGTATTTAGGGACAGAGCCCCAGTAGTTCATTTACTCAATTATTCAGTACCTACTGTATACCAGGCACTCTGCTGAAGTAGATGGATGTTGGTAAGTCCATGGGACTTACCAACCCATGGGTGAGACAGATGTCGAACAAGGAAACGAATTTATAATGTTAGCTAGTGGTTAAGGCCATAATGGAAGGAAAACAGAATGAAAAATGGACAGTGACAGAGAAGGAAAGCAGTTCTGGGTGGGTGTTTGAGTTGAGAATGCGATGATGGGAAGGAGCCTGCCATGGTATCTTGACGATCAGCCCTTAGAAGTGAATGAACTGGTGTTGGGGTTCAGGGGAAGACCCAAATAATAGATAGCAAATGGTTAGAACCAAAGAAAGGCACCCTCGAAGGACTGAGTTCTACCCAAAGGGATGTGAGAGGCAGTAGTACTACCGTCCTTGCACAAGCCCAGGGGGCCCCGCTCATCACACGAGGAAGCTGTGGGTAGCAAGGACGTTGCAGCCTCAAATGGAGGAGGCTTGCTCTGCCTGTGCCCCCTTTTCCTCCCGAGACCGAATGTTCAAATGGACAACAGCCGGGCCGGATAGACAACAGAACTCTGACCCACAGCTTCTGTAGCACAGTGGTCAGATCCCGTCCAACGCTCGCCAGGACTCCTCTTTGGATGTCCCTGCTTCCGCCTCAGGCTTCCCCTCTGCAAACCAGCTACGTAGGAGGCCCCACCTCTACTTTACCTGCCTCCAGCGTCCCCCTGGCCCACAGCGCCCACTCAGGGCAGACCTGAAGCCTTCCTGACACAAGCTCTGTGTCGGGAGGCTCTGTTCTCTTTTGCGAGGTCTTCATGGACTTCCAGACTCCCTTTCTGCTGAGTGGGGATGCAGATGGGGGGAATTGTGAGCGCTAGAATGGAAGGAGCCTGGCAGATTGTGGAATTGCCGTATACTCTGGACTGTGACACACACACCCCACCCCCCCACACACACCCCCAGAGGCGGCTTTTTGGTCTGATTAAACGGTCAAACGTCATCTGTTTAAACTGTACTAATTTGGAACTTGTGCAAATTTGCCTGGAGGGCCCTGGGTGAAAGGGTACATTTGCACTGGATTAAAGAATCCGTTTGCTGAGCAGATTCATGTACACCAGATTTCACTCATTTAAACGGGATTTTTGAGGTACTTTAGCTTCTTTCATTTGCATACCATGACTGATATGCTAATTACAATAGATTCTGACCTATTCATTAGTACTTAGAGCGCACTTCGTCTGGGCAGCCCAGGACTGCTTAGAATGGAGAGGAATAAAGCTGCCCTGGGACCCACAAAATCCCAAACTCTTGTCACTTTTGACTGGACTTCCCCAGTCAGGATAAACAAGCAATTCTTATTCTTTCTTCGGTGTTCTGTGTCCCCAGTGTAAGTCTGTCTCTCTTTGGATACAGCTCGGGCTGCCACGTGGCCCAGAATCCCAGGATGCTTCTGGAGGGGGGTTGGGTAAGGCCAGTTCACTAATGTCCACATACAACTGATTCTCCTTCTTGTCACCCTGGCTTCTCAGTGACAGCTTCCACTGGCCCCCATGTCACTTTGCTATGCCCACAGGGAGGCACAGAGGGGACAGACTCCCAGGACTGGCTCCCTGGTACCATGGTCTCTGCTGACCTCCTGATCAGCCCGGGGCAGAAAGAAGGGCCCCGACGCAGAACTCATGCCTTAGGCTTTTGTCTTCTCCAGTCTTCTAAGTCACACTCTCATTTTCAGGAACTTTGCACTGCACCTGACCGAGCAAAGACCAAGTGGCCCCTGGAGGTTCGGCGATCCTTCTTGGCTCACCGGTGAGTACTGTGGAGCTGCCTGGGAATCATGACCAGAAGTGTAGTTCTTCGGAACATTCCTGTCCGTGCCCCCAGCCACCAACACCTCTCCGCCCACTCACACACTCATCCATCAGACATTTTCCGTGTGCTTCCCGTGTGTTAGCAAGATACAGTCTTGACTCTTGAACCGTGCTCTACAGTGAGACAGGCATTTATACCAACAGTGCTCATCTAGCGTGATAAAGGCTGCAATTGGGATGTGTGCAAACTACTAAGTGAATGCAGGTGAGCGAGCAGATAGCTCGGTTGGGGAAGGCTTCACAAATATCCAGCAAGTGATGCTTGAAGGGAATCTTAGCGAAGCTTCCATTAGCTAGAGACATGGGAAGGGGATAGAGGGTAGGGAGGGGAGGCATTCCAGGCAGAATCAGCAGGACTTAAAAAGAGTCCAGAAAAGGCATGGTGTTCTCTGAGGTTGGAACAGGGCATGAGGGAAGGAAGGATCCCAGAAACTGGAGTTGAGGTTTTCGTGGGCATCATGCTGAAGGCTTTAGGCTTTATTCTGAGGTCACAGTACACACATCCAAAGCAGGGCTGTGAACTCACCTGCCGACAGGGGCCAGGCAGATAATGTCAGTGGGGTGGGGCGGATGGGGCCTGAAAGACCCAGGAGCACAGGCTTCATCCTAAGGCGGCAACTGATCGTTGCCGTGCTAGAATGCGGGCTCAGTGTCCCATGTTCCCATTAAAAAAAAAAAAAATGGAAATCTGTATTTTTATGTGAACACTTCCAAGTTTTAACTGTTGGAAATTATTTCAAAACATTATGCTGGCCAAACAAAAACAACTGACGTCATACCAGTCCTTGGGCTTCCAGTTTGGCACTCCAGACGCAAAGCTTAAGCAGAGCTGTCATAGTCATAGTCAGACTTTAGGTTTCAGAGTTGTCCCCACAGATCGCCACATGAGGTTTCTGCAGCAGCCTCTGCCAGCGAGAACCTCTTTTCCCCATCTTCAGACCCTCACTGCTTGTGCAGGTGGTTTTGCAGCCCTCGCTGCCCTCTGGACCATGCCCACTCCCACCGCCCTACCCCACCCCTCGCTGCCCTCCCCGATTGCACCCACCCTCACTGCCCTCCCTGGACCGCCCCCATCCCACCGCAACCATCTTTAGCACTAACCGCCCCCCCCATGTTGCACAGGAGAAGCAGGATGAATGAGCCCAGCATTAAGGACACGAGAGAGCCATATTTATTTCACATGGACAAGCATGATTCCTTCGCATGCTGAACATGAAAGCTCGCGTGAGTAAAGTACCCGTAACAGCAGAATTAATGTGCTTTTGTCCATAGGGAGCAGGGAGGGTCACAAAGTGGTTTTCAAAGACCATTACCCTTCAAGCAGAGTTGAGACCACAGGCTTTGACATCTCTGGCTTATTTCATCACTGAAGGGTCTGTCTGCTAGGAGTGACCGGGGGTGCTTCCGGCTCTGCAGTGTCTCGATGAGCTGCTAAGGTCGGGAGGAAGAGGACGGTCTCCGGTCCCACCCCCCGGGGCGGCTAGGGACAGGGAAGCTCAGAGGGGAGGTACATGCCGCTAGGAATTAGCAAGCCCACTCTGGGGGGGACAGTGACAGGGACAGACTGCTGTGTTCACAGCAAGAGAGCCATCACCACTTAGAACACTAGCGTCCTCAGAAGATCTGCTCTTCTTAAAGCAACTTCCCAAGGCCTCTGCTGGGCTGGAGGGAAATGATTTGGAACTGACTAGACCAGCCAGAGGTAGGTCAACTCTGCCTAGACAGACTGGGGAGAGCTGGTGGCAGGGACCCCTGGTCTCGTGGCCTTAGCTGGTCCTCCCAGTTCCAGAACGACGGAACCCGAGATGGGAAAGGGGGCTGCAGCCTGGGTTGGGTTTGCTGGGGGAAGAGGATCACAGGCTCTAGGGGCCAACCTCACGGAAGAGACAAGCAGAAGAGCCCTTGCATGTCGGTGGCTCACTCCCACCTGAAGTCCTGTCCGACCGTTTCATAAAATTTAATATTATAAGGTCTATAAAATTCCCGGAGCTGGTCTATCACTTCTGGATCGATCTGTACATGAGTTCTGCCTTTCGATTTACCCAGGCACCGAGGCAGGAGGCTCGATTCTGTTTTTCTCAAGCAAGGGAATCCTTTGGTCTTGTTGAAGTAGAAGTGCTTGTCCGTGATGAACCTCTTGATGCCCAGAAAGTCCTGGACCCGGCCCATCTCGCCCGCGGGGTCGGTGATGAGCCGCTCGCCGCTGACGAAGTGGATCTGCGCCAGCGGGAAGTACCGCAGCCAGCTCTCCAGGTGCAGCGCGTACATGCCGATGCGGATGGCGTTCCACGACACGTCCACCTGGCCCAGCGTGCGGTTGCGGAAGGACAGGCCCTCGAAGGTGGGGATGTCCGGCTTCTTGGAGAGCGTCTGCGTGTAATCCGAGATGGCGCGGGTCACCGGGTTCCGCACGACCACGATCAGCTTGGTGTCCCGGGACATGTTGAAGATGCGCCGAGGCGCCTCCTGCGTGACGAAGTAGCTGGGCGTCTTCTCCAGCGTGATCTGGCTCTCGAGGGTCCGCGGCATCAGGCTCCTGTGGGGCAGAAGCAGCACATCGTCAGCCAGTGTCCCCCTGGGGAAGGCCCCCCCCCCTTGGTGACATCAAGCTCCACCTGCATTCACCGGTGGACGAGCCCCCGAGCCTTCCAGCAAGCACGATGATGCTCCTACTGCCGTGTCCACACTATAATCATTCCACTGCGTTAGATCTCCCGGGAGGGACCCACTGCAACTCGTGCTAGTTGCTAAAAAATTTTTTAAGGAGAGGAAACAACCTAAATGTTCATCAGTATGGCTTCAATAAATGGTGGACTAGCCAATTAGCAGAAATGGGAATGATTTCCAAGATACAGCATGTTCACCTCAGGAAGGACACAGAACAGGTAAGAATGGCTGCTTCTGGGGAGGGGTCGTGAGGGGGGCAGGGATAAATGGGAATTACTTTTATTGTATAATTTTATGCTGCTTAAAATTTTTAATGTATTTGTTGATTACATATTCAAAAAATACAAAAGGAAGCCATTAAATATGGCAAAAGACATTTCTCCAAACATATTAAGAAAATCTTTTTTGGGGGTGGCTTGTTTTGTAGGAATATCAAGTGTTTTAGAAATGAGTTTTGGTGTCTTTTTCTGCTGGAACACATCTGAAATACGTCCTCAGGTAAGCCTGAAATAGCACAGAACTCCAGGCCAGTCAGGACCTCAGCCAGAAGCCAGGTAATGCAACTTTTTCCTTACTTTTTAATTTCCTGGTTCTGCTTGAGACTTGAGGTGACAATGGTGGGAAGCTCTGAGGTCTCCTTCTGGCCTTGAGGAGGGGAATACTCCTTGGTTCCCACTTGCTACTTCTCTCTGAAGGTCGTATTTTACACTTTAGACCACCCAAGGAGTGCAGATGTCCAGGGTCTATGCTAGACCAACCAATTAGAAATATATGGGGCGGGTACTTTTTTAAAAAGCTCCTCAGACGGTTCCGATGTGGAGGCAGAGTTGAGAACCCCGACTGTGACTCACCTACCCCCGAAGCATTCCTCTTCACCTTTGGACCGCGCAACTCCTGGCTCCTAGTCGTCGTCTTCCCGGTTCCCACCGTTCACTCCGTCCCATAACCCAGCCTCACAGCTCTTCAACCCAAATCTCCACTTCCTCATTCCTTTTAGCAACTCTTCCTCATCACGATACGCTGGGTCTTGCCCTTGGAACTGCCCTAATTCTGAAATGGTTCCCCCTTATATTCCACTCTAGGACCGTGGATGGGCCGAAGGGTGGCCCTCTGAAAGATATGTCCGCTCAGAACCTATGAATGTGACCTTACTTGGAAAAAGGGTCTTTGCAGATCTAGGTAAGTTGAGGATCTCTAGATGAACCCAGCCAGGCCCTAACCCAACAAGCAGTAAGTAGTCTTACCAGGGATAAGCGGGAGAGAAGAGACAGAAGGCGGCAATGTGAAGATGAAGGCAGAGCGTGGGGTGACTGATGTACAAGCGAGAAATGCCAAGGACTGTCGGCCACCACCAGAGGCCAGTGGTTTCAGCCCCCAGGTTTGTGGTCCTTTTGTTACAGCAGCCCCCGGAATACAGACTATAACCTTATTTCTGTCCACCTCAATTTAACACAGTCTCAAACTCCTTATACCTGCTCTTCAGATTCATCTATGAGTCCCTTGATTTCACATTCCTCCGGCCTGCTCTGGACCCACAAATACCCACCACAGTAGCACCATGGTCACAGTCACGAGCATCCTCCTCCTCCTGCATTTCCTTGTATGAGGTGTCCTCTCCCGTTCTCTCCCTGGACAGACAGCAGCAGGGCTGGGCCCCGGATATACTTATTAATTCTGGTTTCAGTGGAGTGCTCAGACACTTCTAGTATTTGTCTTTCCAGGACCCCTTCTGCTCTTCCTAATAAGTGGTCCACATTCGTACCAGAAGCCCCCAACCCTACTCCCGTGCCTCCCCCGGAACCTGCAAACCCGCTGTGTACCTGACAGATGGACACAACTGCTCTCCTGCTTCCAGGCTCAAGGTCTAGGATGGACCCTTGGGAGTTGAAAGCTTCATATTTATTAATACTGAGTAGGCCGATTATTTCTAAAAAATAGGATATCACTAGCAATCCCAAGTGCACCAGAATAGAATTCCTTGGCTGGATTTCCTTAGAAACGGGGCTATAGTATGTTCTGACCCTGGCACACTCTGTCATTAGGCGCTGGCCTTTAGGACAAGAGCAGACGGCGTTGTACAGATGTGATGGTGCACTGAAAGTTAAGGACTTTCTATGGGGGTTACTGCTGTGAAGGTTTTCTCCAACACAAAAGGCTGAGTTGACAAGCTGCTCAACAGATTTCTTTGCACTGCCCTTTAACACACTAACGGATGCCTGAGAGAGAAATTTCTGAGTGCAGCATTCCCAAGCTTATTTGACTAAGGGGAGATACGTGTGCCAGGAGCACCAATGAACATCTCTCTGTTACCAGTTTGGGAAAATTCTGACCAATTCCAGAGATCTCCAGAGTACCCCATCATGCCCCCAGCTGTGCACTGAAGGAACATCCCGCCCTTCCCGTGCCTAGCTGGCATCTCCGCTGCAAAACCAAGTCACAGGTATTAAGGAGACACTCACACCAGACCACAAACCACCTCACACAAGCGTCAGCGTGCCATAAGGCAAATGGCTCCTGTGCCCGGCGCATTTTCTCCATCCCTTCCACGCCAGTTTCTCCTGAGGTCATCAGCATAGGCCACGGGGGCCGGCGATGGCCATGTGCAAGGAGACGCCCCATATTCCTCGTTGCTCTGGGCACAGGCGCGTGTCAGGGGGCACTAGACTTTTCCTCGAGGCTCACTTTCCCTCTTCACGTCATTGTTTACATTTTGCTCACCTGCTTCCAGCTGCTGATAGCTGAACTTTTCTCTCTCAGTTCTGGCCTCCTTTCTTTACTACGTTGCTCTGCAAAAATTACTGGAAGAACCGTCTGCCGCCCCCAGTCTGGACTCACTCACCTCCCATCTGTTAGCGTAACCTGCTCAGTGGCAATTTTCCCTACATCTGGCAACAGCCCCCAGATTTCTCTTTGAGGAACTCCCAACTCCTGCTTTGGATAAAATCTTGGCAGGCCAAGGGGTGGGTGCGTGACTGAAGTTAGGACAATCAGTGCCAATTGTGTCATGAAGACTGGAAACCGTGGGACTGAATCCTCCAAATGGGCACAGAAGCCTGCGGAGCCTCCTCCCCAGCCTCTCCTACCAAATCCCTCTGGCTGTCTGTATTCTCATCTTTTCTTCTATTTTTTAAGATTTATTTATTTGAGGGAGAGAGAATCTCAAGCAGATTCCACGCTACACGTGGAGGCCACTGCAGGGCTTGATCTCTCAACCCTGAGATCAGGACCTGAGCAGAAACCAAGAGTCGGATGTTTACCCAACTGAGCCACCCAGGGGCCCTCGTTCTTGTCCTTTCTGAGACTTGGTTCTTCCACTTTCCTTTGTCAGTCCCTACATGTCCTTCCAATAAAGTACTACTAGTTTAAGTCAGTGAACCTTGTTTTCTGTTGCTTATATCCCGAGAATCCAAATCTAATCTTTTTACAACCTTCCTCCCTACTGAAGCCCTGCTCACCCCACTGGATTACCAATTCCATGAGGGCAGGGCAGGGAGCCATTCTGGATCTTCCAGTGGTCTACATCCGACGTCTCCCTATTCCACGTGATCTCCCCAGATGACTTCAGTCCTCCCCGGGCCTTTAACCACCACCGGAGAGCCACGGACTCACGCGTCTGTAACGGCAGATCCGGCTCCCCCGTGCTCGAGACTGGAATGCCCACCCCGCTGTGGACTGGACACCCCGCCTTGACAGCTGAAGCCCCCATTTCCCTCCCCAGACTCACTTCTCTCTTTTGCCTGTCCTTGCAGATGACATCACCACGAATCCACCACAAAGCAGAAAACCCTCAGCGTCATTCCCGACTCCTCCTGGCATCTGAGGTCTTTCATTCTGGTAAGTTCTCAAGGAGCCCCCTCCCCTCCCCATGCACTCGCACAGCCTCCAGCTTGTCATCTTTCTCCCTGACCTCCGCTCTCTCCTCCCTCTCTCCGTTCTGCACCCTGCATCTGCCAGGGAAATCTTTCTAAAGCACACCCAAGCTTGTCAGCCATCAATTATTCTTTTGAATAAAGCCTGTATCCTTAACTCGGTACTCAAGGCCCCTGCCTTATCTTTCCAGAATTAATCTCTTGCCACTTCCTGGCAACCCGATGCTCCTCTCCTGCTGAATACAACGTCCGTTCCCCAAACACATCCTGCTCTGTCACGTGTTTTGCAACTTGCTGAGTTCTTTGCTTTTGTTAAGACTCTGGATCATCTTTCTTGTCTCTCTCACCCTGGAGAACGTTGACTCATCTTTCCACGTCCAAACCAGAAGTCACACCATCTGTGAACCCTTTTTTATAAATTCAGGGCATGCGGCGCACCCGACTACCCGCACCCTCATCCCCGCAGAACTTACCAGATAGGCATTCACTTAGAGCCACACGGGCAGGTTTCTCATTCATTTTTGCCTTCCCAGCACAACGGCCGGTGCCCCACAGCTACGCAATACATGGCTCAGAGATCCAGGGTCAAAGGCAAGTACCTACCGACCGGTTATCTCAAGTCCTCAGAAGTTACCAGTGTTCATTCGGGAGGCCCAGCCTTTTCTTGGCGTTCTGACCTTGGGCAGAGGAAAGTTTCGGCAGACCATTCTGGGGAGGGGGCAGTCATGGTGCCATTTTTAAGATTTTTATCATGGCCACAGGTACGTGGCTCAGACCGAGGGAGGTCCAAGCTCGGCTTCAACCAAACCTCCAAATATAAGGAGGTAAAATGAGGCATAAGAAGGAACACACCTTGTGCCCTTTCTGTTTTGCCGACTATACACACTCCTTTGCCCGAGGCTCCCGTGGCGTTGAGGGAGAACTGGGCTGTGGTCAGTCTGCAGTGTGACTTCGTGGCGGGGGCGGGGGGGGGGTCATGCTGCCCACTGAGACCACCTGCAGAGCTTTTGGAGGTATTTAAGTGGCCAGGCCCCCTACCAGACTATTTAAATCAGAAACTCTGAAAGTGAGGCCTGGACTCCTGCAATTTCAAGGCACCCCTGTTACAGACGCCATGTTCCTTCAGCCACTGAGCCTTTACTAATGTAGTTCGGGAGTGTCGGCTGGGGTGACCCGTGGAGGAAAAGAATCCAGGCCCCTCCCCCGGACGCTGTGATTCAGTGGGTTTGGAGAGCAGGAATCTACATTTCTAACAAGCTCCCCCATGACTCTTACCATCAGCAGAGCTTGGGGAGAGCCACCTTCATAAGATGTACTCTCATCAGTAATGCGCTCACGCTCATTTCTATCTAATATATATTCATTTGTACGTTCGTGTCTCCGCCTGTCCCTGCCTCCAGCCTCAGACTCTAAGTTCCAAGAGAACAGGGCTGTGCATCGGTCTTGCTCCCTAGTCTCAGCACCGAGGGGGAGACTGGCACTTAGTAGGGGAGCAGGAAATGTTTGCCAAAGGGAAAAACGGCGTCAGGGCTTTCATCTGGGAAGAGTGAGGAAGAAGCGATTCGTGTCACTAGACACGTGTCTCTTCCAGGCCCAAGAAGCCTGTACTCTTAGCTTCTTCCTGAGAACCCTACCAACCAAAGAAAAAAAAAAAAATCTAAATGCTCTCTTGCCAGCCTGAAGCTCTCCGGAAAGGACGCTGTTTTAGCTGCATGGTGGGGCTGAGGCCACTCCCGGGGTCCCCGCTGTCCACGCCAGGGACATCCTCTGCGTGTCAGCACACGGGAGCTTCTCTGAGCCGGGCCTGATGATGACCGGTAAGACTCTCTGGAAGGTTTCATTTTCTACAAAATCTATACACTCCATGTATGTGTTCTGGAAGGCCCAACTGCCTGGGGGACTTTGGTGATTTATTAGCTCCTAACTGGGCAACGAGGCTCCTTGAAAATCATTGCAGTCTCCAGAGGGATAATTAAGAGAAGAGGAGGAAAAAAGCTTTATTGCAAGACACGGGTTCTCACAACGAAAGCTGCTCGCCCCGGCATGCCGAGCCAAGCGCAGACCCAGCCCCTGTGGCCATTTGTCCTCACCTGGTGGAGAGGAGCCATGAGGACCCCTTCCTTCCAGGTCCACAGCCCCGATTCCTTACTCTCATGGGACCCCCCAGGAGCAAAACCCGAAGTCCCAGCTTGAACTCCATCAACAATTCCTTGTTGCACACAGGATAAGGCCTTAATTGGATTTATGTGGCTCTTCTTAATCTGGCCCATGACCACCCCAGGCTTTGGCCAGACTGGACCATTCAGGGTTCTCTCCCCCACAAGACTGTATGTCAGGCTAAGGGACCTTTCACATGTTGTGAAGCTCTTGGTAGCTTGTCAGGCCGAACTTCAGCTCTTAGCTCATCATCACCTCCACCAGGGAGCCTTTCTTACTCCCCTTCCCGGAAGACGTAGGCATTTGCTCCTCTTGTGATTGCACAGTGCCCACTGCAGACAGAACCTCCATTTTACACATTATCTGCGTCTATCAGAGCCCTAGAGTGTAAGGTCATGGAAGGCAGGGAATCACATCTATCACATCTCTACGTCAACAACGCTCGGCCTATGCCTGCTAGGCACTCATGTAGCCATTCATTAAGCATTCATGAAGCACCTACTGTATGCCAGGGATACAAAGATAAGCAAGGTGTAACCTCTGCCCTCAGGAGTTAGTCTTGTGGAAACAGTGGGGAGGGGGTCCTCATTTCCCAGTTGGAGGGTTGGTACCTGAACCTGGCTTCTTCCTACAAGGGCTGGGGCTTCTTCCCTCTGGCCAGAGGGGCTAGGCTTGAACCCAGTTCCCCCCCGCAGGTCATCAAGGAGCCAGGCAGCCGGCTTTCCCAGATAACTTCTGTGCCCCGCCTGCCTGGTGTCCCAGTAGCGTGATGATCCCCTAGCGGGCAGGGCCGCTCCCACCCCGCCCCAGAAGAAGGGAAGCCGCTGGAGGTGCGGGACTAGAGTCCCTTCTCTGGACCATAAACCCAGTCTGTCCAGGCCCTGGCATGCCCCCCGGGGTGAGGTCAGAAATCAGGTAGCCCTGTGCGTGCCTCTTCTGCAGGGAGCCTTGGTGTGCAGGTTTACCCGGCACAGCCTACTCCCTCTTCCATACCTTGTGCATCATGGAATCGGTCCCGGGTCCTGCCGTGTGACAGAGACCAGAGAAAGACCCTCCTGGTGTGATCTACCCACACAGCGAAGTTCAGGGGCAGCCGACTACTCCAGGGGCTGTTGTGAGCATGGGATCTAGAATCAAAGGGACCCTTGCGAACCACAGAAATGGGCACACAGCTTGTTTCTCTGAGCGTGATGTGCCCCAGGTTCACGCCACGCTGTTACAAGGGGCAGGGTGTCCTTCTATTTTTTTTTTTTTTTAATATGTAACTGAGAGAAATAAGCCAGATACAGAAAGAAGGACAGATACCACACGATTTCACTTAAACGTTGAACTTCTAGAACCAGAGAGTAGAATGGCGTTGCCAGGGGTGGGAGGGAGGGGCAATGGGGAGATGTTAGTGAAAGGGTACAGACATCCAGTTCAAAGATGAGTAAGTCCCGTGGCTCTAATTACAGCTCTAATTACATGGTGACTCTAGTTAACAATCCTCCGTATACTTAAAATCTGCTGAGAGAACAGATCTGAAGTCTTAGCACACGTGCGTGCACGCACACAGTAACTATATGAGGTGATCGATAGGTTAATTTAACTTGATTGTGGTCAATCATTTCATGATGTATACAAAAATGAAATCATCACATTCTAGATTAAAAAAATACAACAAACGTGCAGCACACATCGAATGTACACATGGTCTGCTAAGGGCTGAATGTTTATGTCCCCCTTCAAATTCATACTTTGAAGCCCTACCCGCCCCCCCCCACACCCACGTGACCATCTTTGGAGGCGCGGGCTGTGGGAGGTAATGAGGTCTTGAGAGCCAAGTCCTCACAGATGGGCTTAGTGCTCCATAAGGAGAGAAGCAAAGAGATATCTCCCCCCACTCCCCCCACCATGGAAGAATCCGGCAAGAAGGCGGCCATCAGCAAACCAGGAAGAGCTCTCACCAGGAACCAAATCGGCCAGCAATCGGATATTGCACTTCCCACCTCCAGAAGTGAGAGAAGTAAAAGCCTGTTGTTGAAGCCCCCGCCCCTCTGTGGTAATGCTGGGACAGCAGCCGGAGCCGACAGATGCGGTCCCCGATGCCCGGGACATAAGCTAGCACCTGCTGCACAGGCGGGGGCCTGCTCTGTGGGAGAACACTTCCCTCGGTCTCCACACGAGCTCCCGGAGGCCACCACCCTCACTAACTCCTGCTTGCGGGTGGAGGAAATTGGGGCACTGAGAGCGAACGTCATCGCCAAAGCAACCGCAAGTCACAGAATCTGGATTCAAGTGTGACTCTAGCACTAGAAGAAAACGTGAGAATGTAAAATTAATCTTGGCACAAGGACAGCCTTTCTAAGCATAAGACAAAAATCACGAAGGAAGAAACTGAGAAGTTAGACTCTGAAAAATCGAAGTCTCCGGGATAGAGGGAAAAAGAACACCAGAAAGAGAAAGAAAATGACCCCTTGGAAACATATTTGCAGCATGTGAGCCTGGGAAACAAAGGCATAACTTGTTTCAGAGTTCCTGCAAATCAGTAAGAAAAAGACAACAAGCCAGTAGAAGGAAGGCACACAGGCCATGAGAAGAGTGAACGGTAAAAGAGCTTGGATTAAAATAAATACATGAAAAAGATACTCCATCTTTCGCAAAGTTAAAGAAATGCAGATTAAAACCGTGATGAGATAATATCCATCTGTAACACTTCTTCCAAAAATGCTAACAGTTCCTGCTGGCCCCAGTGTCGTGACCTAAGCACTCTCCAGTGATCGGTAGGGGTGTCAGTGGGGTGCCGCAGGACGGCAATGGGAGATTATCTCCCCAAATGGAAAGCGCCCCTTTAATCCAGCAATTCCACTTCTGGGAATTTATTTATCCAGGCAGGTGAAGACCTGTGCGCGTGGGCGTCCGCTGCAGCATCTGGGGCAGGGAGGGGGAGGCCCGACCAGGTGCCCGCTCCTCCCTCCGCAGTAGAGCCATTTCTAGAGGGCGGCTGCCCAGCCCACCGCCGCTGCTGCCACAACCAGGAGCAGAGGCGCCGGCCTCCAACCAAGGTGCTCACATGGAGGTCGCGTCCTCCTCACTGTCCCTTCTGCCCACTGGCTGGAGGCAGGGGACTCTGGAGGTCCCAGGAGGATAGAATGAGGCTGGATGTCTACCTTTCTCTTCCTGCACTCAGTGGCTTTTTCTTTGCCGTAACTATGTATTCCTTTTAGTTAATACGAAAAGTGATGTTAAAAAGTCTCCATTGAGAACCGTTTTGGAAGAAGACGGACGGCGTCTGGAAGCAGTTTCGTGGAGTGAGGGGGAGGAAGCGTGTTTGGAGGAGCCGAAGTGTGGGTGGGAAGCAAGGCATTGGGAGGCCCAGAATGTTCAGCTTCCCTCTCAAGAAGCTTGGCTCAGAAAGGAGGGAAGGTGACCGTGGGTGTTGGATGAATGGTTTTTGCTGCTGCGTGTACAGCTTGGGAAGTTTCCAGGCAACTGGACCTCAATCTCTCAGGCACCATCTGTGGCTAGTGTGGCCCGACTGCAGGGACACTGTCAGGGCGCTTTTTGGGGGAACTCCGGATTCCTTCTTTCTCATCCTGGGCTTAGCTCGTTCCTCACCTGAAGCCTACCCCCCCTTTTCCCTGGGAGTGGGCCCCTTAAATCAGTGCTTTTCATACTTTAATGTGTGTCTGAACCTCCTGTGTGTGTGTGCGGGGGGGTCTTCCTGGAATGCAGATTCTGACTGGGGAGGTCTAGGGAGGGGGCCCGAGACTCTGCATTTCTGCCCAGCTCTGCAGCGAGGCCGACCTGCCCGTGCACGGACCACTGCTGGGGGTGCAAGGTCTTATGGGGATCCTGGTGATCCTCGCACCAACAGCATACTCGGCGAACGTTCACTGCATTCGGTGGAATTAGCTATTTCTTCTTCATAGTTTTACGGAGATATAACTGACATATTACTTTGAAGTGTGCAGTGTGATTCGCTATATGTATATGTCACAAAATGATCACAGTACGTCTACTTAACCTCCATCACTACACAGTGAATTTTTTTTCTTCTGATGAGAACATCTAAGATCTAGTCTCTTAGCAACTTTCAAATATACCACATGAGAAACTGTAGTCACCCTGTCACAGAGTTCAAGTCTTCTGATTTTGATAAACCTAACCCTCCGCCCCTTTACCCTCTCTGGCCACAGTCCTGTATCTCTTTTTCTCCCCCAGGTTCTTGAAACAAAGCTCAGGGGCTCCACTTACTCTCCTCACATGCGTCCCCAACTTGTCCCACCTGCCACCCACCCCGTCACCCCGTGAAGCGGCGCTCTCTGAGGACACCCCCAAACCGCAATCCCAGTTCTGTCCTCGTCTTGGCACACTTCCCCATGGCAGCAGAGGCGCCCACTCCCTGCTTCGTGAGAAACGTGTTTTTTCTTGGCTTTGGGAACATCTTTTGGTCGTCTTCTCCATACATATTTAAATGATTTTCCTTCCATTTACCATTTCCCTCCTCGTGTCTCAGTTAATGACCCCACTATCCATCCACCAGTTGCCCCAGCAGCTCCCACATCCAAACCGTAAGTACAACTGGTAACCTCCCACCCGGGGCCTCCTGACGCCGGCCCCAGCCAGCTCAGGAGCGGGCACAGCTTCCTCGTCCCCAGTCAGAGCTGCAGGGAGCAGCTCGGCACTTTTCCCGAGCGAGGCACTGGCTTCTAGTATCCGCTCCAAGCCAGCTCGCTCTCGTGTGACCCTCCCCTGGGACACCAGCCTCCAGGAAGCCAGACAGCACCTGGGGGCCACCAAATGGGACCAAGGCTACCAGTGATGATACCAAGGAGTGGCTTAGGTGCTCTTCACCCCCTTACAGTCTCCCAAGGACAATCTCTGTGAAAGGAGAGGGAAGAAAGGTGGGCTGGGGGAGGCCAGAGCACCCCTGAAGGGCAAGCGAAGCCGGCAGACTGGCTCCCCTACAAATGCCCACCTGCCGACACAAGGGGGCCTTGGCACAGCAGGCAAGCCCCCCGCGTTCCGAGCCACTCTCACACTCTGCACGACGACCCGCTCAGACCTTTTCCACCCTCTGCCAATGATCAAAGCCTGCCTTCTGCTGCCGGGCCCACATCATAACCCAGAGAGAACTAAAGCTGTGCGGATGGCATGTCCTCACTGTCCTGCAGCCACACACAAGCTGTTCCACAAGGACTAGCCCCAGGCTGAGGCTGGGGGTGTCAGCCTAGGACCTGCTGAAGCCGGGGACCCATCTCTACCTCCCAGTGTTCCCTGCCTGCAGTGCCCATGGAAGCGCCACCCCCCACCTGTGCCCAGATCCATTCAAAGGACCTGTCAGGCCCTCCCAGTTCTGAATGCTCCCCAGGCATCTGCAAACTCCCAGCCAATGATCAGGTGAGTCAGTGAGTTTACCTTATTTCTGAACACCAAGCTTTATCATCTCACACTCCAGAGTCCCTGGGCTGTTTTGCAGGAGGAGCGGCAAGCCTGCCCCACTTCCTGTAGCAACACAGTGCCCCCTGGTGGGAGGTGACCCAACTGCAGCGGTTGGAGTGAACCCGCCCCCTGCAGGCCCCTCTGCAATTCCCTCCCGGGCAGGGAGAAACTAGTCCCGCACAGCAGTCCTTTCCATCTAGTCTCCCGCACACGCAAGCGTACCGGAATACAATAAGCTCCATGGTTGCCCAGGGTTAGCGGGGGCTGGCTTTCTGATCATGCAGGGAGCAAGGAAAGCCGTGGATAGGGCTACTAGGAAGTCCACTGCTCACCTATCACCCAGGCCTCTGCTGTGCCCACCGCCACATGTATGACTATGGAGTCAATAAAACTTCTGCAGGATCCAAGGCCTGCCCAAGCGGTACAGACCTGGATTCTTGTCCAGACTATGATGTAGACAGTCCAGCTCTGCATTTCTGACCTGGAAAGCATTCAGGCTGTCCCTGCACGATGAGCTAGCAGACGCTCTTGAATCCCCCAGTCCCACCCTTTCCTGTCTCCAGGCCTTCGCTCTCCTGCCTACCTGGGACACTTTCTCTGGCCTTCCCATGGCTCAGTCCTTTTCTCCTCCAGCCTCTGTTTACCTGTTACTACTCTCAGATATCACTCTCTACACCCCAGGGTTTATTTCCTGAAACGCTTATAAGAAGGATCTGTCATCATCTTGCTTATCTGGTTGTATATCTAATGCCTCTCTCCCCAGTCCACAAACCTCATCAGGAAAGGACAGTGTCATCCCTGCTGACTCTGGTTCTTTGGTCCTTGTCCCTGTGCCATCCCGTTACAGGCAGCCAAAAACCAGTGACTCACGTGGGCTCGAATGGAGAACACGGGAAGGATCAGTGAGAAGGATTGAGAAGACCTGAGCTCCTTGAGGAAACCCAGCAGGCCAACCTCCTCCGTAGCCAGGGCTTCCCCAAGTGCAGTCACTGCTCATCCGTCACAAGTGAGTGATTCTTGGACGGACCTTACATTTGTTACAGTTATGTTATTTTAATGTATTTTAGAAAACTGAACTAGGACATCAACTTCATTTCACAGGTTTCACTGCTGAGGGTGAGGCCTAACTACATGGCCAATGCAGAGCATGATGAATGTTCAGTAAGTAATAGGACAAATGGCACATGAATATGGAAGAACAGAGATCCTTTGATGACTGACGTCTGAGAACCTCTGGCTCAAAGCAATGCTGGCAGGGCCACAGGGAATCCAAGCCAGAGTGATGTGGACCTACACTCATTCAAAAAACAATTATCAGGTACCTCCTGTTTGCGAGCCATTGTGCTAGGCGCAGAGGCATGGCTCTAAATGAAACAGATGTAGCATGAGGCCTCTAGTCTGGTGGAAGAGTTGACAGACAAATCAATGTAGAATTACCGTGTGGGGTGAGGGAAAAGGAGAGCAAGCATAACAAGGGGATTGAGCGGCCAGAGAAACCCTGGAGGGGGTATTTGAGCAGAAGGTCAAGAGGTAGGTGTAGGCTTGGGTGAGAAGACCAAGGAAGACAGGAAAAGCCGACAGGGTAAGAAAAAGCTGGGTGTGGATAACGTAAGGTGGTACTGGAGAGAAGCTAAAAATGTATCCGCAAAGGACACCGGTAGCAGGGAAAGCAGAACTAGTGACACAGAAAATTAAAATCAGAACACACTTGAGTCTGATCTTGGGCATCTCAAGAAAGGGTCCACAAGATTGAACCGATGAAGGAGGAGTCAACATGGAAGACAGAACTGTCAGAGGCAATGCACAGTCTGCAATGCTTTTGAAGAAGAAATCTGAAGCAAACTGGACAGTGATAGGGCAAGATTTCATTAAAGAGAGATTTATGAAGATAAAAGATGGTTACGGGGGCAGATCAAAGGCCAGCTTAGTCCTAACGCAATAAAACCCACATCCAGGAATCCATCCATCCATCCACCCACCACTCACGTACCCATCATCTATCTCTACAGCCACATCTCAGGACAAACATTTTAAATTATACAAAAATTGCAGAAGCTCTTTAAGTATTACAGGTACCCAAAATGGATAAGCAAACAAAAAGGGTTTTCTACAAATTCAAGCTAGAAAAGGACTTTGCAGCATCAAATGCTAGAAAAACACAGCTTATCATCTATAGAGTTTCACAGGGGGAAAAATTGTGACTTCAGTACTTAGCCAATTTGCTTGTGGAGGCAAAAGAAAAGCATTACAAGATGTGCAACAGCTTTAAAAGCATTCCACCTCTCTCTCCAAAAAGTTTCTTGAAAATGAAAGCAACAACCTACATGACGGTGAGAAAGAATTCGAGAATGAGGAAGTTGTGCATAAAGGGGCAATGACTGGGATCAAACAAGTGGGAAGTCCAGAAAACCAACAAATTCTGCTTCTAAAATCATAATTTTCCTTTAAGAAATTAAAAAAATTAATTAATAAAGTTAAAAATTAGTAATTTGATAAATCAAGCCCAACATCCCCGATTAAATTAACGAAGAAGTTGGTGACAGAGGAAGAAGGGGAGGATGGCAGAGGGTGAAAGTATGAGGCTCTTTCCCAAAGGGCACTGCCTACTCATTTGCTCTATTGGAGCAGAGTGTAATGAACAATGAAAAACAGGACATGTATCTTCCAAAACACTGGAAAATAAAGAAGCAAAGAAAATGCAGCTCATATAACAAAGGAGACAGGAAAGGAAAGTCAGGGGAAAAAATAGCCTAAATTGTAGAGCAAGATGACAGAAGTGTGTAAGTAGGAATGATTGTGGTAGTACTAAAAATTACTGAAAATAGGCTAAACACCCTAATTTTTAAAGATGGCAACAATAAAGGTTTCTCATCCTAAAATAAAACTTAGTCATTTTTCTGTTTACAAGACTACCCAGGACACAAGGACAGAAACATTTTATACGAAAATGGAGACGTTCAGATACATCAGGAAAATGCCAGTCTCAGGACACCTGGAGTCATGATATTAACACCAGAAAAAGTAGAATCCAAGGCAAAGACATTAAATGAGACAAAGTGGATCATTTAATATCAATAAAGGGCCCAAGTCACAGCAGAACTTCCACCTAACAGGGTGGATCAAACACAGTCTTCATCTCCATTCCCTCTCAGGTCACCACTGGACTGATAATGAATGGATAAAAAATACAAAGTTAACATATTAAGAGAAAGGGTAAGGAGCTGGTGGCAGACAAAGGAGAGAGACGTATATTTGGAAGAAGGGAGGCTGACGTGTGAGGGTGTTGGGAGAGAGAGCCAAAACCTAAGTGGCTTAGGAAGGGGCGAGGTCACTAATGAGAAGAAAGTGGATTCTTGCTACAGAATTTTCTGGAATTGGAGCCACAAGGGCAAGAGGCACAGGCGAACATATAGTCAGGGTCTGAGATCTCTAGAAGCACCAGCTACATGGCCGAGCTTGCCCTCCCCCCCCGCTCCTGCCAGCCCGACCCAGGCCACTGCCCTGCTTCCGTTAGGGTGTGTGTGTGGGGGGGCACGTGACGGTCGGCAGCTGCCGAGCCAGGCAGCCCTCCCGCACCCGCCCAGCGGAGTGGGCCGAGGGACGGGCAGGCCCGCCTACCCCAGGCTGACAAGGGGCAACTCCCTGACCAGTCAAGATTCCGAGGCGAATCTACCAAAGCATAATTTATTCAAAGAAAAGCTGTCACGTCCCAATGAGATCCATTATCATTACATTTAATACGAAATCATAATTCAGCGCAGAAATAGGTCAGAAGAAAAAAAATGATCATCTCAACAGATTCCGGAAAGGCACTTAGTAAATTCAACATCCATTACTAATCAAGAAAAAAATAATCTTAAGAAACCAGGAAGGCCGCCTCTTTAACATGAAAAAAAGAACATCCATCTCAAACTCACAGGCACCAGCATATTGGAAGATGAAAAAAGACCAACAGCTAACATTTATCGAGCCATGAGGCAGGTAGGGCTCGAAGTACTTTCGCATGTACTATCTCATTTAAACCTCAGCACAGTATCACCAGGTAGATATTTGTATTAGCCTGATTATTCATGTAAAGAAATGTGGCACAGAGAAATAACCTGCCCGAAGGCCCAAGGTACTGACTGGTGAAGCCAGGCCATAAACCCAAGCATTTTGACTCTAGTGACTTCATGCTGGTAACCCACAGGCTCTGAGTCTCATTAAAGTTAGGCAAGACAAAGATGCCTGCTAACACAATTAATATTTAATATTGTTCTATAATTTATAGACAGTTCAATTAAAACTTTAATAAATGGAGAGATGGGAAGTCATAACATTAGAAAGACATCCATTCTTCCCAAATTAATCTATAAATCAAACGTAATAGCAATCTAAATCCCAAGAGGATTTAAAAAATTGAATTTGACATTACAATTACAAAGTTTCTTTTGGGTGAATAAATTAAAGATAAGAGCTAATGCATCGTGCTTGAAGGAAGAATCACGGGCAGGAAACTACAACGTCACACAATATATATTGTGAAGCTGTAGTCATTAAAACAGTGTGGTTCTGGCTTGGGAACAGGCAAATGGATGAGCAGAAGCCGAAATAAAAAATAAGCACAACTACATAAAAAAGCACCCCGTAAAGGTGGCACTTTAAGCCAGCTGGGAAATTATGGCTCATTGGGGCTTTGTTGGGGGCAATTAGGAAATCGTGTGGCGGGAAGAAATGGAATCAAGTTTCCTCATTCACACCTACACCAATGTGAATTCAAAATGAATGAAGTGATTCAAAGTGAAAAAGGAAACAGTGGAGTAAGGGATTAAAATATCAGTAAATATGTATATAATCTTGAGAACTGCGAAGGCTTCATACTCATAATACCAAAGGAAGAAAGCAAATAAAAAGATTTTAATATAACCACATAAAAATTTTAAAGTTTTGGGAGACAAAAAACAAATCACCATAAGGGGAAATAAAATGCAAAGGAATGAACTGTGCTCTGTATATAATAGATAAATATTTAATATCTGTAATAAACAGAGTTTTACAAATCAGTAAGGAAAATACCCCACCAGAAAACTGAGGAAAAGATACAATTCCTGAAAGAAGATATAAAATCGGAAAAACATTAAATTTCATCAGTTATCAAAGAAACACAAATTAAATCCAAAGAAGACAGCATTCTGGCCTATCACAAAATTGAGAATTATTTAGTGTTACCGACGGCACACAGAAACCTGCTAAGTTTTGCAAATAAGTAAGTTTTATGGAAGGCACTCTTTAGAAATTATCATGTTGAAATGTGAAGATACTTACAGATACTTGTATTATAAGGATGTGCAACAACCGTTTAGAGTGGTAAAAGATAATACTAGAAACAACCTAAATGTATATGCATTTAAAGAAATGCTATGCTGTGATTATAGATAATGTTTCAGAAAATAAGACATGGGGAAAACACTGGGTTTAAACTGGTAAGAAAAAAAAAAGTCAGAAAACACTACATGCACACAATAGCTGGTCTCCGTGTGTGCAAGTGTGTATACTTGGATATCAGAAGGAAGGACACAGTTACCCGTGACATTTTGGTATCTGCTACCTCTCCTAACCATATGGAAAAACAGACGGCCTGCTGTTCATGATGACGTTTCCTGAAAGATGTGTACAACAGCTTGTTCCTTGCTTGATATTCATACAAAGCCCTTCCGCACTTTGCTCCCAAAGCATTTACAAATTTTAAATAGGAAAATTCAATATAGAGAAAAAGTCCATTTTAGCCAAATAACTTGTAACAGAAATTTCAAAAAGAAAGTGAGATGTAGATGCATAGAATATACTGGACGATACAGAAGAATATGAGGGTGGGCCTCCAGGAAGGAAAACCAGGGGGCTAAGAGCTAGGAGGAAACATTTTCCACAACATACGCTTTTTGCAGCCTTTGACTTTTTTTTTTTTTTTTTGCCAAATGCATTTTTTCCTTTTTTTTTTCTTAGAGCGAGCAAGCATGCACTCGTGAGCAGAAGGGGCAGAGCAGGAGGGAGAGAATTCTCAGCAGACTCGGCGCCCAGCAGAGCCCAATGTGGGGCTCGATCCCATGCCCCAGAGATCATGACCTGGGACGAAATCAAGAGTCAGATGCTTAACTGACTGAGCCACCCAGGCGCCACTCGAATGCATTTTTTTTTTTTTTTTTTTTTGTCCAAATGGAAGAGTGCAGTAGAGGAAAGATACAGGCTTTGGAGCCAGGCATGTCTAAGTTTGAATCTCTGTTTTGCCGCTCACTCATGTGCAGCCTTGGGCAAGTCACTGACCTCTGAGCCTCAGTTTCCCCAGTAAAGGAGGAGAAAAAAGAAGTTAGTCTTCAAGATTGTGGGAAGGATTGACGATGTCTGGAAATTTCCCAGTGTGTTGGCTGGTGCGTAGTAGGGGCTTGTTAGCTGTAGTTATTATGATTAATCCTGTACCTGCCTGAGACTGTAGGGAGAGCCAGAGCAGAATCTAATTATCCATGCTGGAACAAAGCCAGGATACCTGAGTCTTGCAAAACATGCTGTTGAATGTTCAATCAAGATATGTAAGTACACACAGCCGCAGAACATACCCAGTGCTTTCCCCCAGGGTTCGGGAAGTAAAATGCATTTTACCATGGCACATCTGCTTGTTTTTTAAAATTCCACAACTAATTAACCAGAATCCTCATCAGCAATCTCCTTGTGGATTAACTAAACATGTCAGCAAACCCTGGCTCTTTTCTGTTAAACACAAGCGATTTCATCTACCCACGAGCGCCTCCAGCAAGATGCTAAATGCCTGGGGAGTCAAACAGAAAGCAAAATCCAACGTTTACTTAACCTACTGGAAGGAATTTCTCAGGCCGGAGGTCAGTGTGATAGCTCTTGAAAATTAGGAAGGCACACTAAGCTAGCGGTTAAACCACACAGGTTCTGGAGTCTGTCTGATTTCTAATTAATCACCCCTTAACCGAGAAGTCACTAATACTTGACCCTCTGTAAGCCTGTCTTCTCATCTGTGAAATGGGGCCGATTATGGTGCTTACATCATAGGATTATTCTAATAGTTGAGGGTAAAGGTGGCTAAGAATTATTAAATGTATACATTACATCAGTGATGCTCAGCAAGGCCTCAAAACAAATAGACCTATGTGCTTTTTTTTTTTTTTTTAAAGACTTTATTTATTTATTTGACAGAGAGAGAGATCACAAGTAGGCAGAGAGGCAGGCAGAGAGAGGGGGGGAAGCAGGCTCCCTGCTGAGCAGAGAGCCCGATGCGGGGCTCGATCCCAGGACCTTGAGATCATGACCTGAGCCGAAGGCAGAGGCTTTAACCCACTGAGCCACCCAGGCGCTCCCGACCTATGTGCTTTTTATAAGCAGATCCAAAGGGAGGATAATGTCCTCATGAGTGCAATGGAGAGAAAGATGTATGATGTACATACAACTTTGCATAGAAAGATGTGGGATGTACACAGCTGCACTCTCTTTAAGGACCCTGTAAATGACCAGAAAAAATAGCTGCAAAGAACAACCACATTGTCCTCTGTGTGAAGCTTATAAATGATTTGCTTATTAAGTACCTCCAAGACAAAAAGTGAGGAAAACTGTTTAAAGGTAGGATTCCATTATAATCAAAGCCATTTCCTGAAACTAACGTAATATAGTGTGTCCACTACATTTCAACAAAAAACAAAAACACAAACATTTCAATGGTTTCAAGGAGGCAAAAAATACAGTAATGCTCCTTTAGGAAGAAATTCCCTTTAGAAAACCCCAAAGTCTGGTTATTATTGTGATTATCAAATGGGATCTCCCATATATCAAAATTATTCAAGGGATGGGCTGTCATATAAATGTGATTATTATTTAACTCTGCACACTTGTTAGAAACATAATTTTCTGATTAGTAAGGAGGTGAAAAGAGAGATCTCAGAAGATTTTTTTCCCCCTTTCTGATTGGACAAGACTGTCTTAAGGGAGACAAGGGTTTTTCCTTATAATACCAAGAATCTTGAAATGGAAGAAGCTAGCCACTATTTAACTGCTATACCTTCAAATCAAACCTAAAAATAGTCATTGCTCCAAAGGTAGTTCTTTGTTCTGTTTTATTTTTAAAGAATTATTTTTGTCAAAAGTCCATTATTTTCCAACTGAGAGCCTTTCCCCTAAGGTTAGTAACAAGACTCACCAGGTCTATTGAGCATAGTACTGGAAGTCCTAGCCACAGCAATCAGACAACAAAAAGAAATAAAAGGTATCCAAATCAGTAAGGGAGAAGTAAAACTCTTACTATTTGCAGATGACATGATACTATATAGAGAAAACCCAAGAGAATCCACCAAAAAACTGCTAGAGCTGATAAATGAATTTAGTAAAGTCAGAGGATACAAAATCAGTCTACAGAAATCTGTTGCATTTCTGTCCACCAATACTGAAGCAGGAGAAAGAGAAATTAACAATCCCATTTACAACTGCACTAAAAATAGTAATATACCTATGAATAAACCTAACCAAAGAGGTGAAAGATCTGCACTCTGAAAACTAGAAAACGCTGATGAAAGAAATTGAAGAGACCACAAAGGAATGGAAAGATATTCCACGCTCATGGACTGGAAGAACAAATATTGTTAAAATGTCTATACTATCCAAAGCAATCTACACAATTAATGCAATCCCTATCAAAATACCAACAACATTTTTTACAGCACAGAACAAACAACACTAAAATTTGTATGGAACCACAAAAGACCCCCAATAGCCAAACTCATGTTGAAAAAGCAAACCAGGGAGGGGGGCAAGAGGGCGGAGAAGTAAGAGATCCTGCAGCAACCGGTCCCCAAAAGTGAGCTGGAAATCTACCAGAACACGCTGAACACCCATGAAATCACCCTGAGGAGAGAGATTTCTCACCCCGGGATCTCTCCGAGAGCAGAAGACAGCAGTGGAAAGGTAAAAGCAAAGTGGGAACACTCGAGCTGATATCGGAGGATAAACAAAAGGGGGAGGGAGCCACCAGAAGCTAACCAAGGACAGTAATACCCCAAAGGAAAGTGCCCGGTGGCGGGGGACCAGCATTAACGTAGAGCCCGTAAAAAACACTTAAAAAGGGCAAAAAGTTCGGAGGAGTAACTAGTGGAAGGGGGTGGTCGCGGGCACCGGCGCTTGGACCCACTCTCCCAGGAAGGAGCGCCCCAAAGTGGAACTGGTGGGGGATCCAGTCCGCGATTCCTGAACCTGCAGATTTCCGCTCTCTGCAACAACCTGTGGGCCGGGCTCGCACCTGCAAGAGCCTTTAGAGAGTCTGCGGTGGTCCACGAGCCGCAGCTTTTCTCTGTGTGCGCCCGCGACTGCGACATTTGCGGCCCGCCGCAGAACCATAGAGATCCCCGCCAGCCCCGGAGAGAACTCGGGCAAGTGGCCTAACCTCCGGGGTGCCCCCCGCGGAGCCGCAGAAAGGCGGCTGGGGTCGCGTGCCACCTCGGACAGGCTGAGCTGTGAGCAGAAATTTCGCGGAGGGGAGTGTGTGTTCTGAACCACACAGAGGGGAGCAGAGACTCCGGTTTCCTGCAACTCGGAGGTCTGAATGCTTCTGGGCAGATTCATTGCTTGGACTCTCTGAAAAGGAGAAAAAGCTACAAAAAGGCCAAAAACCTTCAGAGAGCGAGAGACTGAGAAACCGGTTTCCACAGAGCTCAGCCCCTTGACTGGGGGGCAGGGTGACTCAACCCAAGCAAGACTGACTGGAAAACAACGCGGCAGGCCCC
>CM052805.1:15094717-15104812 GCA_028533885.1 Nasua narica | reverse complement strand
TAGCCGCAATGGCCACAATAGCAAAACTGTGGAAAGAACCAAAATGCCCTTCAACAGATATGTGGATAAGGAAGATGTGGTACATCTATACAAGGGAATATTATGGCTCCATCAGAAAGGATGAATATCCAACTTTTGTATCAACATGGACGGGACTAGAAGAGATTATGCAGAGTGGAATAAGTCAAGCGGAGAGAGTCAATTATCTTATGGTCTCACTTACGTGGGGAGTATAAAGAAAATCATGGAGGGCATCGTGAGAAGGAAGGGAAGGGCGAATGGGGGGAAATTGGAGGGGGTGTTGAACCAGGAGAGACTGTGGACTCTGAGCAACAAATTGAGGGTTTTGGAGGGGAGGGGGTGGGGGGGTGAACCTGGTGGTGGGTATGGAGAAGGGCACGTATTGCATGGAGCACCGGGTGTGGTGCATGAACAATCGATCTTGTAACACTGAAAAATTAAAATAAACATATTTGGGGAGAAAAAAATAAAAAATAAATGAGGTTTAGTTCACACACACACACAAATAAAGAAAAAAAAAAAAAAGAAAAAGCAAACCAAATCTGGAGATAACATAATTACGGACTTCAAGTTATACTACAAATCTACAGCAATCAAAACAGTATGGTACTAGCACAAAAACAGACACATAGATCAACAGAACAGAAAACCAGAAATAAACCCAGAATTATATGGTCAGTTAATCTTCAACAAATCAGAAAAGAATAAGCAATGGAAAAAAGACAGTCTCTTCAACAAACGGTGTTGGGAAAACTGGACAGGGACATGTAGAAGAATGAAACTATTTTCTTACACCGTACACAAAAATAAACTCAAAATGAATAAAAGACGTAAATGTGAGACATGAAACCATATAAGTCCTAGAAGAGAGCACAGGTAGTAGTTTCTCTGACACTTAATCTAGCAACATTTTTCTAGGTATGTCTCCTGAGGCAAAGGGAAATAAAAGCAAAAATAAACTATTGGGACTACATCAAAATAAAAAGTGTCTGTACAGCAAAGGTAACGGTCAACAGAACTAAAAAGCAACCTACTGAATGGGAGAGGATATTTGCAAATGACATATCCGATAAAGGTATGTAAAGAAATGATACAAGGGCACCTGGGTGGTTCAGTCAATTAAGTGTCTGACTCTCAATTTCAGCTCAGGTCATGATCTCAGGGTTGTGAGATGAAGCCCCATGTCAGGCTCCGTGGAACCTGCTTAAGATTCTCTCTCTGCTCCGCCCCCTCATATTAAAAAAACAAAAAAGAAGAAATGATGTGACTCAATACCCAAAAAACATTCCAATTAAAAATGTGCAGAAGATGGAGCGCCTGGGTGGCTTAGTTCATTAAGCAGCTGCCTTCGGCTCAGGTCATGATCCTGGGGTCCTGGGATTGAGCCCCGCATTGGGCTCCCTGCTCAGCAGGAGCCTGCTTTTCCCTCTCCCTCTGCTTTCCCCCCTGCTTGTGCTCTCTGGCTCTCTCTACCTGTCAAATGAGTTAAAACCTTAAAAAAAAAAAAAAAAGTCAGATGTGAACAGACATTTCTCCAAAGACGACATACAGATGACCAACAGACACATGAAAAGATGCTCATCATCCCTTATCATCAGGGAAATGCAAATCAAAACCACAATGAGGCATCACCTCATACCTTTCGGAATGACTAGAATCAAAAATTTAAGAAACAGCTGTTAGTGAGGATGTGGAGAAAAAAGAACTCTCTTGCACTGTTGGTGGGAATGCAAACTGGTGCAGCCCCTATGGAAGACGGTACGAAAGTGCCTAAAAAGTTAAAAATAGAACTACCCTCCTATCCAGCAAGTGCACTCCTGGGTATCTATTCTCCCCTAAAATACAAAAACACTAACTTGGAGGGACACATGCACCCCTATGTTTATAGCAGCATTATTTACAATAGCCACATTACGGAAGCAGCCACGTGTCAGTCAATAGATGAATGGATAAAGATGAAGTGTTACATATAAACAAAGGAGTATTAGTCAGCCGTAAAAAGAATAAAATCTTGCTATTTGCAGCAACATGCGTGGAGCCAGAGAGTATAACGCTAAGTGAGATCAGTCAGAGACAAATACATTATTTCACTCATATGTGGAATTTGAGAAACACAAGAAATGAGCAAAGGAAAAAGAGAGACAAACCAAGAAACAGATTTTTCCACCCAAGAAACAGACTCTTCTTAACTAGAGAGAGCAGAGGGATAGTGACCAGAGGGGAGGTGGGTGGGGGGAATGGGTGAAACAGACGAGGGGGATTAAGGAAGGCTCTCGCTGAGATGAGCACGGGATGATGTATGGAAGTTTGGAATCACTATACGGGACATCTGAAACTAACATAACACTGTATGTTCACTACACTGGAATTAAAAATAAAAACCCGGTTTTTTAAGAAGTCCATTATTTCCCAGGAAAAGGTTATAGGCAATTTCCAAATCCCAGGTCTTAACCCTACCTCCTTTGTTGTGGTAAAAACACAAAAACAAAACAAACCCCCTAAAACCAAAAAACCTGTTGAATGTGTAAAGCATGACCCCAAGGAGAATGTTTCCATGTAGTAAACACCTGGGCCTGGGTGGCGGTCCGGAGTCTCCCACCTTGAGGTCAAGGCACACGGAGCAAGTCACGACAGCTCTCAGACTCCGTTTCCACACATATGGAGACAGTAGTGTATTTCCGAGGTGCATAGTCTTATGTGTCAGTTTGCCTGGGGTGTGGGAGGCCCAACTAGCTCCTTAAACAGTATCTCTGGGGGTATCTGTGAGGGTGCTTCTGGAGATTGGCATTTGAATATGGAGTAAACCCTGAGTAAAGAGACTCACATCATCTGATCTGGAATAAAAAAAAGGCAAAGGAAAGGTCAATTCGCTCTCTTCTCTTGAGCTGGGGGGTCCAGCCTTTCCTGCCTTCCGACCTTGGGGCTCCTGGTTCTCGGGCCTTCCGGCTTGGACTGAATTTATCGCCAGCTTCCCTGGTTCTCCATTTTGCAGACAGCAGATTGTGGAACTTCTCAGCCTCTATAACCGCGTGAGCCAATTCCTATAATAAATCTCCTCTTATATATAATCTATATATATCCTATTGGTTCTGTTTCTCTGGAGAACTCTGACAAATACAATTTCTTACAAGGCTTCTGCGAGGATTAAATAAAATGTATATAAAATGGTAGTGCAGTGCCCGGCATGCAAACAATGTAATAATGTTCTGCTCAGCCTCCCTTTCTACTTGTTATCATTGTCACTATGTTTGATTTTGGTTGTAAATCTATCACCCAAATTTTTAAGTCAGAAGCTTTCATTGTTCTCTGTGCTTCCTCCTTTGTCTATTTTCAGAAATGCATGTGTGCATATATGTTTCCAGGTTTTTCTATTCGTGTTATTGCTATTTGTATTTTGTCACTGTTTCACATTTGTATATTGTCTTTGTATTGTATGTCAGGTAGACACATCTATGTGTGTCTAGAGTGTAAAAGAAGGCGGGTTGATGTCCACTGTCATGATGCGAAGGTTATTGTAGTTTCAACTGCTTCCTTCAATAGTCCTTGAGAAGCTCACCTGCTGGTGCCAGGCGCTGTCCTCGGTGCTGAGAGCAAATATTTGGCCTGAATGAAGGGCTCATAATCTAGCTGAGGAGAAACATAGCTACAGAACAAGGAGAAATGCTGAAGGTGAACACGCACTGAACATGCAGTGAGGGCAAGTAAGGAGGTGACTCGTAACTCTACCCCAGAAAGTACAAGGGTGAGAAGACTTCTCACAGAGAAGATGCGGAACTTGAAAAGTAAGAATGTGCCCAATGGGCAAGGGAAGGGAAAGCATCAAATGCAAGCAGACCGTGTGAGCAAGCACGCGCGGCATTCTAGGGCAAGAGAGCTCAGGGCAGCAGGAATGAAAGGGAGTATGACGCAGTGGGCGGAAGTAAGGTAGAAAATTCGGGCAGGGGCCAAACACCGGTGCCTTTCAAGGCATCCTCTGGAGTCTGACCTTTACGTGGTAGTTGATGGGTAGCCATTGTAGGAGTGACGGCACGACTGTGCCACAATCAGATTTGTACTTTAGAATGGGGCTAGCCAATGCCGACAGGGGCCGGACGGATGACATATGTAAGAAGCTCTCTGAGTTGGTTCTTGGGGACTGGAAAGCCGATGCCCCACCTCAGTAAGGCAGCTGTTCCTCAGCGGCAGGAGCTGCTGCTCTACAGGCTTCAAGAGTACGGACGTGCGAGTCTCACGTGAACAGCTCGGTGTTTAGATGCTGACATCTAATGACTTTCAGAAAATCATCACGTAGCCCCAAAAAATCACATGCAGAGTGTGATGATGGCTCAAGACATCCAAAATGCTCAAGACGTCCCCTGAGGGCAGTGTGATGGGGCAGACGGTGGAGGGAAGGAGGCAGGTGTGCAAGCCTAATACAGCAGGAATGATGAAGGCTTGAAGTCACCATGTGGTCGGAGAGGGAGCATGAGGTGTGTGTGGGAAGTCAGGTCTATGGTGACTCCGGCTTTTGACTCGAAGGGCAAAGGGAGGAAAATGGACACTCGCCAAGGTAGGGAATATGAGAGGATCAAGAGGGTAAGGGGCTTATCAGCTCAGGCTTTGGATGACTGAGTTTGGGATGATAAGGTCATTTACAGTCGGCGCCGGGAAACCCGAGCCCAGAGAGAAGAGCTCTGGAAGGTTGGCTCTGAGGGGTGCAGCCTGGAGGAGCTCCTCCAGAGACAGACCGTGAGTGATGAGAGAATCCCGGGAAGCACGAAAGCTGGATGGGCTGGCCCAGGAAGGCAATTTGGGCAGAGGACTGAGAAGAGAGGAGAACCAGGAACACGTGACTGCTGGTTGCCGCCTAAAGCCTATTACCCCCGTCCCGCAGTACCAGAGCCTCGGGTTTCAGCTGCGCGCTGGCCCGCCAAGGTATAGCCCACACTTCACAGCCTCCCTTGCAGCCCAGCGTGGCCACTGTGTCTAAACCAACCAGATACGAGCAGATGTGATGTGTGCCCACACCGCACCCTTACACTCACGCCTGCACCTTGCTTCCTGCTGAGCCACTCTGGACTACGGGGGAAAGAACGATACCCCAGGGGTAGAGGCGCGACAAGGCAGAAGGCGTGTGGGTCCCTGGCTGACGCTGTGGAACACACCCTCAGCGCGGAGGGAGACCTGGAGCGTCTCCCCGCGCTCGTCAGTAAGAGACGCACAAACTTCTGTCTGGGTCCAGCCAGTCAGCATTAATTTGGCTCCATCTATAACCTAACTCTCTGGTGAAGTAGAAGCCAAGGGATAATATAGTTTCCAAAAGGAGCAAGACGGTCAGTAGCGCCTAATGCCGTCAGCAAGCCAAAGAAGTTCTTGAAAAAGTAGCTCTTGTGTTTATGAGACCCTGAGATCGTGGGTGGTCTCAGCAAGAAAGGCGTCTAAGAGTGCAGGCCCGCTGGTCAGCTCTGACTGAGAAGGACCCATGGCGGCTTGAGTGTCGGGGTTCGATTCCCCCCCCCCCCCCAGAAAGCATCACGGAGACAAGGATTTGAGTGCAAGAAAGGTGACACAGAATGCAATAAGGTGATCTCAACTTACTGGAAGGTGAGAGAAGGGGACACCAGAGAAGAGGAAAAGGAGGTAAGGACAGAAAGGCCAACAACAGAAGTTGTTGTTGCCCAGCTACGACCGTGGGCAGCCGCGGTGCGGTCCCGCAGGGAGCTCTGGGAGATGGTACGGAACACGCCCCCGCCCCCCGAGTCGTGTCAACAAAAGAACAAGACCGCTGGAGCATCTATCCACTGATCCTCCGAGCCTCCGTCTGTTATTGAGTGCTGTCTGCGGGGCTGAGAACTCGCCAGCATTATGACTGCCCTCTCGAGGCCACGCGTGCCTCTGCCGAACCACAGTCCGCAGCGTGTGCGGGAGACGGGAGGCCGGGAGGGAGCAAGGCCACCTGCTGAAGGACAGACGGCAAAGGTGCAGCAGAAGACTTCGCGCAAGCGGAAAGCTCTGAAATGACCCCTGGGGGATGGGTGTGGGAGGCCAGCAGGCGCGCACCTAAACGCACGCTCAGAAGCGCTGGGGCCCCTGATGAAGTCTGTGACTCGGAATCCCACAGTGGAATCAATGATCACACGAACTTTACAATGTGAGTTCATGAACTAGCACAGAAGAGGGGGGCAAAGGTCTCCTTGGGTTCTGGGGTTTGTTTAATTAAATCCATGAAAACAGAAGCCACTTTTGCACCAGGCCCACTACACTTCACGCTGTGCGAGAGCTTTCCTGCCCAAGGGTGCCTGGCCCGGGGAGGGGAGGGAGGGAGAATCCGGGGCCATCTGGTCCACCCCGCTGTGAGTCACCAGAAGCAGCCGGGTTCACCAGGAGTGGGGCCCCCCCATCTGTGCTACAGGAGGCCGGCACCGGCCCTGGGCCACTTAACAAGGGAACCCCGTCCTCCAAGTTCAGGGCCACATGTGGCTCTCCAAAGGTGGGTCATCCAGGCCCTGGGTCCAACAGAGTGATGTGAGCACCCCTTACTTTACGGCACCCCTCCCCAAGTTATACTTGCCAAGAAAGCTTTTCTGCCTATTAGTATCAGAGAGAGCAAAGAAAAGCTATATTTCAGTTTGTTTATTGCTCTAAAGCATCTGTTCCTTTGCTATGTTTTGCAGGGAAACCTGGCATCTCATATTCATAAACAGGCTGCTTTGGGTTTAATTGTGCAGCTAACTTGAGCTGTCAAATGGGATCTGTGGCGGCCTAGAAAGGTTTCTGGGGGGAGAAACAAACGAGCCTTGACGGCTCCTTTGCTTAGAAGATAATCTCTGTGCTAACTGTACCCCTGAAAAGAATGCACAGTCAGCTCTGTCTTGGGGTGCAGGGAGCCTGGGCCCACCCGTAAGTCACGAGAAGGCAGCCAGAATCTCTGACTCCCAGCCTTTTGGCGTCCAAGTGAGCGGCAGACCCCCTGTGCGTTCCCAAGATCTCATCTGTTCCCAAACCATCGCGGTGAGGCAGGGGCCGGTCCTCCAGGGAAAGTCTCCCGCTCTGTCCCCAGTAGAGGAGCATCTCTTGTAAAGATCCAGGACCAAAGGGAATCCACAGGGACACACAGCGAGGCCATTCTAGTAGGAAGTGAGGCCAAGAGCCCCGAGTTCAAACACTCTCTTCTTCCTGGGGTTTTCCTTGCTTCTGTCAACCCCCCCTCCAGGGCCTTTGGGGGATGGTCATGCATTGGAAGCTTCAGGGAATGAGGTGGGAAGACTTTCCTCTTCCAAGCCTCAGCTCACAAAACCTTCAGTGGCAGGGGCAGAAACGGGGGCTTGGGTGGGGGTGGTGCATTGCGTTAAGAGTGAGAAACCTGAGGGTTTAGAGCTGAAGATGTCTCCAGCAACGAGGAACGACGGTCAAGGCCGATGTCTAGGTGGCATCGGATGCTCCCTAACTTTTCACGGGGGGTAAAACGGACGGATGGAAGGAGTTACCGAGGTCATCCAGTTTGGAGGTGGCGGAGGTCTGACCCCTCTCCGACCAAGCCGAAGCCTGTCCTGGAGGGGGATACTGCGGGGCCTGTCCTGAGGATCCAGGGAGAAGATCTGGAAGTGCATCTCTCCCGTTTCGGAGTCCTGTGCCTGCGGCCATGGAGACTCCTGCCAAAACTTGCATCCTCTCGGAAAAGCACAGTGAATGAAGCTTCCGCTCTTCCTTCTGTCTTGGCAGGAGCTCCACTCTGAGTCAGACGGACCCGGGTTTGAAGCTTAGCTCAACCACTTAACTAGTGGGGTCTTAGGCGCATTACTCAGCTTCTCCACTCCTTGGCTTTCTCATACAGAAAACAGAGACGGTAAGAGTAACACGCCGTAGGGTTGTTGCAAGGACTAAATAAGACAGTACGGTGAGATCAGTCGCATCATGGGAAGTCCCCGGAGACACCACAAGCACTCTGTGTCCGATGTCTGAAGTAACTGTTACTCGGTTATATGACATTTGGGTCACATGTGGCTCAGCTTCTTTCTTGACCCTGTTTCTCCTTCTTTCTCTGTGACATGCCTAAAATTGGAGCCCGTGTCCCACCTGAGGCAGGACCCACCTGTTCTGGTTTCTAGACGCCAGACTGGAACCCTCTGGCTTTTTTCTCCAGAAGAGAGCGAGGCAGCTGTAGGTCCTCTCTGCGGCCGGCTGGGTGGGTGCCCCACTTTCTCCTGCAGGCCGGTCCCGAAGTCAGGGTTAAGGAGTGACGGGTAGCTGTAAAGTGCCCGACTTTGATCTGGGGTTCAAGACGCACGCTGCAATCTGGCTTGAGCAGAACACAAGTAGAAATTACATTTTCCTTTCCACTAAACTTAGGTGAAAACCAGGAAGTGAGGAAGGGAGTGGTTAACAGCTAACCTCGAAATCGCAACAAAAGGGAAGTTCAGCTACCGTCCGCTATTTTATCTTCAAGCCAAAGGCCAAAACCAGCAACAAAAACCCAGTCAGGTGCTTATTCCAACCACTCCAATGACTCACTTCCTTTCTCCCTTTTTTGACAGTGGTACGTGTGATTCCGTGGACTTGGCGTCCATAGCACAGCAGGCCTTCCGGCCAACGCACTCCTAGCCCAGAACTCTTGCTCGAGCACAGTTGCTCCTGTTCCTTCAACTCTCGCCTAATGGATCAGTTGTTCTGGGGTGTGTGTGTGTGTGTGTGTGTGTGTGAGAGAGAGAGAGAGAGACAGACAGACAGACTGACTGACTTCTGGCCTCTCCAATTTATCTGGCTTATCCTTAAGGGTGTGAAACCCTGTGAGCGGCTAGGCTAATGTTCAGGGCAGCACTTTCCTGACACATTGAGGCTGAGAATTGTTCTCCGGCTTTTTTTTTTTTCTTTTAAAGATTTTATTTACTTATTTTAGACAGAGGGAGGGAGAGGGAGAAAAGCAGAGGAAGAGGGAGCAACAGGCTCCCCACTGAGCCCAGAGCCAGACACAGGGCTCGATCCCATGACCCCTGGATCATGACCTGAGCCGAAACTGAGAGTCAGAGGCTTAACCGACTGAGCCACCGCGGCGCCCCCCTGAGTGTCTTTACTATCATTTCCTTTCACCCCGTGATGCTCAGAGAAGGAAGCACAAATGGTCAACGTGGCTGGGAGCTGGCATCTGTTTGCAGTCTGTAATAATCTGCAAGCACGACACGGTGGCCCAGATTTGCCCCCAGTGGAGCATATGGTCGGCAGGGGTGCTGCTGCAGTCCGGGAATCTGAGCGCAGCTAGGGTCACCTGCCCCGCTGATCCCCAAGACCCTCTTTGGAAATCCCACATATGCTGCTGTTGTTTTTTTAAAGCAAAGTGAGAAATAAAGGTGTTCATGTGGCATTTCTCAATTATAAAATTTTGGCAAGTGTTCTTAAACATCAGCAGCCACGGAAAAACACGATAAGGACCAAGTGAGATATGTCCCCTGGTACTGGTAGAGCCTCCTGGCTGCCACTCTGAAACCTGGGCCACTGGCATTTTCTTCCTCTCTGGAGAGAGGAAAGCAAAAGAGAGCTCCCGAGCAGGGGGGAGGAGCAGAGGGAGAGAGAGAGACTCTCAAGCAGGCTCCATGCTGGTCGCAGAGCCCAATGCAAGGCTTGACCTCACGACCCTGAGATCATGACCTGAGCTGCAACCAAGAGTCCGATGCGCCAACAACTGAGCTACCCAGGCGCCCCAACGTTTTCTTCATCTCACCAGAGGTCTGTGAAAGACCCGTGAAATGCCAGTAACTTAAGAAAATGCTGGGAGCAGAGAAGCGAGCAAAGGACCCATAGTTCCCGCCACAGTGATCGTGCAAAGAGCTAGACTGAGCTAAGAACCTAGGCCATCAGTCTCCGAGATGCTACAACGTGTCTTGTCCAGCTTCCCAAGGTCGCTGGAAAGCTTTCTGCCCTCACTTTGGTGAGAAGTTAGGATTGTGCGTAGAAGTCACCTATCCCTACAGAAACCTTAATTCCTCCCCTAGTCAAAAAAGCTCTTTCTCTCAACTCGTTTCCTTTATTTCTCAGCCCCTCACAGGGCTGGACATGGATTCTGGTATGTTCCTTAGAGCGGGGGGGGGGGGGGGGGGGTTG
>CM052805.1:15075059-15094617 GCA_028533885.1 Nasua narica | reverse complement strand
CAGTGCCAACGTCTGCACTTCCGACCACGAGGCAGAGTGCCCTCCCAGGCCTCCCTTTGCAGCAGGGAAGGAAGGGGACCCTGGCAATGTCCCCAGACGGTCAGGGGCGTGCACACTGACCCTCCCGTCAGCCCTACAAGGCACAGGGCTATTATTCTTCCTGTTCTGCAGATGAGCGAAGTGAGCTGAGTGAGGTCCCAAGATCACAGAATCCACAGACGGCAGAGCTGGGATCTGAACTGAGGACTGTCACTTGGTGCAAGTGATGGAGACTCCACTCAAACTAGCATCAGTAACAATGGGATTTATTGCCACACATTGATGGCCAGCGATTCATCTGGTCTCAGACCTGTCTGGATCCAGGGGCCCAAACAGGTCATCCCCATACACGGGTCTGGCCCCATCACGTGGCTCCGCTGTCCTTGGTATAGTGGCTTCACTTTGCAAACCACGCCCCCATGTGCCCAGCAGAGGTGTGCGCTGGCACAGCTGGGGATCCCGGAGGAAAAGGGAATTACTTCCATCAGAGCCCACATATCGTCTCTTAGGGAGGTGCTGACGGGCCCCGTTGGAGTCACACGCCACCCCTACAAATCTCAGTGGCCACGGAATGAAGGTCCCTGACCGGCCAGCCCGGGTCGTGTGCCCACCCGGCAGAGGGGGCGCAGCCTTCTCTACTCATCAGCCCGGACTGCGGGGCTGGTCCCCACAGGAAAACGCAGCCAGAGAAGGAAGCAGAGGCTGAGCAGGCAAAACACGGGAATGTCGGGAATGTCGTCTAGACTCTGGGCACCTTCAACAGAGAGAGGACAAACCGAGAGCTGAGCCTTCCCTCACTCGCCGGATTACTCTCCGGCCCGCGATCGTCCCCGAGGCTGGGCCCCGGGGGCCTGCGGAGGGTCCTCGTTCTCCTCCCTCACGCTGGCTCACCCGGCCCACGGAGAATCCCCCGCTCTGGTGGCCGAAGGCGACAGTGACGGCCGCACCCACTTAGGGAGCCCGGGGAAGACGGCAGACTCACGCATGCGCGGGGGAAGAGCACCGCTGCCACCTCGGGGCTGGCTCCCGTCCAGCGGCCCGGGGGACGCTGACAGACCGACGGATGGCCGTGCCTGCCCGGCGTCCGCCGCATGGACGTCTCCCAAACTCAGCTCATCGCCTCCCGTCCCTCCCCTTCGTCCCCACGCCTCAGACACAGCTCACCCCCTGCGAGGTGGGGCCGGCTCGGGGGGCCCGTGTGCTCAGCCGCAGAGCCCGGGGTGGGCAGCCGCCACCTCCCAGCTCGGCAGAGGGGCTCGGCCCCCGCCCGCGCCCACCCCCTGCCTTCCTCCGCCCGAGGCCCAGGCCCGACACTTCCCCGAGAGCAGCTCCGCCACCTCCCGCCTGGGAGCCCGGGACAGAAGGGCTCCTGGCACCGCGGCCCGGGCCTGATGGGCGCTCGGCCTCGAAGGCTCCGGGGGAGGTCCACGAGTCCCCGAAACTTGGAACCCCAAGAGGTCATCAAACTGGGTTTTGCTCCGAAAGCAGAGGCTGGGTTTGGGCTGTGCGGACACAGACGCTGGGTCGGTAATGACACAGCACTAACGGTGTGTGTGTAGCCGGGGCCCAGTCTGTTGTGCTCATCCTGACACTGGCTGGTGAAGCCGGGTGCTCAGCTTGTGAAGACCCAGTGCGAAATGGCTGACTGGATTTTTCACCGCCCCACCCCCCACCCAAGGTGGTTGCACAGATAAACAGATGGGGCTTTGGGCAAATGCCAGGAGACTGCCCCCTCCCCCTTACTTCTGTGAATTCCTCTCCAACCATCTGCCCTCTCCCTCCATTCCAGCCTCATGGACTATTTTGCAGTTGACCCACCAGGCACATTCGTACCACAGGGCCTTTGCACGTGATGTTCTCTGTGCACAGAAAGCTTTTCCCTCAGATCTCCAAGCCTCCCTCCCCTTCTTCAAGTCTGTACCCAAACACACCTTCTCAGGAAAGACACCCCGACCACCTTTCCACTAGAAGTGGAACGCTCCTCCCTCTGTGCTCCTTAATCCTCATTTCTTGTTTTATTTTTCTCTGCATCACTTGCCACCTTCTAATTACTCCACAATTTACTTGTTTCTGTTGTCCGAGTTTCTGTCATACTGTGCTGCTGCTTGATATCCTTCATCTGTTCCCCATGGCTTATGGGTCTCCCACCAGGTCGGCTAACTTCGGGGGTCCTGGGGCTCAGCATCAATTAACACTGAGTCACAGACCAGAAAGGCTATTCCCTTTCCAAACTCTCCTGCTTAGCCAAGGACGAAGTCACCGTTGGGCATCGGTGTGTCTCTAACACCTGTTATTCTGCATTTTTAACAAACCGAGAGCGTGTCTCAGGCTCTGAGACACCCTCGGCAGGCAACACTGTCTACTCAGACGTGAGTAACATCATTTTGTCGTATCTATTTCTTCAACCGAAGACACTGGTTTTCGCCTCACCATAGCAAGAAAGAGTTTACTCGCTAAATAATTTAACTAGAGAATCCAAATGCCTGACACAAAGAAAAATCAACAATGGGCTCCACGAACGACAGAAGTTTAAGAAATTGTCACGCATGCATCCAGTTCTAAATATCGGCGCCCTTGGAGATCTGGTACTTGCTTCGATCCCCCCGGTGCCCTCCTTCATGAACTCTCGACTCTGGAAATTCAGGAGGATTGAAGGTTCCCCTGGGCTCTGTGCCGTTTCCCACACTCCTACCCAGCAGGGGCGTCCCGGCATTGTTCTCAGAGCTCGGCATCAGCCTCACCTCCTCCGAGAAGCCCCTCGCTATCCCTCTGGGCACGACAGAGGCTGTCCTCCGCCCTCTCCGCTGGGTACTTCTCTGACCCCGGCACTGTGGCACCGGTTACACGGTGCCATCTCATGTGTGTAGACAGCAGTCCCTGGAGGGCAGGGCATCTCCTTCCCCTCCTGCCCACCGCACCCAGCACAGAGCCTGGCACGGACCAGACGCCCAATAAACACTGAGGGGAGAGACACTGTCTCACGGATGCCCCGAGGACAGGCTGCCTGCCTGGTGCTTCGGGGTCAGGGACAGATCCGTGATGCGATCCAAGCTGACGCCCACTGGCACTGTCCTCGGGGTAAGTCGTGACCCCAGACACACCCTCGGAGTTTCAGACCCCCTCCCTGTGCTGGGACTCTCTCCGTTGTCACAATGGGACAAGCACCGTCCTCTGCGGGCTGTCACCAGCCCCCCGCGAGTGTTAGAAGGGACCTCCGTTTCCCTGCCACCACGGCCACGTGGAAAGGCCTCCGACTAACTCTGGTCTCCCCCCACCACCCTCATGTCGCTCCTTACATTGACTTAACCAGCTGGCCAGCTTGGGAGAAGGCCCCAAGGACATGGCGGCCAGCACCCCTCCCGACCCTGCTAGAACCAGCTACCCCCACACACAGGCACCGCCCGCTCCTCTGGGCAGGACGACCAGCAGACTCTCCTGACCACATTTTCCAGCCACCTCCGTTGGTGGCAGGGCTGACGCTCCGATCACCTGTGGTCTGACCCTCGCCTCCACTGGTCTGAACGTGGGGAGGGAAGCGAGGAGCCTTACGTACTCCCCTCCCCGTCCTCGCCCCCAACTTCAACAGCTGTCAAGTCTTGGAAGTCTACGGAGGCCAGAGGTCACACGTGCAGCAGAGGACGTGGGCCCGAGCTGCCCCCGGGGGGCCTGGCAGTCAGCTCCCAACGGCCGCTGCTGTCCCCAGACCAAACGCCCCGCGCCGCAGCGCCAGGGTCCCGGCCGCTTCAGAGAGATGTTGATGGGCGAGAACCGCGCCACAGCAAGAGTTAGCCCTTTCTAGGTTCACTCGTTCCCCCTTCCTGCCTTCGTCCTTCCCAGCTGGCCCTCCATCTCTCCCGGCAACCTCGGGCGCCCTCCCTGGCATCCTGCTGCAGGGCTGCGGGCCGCCGAGTCCGACGGGCAGGCTCGGGCTCGATCATCACCCCTCCGCTTCCCGCCGCCGGAGCCGACACGAGTGGCCTCCTCTCCCGCGGTCTCAGCTCCCGATTCTTTCCAACAGCATCACCAACACTACCAGCCCCCTGGGGCACGCGCTTGGCCACTCGTGGCACACAGCCACGCCGGTCAGTGCCGGCTGCCGTTGGGACTGGCCCAGCAGCACGCGTTTCCGCAGCCTTGGCCGCCACCGCCCTGTGTGGTTTGTGCTTCGGTATCGACACCCGGACTCCAGCTGCGGCTAAGTGTCCTGCGCCCCATCGCCCCGCCCCGGGGGGTCACACACGGGGACACAGCCCGTGCTGCCTCCCCGCAGGGCAGAAGGATAGGCAGGCCCCAGGTTGCACAGATCCTGGCAAAGTTCCTGGGGTGGAAACCCCGGGGAGTCTCTTTTGAGGACCTTGGGGACTCAGAACGCAGCCCCCTCGGGGGCCTGGCTCACGGGTGTAGAGCGCAAAGATCTAAGGAGAGCCAGGAGACCTGTCCCTGGTCCAGCCTCTCGGGGCTGCAGGGACAGCAGGTCCCAGACTGTCCCAGGTTCTGGCCCCCGCAGCTGTCTCCGCCCGTTCTCAGCAAGGACGTTCGCAGTAAATCATGCCTTTCCCCAGACAGCATATGGCCTCGGCAGTATTCGGCACGCAAGAGGCCCAGACTCCCAGCCGCACGGGCTCGCTGCCTGAGCTATTCTCAGGCCGCACCAGGCCGCGGGGGCGGGCAGACTGGGCTCGGTCTCTCTGGGGACCAGGCTCAGGCAGAGCACCAGGCCTGCGGGAGGGCCGGTCGGGGCAGCGGCCGAGGCCCTGAGTCTCTGCAAGCCCGAGGACCTGAAGTGGGACCCTGGGGAAGAACACGTGCCTTCTGGGTTTTCTACTTAATAGAAGTTGAGGGGGTCATTTTCCGGCTTGACTTACAGTGAAGGTTGGGTCAACTGTTGGCAAAACCAGCTACAAGAACTCCTGTTCCTGTATTAACGTCCTTTGGGAGAACCCTCTCCCGGTGCCTCCAAACGTGGCCACATGACTTCCTGCCCCCAGAGGACACCAGCAAATGCGACAAATGCAGCAAGCATGTGGAGACCCTTCAAAAGCTCTCGTGCCCAGGGCGTGCCCTCTTGCTGCTCCTGGAACCTCACGGCCACCACAGAGTGTGCCCGGGCTAACCGGCTGGAGGGTGGGAGACCACCGGCTGAGGGGGCCCCCCTTTCCTCTCAGGTGACCTGGGCCAAGCCCCACACACCAGCCCCGGGCAGCGGGCCCCGCCCAGCGCAGGGGAGCCTGGCCGGGCCCAGAACCGCCCAGGGGAGCTCAGGCCAACGTGCAGACCTGCAGAGCTCCCCGCCCCCATCAGCGGCTGCTTTTAGCCCCGAAGTTCTGGACTCGCCCCACAGAAGCACACGGGTTCTACACTGTCAGAGATCCTAGTCGTGTACCTGTTCAGAACATCCCCAGACGGTCATGTACAAAATCTAAAGAACAAACGGGGGGGATTAGGCATTTGAAACCACCTGCACCAGGAACGAGAAGCCGCAACCAGCGGCTCCCTTTCTTCCGGTCCATTATCGGTCACCCAAAAGTTCTAGCTGGCTCTAACCAGGGGAAAGGGCCCCAGGAGCTCGACATTTAAACCAAGGAAGACTTAAACTTATTTGTCTGCTACGTGCCAGGCGATGAACTTGGTGTCGATTTTTTTTTTTTTTTTTTAAGATTTTACTTATTCATTTGACCGAGCACAGAGAGCACCAGCAGGGGGAGCGGCAGAGAGAGAGAGGGGGAAGCAGACTCCCCGCTGAGCAGAGAGCCCGATGCGGGGCTCGATCCCAGGACCCTGGGATCATGACCTGAGCCGAAGGCAGAGGCTTAACCGACTGAGCCCCCCGCGCGCCCCTGAACCTGGTGTTTTAAACATCCCGTTCTCAGCTGCGTTCCCCCCGACCCCCAGGTAACCACCCGCGGCCGGGAGCGGGCTGCCCCCGGGCTCCCTCGAGTGGAAGGAACCGGGCTTCGAAACCCCTCCGCGGACTCGCAGCGGCGCGTCCTCACCCCAGCACAGGGCTTCCGTCCCGCGAACTCGTGCTCACCAGCGCTCACGGGCCGGGTCCTTTTCTGAACGCTTTCTGCGCCCGCGATAACCACCAAGCCTAACGCGCAGGCGCGGGGACTGCGGCGGCCCTGACCTTGCACGTGACGGAGCGGAGGCCCAGAGAGGGTCGGAAAGCCGGGCGGCGTCACGAATGCAGGACGCGCCACCTGGGGGCCTTCTGCCTCGAGCCCATTCTGTTGGCAAGAACGTTCAGTATCAGGGACTGGAAGTCCGGAAGTCATTACAGAAATAGCTCCGCTTCGTGGGCCTGCCGGAAGCCAAGGCGGGGCTGCAGACTGCCCGAAAAGTCCGTGCTTTGGATTCTGTGAGGTGAGGTTGGGGAGAATCTCGAGCTCTGGGATCCGGAGCTGCCCCCTCCTCCGCCCTCACCGAGTGACAGGGGCCGGAGGCACCTGCTGGACACCCGCTGGGGCCGCGCACGTCACGGGCGAGTGGGACAGGCTGGGGGGGGGCGGCAGCTCCCGCCTCCCCGAGCGGGGAAAGCCTCTCTCCCTCCCTGCTTGTCAAAAAGCAAAAACACGTCCCGGAGCGCACCCGGGTCTTGTCAGAAAGCCAAAATATGGGTCCACCGTTGCCCTATTTCCCCATTTTTTCAAGACGAGGCAGCAATGTAATATTTCTGTGTGCTATTTTTTAAGTTGGCACCCAGTGGAAAAAAGAATTTTTTTTTTTTCTCAAAATACCATATGAGCCAAACAAAACTTCTTGGGGCCAAATACGGCCCAAGAGCAGCATTTGCTACTTTCGGGCTAGAAGGTAACACTCGGGGTAAATGACAATAAAAATCAGAATGAGTTGAAGGGGGAACTTATCTCCTGAAAAATAAGTCTGGAAGAATCATCTTCGGGGTCGATACGAGAAGTGAAGGCTGGATTATTAAATAGTCCTTCGCGCGGGTTTAGCTCCAGGGCCTGCCACCTGACATCCTAATGCCCAGCTGACACATCGCACGGCTGTCCCACTTCTGTGTAGAGAGCAGATTTACAAGCCAAGTTCCGAAATGTTCACTTCGGAGCGTCTGCCGTGCCCCCGGTTCCCCAGGTATCTCTGGTGCCCAGATCTCGCATCCGTCAACAGCAAGCAGACCGTCGGCAGGAGCCGAGGCGCCATCCGTCGTCGCTCCCCTGGCAGCCGAGGCCAGGCCTGCACTCCTGGTGGGCTCCCCGCCGGGCCGCCCCCCCGGGGGCCTGCGTGTCCCCTCCCAGGGGAACCGCCCCCCCCCGCCCAGCAAGCAGTTCTGCTCCCTTGCCAACCTCGGAGTCCCAGCCACACGGGTCTCTGGCCCACAAGGCATCACCAAGAGCCGCCGCTCTCGGCGTGGGAGCCTGGCTAAGCTTCCCCGGGACTTTGCCCCCAGATTCCAGGCCCCCGCGAGGCGATGTTGGACCGCATCCCTTCATTATCACATATTTACTGAGCATCGGCATAGGCGACGCACTGCTCCAGAGTCCGGAAAGAGAATGAACGAAAGAGACACAAATCCTTGCCTTCACGGGGCTTGTGTCGTTGCGGGGAGATGGGCAATAAACAAGGCGAATAAACAGGCAGATGTGAGATGATTCCAAGCGCCAAGGAGAGAGAATAAAGCAGGAACAGGGAGGTTAACATTTACAAAGGGCATTCAAGGAAGGCTGTGCTCAGACGGGGTGTTTGAGCAGACTTGAAGGAAGCTAGGGGGGGACAGGCGGCCCTTGGAGGAGCGAGTGTTCCCGGGGGGGTCAGACACAGGTGCCGGTCCCCGACGCAACGCACAGCCGGCTCAGCGAGGAAACCAGCGTTCCCGGGACAGGATGGGCAAGGAGAGGGGATCAGAGACATTGAGTAGAAGATCGGAGGCATAGGACCCAGGAGGTCACCGAAGGACTGGGATGTTTACTCTGAAGGAAACGAGAAGCAGAGGAGCGACCTGATGGGACTCCCGTTTTAGCAGGTCTCACAAGGGGCGGTGCCGGGGACAGACGGGAGAAAGCGGCAGAAGCGACAACCAGGAGGCTGTCGACAGTCCCTCACGAAAGAGAGGACGGCAGCGTGTCTGAGAGTGGGCGCGGAGCAATCAGACCGCAGGGACATCCAGACCCCCAGAGCCTCATTATTCCTCCCCCACAGCTTTCTGAGCGGCGCTGGCCGGATGCGGGGCTGGGGGGATGGACTCCCGGCAATGCTCTGCGTCTGGTAAATACCTGGGGAGGGGGGTCCTCCCAGGGGACTGTAAACCGTGCTTGGCAGGCAGGCGCCCCGAGTTCAAATGCCACAGCCAGTCCCTCTCCAGAACCCTCAGCAAGGTTTCAAGCCCCTCCCTGAGCCCGAGTAACAACCGCGCCCTCCGTTAATGGGAGAATTTAAGACCATGGTTGTAAAAACACTTCGTAGCAAGTCCTTGATATCCGTTAGCTACTTTTTATCCAGTTTTCTGAAGGCACCGGTGACCCCAATAAGGTGGCGGCTCCAAGGCTTTTTGCCTTCAACCTAAGCTGCACCACAGGTGATGAAAAAGGGTTCCTTCTGTTCCCTTGGCCCAAATTAAAAGCAGGCTGGGGGCACCTGCGGTGGCTCAGCAGGTTAGGCGTCCGACTCTTGGGTTTCGCCTCAGGTCGTGATCTGAGCGCGGAGTTTGCTTCAGTTTCTTTCCCCCTCCCTCCCCCTCGGTCCCTCCCCCTGCTCGAGCTCTAAGAAAGTCTTTAAAAAAGAGAAAATCACAAAAATAAAGCAGGCTCAAGATTTGGGGGGTGTAGCCCAGTCCCACTCTATAGTCTTAAATCAGGAAAGCGAGTCTCGGGTGGGCTTCATAGTTTGCAATAACCTACCCAAGACCACAGAGCTAGAAAGTGGCAGGGGTGGGCTTGAACCCACGGCTGGGTGGTCCTAAAGCCACATTGTTGCGATGGAAGATTTACGCTCCGAGGTTCATCCAGCAGGGCTGGTCAGGAGGTCTCTAACAGAAGGCAGGGTCCGAACCCATCTTGCCTTAGAGAGCTCGCTTTAGAGAGACCCCCTTCTCTGTCTTCACTGGGCTTCCTTCTGTTCTCCGAACCACGTAAATCCTAGCGGCCCGTCTCCCTGGTGAATGCTTGTCAGGAAAATGCTAATTTCATTGCAGGTCCCACTGTTGTTGAGATGATCACAAACCGGTCTATCGAAAATCCTCAAGGGACGGCACTTATAAGAGACTCCCCCTGCAGAGTCTACCGGGGGAGCCTCTTAAAACTGCTGCTTCATTAATGGGCCATCTTCGTACTTGTTAATGTCTAATTACTGACACTAATGGGCCCATGTATTTTAAAAATGAAATTATGGGTTTTATTCAATTAGGAATTGCTGAATAAATCTGGCCAGGGACACAAAGGACTGGTAGTGAAACAGGCACCCCCAGCTCCAGAGACCTTAGGATGCTGTGGCAGCAAAATTCACTCCAAAAAGAAACAAATCAATGCTGGGACTTGTAAGCCGGAGCCCGGCTGTGGATGAATTCGTCTGTAGATTAACAGCAGTCCTGGGTAGGACCTGGGCTCAGAAATGGATCTGAAACTTAACTGCTACTGACTTAAAATATTTCCTGACTTGGCATTCTCCGGCTGATTTACATGGAAATAACGCATCGGATAAGCAGAAAGGGGAAAAAAATGAAGATCCTGTATAATCCCACCAAGTAGAGATAAACACTATTAACAGTGTGGTGTATATACCTCCAGATTTTTTTATGATTCTCTTTGGGTGATTTTGTGCACGCAGAGTGTTTTCAAAAAGCAAACAGAATCGCACTAAACGAATGTGGTGTTCCATAACTTTTTAAAACTTGTTAATACCCACTGGATAATATTCCTTATTAAAGTTCACATTCATGGACCTCATCTCCGTAAACAGCTGCATAGTATTCTGTGACAATCCCCTAGGCTGGATATTTAATTAATATTCAAACAAAACTTACAAAACATCCTTGAGGTGAAATACTTATCTCCTCTTCCTTTCCTTGACACTAAATGCAGAATTTCTGGGTGTGACCAAGTGTCTAAGGCTTTTCAACAAATGGCCCAGTTTCCTTCTAGAACGGTCACACCAACTGACATTCAAAACAGCACTGCAAGAGGACAGGTCTCACATTTCCCACCTTCACAGGTGGGGAAAAAAGGCTATCATTATTTTGCTTCATTTTTCTCATGACTATGGAGTGGCGCGTTTTCCTTTCATTTGTAAATCGCCCATTTGAATTTCTGCTTTTACACATTATGTGCTGTGGACATCATTCCCCACATTACCTTCTGCTTTAGCTTTAGGATTTCTTTTTGAGCGTGAAAATGTCTTTATGTTTTTATGTAGTCCAATTTCTTAGCCTTTTCCTTCACATTTTCCGACATGGGTGTCATGCTTTGAAATTTTCCACCATTCCACCCCTATAAAGTGGTTTTATTTTTAAATCGAAATCTCTAATCACGTTGAGACATTTTGAAACACGTGAAGGAAGATTTATTTTCCAAATGGCTAGCCAGTTGTCCCAGCACCGTTTGTTGAATAAAGCTTTCCCACAGATTCAAATGCCACCTTATCATATGTTAAATTCAAATTTTTTAATGGATTTTTCTCTTCTATTCCACTGATCTTTCTTTTCTAGCAGTACTATCCTTTTAATTATTACAAGCTTACATTTTATTATTGTTATTTTTTAAGTAGGCACCCCGCCCAAAGTGGGGCTTGAACTCATGACCCTGAGATCAAGAACTGTATGCTCTAATGATGAGCCAGCCAGGCGCTCCGACAAACTTATATTTTAATATAATCATCTTGTTCCCCATGTTAACAATTTTCTCCAGTGTCCTCACCGATCTCCAGACGAGCCAAAAGTCAAGGTTTAAAAAAAAAAAAAAAGGTGAAGATTTTTCTTTTCATTGGAGTTTCCATTTAGTTGAATAAAAGGAATAGATTAAGGAGAATTGACCTCCAGGTACATAGGAAATGTTCACTTAGGCCCTCTGTTTACGTCATCCAGTGAAGTTCTATAGTTTCCTTCATACGGATTCTTCTTGCGTATGTATTAAAGTATTTAACATTTTGGCTTCTGTTGTAAACAACTCTCGCCCCATAACAACACACACATTATTGAATGGGTTACTGTGTGTGTGTGTGTGCCCCCTCTGCCAAACTTCACTCAGCTCTCTTATTCTTCCAACAAACTGCCAGTTGGTTCTCTTTGGTTTTGTGGGCACAAAATACCATCACCCTCTAATTCTTGGGGGGGGGGAATGTGGCTTCCTTTCAGGATTTGTGTTTATTTTCTTTTTCTTTTCTGATTGCATTGGCGATACCATCCAGAACAACGCTAGGTTGCCGCAGTCATTCTACTGTTGTTCTGGGCTTTAAATATCATGTAGGGAGCCAGTGAACTAAGTAAGAAAGAGTATCCTTCAGTCCTAACTCCGTTTTTTGTTTTCAGATATGACCACTGACTTCCAGCAATGCCTAACTTAGAGCCGTCCAATGCCCCATCTTTCCTTCTCTTGACCGGCCCTGGGGCCTTGGTGGTGTCAGTCGTCATCCTGACGATAAGCCACCGGCATTCTTGGAAGAAATACTAGTTGGCTACAACACAGTCCCCCCTAAATTCCCTAGATACGTATTTCTTCTTGCTACCTTACCCAAATACTGTTTGTTCCCATATCGTTCGGGTTTTCTGCATCTGTGTTCAGAGTCTGGTACCAGGGCCATCCAGTTACTTGCTAGTAAAATAAACAGGGAAGTATGTTTTTCATACATATGTCTGGAATGGCATAAATAATCTGGTTCCCTGAAGATCCGACTGACTTCATTCATCAGATATTTTTGGTCTAGCAGCTTTTTGGGGACGTTATTTTCAAACACATCCCTGGTTATCGGTGTATTTTCCGTTTTTCTTTATCTTCTTGAGTCAGTTTTTTTCCCCTAGACCATCTGCTTAGAGGACATCTTACCTAATAAAAGCAATATAGATTTTTAAAAATCTGTTTGTCTTTCTAACAGTGTGCATTGTTTTTTCCCTCCCTTGATGGTGCAGATCTGGAGAGGTACGTCCAGAGACCTATTGTGCCTTCCTAAAAAAAAGTGGCATTGGAAGGGCACCTTGGTGGCACAGCTGGTTGGGTGTCCAACTCTTGGTTTTGGCTCAGGTGGTGGTCATAGGGTCGTGAGATCGAGCCCCACGTCGGGCTCTGTGCTCAGCATGGAGTCTGAGTTTCTCTCTCTCTCTGCCCCTCCTGCTTGTGCACGTTCGCTCTCTATCTCTAAAATAAATAAATCTTTTTTAAAGAGCAGCTTCCGTTTATTTATTAGCTGTAGTGTGTTGAGGGCCGCACTCCTGGAAAAAGCACACGTGTGGTTTACAGGTAACTCCGTCACTGCGACAGACACATTCTGGGCTGCCATCTCCCTCCCTGCAAGCGGCCTCCTCGGCCCCAGGCCTGGACCCTGTGGCCGTATCTGGACGGGAGCAGCCGGGGAGGTCTGGTTCAGGCCACGGCCGCCGAACGAGCCGTTTCCCCGAAGGCCTGGGAACCGAGAATCAGAGGCTAGTTCGTCCGCCGTTCGCTCCAACAGGCAACTGCCGCTTTGATTCCTGGCTATGGTTCTTTAGGAGGTCCTGCCATGTTTCCTATACTTGGTTCCACGAAATAGCCCCGCTGTTTTACAAGAAATCCCCTTTTCTGCTTTACCTGATTTGAACACGGGCCTTCCCCTTGGGCTCCCCTTGGATAAGAGCCTCGGAGAGCTCAGCAAAACCCTGCTCTTTCTGGTTCGAAGGGACCGGTCTGGCCTTAGGCCAGAAGCCCAGATTCCTGCGCACACGGCACCGGTGACGGCAGGCGGCCCAGGCTCTGCCTCTCTCTCCGCCGGTGGCCCCTGGAGATGGGCGGCCTGCTCCCTCCAGCCCCTGTGAGTCACTAGCTTCTCTATTCCAATTTCTCTTGCGGTCTGTCGAACCTCCTCACCATCTGGCCCCTGGGCTCCACTTCACAAATGTTAATTTAGCAAAGTCTTAACACGCGGCCACGCGCGCTCCGCGATTAGGGCCTTTCAGATGGAGCCAAGGCCGCTGCCAACCCCACCCGGCGAGGAAAAGCGGAGCCCGGGCCACCCCGGGCTGGGCGCAAAACGAAACACTAACTAAAACAGAAAGAGCTTCAGCGGAGACGGAATTTCTGCCACCAAACGGGAAGGCGCAGACCCCGCTGGACCCCGGGGGCTCGGCTGCTCTCTGCTCCTCTCAGCTCCGACTCACTGCCCCCGAGGCCTCCTGCGGGCCCAACAGCCCCGGGAAGAACGCAGTCATCCTCGGGACTCCGCAGGAAAAACCCCGCAGCGGACTCTCGGTGCGGCTTGAACTGAGAACCGGCTGCCACGACCCAGGGGCCGCACGCTCTGGGGTGTGTGAGATCTGGAAGCGGAGAGGACGGCGGAGGCACGGACAGCACGCCAGGGCCTGACAGCCGGACGCTGGCACGGGGGTCTCGGGACTGCAGTCGGAGGGATGGAGGGGGTGACACGTTACGGAAGGCTCGGCCACACCTGCCTTCGTCTCGAGGCTCAAAAGGGTTTCTGTGTGTGCGTGTGTGCGTTTTACCCCACGTGGAGCTGCTTCCCGTTAGGTTCAAGTTCATGGGAGCAGGAAGCCTGGGCCAGGGAATTCGGATCCACTGGCACTGGCGGGTGTGTGGAACTTGGGACCAGGCCGCCCACACGCACGGTCACTCCGTCCCACTGCATCTTAAAGGCACCACAGTCTGCATCCCCTGCTTTTACCAGGTTGGTGGGGAAAGTCATCAAACCCAACTAATTAGGGACACTGCGAGTTCAGAAGCAAATACTGTCGTCTTAGCTATGGCCATTTGAAAAATTTCAAGTGTGCCTTGGCCTCTAGGAGTTCCCAAGCTGCGCTAGGTGCTAGGGATGTCTGCGGTGAACATAGCAGACCCGGCCCCCGCTCTCCGGGGCTGCCTTCTGCCTCCCATGGGAGACGTTCTCGAACTCTGCTCTCCAGCCCACCCGGCTCAACGTCTCTGGGAAAACGAGAGCCATCAGCCATGCCTCGCTACCCTGAGCCTGGGTCTCCGGCACCCGCCACCTGCCCGGAGAACGATCCAGGAGGACAGCAGTGGCGGCCCCAGAAGGCATCCGAGTGCTCCAGGCTAAGCGATCCGGCGGCCCGCGGACGGAAAGCTCAAATGCTGCCTGAGCAGGCACGCGGGGGGATGGCGGGAGATGAAGACAATGGATGCCAAACACCGGGACTGCAGGGACTCGGGTGCCTGGCTCCTTTGCCTTTAAAACCCTGTGGGGGGGCCAATCAAACCCCTTCAGCAAATCCACAGGCTCCGAGCAGCTCCTCTGCCAGCCTGCAACCTCTGCTGTCGATTCCCTTCAAAGGTACGGAGGAGAAACCCGCCTCACGAACGAGACACCCCCACCAGTCGTCTCTGGATCCCCAAACAAGAATGCCTGACTGGGCTGCTGGTCCCTTCATTCACGCCTTCCTCCTACAAGGCTCACTGAGCCCCCGCGGAGCGCGGGCTGCTGTGCGAGGCGGGGAGGCTGTGGGGACAAAGGACGCCCCACTGTCGCCAAGCTCCCACTCCAAAGGCCGGGGCGGAGAAGCAGTGAAAACCAGACAAGTAGGAGAAATGTGTCAGCAACAAATTGGACGGGATAGGGGAGGCTGCTCTGGACAGGAAAGGTCCCTCTGGTGGGAGACGCTGGGCTCAGCTTTGAAGAGGACGGGGCGCAGAGCACTCGAGGAAACAAGGGCGAAGGGCCCGAGGCAGGAGAGCAGTTCGGCGGCTTCAAGAAACAGGGCCCTGTGGCTGGAGCGCGGGGGGCAAGGAGGAGAGGCCGAGGCAAGGGGTGTGTACTTCATTCTTTTAAGTCCCACGGACTCCTGGAAGGAAGCTCCCCACCCCCTCCCCCAGCTCTGCACTAAGACGTAATCAGCGGTCAGATGATGGCGCAGCTGCCCGCCCATGGGAGCCAACTAAGGCTGGTCCTGGGGCCACCCTGTCACCTCGCCCGCCCAGATGGCCGGGGCAGAGCGCAGCCTCCGGCGCCTCTGAAACACGAGCCACCCGCCAGCAGGTACAAGGTCTGCGCGTTTGCACCAGCAGCCCTGGCTCTGTCCAGCCGCCGAGGCCACAGGCAGAGACACGGAGGCAGCGGAGGCCGAACAAGGGGCCGACACGGCCAAACCCTGTGACGAGACTGGCCCTCTCGTCCATTCCCTCCGCAAATTATCGGGAACCTACGATGTGCCAGAAACGGTTGTACAAGGTCGGGATGACAGCCCTGAATGCAAAAGCCAATTCCTGCCGGGAGGGGGAGAGAACGTCCCTCCCCTACAGCCAATCAGACAGCATAAAGGGATGGGTGCTAGGAAGGGAAATAAAGTCCAGGAATAGGACGGGGAGCATGGCACGTACGGGAGCGGGGGTTGCAATTCTCAATAGCGCCGTCAGGGAGAATCTCCCTCCCACTGAAGCAGAGATTCGAGGTCTCAGGGGAGCGGGACCTGTGGCTGTCCTCTCCAGGCTGGCCACCTGAGAGCCAAATGCAAGGGCCGAGGCCATGCGGCCAGGTGTGCCCGACACGCTTGGGGAAGACGATGTGCCGGACGTCAGGGTGCAAGGCGGCGGGCGGAGCTGGGGCGCACATCATCGGAGCTCCGGTCCCGCAGCCCCTTTGTCCCCCTCACCACCTGCCCCAGAGCTACCTTTCTATCAGGTCCCCTCCTGCGGGAGATTAGGATCTTAGGTTGACTTCAGCTACAGATCGTTGGAATTTTGCGTCCAGATGGGCAGTGGGGACTTGGATCCTGGCAGATGAAGACCACCCGGCCCCAGACTAAGGCACGAAGGTGAGCGTGCAGGAGGGAAGCAAGTCCGGCCCCTGCTGCACCGAACATGAGAAGGACCAGTAAAGTTTTGATTCAGTTACGTTTTCGGCAAACAACGGAGCATGTACTAAATTCAGTTTCCTGGACTTCTGCAAATTTGTTGAGTCCCCGATACCTTTTCCAAAATTATTGGAGGCAGTTTGCATTGTTTGCCAACAAGAACAGTTGCAAAATACTTCACACCTGTCTCTAACGTGAAGGCTCAGCTCTTTCCAAAGCACGGCCCAGTGTTAACTGCCCGGGAAACTTGGGAGGGGACACAGGGTCAGAAAACAAGAGCTGCGTGGTTTTATCATTATTTCTCATCAGCAAGACTTTGAGTTTTATTAGCCTGATGTTGCACTTTGCCGTCCAAAGAACAAATTCATGAACATTATCCCAGAGAAAGCCAACGAGGGAGGCATTTCCCTCCTTTTTCAATGCAGGAACAGGCTCAGAGAAGTAACGGGACTTGGGACTTGTTTAAGGTCACGCGGTACAAAGCAGGGACTTGAACCTGGGCTGACTGTACATTTTACGCTCTTGCTGATCGTGTTTCCTTGCTAAATTGACTGCCTCCCCAGAATAGCTCACTCCCTAAATAGAAGAAACTGGTTCTAAAATAGGTCTTCGTAGAGTTATATCCGTAATAATACAGTAATCTAATTATCCCGTACTTTGTGATTTGAGAATATAAAACATCTCGGTTGTCTCAGCAGCCGAATTTTCTGCTTTAAAGGCCAGTGCCATCCACACCACAAATGTGTGTTTACGCATCCGCCTCCACAGTCCGCGAGCTGCTCAAGAGGGCCGAGGTACGGGGATGCTTTCACCTTCGGGGTCTAGCACTGCGCCCTACACGTTGCAGACATGAGGGAAGGTCTGTAGAATGAACGAATGAGCAGCCACAGAAAAGCCATCCTACTTGCTGGTCCCTTCCATCTCTCCTTCAGCTCCCCTCCGATGCTCCCAGTGGCTTATTAATTATGGATGGGAATGGAGGCTCTGAAACAGAAGCCGATGTGGGTATAATCACACCCTGTGTTTGCATGATCATAAGTAGATTATTAAAAATGGATAAGGCAGCCATAATTGGGCTCCAGCCTACCAGAAATCTTAGAGGAAGCAGATGGAGCATTTGGGCATTTTCGGTGCTTTAATCTAAACCAGCAGAAAAAAAAAATTGATTGGAAGATTGTCTTTCACATTCCATTATTGATGTGCGGGCTACCATTAGCAACCGGGTCACAGGCCTCCCCAGCACAGAGTCAGAGACATGGGGATTTTATTTAGAGAGAGTTAAACTTTGTTCTGTTTGTCGGGCTCTTTTGAGAGTTTGGGCATTTGGCCAAAGTTGTAAGTGAATTTTTCCCCAAACACATTTCCCTTTCATTTTGAAATGGGCCTGGAAAGGAAACGGTATTAACGCGTTTTCGACTGTTTATGCTTTAAAATCATCTCGAATACTCATCAAGAGGCTTTGGTGGGAATAACAAGGGGGAGCTTGCTTAAAGGGAAATCATTCGGCGTAAGGAACGGGCAGAACGAGGCAGGAAGGGTCTGGGGAAGCAATGAGAGTTCATTATTTTCTCATGGAAAAATCAGGACTGTGAAAGCCCATGGTTAACAAGTAAATACATGTAAATAATCAAGGGAGACCATTTATTATTGGGTGCTGATACCGTCTCGGGCGTGGAGCCCAATGCGGGGCTTGAACCCATGACCCTGAGATCAAGACCTAAGCTGAGAGCAAGAGTCAGACGCTCGACCCACTGAGCCACCCAGGTGCCCCGAGCACTGACACCATCTTCGGGAGCAAGTATTATCCTGTCCACTTTATAGAAGAAAAAATAAAGGTTCGAGGTCAAGAGACAAAGGCAAAATCTGGACCTAGCCCTGTCTGAAACCACATTACACCGCCGTCCACATTTGATGTACACGCGGGAGTCGTTACAATTAATACTATTTTGTCACTAGACGTAGCATTAGGAAACGTCACATAAAGTCATGGGTGTGAGCCCAAACAATCTTATTTTTAAACATCCAGGTGTTAGGGGCGCCTGGGTGGCTCAGTCGGTTAAGCATCTGCCTTCGGCTCAGGTCATGATCTTGGGGTCCTGGGCTCCCCACTCAGCGGGGGAGTCTGCTTCTCCCTCAGCCTCTCCCCCACTCCGCTCGTGCTCGCTTGCTCGCTCTCAAATAAATAAAAATCTTAAAAAAATAATGAACATCCAGGTGCTTAGGCTTTCTGAACCTCACCTTCCTTACTGATAAAACGGGGGTGTCAGAAATATGTATCTGGGGTTTGCTGTAAGGATTAAATGACATCGTGTATCGCAAACAGCCAGGGAAGGGCCTCATATCTGATGCTACATACGAGCGCTAATAGAAAGGGTTACTGAAATTATGTAGCATTTGTGGAAATGTTGCCGTTCTTACAACTGAATGATCCTCCCAGGCATCAGATCTGACAGGTGGGAAAGCCTTCAGAAATTACTCAACCCTGCTCCCTCCTATAAAGGCCCAGCAAAGAGACACGACATGCCCAAGGCAGAGAAAATTCAAGCTCGCTGCTCCCTGGGTGCGTGGAAATAACTCTCAGTTGGACGAGGTATCAGCTGCCCCGCGGAAGCAGACAAGGGCCTGTCCTGCTCTTCCACAGCCTACTCCGCCGGCCCCAGAAGGGACCTCCTACCACTCTCTGCCACCAGGAATGCGAAGAGGTAAGGGATGGGGAAAGCATGGTTTCTCAGTGAGGGTATATGCTTTGGGGCTAAGGAGAGGGGCACAGGAGAAGAATCATCCGATGTTAGCAATAAGATTTCTATTTCTGGGAAATCACACAAGAGTGAGGACCTACACACCCAAACATGCAAAAGCAAGCTAAAGAAACCGCATCAGGCCTGGCAGCTCAGGAAAAGGAAGTGCAGCTTGCAAAAAGAACCACTGTGTAACAGCACCTTAAGAAGCCTGCTCTTTAATACCAGCCTCTAAGGCACCTCTATGCAGTTAGCAAAAGACACACCATATGATACTTCCATATGTCAGAAAACTAAAAGGGATGCAAATCTAGAATGTCTATGATGTAACTTGGGCTCCCTGAGATGTGGCATGGTTGTACAGTGCACAACCTGCCCAACTGTACAGAGCAACCCTGCTGGGTCTGTTCACCACTTGCTACTCTGGAAACGGAGGAGTTTTATAGAATTAAATGGAGACGTCTTCTATAATGTCTTCTATTATTTGTGCCACTACCATCCATTCATCTATCTTATAGTAATGGTACCCCAACATTTCTTTTTAGGATTTGGATGTGGCAGATTCCAATCCCTGCTTGAGAAGTGGACATATAACCTGTGCCTAAACGAGGCAGCCTATCTCACCCCTTAGATGTGACAAGTAGTTCAAAGTTGAGTATGTGACCCAATCAGAGTCAACATGAGTCAACAAGTAAACTTTTCCTAAAAAGGCTGGGAGAACAGAAAATAGTCCTCCTGTATTTGGATATGTGAGGAGATAAGGGCTGAAGCTCTAGAGGGCATCATACCACCATAAGGAACCTGAGAATGAAGGGGAGACAGA
>CM052805.1:14958055-15074559 GCA_028533885.1 Nasua narica | reverse complement strand
ACGCCCACACACACACTCCTTCTTTCGACGGTTACCAACGATGCTGGGAGCCAGGCCCCTTGCTAGGCACGGAGGAGCAGCGAGGCGGCGGTGCCCGCCTGCACAGCCGCGAAGCACGCGTGCGGACGTCTCGGGCAGTGGGGGACGGTGTTCTGTGGGGCTGCCAAGGGCAGCGCAGGGGGCATCGGGACCCTCACCGCTCAGCGCACACACGGGGCGACCGTCCGGTGGTGAGATGGGGGCGGGGCTGGGCTGGGCAGTGAAACCAGAGGTCAGCAGCGTCACAGCCGTGAGTCCTACGGTGAGGACAGCACGGCAGGATTTCCCAGGAAGGGCATCCCGGGACCCCCTCCCCCTGCAAACGGCAGCAGGGCAAGCACCCGCCGACCCGCGAACTGCCCACCCTACCACCTGCAAGGGGGAAGAACGGACATCTCAGGGGCTGCCTGCCTCCACACGCCGAAGTCCTCCGAAAAACTGCCTCGCCCTCTCTCAGTCGGGGTCTTCTTCTTTATGACCCCTGGCCTTTCCTAAATGCCGCTCTAGGAGCTTCCGCTGCGGGGTTTCCGCGGCCGTGGACACCTCATCAATAGCTTTTCACAGCGATTTCCTCCCCAGCGAGGACTCCGGCCCCAGCTCCGGGCACACCTGGACTGAACCACACGAGGATGTCCGAGCAACCAAACAGGCAATTTACCAGGGACGATTTCTGAGGCCTCGCCCTGTGGCTGCTGTAGGAGAGAGGAGCGTCCACCAACTGCCCAAAACGCCTCTTGGATCCCGTGCTGATACTGCATCTGAAGGGTGGTTTGCTGGGGATGCAGTCCAGAGGAATCCGAAAAGGATCGTTCAAAATCCCGGGCCGTGGAACGCTGTATTCGGCGTCCCAACTGTGTAATAAATTTTTGCTTGGAGAGATCCTCGAGCTGGGAGGATCCTTAAGGTGATTTTCTCCAAATTTAGTCAATCATAGCCAACCCTCCACCACGCTGGCCATATTCTTGCACTTGTGTTTACTTCATGTTTCTCTTTAAAATTCACTCACTTTTTTCTTTTTCTTATTTTTCTTTTGCTTACCTAAGTCTCTGTCTTCAGGGTTCCCCCCCGCCTGCCCAAAAAACGTTGTTAGAACCACAAATAAAAAACCAGTATCTGTTGCCACAAACAGGAGGCAATTGTAAAAAACAGATACAGAGAAGACTTAGCTCTACCCAGGTGCTATCACAGCGCCAGAGACAAGTTACAGGCCTGCGAACGCCAAGCGGAGACCTTCTCTTTGATATAATCGGGAGGAGGCAATGAAAACGGACAACAAAGTCACACACTCGCGGTGTGTTTTATGTGTCTAATGCGAGCACACGTCATCCCAGATCACTTCGAGGGTCACCCCAGACCACCCCGTTCCTGACATGTTCACCTCTCAGGGCACCCAAGTCCAGTCTAACCCTATAATTCTCTAAAAGAAAACACAGGCACTACGAACGCTCAAGTCATTCGCCCAAGGTCAAAGGCAAGTCCACGAACTTATTGCACCTAGAACATGGGTTTCTTGTTTTTTTGACACTACTGCTGGACTGAGAGTTCCTTCCCTCATGGCGCAGGACCCTAAGCACCACTTAAGACGATTCCTTAGAAGTCCTCGGATTCCCTAGCAGGGCTGAGCTCTGGTCACCATACTGTGGACCAGCCCTTCCTCTTCCCTGCACCCCCTCCCTCTGAATCAGTCCTGCTTTGAGGACTCGCTCCTGTTCTTGTCCAAACTCAGACGTATGGTAAGGCCCAGAGCACCAAGCTCATGCCCTTACGGAAGGCGCCTGTGAGAGTCCCGCTGGAGAGGACCTCTAGAGACACAAGAGGGCAACTCCTGTCGCACTCAGTGAGGGCACACTTTCCCTGGAGAGCGCGAGCGCACAAAGCCCAGAGATGCAATGGAAGGGAGGAGAAAAAAGAGGGCCGTCAGCAAGAGAGCTAGACTGAAAATCCGCACTCCAGTGGGAAACACCGCAGAGGGATCCAGCAGTTTCAGGAGGCAAAAGGTGGTTATGATGCTGGTTTCAGGTAAAACACCTTCTTGTACCTTTCAGCGTCTTCCCCCCTTTCGCTAATGACAGAAATAGGAGAGGTCTGTGTCCTCACTGGGACCTGGAGATGTGCTTAAATCACACGCCAGGAGTTCCAAGAATCTTTTTTTTCCCTCCCAGATGTAATTAAGATGAGATCACGATAGCCAAGACACGAAAACAACCCAGGTGTCCACCGACAGGAGAATGGATAAGGCAGATGCTGTACGTACACACGACAGAATAGGATTCGGCCATGGGAAAGAGGGAGATGGGTCGCCTGTCTAGGCCACAGGGAGGAGAGAAAGATCGCCAGGTAGATGGAGGGTTAAGGCAGTTCAAAAACTCGGTACAAGGAATGAGAGTATGTGTTATCAAAATAGTAGAGTCACAGCAAGAAACAAAATAAGGTCAGAAAATCGCCAGCTGCATTCTCAGTGGGACTCAAGAAAACGTTACCTCTGTGCATCCAGGGACAGGGAGTGATCTCGGGGCAGTAACAGCCGCAGAGTAACCGAGAGTGATGGGAAAAGGAAAAGCCAAGCCTGGCGCTCGAACCCCAGATGCCACGTGTCAAACTATGGGCCAGTGAATGGAACAGGTCAGGAGAAACAGCAATCAGAGGCAAAGGAAGAAAGTCCTGGAAGAGGTGCAAACCAAAGAGGACAAATCTGCAAAACTGATTTAAGATTTTTTCCCTAATTTTTAAAAAAGATTGTACTGATTTATTTGAGAGAGACAGAGCAGGTGAGCACAAGCATTGAGTGGGGAGGGTAAAGGGTGACGGAGGAGGAGACTCCCCACGGAGCAGGGAGCCCCATGTGGGGCTTGATCCCGGGACCCTGAGATCTTGACCTGAGCCGAAGGCAGACACTTAACCGCCTGAGCCCCCCAAGCGCCCCTGAATAAGAACTTAATTGGAGGGGAGAGGGGTGGGGGGCTGGGCGAGCCCGGTGGTGGGTGTTGAGGGGGGCACGGATTGCATGGAGCACTGGGTGTCGTGCACGAACAATGAATCTTGTAACATTGAAAAAATAAAAGTATTTGGGGGGAAAAAAAGAACTTAATGGGGAATCGGATGAATAGATACGGTGGGTGCTGTTGACCGGAAGTGCTATTTCGTGGTGAGGTAAAGTCAGGAGGCACACCTGAACATATCCTGATAAAACGTGTTAACTGAAACAACAGAGAAAAATTATTTAAGCATCCAGGCAGGAGAAAAATAAAATACTTTGTCTGTGGAGGCAAAAAAAAAAGCTGACACCAAACTTCTCTTTTGCCATATACACAGAAACACACACACACACACACACACACACACCCCACTCATCCTAAGATAACAGGACCACATCTTCAGAGGTGTTTTTGAAAAGATGTCCTAAAATTTTTAATTCAGCCAGATTATCTCTCATGCAGAAGAAAAGCAGAAAGAGAGTCTCTGAATTTGTAAAGGGCTCCAATTAAAACACTACCTGAAAAAAATTTGTTTTGCTTCCTAAGAGTTTGTCCACTGGTTGAGAGAGAAATACATAGGAACAACTAAAGAAAGGTATTAATTATGGAGAAAGGAAGGTGAGGCTTGGTACTCATAAACACAGACTTCCACTGTGTCTACGGTTTGGAGGCTGAAGTACAACATCAAATGTAGCGTTTGAAACAGAGGACACGTTACAGGAGACGGTTTAGTAACGATCCCTTAGCAGCAGAGTCCCGGGTAACAGTGGTTGTGGCTGCCCTTTCTCTGTGGCTCCCGGGGACGACCTTTCCTCAGTTCTCAGCTAACACTGTGGCTTTTAGCTGTAGTGCCCTGTCTAACTCTTCCCGTACCTACACTTCCTCGGGCATGTCCATGATTTCCCAGCAGATAGTCTGGGGAAAACGCTCCCCACCCCCCTGCCCCCATCTGCCTTAGCCGCGGTGCTGAAAATTTGCTTGAAAATGGTTTTCAAGATCATGCTAAGAAAATACCTTTAAGCAACACTGAGTGCTTTATGAGAACTAAGTATTACAGTTTGTCTACTTTTTTTTTTAAAAAAGATTTTGTTTATTTGACAGAGAGATCACAAGTAGGCAGAGAGACAGGCAGAGAGAGAGGGAGAAGCAGGCTCCCCGCTGAGCAGAGAGCCCGAGGCGGGGCTCGATCCCAGGACCCCAGGATCACGACCTGGCCGAAGGCAGAGGCTTTAACCCACTGAGCCACCCAGGTGGTCTACTTCTTTTGCAGCATCATGAAGATGCTCTAGCTCTTTGGGAATTTTTAAAAATCTGTGGTTACATGTTCTTTCTCATTCCTAATTTTGTGTATATTACCTTTCTTTTTTCTTTTTTTTTCTGATCTTTCAAAGAATCAGTCCTTGGGCTTATTATTTTTAATCAATGTTACTGCTTTCCTAGAGTCATCTTCTATTTTTATCTTTCCAAAGGACTCCTTCTTTATGCTTGTTTCATCCTTTGGTTAACTTCTGGGGCGGAATCCTTAGTCAATTCATCTTTTTCATGACATAAAGAAGCCAAGTTGCTGCAGCACCCAGCTCCAGCTACATTCGGCTGGGCTCAACAAACGTTCTTATACACATCATCATGACGTTCTACATATTGCACACCTGCGTAAGTTCTGAAATCCTTCATTTACCCGGGCAATTGAGAGGTGCAATTTTAACTCCCAAGGTTAGCCTTTTGGTGACCTATGAGACGTGGCGATATAAACATATTCCTTGGTAATACTGAGGAACACAGAAGTCTGAGAGAGCCTAAGGAAGCAAAATTGTTTGCTCCATTGCATGGGAATCAGAACGTCAGGAGTTAGGCGGTGGGCTGCAGTTTTGGTGATAAGCCTTATATTATTTAGGGGTTTAGATGATGCAGGACAACCTCTTATTGAAAGATGATCGCCACTCTGCAGAAAAATACAGAAGCCAGCCAAATTCTATTCACCCAGAAACACATCTGAAATGAAATGATGCTAAAAGTATGAAGTGAACCCAGAATGAGCATCCTGAGCCCCTCACCGGCTCTTTGCAAAAGAGAAAGAAAAACCTCCAGAGGTACAAACATCAGCTACAATCCTCAGAAAATAAATACAAAGGGGCAGCAGACATGTTTAAACTGCTATCAAAATTTTTCAGATTAAAAGGAGATCGTTTTCATGTGTTAGTTTGGCAAAGATCAAATCGGTTGCCGATAACTGGCGCCGACAAGATTATGAGGGGAAAAGCCTTTTCCGGCTCTGCCAGGGGAGTAGAAGTGCCTCCACTTGTTACAGGGGTCGGGGACGGGCTGGCAATTTCTATCAAAAACTTTTCTTTTAAGTATGCTTATTCTCAAACCCAGAAATTCTTCTGTACGAGACTGATGCTCAGGGAAAAGGAAATGGACAAGAGGCTTGCTGCTGACATTTTTATTTTCAAATAATAAAACGTGGGGACAATGGACGTGTCAATAAGAGGTGTGATCAAACGGGGCCCCTGGGTGGCACAGTTGGTTGAGCGACTGCCTTCGGCTCAGGTCATGGTCCCGGAGTCCCGGGATCGAGTCCCACATCGGGCTCCCGGCTCCATGGGGAGTCCGCTTCTCACTCTGACCTGCTCTCTCTCACTCTCTCTCTTTCCTAATAAATAAATTAATTAATTAAAAATCTTTAAAAAAAAAAAAGAGGTGTGATCAAAGGGATAATGGTCTAACTGAAGGCTTTTAAAGTGGTTCTGTAGACCCACGCATATTGTGAGGGAAGGGTATCCACGTCACATTGTGAAACGAAATCGCAAGTTAAAAAATGATGTAAAACAACATACACGTACGCACAGAATAGTATAGATTTGGCTAGAGGGGTAGAAAGCGGAATGCTAATAGTGGTTCCAACCAAAAGTACCACGAGGGGGGAACTTTTCAACCCTTTTATCAGTTTCCTTATTTTGCCACAATGTGCGGTTCTATGTTAACGTTTCAAAGAATATACTGACATCACTCAAGACAACATAAAAGGCGTGTAGTGACACTCTCCCTCCTGCCCACCCCCATCCACCAGGTTCCTGGGTGCATCCTTTCACGATTTATGGATGCATAAGTAAGACAATTCAGATCTATATTACCCCCCCTCCATCTCACACAAAGTGTGTGTTTTTCACCTTGCTCTCTTCTCACCTGAGCAATAGATCCTGAGAACGTCCCACATCAGTGCGTATTTACCCGCTCTGCTGAATTCCACCCTGTGGCTATTATCTTTGTGTGTGTGTGTGTGTTTTCTTACTTCTTTACTTAGAGATGAATTATAATCAGAAAAGCCCAGGTATTTGTACGCGGGGGACGTTGAGGACGGTGACCGATGTCAGACACCTTGATGTGTAGTATGATCATCATTTTTAAAATAGGTCAGTCTGGTTTACTGAAGCCGACTGTACAAGCGTCCAGACAGACCGGCACCCGTGGGAAAGTGGCAACACCGAGAAATACGATGGGTCCTTCCCTCTCGGCTGGCACGGAGGGAGGCAGGCTGGTGATGGGTATGCCCCCTCCTCCCCCATGGTTCGTGCACAGATCACCCTTGGCCTCCTCCCCGTCACTGCGTTCCTTAACTCCCCCAGGCATGCCCGCTGCTCCCCCAGGCCCTCCCCCTCCAGCTTCTCGGGCTCCAGAGTTCCTGGAGCCACTTCCTCGAATCCCGGCGCCACCCACAGGTGGGCAATGTGCACAGGTCCACCTCCAGCCCTGGAAGCTTCGCTACAACCTCCCAAGTAGGGTCGTAGCCGCCTAAGAAGCCCTTTCAAACCAAGCCCGGGAGCAAGTGGGGTTTGGGGAAGGATGCAGGGGAGCCCGGTGACCTTCGTGGCTGCTCTCTGTCGTACGCGTGGTCTCTGTGTCCAACTTCAGACACCACGGCTGGGATGCCCATCTCTGGCCGTGGCTGGGAAGGGAAGTCTTGTGGGGGCTTCTGGGGGCTCTGGGAAGCACGGTTCTTTACCAAGTCCTGGGAAGAGGGAACTGTGGGCACCTTCAGTCCGTGGTGCTCTTCCCCAGTTCTGGGGGTGCTCTGGCTGGAGAGGTGCATTCGAGAGCTATTCGTCCCTGCTGGGTTGGCTGGGGGTGGAGGGCAGGGGGAGCAAGGGGTGCCTCTAGCTTAGTCCTGTCTGGTGGCCAGGAGGTGGCCATCTCCTCCAACCGTCCTCAGGAGCCCAGGCAGATCTGCTATCCACCAGCAGGCACTCTGCTTGCGAGCTGCACTTCCCACTGCTGCTTCCCGCAGTCCTGACCCCAGCCCCGCAGGGGGAAGCCTGGCTAGACGTCTGTGCTGGTCAGGGTGGCCCCAGACCTCAGTGGAAACTTCCCAACCTATGCTTCAGACCCTAGCGTCATTCAGGACTGGAGGCCGGGATGGGGGGGACTGATTCTAATTCGTGATCAGGATGGAAGTGAAGAAGGCTGGTGAACTCCAAATACGTGGGAGCTGGGTCATTTTTTCGTTATTAGGATTCGGGGCATAGGATGCCCATCGGCGGTAGAGTTCTACAATCCTGGACTTTTTTTTTTTTTAATCAAGTTTGGTTTTTTTTAAATCTTTGAAAGTACTACACAGTGAAATAGACTTTTGACTGGTGCTCAGCTCTATGAATTTAACACACATATAGAGTCATGTGACCGGCACCACAGTCAGGATACAGAATGGCCCCATCACCCCCCCCAAAAAAGAAATCCCCTTATCTCCTTCTTTAATTCTTTATAATCATACCCTACCCCTGCCCTAAACCCTGGCAACCACTGATTTGTTCTCTATCACTGTAGTTTTGTCTGTTTGAGATCATATAAATGGAATCATACAACACATAACCTTTCTTTCACTCAGCATAATGCCTTTGACATTCATCCAAGTCACAGATTTTTTTAAGGAGCAACAGAGAAAGGTTTTACGCAGGTCATTTAGGTTGGAATTGTAAAGCAACTTTGGGTTAGCCCTCAGGTAATATAACAGAGAGATGGAGCTTACCGAACCCCGAGTCCAGATAAAATTACAAAAAACCGATCCAGGGGGGAAAAGAAAAATCTAAAAATACAGCAGAGCTGGATCTTTTCCTCCAGTTCTTCGCGTCTCCATTCGCTTTTCCCATGATGCCCCATCGATTTGCAATTAAAATTGGAATCACAGTTTTTGAAACCACCCAGACTTTGTAATGTCAGCCAGTCCCTCCCAAGCTGTCGATGGACCATGACAAGTATGATAAGATAATACAGCAACACCAAAGCAAGAAGCATCTAAGTGGGTCGGCCAGCGTGTCCCCAAGTATACACACACTTTGGTGATGTGCACCACCAGCTGAGAAAGAAAAATGGAGGTGGCCCATGGACACGACTTGAAATGTCACCTAATCACATCCCTAGAAAATAGTGACCTTTCCTTCTTCTTTCTGTTCAAATCTTCCGGTTGCACGATGGAGAGAGTCTTAGGTGCTAAAACGTTGTTAACGCCTCTCTAATGGGTTTCTTTCCCTCTCTCCCCTCGTCAGAAAGAACGAGACTGCCCCATGCTGAGCACGGGCTGGAACTGAAGCACGCTGTTTGTTTTCTATGGATCGTGTTTATGACAATTCTCTACTCTGGATTAGCAGGGATTCCTAATAGGATGGCGACACGAAGTTTCGTGTTTAAGTCGTTAAAGCAAAAGTTATGAGTGGACTTCAAGGTCATGTGATGTCAATGAGATCTCTGTAGACACATCCAAAGGTAAATCATGAAGATGGTCCCCAAGTGACTGAAGGTCACGATGGGCCATCAGATTTCAGACAGAACCGGGAAGACCCAATGTCTGAGGAGACCTGCAGACAAGATTACCCCCCAGGCACCACAGAGCCAGCTCTCCCGCCAATGGTTCAAGCATCCGGGCTCTCAGTGCTGGCCATGCAACCAATCCCAACAGACCTCCCTTCCCATCGAAGCTCTGCTCGGCCTGAAAGGGAACCGTGTCATCTGACACAGCTGGTCCTCCTCACGGGTAGCTGCCTTCTCGGCTCCGTCATGATCTCTCCCACCAGCCTCCTCTGCAGCCCTCATCCCAGGGTTCCCCTGTCGTCCTGAGGGTGCCAACTCCCAAACAAGGCTGAACAAAAATTCTTCCAGACTGATCTTTAGGTCTGCCCCTTGCCCATCCCTTAGCCTCTCCTTGTTAGCAAGATCCACTCTCCAGGTTGGACTTCTGTCTACACCGAACCACCAAGTCAGAGAGGCAGTCATCGTCTGTGCAAGTAAGGTCATCTCTAAAGCATGGACCACGGAGCTGCTCTGTCCTACCCAGGTACGGAGGCCAAAAGAAGGATCCAGAAGGATGAAGAGCCCTGAGCTGTTCTCAATGGCACTGCGCGCTGGGGGCAGCAATTTGGGGGCAGGGATGGCGTCACCAGCTCAACATCCTCCAGGGACTCCGAGGGGACCCATGGGAGTGACACCAAGGAGTGGGGATCATGGGCTCCCTCTCTGGGCGCTAGCTCTAGAACCACGTGCGTTTCTCCAAACACAGGGCATCCTGGCTCTAGATTCTTCTCCTCCCTCTTGGTCCAATTGAGAAGACTCCAGTTTTCCTCCCCCTGACAAAGGCCCACGTCATGCCTCTTGCCCTCCAGGCATGTCCCTCGGCTTCGTGATGGCCATACGTCCTCCACGCACGATCCAGGAAGGGGAATCACAACAGCAATAAAATCTAATGCGTACTTACAACATTGAGTCATCACCACAGCCTGGAAGGTAGGAGCACCTGCCATCCCCATCACGCGCAGGAGAAAGCAAAGCTTAGGACGGCCGCGACTCACCCCACAGCGAAGCCACACCAAAGGCAGGCCTGGCAAACAGCGGTGCCTGTTTCGACGACCCAGCCTGGCAAGGTCACGAAAGGACAGTTACAGCTAACATCCAGCCCCCAAACGTGTGCTACAGAAATTGTGAATCAGTAAGACACAATGATAAAATGAGATTCGCTTTTTTTTTTTTAAAGATGCCATATTTCAAGCTTTGTTCTAAAAAAAGGAAAAAACCTAGAAGATCTAGCAATAAATCTGTTGTGATTAACCGGTGGTCGTCCCCCCTAAATGGGACAAGCACCCTCTCTAACTGGGACTTGTCCTTATCGTCCCTTCTCTTCACGGTTCCCACAGCTAACTTCATTCATTCATGCCTGTGCCTACGGAGTCCCAGGAGGGTGCCGAATCTGTGACGACACCACTGTTCCAAACTGCTCCTTCACAAGATGCAAGACCTGGGCAGCTCGCTCACTGCCCCTGTCGCTGCTCGAAGCTCTCCACGCTCTTCCCACTTCCCTGGGCGTCAGCCACTCGGACAGGGTAGAGGTACTCGAGGGTTCATGTTTCAGAGATGACCTTGCTGGCACACTTGTCATTTGAATGATGTCCAAATTTGAGTGCCTATCAAAACGGCTTTGACCTAAGTCCTTCCCAGAGTCCTTTACACCCATTTCCCCCTCTTTATCCTCGGTGGGAAAGAATAATTCAATGAAGTCAACTTCTTTCTTTCCCGGAGAAATGATAGACACATGGCACTCCAGCCAAGGTGCTCCAGGATTTCTGGTTAAGGGAGAGGTTAGTGCAAAAGTCTGATATCGAAGATCTATAAAGAACTCCTCAAACTCAACATTCGAAACAGATAATCACGTCAAAAAATGGGCAGAAGACATGAACACTTCTCTGAAGAAGACATACAAATGGCTAACAGACACATGAAAAAATGTTCATCATCATTAGCCAGCAGGGAGATTCAAATCAAAACCACACCGAGATGCCACCTTACACCAGTTAGAATGGCCAAAATCAACAAGACAGTAAACAACAAATGTTGGGAGAGGATGTGGAGAAAGGGGAACCCTCTTCCACTGGTGGGAGTGCAAGTTGGTGCAGCCACTTTGGAAAACAGTGTGGAGATCCTTCAAGAAATTAAAAATAGGGCTACCCTATGACCCTGCCATTGCACTACTGGGTATTTACCCCAAAGATACAGATGTAGTACAAAGAAGGGCCACATGTGCCCCAATGTTCATAGCAGCAATGGCCACAATCGCCAAACTGTGGAAAGAGCCACGATGTCCTTCAACAGATGAATGGATAAGGAAGATATGGTCCATATATACAATGGAGTATTATGCCTCCATCAGAAAGGATGAATACCCAACTTCTGTATCAACACAAACAGGACTAGAAGAGATTACGGGGAGTGAAATAAGTCAAGCGGAGAGAGTCAATTATCTTATGGTTTCACTTACGTGTGGAGCACAAGGAAAAACATAGAGGACATCGTAAGAAGGAAGGGAAGGGTGAATGGGGGGAAATCGGAGGGGGAGATGAACCAGGAGAGACTGTGGACTCTGAGCAACAAACTGAGGGTTTTGGAGGAGAGGGGGTGGGGGGGTGGGCGAGCCTGGTGGTGGGTACTGAGAAGGGCACATATTGCATGGAGCACGGGTGTGGTGCGTGAACAATGAATTTTGAAACACTGAAAAAATAAAATAAAATTAATTGGGAAAAAAAAAAGGGAGAGGTCTGTGGTAGAGAAAATACCGGGGTAGGGGGAGGCGGGGGGACGGACTTCCGGTAGGGATTTTGCTACCATGGAGCTTTGCAATGACTTGACTCATTTTTCACAGAATTAATAATTCAGATCCCCCACGGTTTCGGCCAGAAGTGGCCATAAACTGCAGAGAGTTTAACCAACCACTTCTGAAAATGGGGATTGATCCTGGGAAATGCTACCTCCACTTTCAGCCATCTCGATTGAGCAAAATGAAAGCTGTTAGGTGATTTCATATCTTCATTAAAACCATCAAAGCAGAAACACTGCGAAGAGGCTGCCAAAGCAGAGAACGTTTCCCCAGGCTCCGGCAGCTTTGCGGAAGTTGGGGAGACTCAGATCCCGATTATCTTGCAGGAAGGCACTACAGTGTTCAGTTCTGTTTGAAGGGTCCCACACACGCAAGCCCCCCAAACCTAGCAAGGCCGCTACCTTGTCATGCATGCTGATGAGGCTGGAATCACACACACACACACACACACACACACACACACACACCCCGAGTGGCATGTACCTCTTCTGGGTTGGAACAAAGCAAATTCAACCTTCAAAGGATCTCAAGAGGTATTTAAGAACACTGCAGTTGCAAAAAGTCCTCAAAGACCCCTAGAAAAAGGGACGATGCCATGTCCCACCTATTTGGGGGTGACCCTACAGCCTCCAAGAACTGGAGGAACGTGAACTTTCCTGTTCTTCCAGACTTTGGACATGAACATGACTTTCCTGTCTTCGGTTAGTTCAAGGACACCAACAGACAGACCCTTGGCCAGTCAAGCCAGGGGCTGTTGTAGGAAGCGTGTGAGGGTCAAACCCCAGCCTGTGACTTGTCACAAGACAGCAAGCCCTTTGTGGAGGTCAGCAGCAGCAAGGAGTACCGCCACTGGCCTTGTCCCACTCGGGCCTCACGCCTTGCCACAGCAAAATCCCTCAGCACGTCCTGCCTGTGCACCACACCTGGCGTCCGACACAGGTGTCTCTGAGTAGGTGACATCTGGGCTGGAACCTGCATGACGAGAAGCAGCCAGACCTAGGACACGGAAAGGCCAAGCCCCCACAGCTGAGGCATCAGCTCCCCCTGAGCCCTCTCTAACCCACGCGGGGTGGGGACCCCTCCTGCATGATCCCACAGGCCCTCTGCTAGTCTTGCTCCTGGACTTGTATGCCCTTCAGCTCTTTAAAGGAGAGATCCTAGTTCTCATCTTCACTTTTCCAGGGCTTGGCATGGTGCCTGGTACATAGTCGGTGGTCAATAAACGTGTGCAGGACTGAAATCAGAAGTGAAATCATGGCATGAGTGTATTTAGAAACAACCTTGACCTCCCTACCCCAACTTCAGCCACTCCCTTTGAAAAATCCTCTCTGCCCCCTGAGACCTAAGTAACATACTGCCTCCTCCGGGAAGCCTTCCAAAATTCTCCCAGTTGGATTTCCTCTCCTTTCTGTGCTGCCAAAGCTCTGCTTAGATCTCCACATGGTCTCTCTCACCATCTGATTTCCCACGAGCATCTCCTAACCGCATCAAACTCTGAAGAACCCAGTGGAAGGACCCATGTCCTATTTATCTCTAGGCCCTCAGCACCTACAGCTCAATACAGATTGGATGAAAAAAAAAAACAATCAATGACTAACAACGACAGGTAACCCTTGTGGGACACCTTGCCAGAAATCTGGGCACTCGTGCACGTCATCGCTCATCCAGTCCTCACAGCAAGCTTACGAGGTGCGGCAACGTGACTCATCCTGATGTGCAGATGAACTGAGGCACAGAGAAGCCGCCAGCTGGTGGGTGCACACCCGGCAGGTGGTAGAAGTGAGAGCCCAACCCCTTCATTCTGGTTCCAGAGCCAAGTTTTTAATCACTGCGCCAGAACTGCCCGTTCTGGGGCGCTCTTTGCCTCCTTACCCCCATTTGGAGGTCATCTCGCCCACGCTCTTTGAATCCAGGCTCTTCTCCCTCCTTCCAATGAGATGCTTCCTCTCGACCCCCCAGAGGAGCCCCGCTCCCCCAAGAGCCACGGCTGCAATGCCCAGTGCAACCCTCCCCCAGCCACCCCCCCCCCGGGGTGGATGCGGGACTCCCTCACAGGGTGGGGGGGGGGCGAGTCTGCAGGAAGCCACCCCTTCAGCGCTGAGGGCTACCCGCCCAACTAAAGGCAAGCTCCGGGAGCCCTGCTGTCACAGACACCCTTTCAATCGCCACCGCTGGATACGGTTCTATCCAGGCACAGTAAGTCCCAGGGACAATTTTCCCCTGTGGAGCTCCCACTACGGAGCTAAGGCGGAAGTGTCACCTTGTCCTGCCACTAGGCTGGTGTCTCACGTCATGCATCCCAGAGCGGAAGGGACTTTGCATCCTGAAAATTTAAAAAGACACCCTGTCTTGCATGAGCCTCAAAATTAAAAAAACAAAAACAAAACGCTCAAGACCCATTCCCATAAATTACCGAGTCCCTGGTGGAAACAACTTCATGTCTGACTTTGCAACACGGACGCCTGTAGGTGTGTACGTAACAACCTGCGTAGATATGATAATCGTGGGGAAGACCGCGGTTTTTCCACCCTTGGGAACAGTGAAGAAGGCAATGGCAACTTTGAGAGGGTTTGGGATTCCCCCTTCTTTAAATACCTGCTATACCCTTTATTCTGGGAACCCTGTTCTTCTGAAGGCTAGACTCCCTTGTAAATATTGCAAGTCAAAATACTTCTTGAATGCTCTTACTTGTTCTGAGTTTTCCTTTGGCTTGTCTCTTCTGATCATTAACACATCAAAGGAATCTGAAAGCTAGAAACCTTGCAGGGTTTACTTAGGGTGGATTTCCTGCAAACTCTAGCAGCGCTTCCCCGTGTGGGACGTCGGCTGGATGGACCATCTCGGTAATCTGGAGTACTCCACAGACCTACTAAGTATCACCAGGTAGTTATGAATTATTTATGAAGTATCACTGTTTCTTGCAGAGAGAAAACTTGTTACATCTTACATTTTGATTCTACTCCTTCCATTCTCCCACATCAAGGAGAAAGGAAAGGCGCACGCTGAAATTAAGATTTCTTTAGCTCTTACTAGTATCCCCTAGTACCCTCTTTCAGACAAAGGAAGGACCGGCCACAGACTTGGAACATTCTACCCACTTCTTGAAGCAGGTTCCAGGCTTGGAACATTCCACGCACCTGAGGAAGCAAACTACAATTGCATTGTTTTGTTTTCAAACTATTCTGATGATTACCTTCTAATCGCCTCAGCACGTGAGGCCGGTTTTCCACGTAGGGTGGTTTTGAAATCAAGTTGTTTTTTCAAAACACGTATTTTCACTCTATCTGCCTATCCTGTGTTGGGTTTACAAACGCACATCTCTAGAAGGACGCGCAAAAGCGGGCACCTGTGATGGCTCGGGGAAGAGGAACGATGCACACGGCACGGACACGGGGGTGGGAAGGAGGGGGATTAATTTTCACAGGACATCCTTTTGGAGTTTGCAGTATGTTTCCAACATATTTGCACTGAGGGGGGAAAAAAAGCCCAATTCTTTATGAAAAGATTACAGCCTGTAAATGTGCTAACATAAACAAAACTATTAAGAATATAAATAGTAGAGGCCATGCCCAAGTCTGGCAAATATCGTGAAGGTGGTACAGGAAAGTCTGAAGCTTGGAAAACGTGGCCGTCAGAGAATGAGGGAGGGACGCCGCCCCTTGGGGCACGGCAGGAAGCGATTCCCGGCCTCCACCCCGAGCACACACCCCAGGTTTCTTCCTCCTGGGAGCTGAAGGCCATGGCCACGGAGCCTCTGACTCCAAAGTTTGGGAAGACACCCCCAGGGGACTTACGCCCGGGAAACCACATGTCGTCCGAGCCCCAGATGCGCCGGTCAGCACCCCTGGCCCGGGTGCCTTGGAGGAACATGCCAGTAATACCCCGTTGCCCCCTCCTCTGCCACTATCTTGCTGAGAACCCCGCCCCCCCCTCCCCCCCCCACGGGTGAGGCTCTGGGCCGACAGCCCAGCCGTGTGGCTTGACGGGCAGCAATTATGTCTGAAATGCTGAGTTACTTCCACTCACCGGTGGCTTTCACCCACCTCGTCAAGCCGCCCATGGACTACAAACACCGCAGCCCACGAGGACAGAGTGGCAGCGAGGGCTGGCCTACGGCAGCCTGGCACGGAGCCTGGCACACGGCAGGCGTCTGACCAGCACGCGGATTCGCCCGCCCCGGCTCTGGAGGAGAGAGGGAGTCCCGCGGGGTCAGAGCGGCCGCGACCTCCCCGGCCCCTCCAGCCCGACTCACCGGCCGCGGGCCCTCCGAGCCCTCCCGGGGACCCCGATCCATGGAGAGCCGTGTGCTTCCACCCTCGCAGTCAGCAGGGCTGACTCACGGAGGCCTAACCGAAGGCGAGAAAGTCGTTCTCCAGGCCCACGCGGCAGACGCACCGGCTCGTTAGCAGTCGGCCGGGCCCCGAGCCCATTAGGGACCCTTGGGATGTGCCTCCACATATCTGGGGGGGGCCAGCAGCCCACAAAGAACGTGCCCACCATGGCCTCTAGTTAGCACCTCGTGGGAACCGGGCCGCACTTTCTCTCAGGTCAAGAGGGACGTTTCCGGGGAGGTGGCACCGGTGACGCAGATCTAAAATGGGTGCGGCTCCCTGACCCTCAGAAGAGGCCCCTGCCGGCCCCAGAGACAGCAACCTGCGGTTCCCTTCTGGGCCGGGCATTTGCCACCTAGCGTCAGGCTCTTCGGGGGTCCGGTGGACCCCCACGGCAGACGGCACCTCTGGGGGAGAGTTTCCACCCAACACGGAGGCATGACCTCACTGTGTCTAAGACCCCATCAGCTGTCAGATACCCCCATTTCAGTGATGTTAAAATGTGGGGGGAAATGTGCTCTTAGAATCTTTGATAAACGGTATTTTCACATCCAGAACAGCCTTAACCACGTGTGGCAGCTGAAAAGCACCAAGGTTGTCAGGGTCTCTCCCCCCCCCCCCCGGCCCCCTGCGGTGAAGAACCATACACCGGAGGCTGTGGGGACGGCCCGTCCTAGGGCGAGCTCTCCCACCGTCCCTGGCATCTCCAGCGGGGAGGGAAGCCAGCTGGTGAAAACACGTCTCTGAGCCAAGACAGTCGTGCCTGACGAGTGGACACGTGCGAGAGCTAACTAGTTCATCGACAGCGAGCACGCAAAGGACGGGGGATTTATGGACTCCAGGGTTTCCTTTCATCGGCGTGGATGACATCCTCCTGGACCAAGGCAGGAAAACTCCAAACACCTGTGTCTGCACGGGCGTTGTAATCGTGCGTGCAAGGGCCCGCGTGTGGGGCGGGCGCACACCTGACGGGCACCAGGCAGTCCGTGTCAGGTGCGGCTCAGCTGTTAAAGATGGTGGAGCCTTCTGCCTTTGGTCTTACTTCTTTCTCAAGTGTGGCTTTGCTACTGGAATCTCGCTTCTTGATTGAGAGGAGCCGGAAGCAGGGACAGACCGTATTCTCGCCTTTGGATTCTCTGTCCTACTTAAGACGGTTGCGTCTGGGGCGCACGTTGTGCCTTCTCTGCCCAACACCACCATCGATGCTGAACAAATAACCTGAGATGTGACGTCTAAAGCTTACGGAACAGGCTTATCTGTCAAAATGCTGTCACCAGCCACAGAGTCAATAACTGTGTCCTAACTCGCTCGTGGTGGCCTTTCGATGCATTTCAGAGAAGGTTCGATTTCTCCTCAAAGCCCGCCCTCAGCCCCCCCCCACCATCCCCAAAAGCTAGCAAAATCCACAACACTTCCGACAAAACGCAGCTCCCCCCAAGACTCGAAAAACTACTGGATGATGCAAGAGTCTGTAACTCTTGTTGAAAGATGAAGACCCCAACCCTTGCTCCATGAGGGCGTCCCACCAGCGATCTCAGATGGGGAGCAGCCTCTTTGCACGTTCCGTCTTACTCGAGTTTGAGACTGTAAAGCAGGCGAGAGGTCCGTTCCATTTTAAAGGTGAGCAAAGGGACACCCAGAGATGTGAGGTGACTTTTTACGGATGCAGAAGGAAGCAAGGGGGATGGGGGGGGAGGGGAGGGAGAGAGAAGGACGCCCGAAAAATAAAAAAGCAAATTAAAGCACAGCTGAAACTGGAACTCAAGGAACTACTTTTCGAGCAATTAATCAGTTCCTCCGCCGCATCTGGTAACCGCGGCAGGGGTGCAGCCAACAGCTGTAACAGCACGGGCAGTACTGCGGCAACCCGGAAGCGCTGGTAGGGAAACACTAGGAGCCACAGCGGCAAGAGTAGTGATCTTTCCCCACATAGGGTTTCATTCATTCTGCAAAACAACCTTCTGCGACGGGGGCTACTGGCCCCACTCTAGGAGGACGCGGAGACCATGCGGGGCCAATCCCACAGCATCAGGAGGCCGTTCCCCGGCTCCCTCGTCAGCCTGTTGTCGCTTTGCCTACCTGTCCGAGCCTCTAGCCGACCCCACCCCTCTAGCCGACCCCACCCCGTAGGCCCAGCTGCCGCCTTGGGGAGGAAATTAGTAGGGGCAACCAGGCCAGACACGCAGGGGATGGAGCTCAGAGAAACCTCTAAGGGGAGGGATCCCCAAGCCGAGAGCTGGGTTCTCCCAGGGTGGCCCGGACTGGGCTGTTTCCCAAGAGAGGCTCATCGTTGACACAAGGCGGGCACAGATTCTGCCTCCTGGTCTCTGGCTGTAATGCTCCGCCTTCCGGCGTCACGTGTCACCTCTCGACTCGGCTCCACAGAAAGCAGGCCTTCCTTCTGGCTGGGGGTGAAATTTGGTTTTTACACTGTCCCTCTGTATTGGGGCCTCAGGACCCAGGAAGTTGTCCCCGGGGGCTTGGCCGTGGGCAGATTATGATAAGAGCGTGCTGCTGTCCCACGCTGAACCCCACCTCTGGAAAAGTGCCGCCATGGGGGCCAGGGCTCTTTGGCCATGTCTACCCGGAGGGCAGTGGCCCTACGACGGCCAGCAGTGCAGAGCAGGAGCTCAAGCCCTTGGCTGGAAACGCACAAGCACGCGCATGCACACGCACAGGAGCATGTGGGTCTCTGTGGGACACTGCACGCCAGTGACTTCCGGCTCACCAGTTTGCTTTGCAACCCCGTTTCAGATGTTTTCCGTTTTGGGGGCTGCAGTTTTCCCATCTGTGAAATGACAGGCCATAGGCAGAAAGAGGAGCATCCTATCACCTGCTGTCCGAACTCACAGAACTTGGGGATAAAGTGAGAACAGGGGCTTTAAAGGACCCCAGGAATCCCTGTCACTTCTGCAAATAATGCCTATTTTTTGAGTAGCAATAAAGGGTAAAGCATATGCAGAGAAATGTTCTGGAAAGTCTGAAAACAGCACCCAAACGGGGCAGTATTACTTTACCTAGAAATGGCAAAGCACAGGCAAACCCCTGGACTCTGAGGGCGTGGGTCTGACACAGAAAGAAGCACAAACCCCACAGCCCTTTCCTGAGCTCTAACACTCCGGGCCCTCCTGCGGAAGCGGCGCAATGGGGCGGCCTGCGCCACACTTCCGGGCTCATCGTTCTAGAAAGACAAAGCCTGAGAGGGAGGGTAACTCGGACCCTGGGAAGTGGGGTGGAAAAGTGGAGCCGTCAGTGTGCTTCATGTTAAATAAAACCTACCAAGACTCAGCTGAGAATTTTAGCAGAATCCAAATGTGCTATAAAAAAAAAAAAAAAAAAAAGGCACGGCTCCCATCTCTAAGGTTCACAGCTAAGCTGGCTTAGAATCACACATGCCAAGGTTAAAAATAAAAAGCAGCCATCCCTGAATGACACGGGCTCTGAGAAGGAAGCTGGGGTAGGTTGTTTGGTGAACCCAGGCAAGGGGAGTGCAGATGCTGGGGGTGGGGTACCACCGGTGTTTATTGGAGGACACAGCACCTAAAAGCCGAATGCTCAGAATTTTGCTGTTCTGCACTTAAAAGGACTTCGTACTGGCGAAGGGTTTCATTAATAATCTTCAGATTTTCCGCCGAGGGAAGCCTGCTGTGTACTGGACCGTGACCATGGCTGACCCACATGGGGTTCTGCTGCCCCATGCTTTTGCCTCCCTCGGCCTGAGGTCCGGCTCTGACGCCGTCCTCCTGCACCTCGCACACCCACACGGGATGCCTGTGGGTCACAGCGTGGAGAGCTCCACACCCGCCATTCTGTGTCACTCTATTCCATGAAGCCAACATAACCGTGTCAGGACCACCAACAGGCCGGGTGTCCCCTGCTGGGCTCCACTGGAGACAGAGTGTGTGTCCACCTCCTAAGGACAGTCTATGTCCCATCCTTTGACCCCACAACCACAAACACCGCAGGTCCGGCCTATCGGCCCTGTTACCCCCTTGCAAATCCAGAGCCCCTTATATGAGCCCAGTGGGGTCCCCTTTCTAATGAAGTTTTCATTTGTCCAATATGCTTATGACTTCTACTCCCTAAAGGGCTTATTTTTACAAACATTTTCAAAAATTAGCTCTAGTTACTGTGTCAGCTACCATGTTACTCCTCCCCAGCTCTTTGACTATGCAGATACTTCCAGAAGGTCTTCAAGGGGTCAGGTGAATGATGGGAACTCTGTGACCCATGTGTTACGGGGAGCCCATACATTACATCACCCTGGGGGATGCCCCGATTCAGCTCACATTTGGGCCGGTCCTACACCATAGCACCACATAGGGACTGGAAGCTGATGGGCACGTAACAGGTGAGGCAGTCACCTTCCAGAAGCTTCAGGCTCTCCCCAGCCACCACTAGCCTAGGTGACTGTCATCCCTGGCAGGGCAACGGACGACTGGACAGTCTGGCTGTCCCTAGGATCCGGCCAACCCTTATCTGAGGTGCCCACCAGTATCTCCAATTTCACATCCTGGCTGCCAGTCTGGAAGCACGACCCAGGTCTCAAGCCACCCAGGTGTCTTTTTTACACTTTGAAGCCGCTTAAGAAAAACCTCGGAAAGCTGATGAGAGAAGGGGCGGTTTTCCTGCCCGTTATGATGGATGAGAAAACCGAAGCTCAAAGAGTTTCAAGTTTCTGCTCAAGCTAAGGGACAGAGCATGGCTGAAATCCAAGGTTCCATTCCACTGCCCAAGACGACTACCTCAGGGTCAGAGCGCCTGGGGGCTCTCAACCGCGGCACAACTGCGAACACCTGGAGCTGGAATGACCCTCCAGACCGGACCTTCCTCAACCCCACACCTCTCTTTGGGCCTCTCCACCCAAGCGCGGGGTCCTGCCGCAAGGGGGCCCTATTCTGACCTTCCCTGCTCAGGGTCCTTCAGACACCTGGAAAGATTCGCGAAGGTCGGAAGGCGGCCCCGCTTCCCCGGTCCACCCCAGAGGCTGGACAAGGAGGCAGCCCACTAGCTCGCCCCGAGGTTTGGCTAGAGATCCCCTTCCCTTCCAGCGCCTCCAGAAACAACTGCCCTTTGCGGTTCGAGAAACTGCCGTGGTCTACACCATCCCTGGGAAGTTCTGAGTAAATCCTGGAGTCCCCCCACGTGTCAGCCTGAACCCACACAACGAACCGGATTAAGGGGGAGAGAAGACGCAAGCGGAGGCCATAAGGATGAACCCGACTGAGGACCCGACGCGCCCGCTCCTTACCTGTACCAGTCGAGCCCGCGGCCGTAGTTCCTGTCGAAGAAGTGGGGCTCCGTGCCCAGGGCCCGCACGTCCGGATGCACGCGGATGAACTCCAGCACGGCCCGCGTGCCCCCCTTCTTCACGCCCACGATGAGGGCTTGGGGCAGCCGCTTGGTGCCCGTCCTGGCAGAGCCCGAGTGGTTGGCAGCCGGGAGGCGAGGGGCAGGCGCGGCGGCGGCGGGCGCGCTGGGAGCGCCCGGCGCGCTGGGCGTGGGCCCCGGGGGATCGCAGGGGCGGGACTTCGGGAGAAGTTTCTGGCCGCCCGCGCCGGGGCCGCGCAGGCAGCGAGGCGCGCCCAGGAGGCGGCTCTGGCCCAGGTCGTCGCAGCAACACAGGAGGCTGTAGCACAGGTAAGTGCAGGAGAGCGAGAGCGTGAAGGCGAAGAGCAGCCTGCGCGCCCTCCGCGGCTGAGCTGGCCCCGCGCGGCCCAGGACCCTATAGGCCATGGCTCCATGGGCCCGCGCCGGGGGTCATGGTTTCCGGGGGGCGCCGGCGACGGAGCTGCTGTGGCCCTGCGGCCGCCTAGAGGGCTCACGCGGCTCTACCCCGGCCTCGCGGGTCGGGCGTGGGGGGCGCCGTCTTCTCCGGGCGCTGCCGGCCGGGGCGCGCACCATGCCCAGGGATCCCGGGGGCTGCGGCTCCTCGGGGCACAGGCGGCTGCGCGTCCCACATCTCCCCGTCCCGGGCCACGGGGCTCCGGGCGGCGTTCCTCGGGTCTCAAATGCGCCGGCTTCGGAGTGCGCCCAGCGCCCGAAGCTCCATTCCTGGTCCCTGGAGCGCGGCGCCCCGAACGCTCGGCGGCGGCACAGCCGCGCGGGCTGGCGGGCGAACCGGACGGTGGCGCTGGCGCGGGCCCCGCTCGGGCTCCTCGAGAAATGCCGAGCGGCGCGCGCTGCCGGCTCTATTTATGGAGTCGCTTGACGTCAGCCGCGCGGGTCCCCCGAGCCCGCGCCCCGCCCTGGGACCTGGCCCGCCCCCTACGCCCCCACCGTCCTGCCCCTCCCAGGGACGCGCTACCCCGGGCCCTCCCCACGCAGGCCGCTCCTTGAGCCGGCTTGGGCTGGCGAGACATTTACTCCTTCGGGGGGCTGGACGCCCCCACCACCCCCAAGGCTGGGAACCCCGGTCCAAATTGCGCCAACATCCAGACCCAGGCGCAGATGCAAGCACTCTACACTGATACACGGTCCCACCACACAGACGCACGCACACACAGGTACACACGTACCCTGACCAGGACACACCCCCTCACCCCACCTGGGCGTGGAAACACCGACAGGGACCCACCCCTGTCCCCTCATCCCCATCTCACCAGACACACACACAGCCTGGAATCGGACATCGTGCCGTGTGCGCACACACGCGCGGAACTGGGACACACGCTTTAGACGGGGATGGGTGGAGAAGCCGAGCGTGAGTGAGATTCCGTGACTATTCACGGAGCTCCCTAGCCCCCCGCGCGCTGACTCATACCCAGGCGCCTCACTCTGTCTCACACCATGAAGCATGCGCCCCCACCCCACTGTCACCCCACCGTTCCCGGGACGTGGCTGGAGAGTGAGCCCCAAAAGAGCGGACTCTGCGCGGAGCTGGTTCCTCTCTTAGCGGCCGCCCCCTAGCGGCGGACTGCTCCCAGGGGAGCTGTTCTGGGGTCCCAAAGCGTCCCTAAGATCCAGAATGCTGCAGATTTCACCCAGGGGCACGAGGAGGAGGAAACAGGGGAAGACCGATCCAGAAGCAATTCCACTTTGGGGTCGAATGATTCCCAAGTGAATGCCCACAGTGACCATGCCCAGAAGCGACATATGTGACCAACCCCAGTGCTGCCCTGAGTAGCCACACTAGTGTCTCAGAGCAGACCTAAATGACCATGCCCAAGAATGCAGTTGTCACCCCACAGCAATGCCAAATCCCCGTGCCCAGGTGTTCTCCAAGTGCTACCCCCACAGAACATCTGAGTGACCACCATCCCCTCTACCAGCTCCTCCCACAAGCTAAACATCCTTCTTCAGGGAATGACCTGATCAGGCTCTGTGGACCTTAGCCCAAGCCAGGGAATGTTCTGTCCCCAAACCAGGCCCGTCCTAGAATCCTTAGGCCAATCCTTCTATTACAGATCATAACTGCCAACTTTGTTTCAAGCCCTCCCCCCGTTAACTCATTTAATATCAACCACGGCCTAGGAGTTCATTACCGTTATCCTCACATCACCTCCTTTTCTTAATTCTAATAGTAGCTAACCTCTACCGAGTGGTTGTTTGGTGCTAGTAATGTGCATATCACTTGACACGCACTACCTTGTTCTTTGGAGATACTCATTTATAATTCCTCCTTTACAGACAGTGCTGTTGAGGCTTAATGAACACATAATCAGTAATCAGCGGGGCTAGAGTTAACCTGACTCCAGGATGCAAGCTCTTAATGTCAGTGCTTTGCAATTCCCTCTCTTCCTTTGATCACTCCTAACGGCATCCCATCCTCGGCTCCTCGCCCAGGTGCGAGCTAACATCTGTATTACCTCTAAAACCTGACACCTGGGACCCAATGAGGACTTCCAGGTGTCGGGTGAAAAGTTCACCAGGAGGCTCACCTTCCTTCTGCAAACTCTGCCTCTAGTGATGCCACCTCCGACTCCATTCTCTTTTTCTCGTAGCTACCTCACGCTGCCGACGACTCAAACTCACAGCCAACTTCCATCTCTGTCTCTTACAAGTGCTGCTGATTAAGGCATATCTGCCCCATACTGTGCCTGTACAGTGGGCTTTTTTGGACCCAACATGGAGGTCCTTACACATCTGACCTGATTAAATATTAGCTTGTCTCCTCAGCTCACTGCTCCAGTTTTTAACAAATGTCTACTGGAATCTTGAATCACAATGCAGCTTTCAGTTATTCAATAAGAAAACATAGAAAGGTTGACTTGCGGCAGCCCGACCCTTGATTCCAGGTGTACCTTGGGCAAATGGGTTGACCTTTCTGAGCCTTGGTTTCCTCAATTCTAAAATGGGGAGTCAGGATTAACTAGGAAAACCTCCTGGGGTTCCATTATTCAAGGCATGAACCACTCTGCTAGCATTATGTTATCTCCGTGTTTGATTACAATTTCATTAATTCTTCACTCACGTTTTTAATAATAATGTCAAAACAAATATGTTGGAAGGAGCTCTAAGAGAGACCTTTGACAGTTTTCCACATTGTGAACCTGTTAGTTCTGCACTTCGTTCTTAGGATTACAAGGTTAAATGTGGATTAATTCACTCTGACGAGAACTTTTTCTTACCCAAAAAAAAAAAAAAAAAAAAAAGAGTGTAGTTATTTCTCATCATCCTCTACTTGGCTCAATTTAAAAATTATTTTTATCTTCGAATTCATAAGCTGTGAAATGCCTGGGTATTCCAACCCATCAGAGCCAGGCAGATTTGCCTCTTCAGTTTTCCAACCAGAGTAGTGACCGTGATTTGGGTAGAGTTTTTCAGGAGTGAGACAGCGGACATGACTGCTCTTCATCCCCCCAGCCCTCTCTTTTTTTCCAGAAGCGCTGTGATTCTTCTTGGAGAGCACTGAGATAGATTATGCACAGACTAGGACTGGAATCCTTCAAAAATCAGACATAGTTCTAAGATCTGGCTACTTTTCTCTATCTTCTCTATTCCTCTTTGGACCTTGTTCTATTTTCTTCTCACTCCTATCTGCCTTTTTACCCCCTTTATTTATAAACCAGGAAGGGCTACTGAGTTGCAAACAACAGAAGCTGACTTTGGCTAATAGAAGCAAAAGAGGGATTCGGAATAGCTCACACAAAAAAAGAACTAAGCAGTCACTCCCAGAATGAAGAATTCGGGGGAATTGGGGGCATAAACAGAACGGCAATCAGAGGACACAAATCCTTCTCTTGCCTTCCTTTCTGAGTCTTCATTTGCTCTTTTGCATCCGCAAGCTCTTGAATCTTCCCTTCCACTCTTACACCCTGCATTTAAGACCATGAATTTGAAATTATTAAACAAGGAAATTTTCTTCCCCGTAAGTCTTTGGACCCAATCAAGCCTTATTCAGTTGTATTTCCATGTAAGTTTCCATCTTGTTCCCCCTAGAGCTGAGTTTTGCAAAATGTGAGAAAATGTTCCAAACAGGGTGGTTCCTAAGAGGCAAAAGACCATGAAACGGACTCCCTTGGTCTTGCAGGTTGTGTGAGGTGCAGAGTTCACATCTGAGCTGGAGGGTGTGCATGAATATTCTACTTTTAGGAACAGATGGGGAGTGAGGATGAGAGAAGGTTTTCCATGTGCTCCATTGTCTGGCTGAAGTCAGAGGGCAAAAGTTCAAGGGACCTGATGCTGCCTATAGGAGGAAGCCAGATCTGGAAGGCTAGGAACCATGGTCGATTTTAAGTACTTTGTAAGGTTCCAAACCTTCTGTCATCTCTGTGTTGGTGTACTTGTGCTGTCGGCAGTATTCATCATCAACATAATAGACACAATGTATTGAGCACGAGGCACTGGGCTAAGCGTTTAGATGTAGTACCTAATTTATTTTTATTTTATTATTCTATTTTTTATTAACATATAATGTATTACTTGTCCCAGGGTACATGTCTGTGAATCATCAGGCTTACACATTTCACAGCACTCACCATAGCACATACCCTCCCCAATGTCCATAACCCAGCCACCCTATCCCTACTCCCCCTATCCCCCAGCCACCCTCAGTTTGTTTTGTGAGTTTAGGAGTCTCTATGGTTTGTCTCCTTCCTGATCCCATCTTGTTTCATTTCCCTCCCCCACCCCCCTCACGACTCCCCGCCCTGCCTCTCACATTCTTCATATCAGAGAGATCATATGATAATTGTCTTTCTCTGACTTATTTCGCTTAGCATAATCCCCTCTAGTTCCATCCACGTCATTGCAAATGGCAAGATTTCATTTCTCTTGATGGCTGCATAGTATTCCATTGTGTGTGTGTGTGTGTGTGTGTGTGTGTGTGTGTATATATATATATATATATATATATATATATATATACCGCATTTTCTTTATCCATTCATCTGTTGATGGACATCTAGGTTCTTTCCATAGTTTGGCTATTGTGGACATTGCTGCTATAAACATTCGGGTGAATGTGCCCCTTTGGATCACTACATTTGTATCTTTAAGGTAAATACCCACTGGTGTGATTGCTGGGTCGTAGGGTAGTTCTATTTTCAACTTTTTGAGGAAACTCCGTACTGATTTCCAAAGTGGCTGTACCAGCTTGCATTCCCACCAACAGTGTAGGAGGGTTCCCCTTTCTCCACATCCTCACCAACTAGATGTAGTACCTAATTTAATCATCACAATAAGCCAATGAGATAGGGCTTATTAGTATCCCTGTCTTATAAATGTGGAAGCCATCTCAAGGAGGTTGATTTTTTTCCATATTCTCCCAGATGCTGTAGGCTGGAGAAGGGGGAAAGCAGTGCGAAAACAGACAAACAAACATGAATGGGCGCCTGAGTGGCTTAGTTCGTTAAGCATCTGACTCTTGATTTTGGCTCAGGTCATGATTTCAGGGCCATGAGATCCAGCCCCAAGTTGGGCTCCATGCTCAGTAAGGAGTCTGCTTGAGATTCCCTCTCTCCTTCTGCCCCTTCCCCTGCACGCATGCTCTCCATCCCCCCAAAATCAATCAAACTTAAAATAAGCCAAATGGGGAGGCTGATGATCAGCTTCGCCCATAGCCTTTCCTTGGGTCAGAACTGTTTCGTGCCCCACCTCCCATCCTGCATTATGTAACCCAAACAATCTTCTGCTCACCTTATTTTACTATCTTGCCTTCTTAATGTGACAGTAAACTCCTTGGGGGCCAGGGACTAAATAGCTAGTTCCTGATCAGCCTGGTACTTAGAATCTGAGCTGCATATTCATGTTGGAACCTCCCTGGATTCCTGATCTCCTTTATCCTCCTTGATGGACCATGGACCACTATTACCCTGTTAGGGGTAGGCTTCCAAGAAAGAACTAATATTTCATTTCAAAATTTATCCAAAGTTGATTACTTTTAACATCAGGGAAGACACTAACCTTGTACAATAATGTAGTAGAGCTGACCCAAATGGAAGCAGATGAGAATATCACCATTGGTGACCACCAGTTTATCCATTTCTGAAATGCAGATCTTAGTGTTACAAGTTCTCTGTACCTAGCTACAGAGAACAACTTGAGGAGCTATATTTGTTGGCTTGTATTAAGTCTTCTGTTTCCTTCAACATAATTATTATAGATTATATTAACCTGAATGTAGAAACAGATGAAAATTCTGAGAAGCAAAAAGAAAAAAAGTCCCCCATATAAAATACTCAGAAATTACCATCACCAATGTTTTGGGGTTTTTTTTTTTTTTTTTGGTTTTTTTTTTTACATCCTTTCAATTATACATGTGTTTGTTAGTTTATGGATCAGCCCAAATCTGCTGTTTTGTAAAATGCTTTTTTACTTGAAAATAATGTGAATCTATTTCATATCATTAAATACAGACCTATGTAGGTCTAGTACTTTCAGAAAGAGAAAATAGCTTGCTTGCTTTCTAAGGATGGGGTAAGCTTGCAGCTACCATGAATAGAGAGAACCTAACATGCTTGTGAACTAATTCAACATGTAAGTAAGCAGAGTAAAAGGGAAAGACTGAGTCCCAGTAATAGTGTTTGACTCCCTGGATCCAGCTTTGCCTGAAGCTGTCTCTTCAAGAGACAGTAAAGCATAGTGGTTAGGAGTGCAGTGTCTGGAAATAGGCTGCCTGAGTTCAAATCCTGGCTCTGCTAGTGAGATTAAACAAGATTATAAATGTAATGCACTTAGAACAGAGCCTGCTAATAGTAAGCCCTCGGTAAACATTAGCCATTATTACAGTGCAAACTTTTCAATTACATCCATCCATAAATTCTACTTTTTACTTACTTTGACTGATAAAGATATGTACTTTTCAATTAGGTCTGCATCTTTCAACCAACTTACAAATTTTATCAACAATAAAGTCAACCTGTGTTCTCAGTAGTCACCTAAGATCCCTCCTGCTTTGGATCCAACTTATCTTCCAGATACTTTAGATGCTTCTAGGGAAGTAACTGGGGGGAGTTCTGGGAAGAACTGGACCTAGTTCATGGCAAGTGTTCAGTAAATGCTTGTTAGATAAATAGGTAATACCAACAAAGACCCCTGCACCTAGAGGACAGTGACTTTAGCATGAGGACATGGAATAACTTATCTTAAAGGACTAGATTTTCTATTCATTGATCACCCCTCTCATGCCCCTCTGCACAGATGATATATAGTCACTTTTTGCTTATACCATCTCCTCCTTTGACCCTCTCTCACTGTGCTCTATTTTTTGGTAAAAATCAACTTTCTGCCCACTCGGTGCCCAGTGCCTTTACCCACAGCTGAACACAGCAAATGTACAAACATGATGACTAGTCCCACTTAAAATTCATCATTTCTAATCTCAAGGGGACCCTTCACATTTCCTGGCAATCATGCTACATTTCCCTCGACCATTCATTCTCGGTTCTCCTATATATTTGGTTCCTTCTCTCCTCTTCTCAGTCCTCAAACAGATCCTCCCCATCCTGATCATCTGATGGCCTTGCTTCCTCTGTACTTCACTGGCTGATAGAAGCAACTGGAAGAGAACTCTTACTGCCACCTCTACCTGCCTGTAGCTGGGTTCGCACCCTTTATTTAGTCCGTCATGAACAGGAGTTGATGGTCTATGTGCCTTGAGCAGGCCAGCCCCTCCATTTGTGTACACTCTCCATTCTGCTCCTTTCCACCCAAGGGCATGACCCCAGCAAGCCTTCCCTTTTCCTCCCTGGTTACCAGCGCCCTCTCTCCGCTGGGTCCTTCCTACCAGCATACCAATAAATTGATAGCTCCTCCATCTTCAAAAGCAAGCAACCCTATCTTGACTTCACCTTTCCCTCCAACTGGAGCGCCATTTTCATCCCTCTCCATACTCAACTCCTCAAGGGCGATCGCTCCTCACTGCTTCCCGTATCTCCCCATCCTCTCACCCTGAGCCCATCCCGGCCATGCTTATGCTCCCACCTCCCCTCTGAAGCTGTTCTTTGGAGGTCAGCAGTGACATCCATGCGTGAAACTCAAGCCAACTCTTCATCTTCGTGGGACTTGACCTAGGCACAGCACGTGGCACAGCTGACCCTCTTCTCTTCCCGAAACTCTGTTCACCAGGATTGGAAGATGCCACATCCTTCTGGTGTTTTTCTCACTTTTCTGCTTCTCCTAAGTTTCCTTTGATGGCGTATTTTGACCTCCCTGACCTCTCACTTGGAGTACCCCAGGCATTGGTCCTTGAACATTGTCTCTTTCCTGTCAACACTCCCTCCGTCAGTGACACCAGGTCTCTTGTGTGCGTCCCTTCATATTCTACTGCATCTCAGGTTCGTAGCTCTTTTCCCTGGAATGTCTACTCAGACGTGTCTGCCTGGATGGCTAACAGCATCTCCACCTAAACATGTCGTAAACGGAACTCTTACTAGTTCCCTAAAAGCTGCTGTCATTGTAATTTTGGTCATCGAAGGAAATAGCAATTCTTGTCTTCCATTTGCTCAAGCCAAGAATAATCTAGAGTTAGGGGCGCCTGGGCGGCTCAGTCAGTTAAGCATCTGCCTTCGGCTTAGGGTCCTGGGATTGAGCCCCACGTCGGGCTCCCTGCTCAGCAAGAAGTCTGCTTCTCTCTCTCTCCCCTGCCCCTCGCTGTGCTCTCTATCTCATTCTCGCTTATTTATTTATTTATTTATTTATTTATTTAGGGGCACACGGGTGGCTCAGTCGATTAAGCGTCTGCCTTTGGCCCAAGTCATAATCCCAGTGTCCTGGGGTCAAGCCCCACTTTGGGCTCCCTGCTCAGTGGGGAGCCTGCTTTTCCCTCTGCTGCTCCCCCTGCTGTGCGCTCTCTGGCAAATAAATAATCTTTTTTTAAAAGAATAATCTAGAGTTAGCCTTGACTTCTCTTTCTGTCATACTCCACATCTGATTTGTGAGCAAACCCTGTTGTCCCCCACCCCCCGCGAATAGATACTGAATTTGACAGCCTCTCACCACCTCCACTGCTAATAACCTAGCAGGCTTCGAATTTGTTCGAGAAGCTTGGAGGCTGAAGTGGGCGTTCCTGTGGCCTCAGCAGCACAGAACTCATGGGTATAGCAGACTCTCCCCCTCTTAAGACGCCTAGAGGATCCTGCAGTAGTGGGAGTGTGGCCGCCTGGCTTGCTGCAAGGTGGGCGTGGCTGTGGACCCTGTGGCTGTGGTCCCTGCGGCTGAGGCCGGCTGCAGATGCTCTGGAACCTACGGCGACGTAGCAGTCGTGGGCTCCACTAACATTTTTCCTTCTGCTTCCCCAGCCTAGGTGGGGGTGGCTCCTGGATGTTTCGCAGTAACTCCATCCTTCCCTTTTGGCGCCATCTACCGATCAGTACTTTTAGAACCAATCTCCTGTATTCAATCGTTTCAGTTTGAAATACCTACAGTGTTTCCCTTTTCCTGACCAGACACTGATCCATGTAGCCCCCACCCGGTCTTCCTAAGATCTTCTCAACAACGAGAGGGATCTTTCTGTTGAGAGCCCTCTGTGAGTTCTCAGCTCATCCAGAGGGAGGGTCCACCCCAGGGGCTAAAGAATTGTCAACCTGGTAAAAATTGTTGGGAGAGAATAAACCCAAAATAAAACGGCCAACTGCCCAGATCATTCCCCTCCACGCCGTACGCCTGCCTCCCCACTATTCTCAAGCAATGAGAAGTCTCAGAATTGACCTCATTCCAAAATGAGAAATAATCAGAAGACACTGGCAGGGGACCCAGGAATAAATACCCCAGAAGAGGGTGATTTTAACCTCTCCCTTTGGTTCATAGCAGCACACCTCTCCTCCTTCTGCACTATGTGCGAGATCTCTGTGCCTGGAGCTCACCCGAGTCACGTTTTCTATAGAACAAGTGACTGCAGAGCGGGAAGCATGCGTTCCTAGGGGTGTGTGGCCGGTGATACCTAGGGGCCGGCTGCTCAGCTCAGCACCTCTCCCCTGCTTTGTGCAGCACCCACTGCCTCCGAGTACCGAGCTTTTGGCGATCCTCTCCAGCAGTCGCTCCTGTTTCCAGTGTTTGGTTCAACTTTCTCGGCTCTGCAGGGCCAGCTAGTGCTTCCAGTATTTCACTGTAATTTCTCATTAGCTGTTGTGTCCTCTCACTTTCTTTGCCCTTGTAGATTAATGCTTTTATTTCATTCCTTTAGATGCAGTGGTATTGTAAGCAATGCAATCTGTGTGACAGAGGGGTTCTCAAAGAACCTTGAACTTCTCCAACACAAAGCACTCAGGTGGTGGCTCCTGAGCTCATCTCCGTGTGCCAAAGAGGCTGCCCCCGCAAGTCTGAGTCCTCAGCTCTGACAGCTCTCACATGTGGGCCCTGCAGGCAGCGAGAAGCAGGCAAGTAAACAGTTTGAGAAGGTCAGCTGGTGGGTAGGGGGGAAACCTAATTAATTTGTACCATACAAGTAGGACAGAAATCATTCCTTTTGTATGAAGATGGAATGGCCGGAGCCAAAGATAAGAGGCCCGTTGGCTATCCCCCAACAATTTTTCTTCTCTCCTCCCAAGTTCCTAACATTGGCACAGCTTATGTAGTACACCTTTGGTCTTCTGTGCTTTCGTGTTTAGAAAACTAGGAAAACCCACCCGACTTTATTAGGGGTTTGAAGCAGAGAGTACACGGATGAGGAGGACGTTCTGCACCGTGCTTTCACTCGACATGGTAATGCCTGTAGTTTTAACTCGACCTCTGCAAAGTATTTCATCAAATTTATGAGGCCTCCGGTTGTTTACAATTTATAGTGTTTACATATCATGGTTGATTTAGCCATTTCCCTGTTAACAGGCATTTACCTTTGTATCCATTGTGATTAAACGTGGCTGCTCGCAACCGAGAAACCCAAAGTAGCAGCAGTTTGACTAGGCTATTCATTTGTCTCATTTAAAGGACGTCTAGAAGGTGGTGGTCTGGGTCAGCAGGGTGGCTCTGTGAAGTTACAGGCCCCTGAGCTTCTAGCTCTTGGTAACCCTGATTCTGTGATTGAAGTTGGGTGCGGCGATCTTCCCGAGCACCTCCTCCTGCCTCACAACCGCACGGAGGCAGGGGAAGAGGTATTCATCCTCCTTCTGGAGAGTTTCGGAAAGTCCCGGAAGAATGTGTGCTCACTTCTCATTGGCTGGAATCCCGTCACGTGACCACCCCAGCTGCGAGGAAAGGTGGCACGCAGGCGCTGTCCTTCTGGATGGGTGGGAATGTGAATGGGCTTCTGTTGGTCTGAAGACTCTGGGCCCAGAGCTGGGAGTCTGGGAGCTAATCTCTGGCAATGACTCTAACTCTTCAGGACAGTATGGGAGCGGCGGGTGAGATAGAAGGCTAAAGTGGCCTGGGCAGTGGGAGTCTAGGGCCCTTGGAGGACTTGAGGTGGGGGTTGTCTACCAACCGAATGGGAAGTAGTTCAGGATCTTATCAACTGGTAGAGCCTTCCTTATACATGCCCTTAATGTGTGCACGTGCTGCTGTTTCTCTGAGTACATCCACTAGGTCATGGGGTGTGTGTTTTAAATTTTGATAGATTCCCCCCAGATTGGCTTTGCTGATCGTTCTCTCCCAGCAATTCGCCCGCAACCTCATCAACTCTATATATTAAGAGATTATGTTTTAAAAGTAATCTTGCCAATCATACGGAAGAAAAATGATATCTAATGTTTTTACGTTATTGCCCTGATTATCACTGTGGGTAAGATTCTTTTTATATGTTCCTTAGTCATTTAGAATTCCTTGTCTATAAACTGACTGTTCGTGGAGTTTGCCAATTTTCCTGGAATTTATTTTGGTATAGAATCTGAGGTAGTGCTCTAATGTTTTCCAGTTAGATAAGCACATGTCTGAAATCAATAACTGAATAGTCCTCTCTTCTCTTGCAGATATAAAATACTATGTTTCCTGGGTGCCTGGGTGGTTCAGTCGGTTGAGTGTGTGACTCTATTTCGGCTCAGGGTCATGAGATCCAACTCAGCACTGGGCTCTGAACTCACCGAGGGTCTGCTGGAGATTATGTCCCTCTCCCTCTCCTGTCTCTCAAATAAATAACTATGTTTCCCATGTGTGGACTGTCTCTTTGGTTCCACAGATCTATTTGTCAATATTTGCAAACAATATTGTCTTAATATGCATTAATTTTGTAGTAATTTTATAGGAGTTCCTAAAATACTATTCAAGCAAGAATCAAAGAATAGACAGAATGTTTTTGAAAATAAAAATAAGAATGATACACAGTTGACCCCTGAATACAGGGGTTGGGGTACCAGCGCCCCATGCAGTTGAAAATCCATGTATAACTTTTGACTCCCCCCAAATTTAACAACTAATAGCCTACTGTTGACTGGAAGCCTTACCAATAATATAAATAGTGAACACGTGTTTTGCAAGTTACACGTATTCTATACTGTATTCTTACAATTAAGTAAACTAGAGAAGAGAAAAGGCTAATAAAGTCCTAAGGAAGAGAAAATACAGTACTGGACCTTATTCATAAAAAAAAAAAAAATCCACCTATAAGTGGACCTGCATTGTTCAAACCCATGTTATTCAAGAGTCAACTGTACTTTTTGCAAGATCTTAAAGTAAATGATAAAGTTTCAGTATTAAAACAGCGTGGCCTTAGCTCAAGACAGTACAGACAGAATGATCGCAGAGCAAAAGAGAAAGCCCACAATGGGCTCTCATGTCCAGTATGTGATGGAGATGCCATTTGGGTGTTGATATTAAGGCAGTTTCTTCGTCAAAAGAAATTCCAGATGAATCAAAGTATTTAGTGTTGGAAATTAGGCCATAAAGTAATTACTAGAACAATTTAAAATAAAAAGGAACTTGATAAACCTAAAAGTAGTGGAAGATACCATAGAGGATGAGACTAGGAAGTTTGGCTCATACATAATTTATACTTCTATATCTAAAAGTATCAAATAAAATTAAATGTTCCAAGAAAAATATTGGTTAATGTACAAGTCATACTGTAATATATATTAATATACCATATATTAATAACCATTAATACTGTCATATATGAAGTCTTTAAAAATCAGCAAAAAATGACCACCACAATGGAAAAATGGTCAAAGCACATGAATAGCTATGTCAAAGAAATACAAATGATAATAATATGCAAATGGAATTAATGAACATTACAGAAGTACAAAGTAAAATAATATTAAATAGAACTTATTACCAAGTTGGCCAATAATTTTTGAATTATTGAAACTTTAGGAAGTATCCTTACCTTTTTTTTAAAAGATTTTATTTATTTATTTGACAGAGAGCGAGATCACAAGTAGGCAGAGAGAGGGGGAAGCAGGCTCCCCGCTGAGCAGAGAGCCCGACGCAGGGCTCAATCCCAGGACCCCAAGATCATGACCCGAGCTGAAGGCAGAGGCTTTAACCCACTGAGCCACGCAGGAGCATCCTTACCTTTTTAATCAGAGTAATAATTTATCCCAAGAAAACAGATTATGGATCCATACAGAGGTTTACACACAAGGTGATTGATTCATTAGAGCATTATTAATATAAAATTAGAATCAACATTAAAACTGCTCAATTCAAAATGTACTAGGAAGAGGTAGGAGGTCACAGATTAGAGAAGGAACAAGACTGACATCCCCCACGTGTGTCTGAACTTGGCCCCTTAACGATATAGCCTGTTGGCTCTCAGCTGGGCTGCACATGAGAATCACCTGGGGTGCTTTTAAAGCATGGCTTATATTCAGCCCCACCGACTGGTCCTGGGTGAGGTCTAGGCCTGGTATTATTTTTAAAGCTCCCTAGGTGATTCTAGTGTGCAGCCAGGGTCAAGAACCATTGCTAACCAGCACTCCCTTTAAGTTGATTAATTACATAGGCTATTGACCAAAGCTGGAACTAACGGCCTCCAGAAGCCCCAGGGAAGCCAAATCATTGCTTGCGCCCGGCTGATCTCAAGTGGGCAGCGGCCAACCTCATGCCCCAAGAGACTGGCCTCCTTGGCCTTGCTATAGGCCATCCAGCCAAGTGTCTGTTATATTTAATACCAAAGAGGTCACGGGTGACCTTGACAAGCACACTTACTGGCGAGGGATTCTTGACTGTTCTGTGACAAACTGCCATAACAAAGCTACACACCAGTTCGTGTTTCCATTTTTAGTCTCTTTATTACCTCCATCTGTTGATGGAGATGAGGCAGCAAACGCACGGAGTGAGCCGCAGTGTTCTCTGCTATCGTATAAGTAAGGACCGCCAAACTCCTACAGTCTCCCACTTGGGGTGGGGGCGAATGCTTCCCCTGTGGTTCCCTCCTTCTGTCCCTTCCCCTCCACCTCTCTAACATGTTTGCAGTTTACACTCCATTTCACACAACTTTCTAGCACTTCCTTGCTTAGCCAGTGATGGCTCGAGGCTTAGCTGCAGACCTTGAAAATGCTTATTTTCATCGGTGACTGCCTCTTCCTTAATCCCTCCCCCAGCCCTATCTCTGCCAGACCCACCCCAACCCGTCTAATGATATCCGGAGCTCCAAGGACCATTGCTCATCTTAGGTCATTTATTAATGTACAAAGGAGGTGGTGTATTAATATCTAGAATCTCCCCCCTTCTAAGTATGAGTGAATAAGAAGAAAAGATGTAGATCACATTTATTGGGGTTCTTTAATTTTCATGTATGTGCCCTGTGCTCAGATTCCTTAGAGAGAGACAGCAGGGAATTGGGCATATTCTAGGGTAGCGTGCCTTGAATTTACATGGCACCTCCCTGACTTCTGCCCTACCTGTGTACTAACGATAGGATTACTTCTATGACATTTCTTTAGATCATCCCCTCCTTTTATACTTGATATTTTTTAAGTGAGCCTGAGTAGTCTTTCCTAGTGTGGATGTATCCATTTCTTTAATCATTCACCCAGTGAAGGACATTTGGGTTTTCCAGTTTTGCCAATTTCAAGTAGAGCTGCTGTGAACATTCCCGTATGGATTTTTATGTGGACATAAGTTTTTCACTTCTCTGGGATAAATGCCCAAGAGCTGAAATGCTGGATCCAATGGTGGTTGCGTCTTGACTTTCTAAGAAACTGTCAAACTGTTTTCCAGACTAGCCTCCTCTCTTCTGCTTTGTAAGTGATCCAGTTTCTCTGCATCCTTACCAGCATTTGGTGTTGTCACGATTTTTTAATTTTAGCCATTCTGCTAGGTAACTCGTGGTCCCTTATTGTGGTTTTTTTACTTATGTCTCCCTGATCATTAATCACATTGAACATCTTTTCATGGGTTTATTTTCCATCTGCATATCCTATTGGGAGAAAAGTCTTCTCGTGTCTTTGGCCCATTCTCTAATTTTTTGCTTACTGCTGACTCTCGAGAGTTCCTTATATATTCTAAATACCAGCCTTTTGTTGGATGCATGGTTTGCACATCCTGCTGCTCGAGTCCCACCCCACCCACTGTCCCCAATCTGCAGCTTGTATTTTCGTCCTTTTCACAGGTCCTTTGCAACACAGAAGTTTGTAGTCAAGGAGGTCAAATTTATCAATCTTTCCTTTTACAGACTGCTTTTGGTGTCCAATCTCGGAGCTCTTTGGCTGTAGATCCGAAGGTTTTCTCTCACGTCTTTTTTTTTTTTTTCTAAAAGTTTTATAGGCTTACCTTTTTATGTTGATGATCTGTCTTCAGTTCATTTTTGTATAAAATATGAGGTTTAGGTCAAGGTCCAGATTTTCCCCAGGTTTGATATATAAGTACTAATACAAATATATGTTATGAAAATGAGTTATATCATATCTTACATCCTGTTCTATAACCATTTTCTCACAGAGCTCTGTATTGTGGACATCTTCACACACCCACTAAATGTATTCATTTTAATCTGTTAGTTTCTAATGGCCGTATAATAAGTCATTGCACTGATGTATCATGCTTTATTAAGGCAGGCATATTTTAAAGCCTTCTTACACTGTTCTAATACCCATTTAATGGAATTCTTTCTAGCTTAAAGCAGACAGTGTCAGTATCTGTTGCTTGAAGCTGAAAACTCACGCCAAGCATATGAGCGGCTTTCTGAGAGGTTGTTTAAGCAAACATCACGTGTCAGATATGTCGGGAAATGTGCTAGAACCTTCAAACAGTTCTTTCCTTGAATCCCTTCAGGCCTCGGTGTTAGGACTGAATCTGAGAATCTTGCAGCTTCCTGCTTACCCTCATCTTCGTGGGGGTTAAAATACTCCCACTCCCCAACCCACGGTGGTCATGTCCTTCGTGTTTCTAGTGGGCATTTGAAAGTTGACAAAGATTTTAAGGACCTGAGTCACTGCGGAGGTTGAGGTTGGAGCAATGAGAGGTCATGAGCCTTGCTCAGGGTTCTTGCCTGGGAGTGCTCACCAGCATCGTCTGGAAAGATTTTCAACTTGTACCTGCTCAGCCCTTACCTGACCTTTCTAGATTATACCCTTCTGGGATGGGACTTGGACCTGTGTGTTTGGGGGAAACGGTCAGGTGATTCTCTTCCACACTCAGAGTGAAGAACCCCTGCTGTGGTCCAAAGTAGGGATTTCTTCTTAAAAGTTCTCTTCATTGACTACCACCAGAAACGTGGAGTTCACTCCTGAAGCAGCCCATTCAGGGGTTCACATTCTCTGACCACAGAAAGTTTTCTCTACTGGGTATGCATGTATGTGTCTTAGAATTTCCACCCACAGATTATTGTTTCATGATAAAGTCGTGGTTCCTGCCCTTGACTACACCTTGAAACCATTTGGGAGAGCTGTGAGAAACGATGCTGCCTGAGTCCTACCCCCAGAGTCTGTTGTGTCGGTCCGGGGTGCAGCGTTAGTGCGGGAGAGCGGAGGGGAGGGTTTGTAAAGCCCCCCAGGTGAACTGAATGCCAAGGCAAAGTTGAGAATCAGTGGGTGAAAGGCACAAGGGGTCACAAATGCAAACACCTACCGTGGCTAGACAGGCAATGAGGTGAGGACTGTGGTGAGCTGGAGAGCTCGAGATTCTTCCAGAAGGGACCTCAGCTACTCAGCTCCCAAGCAACTGTTGCCATGCAGGAAGGTGAGATTTGACAATTGACTATTGTCAAATGTAGGGACTTTTTTTTTTTTTTTAAAGAAAAGGCTGGAATTCCAGATCTTTATGTGAAATCCCAGGATCCTTAAACATTAGCCAGTGATATAAAAATACCCATAAGCCCGATCCAGCCGTGGGGCTTGGACCTCTGCTCTACGAGACTGCAGTACAGGAATGCCTTCTGTGGTTTCTCAAGCTCGGCACGATCGACATTTTGGGCTGGATAATTCTCTGTTCTCAGGGCTGGCCTGTGCACCATAGGACGTTTACAAGCATTCCTGGCCTGTACTTAACCCGATACCAGGAGCCATCCTGCCTCCCCCCATTGGTGACAATCAACATCTCTCTCTCCTGAGAGGCAGGAGTCCCCCTGAGAACCATTTTCCTGAAACAATGCTGGTTGATTGCCTCCAGTGATGAGGAACTCACTCCCGAAGCCACCTATTACTGTTTGACAGGTCTAAGGAAGTCGTTTCTTCCTCTCAGTAGAATTTACCCTTGCCATAACATGCACCCTGGAGTCACAGTGCCATTTTCCAATACCACATGCAATTTTAAATTGCCTCCTGTGTGCCCCCTGCCAGGTCTTCAGTCCTACCAGCTAAGTTCCCAAATTTGTTTCTGCTCTTCACAAGGTGCCTTTTCCAGACCCTTTGCCCTCGGCCAAATGCCCTCCAGGCTTTTGATGTCCCTCATAGAGTGCGGTGCCGACTTGAACACAGCATCCCAGGGGCGGCCGGACCGGCACGGCCAGCACAGGGGCTACTTCCTGCATTGCTCCGAACATTGTGCTTCTATTAACGCACCTTTGGGTTGCATTAGTTGTTGGTTTGGCAACCACATCCCACTGTTGACTCAGACTGAGCCTGTGGTCAATTAAAACCCACAACTCTCGCTCATGTTGCTCTAAGGCCAGTTTTGTTCCATCCTGTGCTGCTGCATATTTGTGTGTGCACGTGTGTGCACACACACAAATAGGCACTTTAACCTAATTTTAGCATATCGCACTTACTGTTGTTGAACTTCGTCTCCTTGGTCTGTGTATCATTCTAATATACTAAATGTTTTGAATCCATATTCATCCTTCCGCAGAAGAGCTGTTAGGCCCCATTTTCTGTCATTCACAAGGTATTAGCTTGGCAGCCCTCCTGGGTCCTGATTTAAGTCATTGTTAGAGAGGTCGTCCAGGGCAGTCTGGATAGGAGTCTTGTGGAGATTCCTGAGACAGCTTTCCTCCCCCATGACATGAACTCAGTACCATTTCCGTATCCCGCCCCTCAGTCCTCATGCCTGCCAGATAGCCCCAGGATATCGGGGAAAAACTTGCCCCATTAAAATTGAGATACACTATTATTCAGCCTTTAAAAGAAAAGAGATTCTGACACACGGCCACACGGATGAACCTTGAAGACATTGCACTAAATGGAAAGAAGACAGTCACAGAAAGGCAAATATTGTGTGATTCCTCATAGAATCAGAGAGCAGTCAAATTCACAGACACAGAATGCTGATTTTCAGGGGCCCCTGAGGGATTGTTTCAAGGGTACCATTTCAATCTGGGAAGATGAAAAAGTTCTGGAGGTGGATGGTGGTGATCGCTGCCCGGCAGGGCGAAGGTACTTAATGCCACGGACATGTACAATGAGGGGGTTAAAACTCTCTATTTTATGTTCTATATATTTTACCACAACACACACACACAAATTAAAAAGATACATTATCTAGTAAAAAAAAAAAATTGATATACAACCTGCCCAGAGTTCCCTGCACCTGAGGAATATTTTGTGGGACTTCCAGAAGAGAAGGTAAGGTCTTGGAAGCTGTTTAGAGTATTCGACTAGGAAGCAGGAAAACCCAAAAGTGTGGCTGCATTGGACTTGCCGGCAGCAGGGGAGCAGTGGCCCTCATGTTCCCCAAACTGTCCTTCCTCTGGTAGAGGGGATGCTTGGAGACAATAAACCATGAGTGCACCGTCATCAGAAGATACCCCACATGACCTCCCTGGTGAAGGAATTCACTTGTGCGTGCACGCGCACACACGCACACACACACACACACACACACACACACACACACATCCAAGCACATGGGTGTTCACTGTCTGGGGCCCTTCCAGGCGGGTCCAGATGAGGAGAGAATCCTCTGCCGACCTTTTACAGTTGATTGCACTGTAAACTGGGGGGAATGTGCCCAGAACTTGAATGGGTAACCTGGTTGCCAAGCTTGGTGGGGGTGGGGGAAGGGAGTAGAAAAGACCCATGAAAAGAAGTGGGGGGTTGGGTGGACAATTACCTTGGGTCTGGGCACTCAGCCTCATTTAATGAAGCAAGACTCTCTTTACCTCCCTCTGTTGTTCTTTAAATCTCATTTTTAACGATCTCTTATTTCAAATCTAAAGACCATTTTCTTTGTTGGAAACAAAGTAAGACCTGAGTTCTACTTTTAATCTGTCATCAGTTGGCACCATCCTGTCATTTATCTGCTTGCTTCCAATGTGCCCCCAAATCGATTTTTCTCATCCTTAACGTTTTTGCAAACCTTAGCTCTTTTTTCCCCACAGCCTCCCTGCAACCATTCTTGTCCATGCTTACCAACTTTTGTATTCATCTTTGGTTTTGTGCCTGTCTTTCCATTTTTATGGACTGATCATTTTAAGATCAGGACTTGCCAGAGAATTCCCTGTGAGAACACACTAGTTTCTTTAGGGCTTTACTCTTCCCCCTCCACCATCCAGCCCCACCATAGGAATTACATAGAAAATTATCAAACATCCTTTTATATGAGTTCCACAGGTCCTCCTTTGCATTTTTGGCCATGAGATTCTCGCCTATGAAAATGTCTAAGTCCAACAGTAATTCATTTGAGCTTCATAGCTGCCCTGTGAGCTAGACCTCCCCCCCCCACCACCACCCAAGCTAAGACAGATGAATCTCAGGGAGGTCACATGAGGTTATAATTGAGATGAGGTTCCAGATTAGTCGACTTCTAGTTACCAGCAACAACACAGAGCGACAGTCTTAGCTGGGCACCTAGCGCGGGCTGAGCACTGTTCCAGACCATGGGGATATAGAGGCAAACAAAATGAAACAAGGGTCTCATGGGATTTGCATTCTGGTGGAGAAGGACAAACTGTCAACAAGTAAACAAAGAGAGTATGCCAGGTGGTGATAAGAAGGGACAGGATGTTGCTTTATATTAGATCAGGACATGAAGGAAATGAGGGAGTCATGTGGATAAGTGGGGAAAGAGAGAAAGAGTATTCAGATAGGAGGAAGAGCCAGTGCAAAGGTCCTGAGGTTGGATTATGTTTGGAGTCTTGAGCGACAGTAAGGAAGTTAATGTAGTTGGAACAACGTGAGAGAGAGAGTAGCAAGAGATCACATCAGAGGGTCCAAATCATGCAAGATTTTATGGGTTATTGTAACATCTTTGGTTTTTTTACTCTGAGGCATACAGAAAGCCACTGGCTTTCCTGGAGAGTTGGACTTGGTGTGTTAGAGTAAAAGAGGAGTCAGTGATAATTCAAGGCTTTGGAATTCGACAATTAAAAGTTTGGAGGTGCCATTAATTGGAACAGGAAGGACTGTGGAGGAAGCAGGGGGTAGGGAGAAGTGGAGCTCGAGCATGGATGTGCCATGTATTGGAATAAGGAAGATCAAAGAGGAGCAAGCAGGGGTGGAGCAGGAAAGGCTGAGGATATAGAGGCATTTATTGATCACAGGGTAGGCTCTAGAGGGTCCATGGAAAGGTCTGAGAGAGTGCCGTAGGAGATGCAGAGAAGGGTGAGGCTTGAGAACATGATTCCAGACTCACAGGTCCACTTGCTTCCTTGGCCACAGCATGTGGAGGTCTCAGTCTCTCAAACTTAACAGGTTCGAAGCCAGTCCACCGATCTTCAGCCTCAAATGTGTGCCTCCTCCCATTCAGTAAATGGCAACCATCTTCCCAATGCACACACCTGAAACCTGGAACCTTCTTCTGTCCTCCCCTGCTCTACTCCACTCCCAGTGCAATCCACGGGCAAGCCCTCTTATGTCATCCTCCTCTAAGAGAGACCCTAAATCCAGCCACTTCTCTTCCCCACCATCAGGTGCCGACCAGGCCCACACCACTTCTTGCCTGGTGTAGGCAAAACCCTCCTCATTCCTGTGGCCACCCCGCCCTTGGCCTGCTAGTCCGTTCATCACACAGCAAGCTAGGGAGTCATCTTCTCTTAAAAACATCCATCAAATCACATCACTCCTTTGCTTAAAACTCTTAGGGGAGGGAAAAAAAGTCCAGCTTTTAACTGTTTTAAAGTTCTGCATCTTTCCGCTTGGGAGATCTTTGCAATACCATTCCCTGTGCCAGGATCTGACATGCTTTTGGATTGTCCTCATACCTGAATGCCAGTGTGGATGCATAGCGAGCGAGAGCCTTCTTTCCTCCAAGCCATACAGGCAACAGGTTGCGTCCAGGGCGGCAGTTACTGCTGAAGCGGAAAAGTCTGATTTTGTTTTGCTTTTGTGTTTGTGTGTGTGTGTTTTCAGATTTGTTCATTTTAGAGTGAGCTAGACAGTATTAACGGGGGAGGGGAGAGGGAGAGAGAGAGAATCCCAAGCGGACTCTACGCTGAGTGCGGAGCTTGATGTGGGGCTCATCCCAGGACCCTGAGGTGATGGCCTGAGCTGAACTCAAGAGTCGGATGCTTAACTGACTGAGTCAGCCACTTGTGCTTGTTTTTGAAGGTGATGATTTCCCTGCTTGGATGCTTGCAGCATAATTTCTTTACTTTCAAAACCTAAGAGATATTTTTAGATTGTGTCTGTGCAGGTCTCCTTCCATTAATGTTTTCTTTTCCCTGAAAAAATAATGAAGTTTTTCATTTAAGAACAGGAAATTTTTGCCTAGTATGTCTTCCATAATCCTACAGTTGCCACACTGCTAGTTCCTTGCCTTCTTTTATATTTTACTTCTACCGGCTATGGTTTTTCCAACGCTGAGGAAGACCACGTAAACCCCGTGGATCGGAACCCTTGACCAGACCACTAGTGGCCTCCCACAACAATCACAGGATGCCTTTTGAGCACCCGGCCGGATTTCCCTTTTGGGGTTGTTGTAACAGAATCACGAAAATGCCCATTCATGGGGCGCCTGGCTGGCTCTATGGGAAGAGCATGCAACTCTTGATCTTGGGGTCACAGGCTCAAGCCCCACCTTGGGTGTAGAGATTACCAAAAATAAATACACTTTAAAAAAAAAGAAAGTCCGCTCAGAGATACACACAACCCCATCCTCAAGGAGCAGAGGAGCCAAGGGAATGTAGTGTGGAAACAGCAAATAAGATTAGAGGCAATATTCTGGCCTTGATGTCTTTGTCAGGTTCTGAGTAGAAGAGATCAAAGTTTGTCTTTATTTCCACAGCCAAAAAAAAAGCCTCAGGCCAAAAAATGTCACTGCTAATTCAATTTTCTTCTTCTAATGTGTATGTCACCCAGCGCCTTTTGATTTCGTGGCCATCCGCCGGCTGCCATATTTTCTAATCCCGTTAGAACTGAACTTCATGACCTGTTGCTTTGGTCTCCTAGAGGCATACATGAGACCCTACGGATTGCCTCTCTGCCCGGCAGGGACCCCAGTTATGAAGTTTGGGATTACAGGTACCCTATAAAGCCTAGCAGAGAAAAACAGCCATTCACTAAAGTGAATGCTTTTTCCCAATGTATATTTCCCAAATATCTACTTTTTCCCTTTTTTTTTCCCTGTTTTTTTTTCCCCTGAACAAAACTAGTAATTTGTGGGTGGCAGAAGTGATACTTCAGGTGGGTGTTTTTTCCATCGCAAAAGTGAATTCCACAGGCCAGAACCAAAGTCCCTTCCGCAATGCCCAAAATCCAGGCAGAGTCATGGTTGAAATAGTACAGAGCCTTTTGAGGTCAGCGAAAAAAAAAAAAAAAAATCATTAAACATATAAAGCTTCCAGAATTTGTAATCCAATCTATAAGCAGATTTCCATACACTGATGTAGAGAAAACACAATTCATCACGGTGTGTTATTGTGGGAGCGTCTGAGCGGCGGCCAGTCCAGCAGCCTGAACTCAGGCTTCTGCCGCTGCACCCCAGCTGGAGCCCAAACTGACGGGGACGTGAGGCAGACACTGAGTAATTCAGGCCCCTAGTAATTCAGGCACCAACCCTCCCCACCCCCAGCTCCCTCTCTGTGGGTATCGTCCTCCGTGGATCTGGGTGGTTTTGTGCACATCTATGGGTTTGAATCAGGAAATTACCTCTATTGATTTCGCCGGAGTGTGTGATATAAATTTATATTCTGTCTCCCTGCCCCCAAGCTAAATGCCAGCAAGGGTCCCCTTCCAAACAGCCAAGTACATGGGCCATTCAGCGGGCCCGGTGGTTTGAGAGTCTCAGGGAGGTGGGGGGAGTCACGCTCTGAAGGTACTTTTGTTGCGGTCATTTTAATTTTTAGATTTTTATTTGTGGAACTGTTTCAAACTTGGGATAAATAACAGACAGCTATGTACCCAGAACCCAAATTGTACAGTTTGTTCACATTTTCCCCCAGATTTGCCCCCAAATATGTATTTGTTATTTGTTTATATGTAGAATGTCAGAGGTCAAACAGAAGACGCCCTCCTCCCCCAGCATGCACGCCCTGCCGGGTCTCCAGACCTCTCTCCTCGGGTCCAGCCCAAGCGGCTGTGTATGTGTATCCTTTCCCTGAATGTTTCAGTATTTTGATACTGGAGAAATTAACACCACGCTCTCCTTCTCTTCAACATTACCGTTTTGAGATTTCTCAACCTTGAAAAATGGAGAACTAGATCATTTTAACTACAGAATCATATTCCACTAAGTAGATAAATATGACCCTTGTTTTTTTTTACTAGACTTTTGGCTATTTTCAATTTTCACTACTGCCAACAACCCTACAAGGAATATTCATCTTGACCCCCGCTGTGGACAAAAATGAGGCTTCTTTGTGGCAGGGTCTGTTGGATTCTTTTCTTTACCATGACTCCCAGAAAGCATACACTGATATTGCCACCAACACACACAATTTTTACCAAACCAACACCTAATCTTACTATGGGTAACGCACTTTGATATTCTCTGCTTCCTCCTCATTTGCTCTGAAGGCTGTTCAGGATCTTTCTGATGCCATGACCCCCTAAAGGGGTGGTGGCCGGGCCCTGGCGTGCCCTCAGAGACGGCAGACTTGGAGGGTGTGCACGCTAGTTTGTGGAGCTGCTGACGAGCCTCCCAGACCGGTCGCAGCCTTGACGCCGCCCACCAGCCACGTGCTGGAGGTTCCTGCCATCTCATATCGGTGCCGATGCTTGTCCTTGCCAGACTTGTCCCAATATTTTTGCCATACTGATAGGTGTACCAAAATCACCTTGTTACTTCAATTTGCACTTCCCCCATTTCTACTGAACTGGCCACTGTTCGCTTCCCTGTGAATTTTTAGAATCAGCATCTGCATGTTTTAATGGGATGTGTTTTTTATTATTGCTTATGTCTATATGTATCCGAATTTCCATCAGATTTCTTCTTTGGCATGTGAATTGTTTAAAAGTATAATCATTCCCCTGGGGCGCCTGGGTGGCTGTTCCTTATGCAGCCAACTCTTGATTTTGGCTCAGGTCATGATCTCAGGGTGGTGGGATCCAGCCCAGCATTAGGCTTTGTGCTCAGCATGGACTCTGCTTGGGATTCTCTCTCTCCCTCTCCCTCTCCCACCCCTTTGTGCTCAATCTGTCTCTTTAATAAATAAGTCTTTTAAAATTAAAAAAAAAAATTGTAATCATTTTTACATTTGTGATTAATTGTAATCACCTCAGTCAGGCATAACTCTTGACCTCCAGGTTGTGAGTTTGAGTCCCAACAGAGTGTAGATTACTTAAAAAAAAAAAATCCTCAAGAAAAAATGTGTAATCATTTCCCAAAGGAGTGAGGAGAGGGCTGACTGTTTTTCTACCCTTCTGTTTCAAGTTTGTTCTATCAGCAAGGAAGGTAGTCTATAGGAATTGAAATCTTTAGCACTTGTGAGACTTGCTTAGTAGACCTGGAAGCTTCTTTTTATATTCTAATTTTTAGTTTCTGTATCCTAAACATGTTAATTAGACCAAGTTCATGACTTGTGATATTCCAAACTTCAGTATCCTTATTTTTCACTTCCCTTGTGCATCAGATTCTGATCTGATGTTGAAATGTTGACTGTAGATTTATCAAATTCTTCTGGTCATTCTCTCATATTTGCTTTATCTGACGCTGTTTTGTTGAACATAGCTTTCAATATTTGTATTTTACTGGTGAATTTTTCCCTTTAATAATTACATCATGGTCATTTTTATCCCTAATCATGCTTTTTTGTCATCTTAAATCATGTTTTATCTGATGCCACTCTTTGATACACCAGCCTTCTTTTGGTCAGCCATTCACCGGGATATCTTCTTCAATCCCATTACCTACAAAATTATTTTTTTAGGTGCCTCTCTAATAAATAGCATATACATACCTTCTTTATCCAATCCCAGAATCCCTGTGTGTTAACTGATGACAACAATCCATTTATACCTATTGTGATTGCACATTTGGATTTATTTTGAGCATTTTATGTTGTGAATTTATTTGATGTTATATATTTCATAGGGTTTATATTTCCTATTTTTGTCTTGAGTGAATTAGGTCTCTACTGTTTGGAAGTTATGCATTCCACTTCTATTTTTCTAGTAGTTTCCCTTCAGTTTTTAATTTGCATACTTTGTCTCTGTGGTTGTTTGCTATTTCAGCTCTTGAACACTAAGCAGCCCCTAGGCAGATTAGCTCTCACCGCTTTCCTTTCATTACATTCATTTTTGTTAGCTGGTTATTTTGTTTCCACCTCCCCCAATATTATTATTTTTTTTTAAGAGAAATGCTTGTTTAGTTAGTGACAGATGGCAGCAGTGTATTTGCTAAATAATGCTTCTGGCACCTTACCCCTTCTTTCTGTGGTCAGTTCCTTTTACTAGACTTTTGACTATTTTCAATTTTCACTACTGCCAACAACCCTACAAGGAATATTCATCTTGCCCCCCGCTGTGGACAAAAGTGAGGCTTTCTTTATGGCAGGGTCAAACTTTTCCAGAATGCATCCCTGGAGCACTAACCTTCCTCCACCTTTTCTGTCTAGAGATTTTTTTTTTATGACCTTCGTTGCTAGTGTTTAAATGGAGTATAGAATTCTAGACTGACAGTTTTCTTCTGCAGGAGTTTGAAAGGACTCTTCCATTGTTCTTGGTTTCTCTTGTGGCTATCAACCTGTGTTTCCTTTGCAGATAATTTCACTGTCTTTAGTATTTTCATTGTCTTTGTTATCTTTCAGTTTCAAGTTGATGGCTCCATATGTATCCATATCCTGCTCAGAACTCAGTGTGCTTCCTGCATTCTGAAAATTCTCATTGAATATTGCCTAGTTCCCATTCTCTGCATTCTTTCCCACTAGCATGCTCCTCAAATCTGTTCTCCCCGTCTTTTATCCTTCTTGCCCATCTCATCTTCCGTGACCCTTATTCGGGGTGATGTTCTCAGCTCTATCTTTTACTTTAGTAATTCTCTTTCCAGTGGTGTTTAATATGCTAACACATTTATTGAGGTTTTACTTTCTGTGCCCATGATTTGTTTTTTGTTTTGTTTTGTTTATAGGCAGACATCCTATTTGCTTCTATTTCAAAGCTGTTGGTTATCTTGTTCTTTATCGATGAACAAGAATTATCTTATTCTTTAATGATGATTTCTACTTTTTCTTTGTCTCTTTACAAATCTTAAACAGACTTTTTCATATTGCCATCCCGTTGCCTAAAGTTCCTGAGGAGGCTAATTTTACTCTTTGTGGTGTCTACTGACTCTTCCTCATGGTTGACCATTTCTTCTATGGTTTGTACTATTCTAATGATAGTTAAATTCTAATGGGGACTGTTTTTACCGGGGGAGTCCCATGGAACCTAGGGTTTTGGTAATGGTATTGTAGAGTACTTTTGCTTTTGTGTCTGCAGGGAACCTTGGGGTTCATTAGTTTAGAACACATTTATAATGTAAACTCATCGCCTTTAGAGATCCAGCACTTACCAGTAGCCTCAGTTTGATTTTCAGCATCACCATGAAGCGCAGACTTGGCATCTCAGTTTCTCATGAGTGAGTTGGTTTTGCTAATTTTCCAACCCAGAGCCCTGGTTAGTGACAGATTCCCTGTTTGCTTCCCTAGGCTGACAGACACAGTTTTTCTAAATCCCTTTCACTGAGGCTATAACCCTACCGGAGTTCTAGCTTTAGTTTACTTAGACATCAATTCTCAATCTCCACCCCCCCACTGCCACCATCCTCGTAGGGACAGTAGGTAGAACAACCCACACTGATAGGTAAGGGTTGAGCTTTCAGTGACCAGTGATGCTGACTCACCATAACACAGGCCACAGTCTCCACATTCCCCAAGGTCAGTTCTTTCTCCATTGGTTGCAGATCTACATTTCAAACTTCAAACTCAGATATGCAATAAATATACCTTTTTTCCCCAGCATAACTTGATTATCCAACTGCATGCTCTGTATCCCTCTGATTTGTGGAAAAAGTTAACTTTGGTTCTTCTTAAGGTCAGTCACCTCCATGTGTTGTGCATCCGAACACTGGCTATGTTTGATTCTCAGTTATCTGTCTACATAGCTTGCCACTGATGCATCCATTGTCCCTGTCGGCATGGCTTCTTTCCGTCCACTCCCTTTCTGTGTCTTTGTAATGCTCACAGAGAGTCTTTCGGAAAGCCTCCCGTGGGCCACCTATCTGGAAGCACCGCAAGGCTTTCCATCTCTGAGTTTTGTGACTTGTCCCAGTGGTGCCGCTGGAGGGAAAGGCTCATCTCTGCTGCCCAGGAACTCAGAGGGTGCGGTCTTGTTCCCTGTCTCCTTCCCTCTCCTCCTCTCTCCATTTCTCTGCCCCCGCCCCACACTGCTCATTCTTTCTCTCCTCCTCAGTCTAGCAGATCCTGATTCTAGTGGAATAAATCTTGCCATTTTTTCAAGCCAGCACTCTGTGTTCTTGGATCCCTTCTCCCTGAAGCCTTAAGCTTTTGGAGGAAAAGGCCAAAAGGAAACCCTCTTTTCTGATTTCCACTCTACTATAAATGCCCCATAAGGAAGAGGGGGGTCTCAGAGACTGCTCCCTACTTGAATACAGGGAAGGAAAAAGGAATATAGAGAAGAAGGGAAATTTGTGGGAAGAGAAAAACAGTATTTTCTTAGAGTGATAGTTAAGATTATTTTGGTTTTGGAATCTGACATACTTAATTTCAAATCCTGGTCACACCACTGTTAGTAATGTGATTTGGTGCTAGTTTCATAACACCTCCTGACATGTGCGTCCTCATTTTTGTTAGGTGATAACAAGATTATTTACCCTGTAGGTTTGTTGTTAGCAATAAATGAGATAGTAGACTTAGTTAAAGGATTTATTTTACTACTTAGCACATGGCAATTTAATAACTGGTAGTTATTCTTATGAACACATACTCGTCATTAGGATTCATTTTCTACTTAGAGCCAGATCATCTGGGATGACTTATTTAAGCTCAGTTCCCTTGTGTGTCACAAGTATCAAGGGACGCCATTACGAATGAGAGGACCTACAAGCCTAGAGCCACCAGGCCCCCCTAGGCACCCCACTCCTGGTAGTGACTGCTAGGGCCTCATCCTTGCAGGCTTCTGAAGTCAGCTGGAGCCCCGCTGCCTGGAGGTGCTCCCAAGCTTACAATGCTCCTCTCCAGGGCCACCTGCAGCCAAGAGCTGACTGATGTGGGGGGTATAAGAGCCGGCCCCCTTGCTACAGGACTGTACTGACTCTGGAGAATTCACTCTCTAGATCTCTTTCCAGGCCTGAACTGAGGCACCAAAATCCACCACATCTTTGTCTAGCTTCTTATCCTGCTTCGTCCTGCCTCTCTGGCTTTTCTATACATTTTTTTCTGAGAGGAGTCTCATCATTTGCAAAAGAAGGTCCTTCTTAGGTTGTGCCTTTAGGAACCCCACCTAAAATAGAGCCCAAATTCATAGTAAGGCTCAGAACACAAATATTTCAACACCAAATCTTAACTTCTCCATTGTATTGTCTTTCTCTGAATTAAAAGTTATCTTAAAGATATATGCACAAATGCCTAATATGATTAAGTGATGGCTTATGTATTCATTTATTCAAAAAATATTTACCGAGGACTTACTATGTATTAAACAATGTTGCAGACCCTGGAAATTATGCAAAAAGCATTAAGTATGTAAAAAAAACCCTGGATTTTATAATGACATTAATAGTTACTGTTTATTGACAATCTATTATACGCTAAGATACTTTATATATTATATCTAATACCCAGAACAACACTGCAAAGCTGATATTATTTTTGCCAACTTTTGTCATAAGGCAATGAAGACCCAGAAAGCTCAAGTGACTGTCCAAGGTCATGCAGCTAGGAACTGGTGGAGGCAGGATTCATAGAGAGGTCTCTCTACAATGTACACTCTTCATTGCTCATTTTATTGCCCAGAATTTCAGTTGTCTCCTGAAATGTCTGCATCCCTCCTGCCCCCTGCACACTAGACTTGAGTTAATGGCAAGACAAGATTTTTCCATTTTAATATCCCAGACCTGGGAAAATGCTTCACATCATAGGCAACCAGAGTGCCTGTGGAATCAATACATGGGGATGGATGGGCAGGACTTGGGGGTAATCTGTTTCCAGAATCGATGCCACGCCCCCTCTTTCCCACAGGACTCCCGTCCACTTCCGGTAAGAGGAGACACAATCTAGCTTTTAGCAGTCCATTTTAGCTTAATTCAGCATTTGCTATGGGCCTATTTCTAGGGCCCGTCGACTCCCAGCTAACGGTCAAACCTGGATGAGGCTGATACGGCGCATGAGTGGAGCCCAGGGCCCTGGACGCTGAAAACCATTAAGGACAAAAGCAACTGGCGGCAAGAGAGTAGCCAGCTAAAGACGAGTAAGCTCACTCAAACTTCTGGGCGTACCCCGGTATCTGGAGACTGTGTGTCCCGGTATGGCAATTTATCAGGAAATGTCAAGTTGAGAAAGGGTCTGTGAAGCAAGCAGATTGCTTTTCCAAAGGTCAGATAAGATAGCCCCTGACACAAGCTTCTGTTAGCTGATTTGCCAGCCCCTGTCACTGAGAACCACCCGTATTAATTGCTCAAAGCCACAGCTCTGTGTCTCTCCTGCAGGACGCTTCTCCTGGCCGTTGGCGATTGAGTCGGGGACAGACAACCCGAGCTGGGCCAGTCATTTTCTGTCTCCCAAAAAATTTAACTGATGGACCCAGAGTCCAGGAGCTGGCAGAGGTGCAGAGGGATGCTGACGGGGTCCTGTCACCGGGGTCCCCAGGGCCCTCTGTGTCCCCACAGTTCCCTGAGTTGCTTGCCCATCTTCTCCTTGGATTCTGAGAACTACTATATCCTTCCAACAAATTCTTTTCTCAGCTTAAACTAGCAAGATTAAGTTTCTGTTGCCTGCAATGAAAAGAGCCTTAACTAAAACACTGCCAGATAAAGGTGGAGGAGACTCCCCATTGCTGCCTTTTATCTGTATTTATCCTTTCTGTGGTGTATTTTCCCCCTGATTCTTGAGAGAGAAATAGAGGAGGATTCTGACACTTATAGTCTAGAGGGAGAGGCAGACGTACACAAATCGTTTCAACGCAATGTGGTAAGTGCTCTAATCGGTAGGATAAGAGTGTCGTGGGAGCAGAAAGGAGGAACCGTCTAACTCTGCTTGGGGCTGGGGGTGGGAGGGCTTCGTGCCGAGCTGAGTCCCTAAGGACGAGTGGGAGTTCTGATATTCTGATATATTTTCAGGAGCATCAGAAGAGTGTTAACAGCTTTTATATTTCTTAAAAGCATAAGAGATGAAAGAGGAAATAGAGTAAGGTGTAATTTGCTTCTGTCTGTAAGAGGTGTTTTCGCAGAGATAGTCTAGATTTTGCGGGGATAACATTAACTCTGGAGTCTCAGTGGCTTTAATGCAATGGGTTCTGGTTCCTTCTTGGGGTGCACATGGCAGCCAGGCCACTGGGAGCCATGCTCTCATCCATAGAGACCGTAGGGTTTCAGGATGATGGCGGCTCTGACATCTTCTTGCTGCACCATCTGGGATATGAGGCCTCCGTGGGCATCATAACAGGGTCATCGCGGCAGATGCTTTGGCCCAGGAGTGACACAGGCCCCTCTCGCTCCAGCCCATGGGGGTCAGCCTGCGTCATCCCCCAGTGGGCCCTAGAGAAGAGGGGTGGCAGTAGAAGTCTCCCCGCCCGCAGGAGACCATTCTTCTTCTACCTGGATCTGAGTCTCGGTCCTTGTGCCTGAGACTCCATCTTGTTCATTTGTCCCAAATCCCTCTTAGTCTTCTCTCGCTCCATCAGTGACACCCTTGCCACGTCATAGAAATCGTAGGGATTTCTTGCTACTAAGTAGCAAGGACAGAGAACAGTGTGGCTTTAAGAGTCTCAGGAAACCTTGTGGACTTCAGAAAAGCCATCAGCATCAAGGAAGTGGCGCAGCAGGCTCACCTGCAACTTAGTCATGAAGTCCTTTCAGAGAAGGATTCGACAGGTAGACCCATCTCTTCTTTGCACACCTCCCCAGTTCCCTCTTGGGTCCTTTCAGCTCCCATCGCCTAAGCCACATTCCGTGGCGAATCCGAGGATGTTATGAGAAGCAGAAGAAATGAGCCTCCAGACGTTCAAAACTGAGTCCCTTATCTTTTCAAAACTCGCCCCTCAGCCTTCCTCCCCGGCGTTAAAGGCAACCCCATCCTTGGACTTGTTCTCCACCTCACGGCCAGCACATCACGGGACCCCCACTGGTGCAACCTTCAGTCTATACTCCAAATCCACCTATTCGCCACTTTGATTCTTCTCGCCCTGGCCAGACGGAGCCACTGTCATCTCAGGACTTTTCCATCAGACTCCTTTCTGACCTCCCTGCCTCTGTTCTTGCTTAACTACAGTCTGTTCTCCACACGGCAGCCATGAGGCCCTGCTAAAAGGTATGTCGGATCATGTCATGGGTCTCTATGTCATTCAGAGGAACAGCCGAAGTTCCTACAGTGGCCTCCCCCGCCCATCTCCTCTGTAGTGTTTTCCCTCTGCTCTGCTAGAATGGAAGCTCCTGGAGGACGGGTTCTTTCTCACTTTGATTCATTTGGTATATTCCAACCATCTATTCACTCGATGCTTTTCTTGGCACATAGTAAGTGCTCACTAAGTGTTTGTGGAATAAATGAATGAAATCTGGTTTCAGAGACATCCACTCTCAGTGATTCATATGGTGAACGTTTCTTTAAAAAAAAGAAAAGGTTTTTCTTTTTTTCTGATTTATTTATTTGACACAGAGAGAGAGAGTGGCAGCAACGGCAGAGGGAGAGGGAGAAGCAGACTCCCCACTGAGCAGAGAGCCCGATGGGGGCCTCGATCTCAGGACCCTGGGACCATGACCTCAGCCGAAGGCAGATGCTTAACTGACTGAGCCCCCCGAGCGTCCCATCCATATGATGAACTTTTCTTATCCCTCTACAATCCTGGGATGAGAAATACCTGCTACCTACTCACGAGCACCGGGAAAGTGGCAGATCTACCAGAGCACTTCTAACACTCAACACTAAGGAGAACTTTGGGTACATTTGTAGGTCATCCCCAAGGGATTAGACAAATTACATAAATCCTACAGACATAATAGGAGAAGGGTGAAAGAAAATTTGCTACAAAGAAGGCAGATCAACACAGGCTAATCCTATCCGAGGAAAAGAAAATGCAAAGTGTTAGAAAGTTCTAGCAAGAACCTCAGTGAGCCAGAGCAGCTGAATGTACAGCTCTGCTAGGGGCTGATTTCCTCCTTTTTATATGTCCTCCTTGATGGCCAGTCAGTGCTCTCACAGTGTCTCCCTGGAAACCTAGTCCCACAGCTTGCCATTCTGCTCTAGATGTGGCCTCGAGCCTGCATCCTTGAATAGGACTATGTTTATGTGGGGAAACACAATATGGCAGACTGGGGTGGTGGAAAGAGCTTCCAAGTCAGACAAATCTGAATCGAGATCCTGAGTCTCAGATCCTTCATCTTCAAAATGCAGGTAATAATACCTGCGCATCTACCATGGGGTTAAAAGGATTGAAAGACACAGTGGATGGTGAGAACCTGCACAGTACCTGGCACGGAGTCAGTACTCAGTCACTGCCTGATCCTATTTTATGTTCCGATTAGTAAGGACACTCCCATTTCCTATAGGACCCTCAAACCTGATTACTCGTCCAGTCTATCCACCTGTTGTCTAATGATGCCACTGACTCCCATCTGCCCCCCCAGGACCGATGGCTGAAGTCTGTCTACCAAGGAATCCATCTACTCCTAGAACACAGCTCAAGAGATGAAGTGGCTTCCACCACTGGAAAAGGAAGAATGTCTCTGGAGTCTTGGGTGGAGAAATTGGTTTTAGTAAAAATCTATTAGTGTGAATATCCTAAAGGACCAAGTCTGATTCTACATGACTAGAGTTCAGTTACGCTTGACCAAAACATTACAAATGTTTTAAGCTGCCAAACTTAATCAAAAGTCCTCTGAAGATCAAATACTTCCCTAGGGAAGAGACTGAAGAATGAATATATCATGTTGAAGGTGGAAAAGGACCTTCTAAGTGTGATAACAAAGATAGAAACTACAAATTAAAGGACTGGTACATTTCACCAAAGAAAAACTTAATGTGTTCCAAAACATATTTAAAAAAAAAAACGAATTTTCAAAACTGGTGTGAGTCATTTACATGTAATATATAAAGAGCTCTCACAAAGCAATAAGATAAAGATCAACTGTTCCATTAGAAAAATGGGTAATGTACATGAAATATAAATTTATAAAAAAAACAAAGAAATAGCTTATTTTAAAAATTCTACATCATTCAAAAGCCAGTAGATGCAAATAGAAATAACGAGATACGATGCCCAACTGTTGAATCAGCAAAGATAAACCAGAAAAATACTAGTATTGGTGAGTATGCAGAAAATTAACATTCCTATATACTACATTTTTAGGAGTGTAAATACTTCTCCAGTAAGTATTAAAAACTATAATATCAGGCATATGCTTTGACCCATCAGTAATCACAAATGGGCACAAATATTTGGCTACCAGAATATTTAATCAAAGCATTGATTACATTAGCAAAAATCCAGAAAGAAGATAATGGCAAAAGGAAGTTGATTCTCTAAGTTATAACATCTTTGAACAACAGAAGATGACCTTAGTCATCAAAAATTGAAATGGGGAGCTCCTGGGGGCTCAGTCTGTTAAGCGTCCAACCCTTGATTTTGGTCATGATCTCAGAGCCATGGGATGGAGCCCCGTGTCAGGCTCCATGTTCAACACAGAGTCTGCTTGTCCCTCTCCCTCTGCTCCTCCCCCCCGCCTTTGCCCTCCCACTCAAATAAATAAACGAATCTTTTTAAAAATTGAAATATGTGGGGAAAAGTACCTGCAATGGATCATCCAGGCATTCAGCTATGTCCATTCATTAAAAACCATGTACTGGCTACATACTCCTTATATTTAGCACCACTGATGTCAAGATGAATAAAATAGTCCCTACCACCATCATGAGACACACTTTTGATTATGGGATACATTTAGTGAATGACACAAAAGAGCTGTGAACTGAGTGTGGCTCTACTCTCCTCCTCCCCCTCTCAAAAACATCTGTTCTGGCCAGTGGTCTAGTTTTGGGAGAACCAACAGCAGGGCTTAGCGGTTCTGCACCATAAGTAAAATGACAAGAGGCAGAGGTGGGATCAAACTGAGAAGGAATTTAGTTGGTGAAACTCCAGACCCTGAGGGGGTGTGTCTTAGTTCTCTATCGCTACATACAAACAATACTATCACACACTTCGCAGCTTAAAACAACCTACATTTGTTTCTTCACGGTTTCCGTCCCTCAGGGGCTGGGGCATGGCTTGGCTAGATCTTCTGATTCAGGGTCCCACAGGGCAGCAACGGGCCTCGTCAGCCGGGTCTGGGATTTTATGTGAAGGCTCAGCTGGGGCAGAGCCAGCTCCTAAGCTCACGTGGCTGCTGGGAGGATTCAGGTCCTTACGGGCTGATGGGCTGTCAGACTGATGGCCTTGGGTTCTTACGGGCTGTTGGCCAGCAGTTGCTGTCAGATCCTTGCACTTGGCCTTGGGCGCCCCCAGCATGGCCACTGGCTTCATCAGAGCCAGCTAGGAAAGACAGTCTGTTAGCAAAACAGACACTATAGTCTTATGTAATGTGATCATGGGAGTGACATCCTGTCACTTTGCTGTATTCTCTTGGTAAGAAGTCACAGGTTCTGCACACACTCAAGGGGAGATTGCACTATGACACAAGTACCAGGAGGCAGGGATAATTTGGGACCATCTAGTGTCTGTCCACCACTGGGTACAAGAAAGAAACATTAGGTCATGGAAGTTGAGCCACAGGGGCTGCTAAATCAGCAAAGTAGTGTGGGTTACAATAAAGGAATTCCCCCACCTGAGACCAGTGGAATGGTCTTGGCCTCAACTGACTACCAAATGATCCCCAAATTTGTAAAATGGTCCATGCAGTGGGTCTTTCTAAGCATGAATGTGTTCTATCTGGGGCAGGAAACTCAAACTCAAATACCCACAAAAGCCAGGCAGATAACACAATACATACGGCTGAAAGGGTAATAGGGAAAGGTGGGGACTGTGGCAAACGAGCCCTCACAGCTCTTTGCAGAAAGGGCAGGCGCCATGCCCCCCAAGGGGATCCTCACCTGTGTAGGAATGTAGGCCTGCTCCTGCCAGAGTTTGTTATTTTACAAAGAAGCCCCCAAACCACATCTGTACATGAAATTTCCCCAAACTTAAAATTATTTGTGTATTAAACAAAACACATTTGCAAGTCAGGGCCAGTCCCAAGACCCCAATGTTAGCCCCTGACCTGCCACCTCTGTCTCTTGCAGGGACACTGAGGGCCATTTGCCAAACTGCAAGGTGACGTTTTCCACTTTGCCAGCTCCTGGCCGTTACTAACTTGCACTCCTCTCGTTTGAGCTTCTGATTGTATGAACTCCTCACATTCAAAGCTATCCAGCTTGTTGATTAGTTTTAAAATTCAGGAGCTTTAAAGTCTCCAAATTTGGAGGTAAGCGGACTCTCATTAAGAAGTCATTTGATAAAAATTAATCCCTCCAGGAATATCTTGGACTCAGAAGAAAGCCCCGGCTCTCTCATTAGCTGGTTTAACTACTCAGTCCACCTTGGAGGCCCCAGTCCTCCCTGGGTTTGACTCCAGGGCTCCAAATAGCTGCCTGAGAGTCTGGGGATCAGAGGCCAGTGATCTAAAGTCCCGGGAAAAGATGCGGCAGAACTTGGAACTCCAGCCAGCCCCCCACACCCCCCCGGCCTCCGAGCCTGACTCCTCAGATGTAATCATTTCCACTTGAGCCAGAGAATGAAGGGACAGATTCTTATCTTACTGAGGAGATTTCAGAGCTCACAGCGCCTAATCCTGGCAGATCTGTCACTGACCCAGCAAAGAGAGTAACTAAATGAAGCGGCCGCGGCTGCCCGGAGGGGCTTCTTGGAGGGCGGGGCTTCCGAGGAAGCATCCCTCTGGGCCCATCCTGGAGGACGGCCTGAACCCAGGCCCCAGGCGGTTCCCCTCTTGGGGCGGCGGCAGCGCATCCCTGGAGGCCTGTGAACCCGTCCAGAACAGGCCTCCCCTTTAATCTCTAACTAACCCAGTTATAAAAGCCTTTATGTAAGTCAGTGGTTGTTCTTAAGCAAGGTGGTTATTTTCTTTTCTAAATGTCTCCATTTTGATGCTCTGAAAACATAATGCACGCACAGAGTTTAAAGAAATGCAACAGAACAAAAAGGACTCCCGTGAAAAGTCAGCCCCGCATCCCCACCTCTTGGTCCCCATTTCCTACCCCCACGGCAACTGCTGATGTACGTCTCTCCGGAAGAAAGATGGCTGTTCTTACATTTTCTAATTTGGTCTCAAAAATAGCTTAAGGCCAAAGAGAGCCCACAATAATGTAATTAAAATGAGTGATGGGGCTACACACTTAACGTGTCATGGAGAAACAAAAATAACAGACACAAACTCACACCCACAGGAAAACATCTGTGTGTGTGTGTGTGTGTGTGTGTGTCCCCGAAAACGTGTCTGTGTGGGTAGAGAGTGTGGGTATGGGCGTGTGGAGGATGTATGTGTCGGTGTAATGTCTGTGTACTTGTGTGTGGACAATGTGTGAGTGTGTGTGCACGTGCGTGCTGGTCCCCTGTCTCTCTGCAAACTCCAGTCAATTCCATAAACATGTATTGGGTGCTGTGTGCCGGGCCCTGTTCCCAGGGCTGTGGGTTATGCCAAGATAAATCATACAAGGTCCCTGGCTTTGGGGAGCTTACAATAAGAATAACTCACATTTGATTGGCCCCTTTCCCTTTACAGGGGAATTTTCAGCCAGAGTTATGTCGTAACTCAGGCCGGCCGCAGCCTGAGGCATGCTGGAACCTGAGCAGCGGGGGCTGGCGGGAGGGGAAGCCATCACGGGGGATGGGGAAATGGAACAGCAGCAGAGGCTGGGTCTCCAAGAGCTGCTGACGGCGGCCAGGGCCTCGGGCTGGAGGCTGTGGCCCCTCAGAGAGGTGCGGGGAGGGGCCACATCAAAAAAAGCAGGGTGCCGGCGGCTTTGGCCTGTAGTGTCTGTCATCAGACAGCCCTGCTTCAAAGCCCAGCTCTGTCCCTAATTACAAGTGTGATCCTGGGCAAATTACTTAACCTCTGTGCCCCTCAGTCCCTTCAACAGAGAGAAATGGTAATTCCTCCTCCTACAGCCAATACAGGGATTAGTGAGACAAGGCAAGTAAATGTGAGCACAGTGTTACAAAGTAAATGCTCAGCAAAGGGTGGCCTTACTGCTGTGATTATATTGTTATTATTCCATAGTGCAGAACTTTGAATCTCTATGATTTAACATGAGGATCCCCAGTTAAGAGAGATGTCTGATCAAGAGCCTTTGGAGGTATCCACCTGGACTTCCCTTTCCATCGGAGCCCCTCTGATTCTGGCTCTCGCTTCTTTTCCTCTTAAACACCAGTCCTAGGATGGCCTCAGGAAAACAGAGCAGAATTTTCAGCGTCTGGGTTTGATTTTAAGGGAAATCAGCATACCACATATATAGAAGCTGACTGTACCCCATCTAGCCAGCTCACCAAAGCTTTTGGGCCAATCTCTTTCCAATAGAATGCCAAGGAAAGAGGCAGAAGTCAGTCCCTCACTTCCTGGTTCTGCATCTGGTGGGTACCAAAGTTTTGAAAGTATTTACTAGGCATCCTGAGTTAGTTCAGGAAAGCTACCCAGAGAAAGCAATACTTGGGTAGAGACCTGAAGAATGAGCTGGATTGTGTGGATGAGAGGTGAGAGGAGAGGTCAGGAATCCAAAGAGAACATCCCAGGCAGAGGGGACAGCATATGCAAAGGTCCTGGGACAGAAAGGCATGCAGTAAATTTGAAAGGGCTGAAAGAAGAATCAGTGTCCCTGAAAAGTAAACAACAGAGAAAATAACAAAAACAAGACTAGAGAGGTAAATAATAGCCCAGTTGCAAAGAATGTTCTGGTCATGTGTGGTGAGGAAGAAGGGACACTGTTAGAAACTGCATTATAAAGAATCAATAATTAAAATACTAATGGAGCTGTAATGGAGCTAAGATATAGAAATGAATGGAACTGAATAAAATTTTCAGAAATTGATATAAACATACAAAAGGCAATGGAGCATATGGTAAAATGGGCATTTTTCCTCAGAGGTCTTACTCAATAAATGATGTTAAGACGTGTGATAACCATTTAGAAAAATGCATAATATCCCTACCTCACATCATACACCAAAATGAATTGTAGGTGGTTTTTAAAGTTCTATATAAAAGAGAAACCATAAAGCCACTTGAAAACATTTTAGATGAATAATTTTAGAATTTGCGACAGGAAAAGACTTCCTAAGCATGACACAAAGGCAGAAAACATAAAGGAAAAGGCTGATGAATTTTATTACAGAAAGAAAAAGTAAAAACTTAACAATGTCAAAAACCACCATAAATAAAAACTGAAGGGCAGATGGTACACAGCCAAATACATTTACTAAATATGAAAATATCCTTAATATTGAAACAGGTCCTTCAACTCTGAAAGAAAAGATGAATACCCCAACAGAGTAAAGGACACAGGGCCTGAAAATGCCACTCACAATAGAAAAATTGCAAACTCACTAATACACATCAAAAGCCCATTTCACATCAGTAGGAATCAAAGAAGTACAAATTAAGACAATAACCAAATGTCACCTTTCTCCAATGTAATTGTTAAAAAATAATGGGAACTATATGCTGGCTGGGATGCAGGGACAGGGGCATTATCATTTATGGCAGGCAGAAGTATAAATAGACTCATTGATCCTGCAGTTCCACTATTTCTAAGACTTTACCCTCAGAGGATGATGGATGTATACAAAGTTATAGCTCAATAATGATATTCTTCATAGTGTTTTTCACCATGGTGGAAAATAAAAAAGGGCTACACTGTTAGGAGAAGTTGACTACATATGTAATGTTTTTTCTTTTAAAAAAATGAGTGAGAGCAAATATAACAAAATATTAACAGTTGTTAATTGTACAGGGTGGGAGTGTAGGTGTCTATTATGTCATTCTTTGTACTTTTCTATAACTCTAAACTCTTTCCAGACTGTGGTCAAATATGTTGTTATTGGAGAATAATTGTTGGCATGGGGAAATAGTCAAAATATATTTTTAACGAAAATAAACATGGATTACAAGAGTATCTTATTTCAAAAACAGGGATGCAGAGGAAAACAGCTAGTATGCCAAGTTATTTGCATATGAATAGCTACATAAAAATTTTTTTTTGCTACATAATTTTTATTTTCTTCTTTGTGCTTTTCTGTATTCTCTAGAGTGAACACGTATCTCCTTTGAAACATGCTAAAATCAATATCTAAACATACTTAGAAGGCAAGTCTTACTTCCCATGCTTTATGACTATATACGTACATCAAATTTCTTTTTTAAAGCTGCAAAGAAGAGCCAATACAGCACCTGGTGGCTCCATCAGTTAAGCAACTGCCTTCAACTGAGGTCATGATCCCAGGGTCCTAGGATTGAGCCCCAGCTTAGGCTCCCTGCTCAGCGGGGAGTCTGCTTCTCTCTCCCTCTGCCCCTCCCCCTGCTTGTGCACCTGCGTGCACGTGAGCTCTCTAATAAATAAATAAGTAAAAATCTTAAAACAAAAAAAGAGCCAGTACGTGTTACATGGGGTGTCACATTGAATTTCTTGATGTAAAAAGGTAGAAACAAAGTGAATGGGATTCAGATTTCTTAAATTTCCTTCCAGAAAGTTCTGATGTTTTTATTCATTCAGTAAATAGTCACACAATAAATAGAGCACCACGTTCATCAGGATTCTTGGGTTACATGTGACGGAGTTCCAAATCAAAATGACTAAAGTTTTTATTTGAAGAAATTCTTTGTTCACAAAGCTGGTAATCTAGGGGTTGGTGGGTCAGGCTCTGCTGGGTCCTGAGTAATCCCTGTTTCTCAGGTCTCCTCTGTGTTGAATCAATGCTCAGGTAGACTCTCCCCCAGAAGGCAAAAGTGGTCACTGGTGGTTACAGACAGACAGATAGACATACATTTATTTATTTATTTATTTATTTATTTATTTATTTATTTATCTATCTATCTATCTATCTATCTATCTAATTTATTTGTTTCTTTATTTATTTATGATTTTATTTATTTGAGAGAGAGAGAGAGCGCGCACAGGCGGGGAGGGTTATAGGGAGAAGCAGACTCCTCACTGAGCAGGGAGCCGGACGTGGGGCTCGACACTGGGCTCCATGGGGGTCTTGAGGCGGAGCTCAATTCCACGACCCTGGGATCCTGACCTGAGACGAAGGCAGTTGCTTGCTTAACTGACTGAGCCACCCAGGTGCCCCGGTGGTAGACTTTTAAATTATATTCTGCTTCATTACACTGTATCCTTATAACCATCAAAAAAGAGGGTGCCTCCGCCCCAGCGGCACCAGGCAAAGTCCCAGGCATGGCTCTCATTAGATCCACACACAGGTGTTATGTCTGAACCGAACAACATGATCAGGAAAAGCACACTGATTGTCCAGACCTGGGTCACATGTTCACCGTGTAGTTTGACGGAGATCAGCCCCTAAAACAAGAAACTTGAGAAAGGCGGAAGGGTGGCTCCCCCAGGGAAAATCCAGGATGCAGTTACAGGAATAGGGAGAGCTGATGCTACTCAGGCAAAAACCACAGTTTCCCTCTTCGAGGATATGTGCACATTCTAAACGACTCCATGAGTGGGCAGTTGCTTGCCATCAAGTTGCCTCATTTGCTACAATGCAATGCGCCTCGGGAGGATCTGAGGGGCTCTCACATTTTCTTAAAAGTCTCTTCATAAGGAAGGATGGATGGAACCTACAGCCCTCATTTATCATCCCAGATTCCCTTTCAAATTGCTCACCTCTGAGCATTCCCTTTTCTCCTTCACTGATTTATGGTGTCCAAAGCACCAATCAGCAACTGATAACTATATATTTTACTTTGGTACTTATCTTTTTGTCACTAGGAGGTAAGCTTTTTTTTTTTTTTTTTAAGATTTTATTTATTTATTTGAGAGACAGAGAAAGTGAGAGAGAGCATGAGAGGAGAGAAGGTTAGAGGAAGAAGCAGACTCCCCGTGGAGCTGGGAGCCCGATGTGGGACTCTATCCTGGAACTCCAGGATCATGACCTGAGCCGAAGGCAGTTGCTCAACCAACTGAGCCACCCAGGCGCCCCTAGCTTCTTTTTTTTAAAAAAAAAAAACAACTTTATTTATTTTTTTGTTTATTTAAAGATTTTTATTTATTTATTTGACAGAGAAAGAGGACCACAAGTAGGCAGAGAGGCAGGAAGAGAGAGAGGGGGAAGCAGGCTCCCTCCTGAGCAAAGAGCACAATGCAGGGCTCAATCCCAGGACCCTGAGATCATGACCTGAGCCAAAGGCAGACACTTTAACCCACTAAGCCACCCAGGCGCCCAGGAGGTAAGCTTCTTGAGGGCAATGCTCCGTCTCATTCATTACTGTATCTCCAATGCCTAGAACAGTGCCTAGCATACAGCAGGTGCTAAATAAGTATCTATTGGATGGATGGATGGATGGATGGATGGATGGATGGATGGATATATAAAAGGATAGATAAACGGATGGAAAAACTCAAGGATGAATAGGTTAATAAATGGATGGATGGATGGGTGGGTGGATGGATGGATGAAAGCATGAATTAATGAATTTATTAAAAGAAGCATGCTTCCCTTTAAAGCTTTGCTCCAGGGGCGCCTGGGTGGCTCAGTTGTTAAGCAACTGCCTTCGGCTCAGGTCATGATCCTGGAGTCCCGGGATCGAGTCCCGCGTCGGGCTCCCTCCTCAGTGGGGAGTCTGCTTCTCCATCTGACCTCTCCCTCTCTCTCATTCTCTCTCTCTCAAATAAATAAATAAAATCTTTAAAAAAAAAACAAAAACAAAAAATAAAAAAATAAAGCTTTGCTCCAACCTCAATATTTCCACCCTATCCTGTACAGAGCTAAACTAGCTGGGATATTCAAATAGTTAAATGCTAACAGAGAACAAAAGAGAAGCAAACACAGGGAAAAACGAAAAGAAAAACACCATAGCTAACCAAATTTTATCATCCTGCCACACTGACCTTTCTTCCAGAACTCTTAAAGCCTTGTCCCATGTCACATGCTGTCTTGACACAATGTTCCAGCCCCCAAAGGCTGGTATAACTGGGACTCTCCTTTTGGTAGGTCCCATGCCCCCACCAAGGAGCTTCCTGCTAGATATTCTCACTGTGCATAACAAGAGAGCCTGAGCCCAACCCTGAGCAACGCTCCCAGCTCTTTGTCAGTTCCATGTTCTGGCCTGCAACCCACACCTCTTTCCTATGCAAGGAGCACCAGAAAAGCCTTATAACTAGACCCCCTGCTCCTACAGAATGGGAGGGGTTTTGTCTCCCACCAAACCTCGACACTGTAACAATGCCTTAATTCAATATAACAACCATATTCATACAAAGCACCTACGCAGAGAGGAAGGAGAAGCTGGAGAATTGTTCCCTTACAGCATCAAAGGTTCAGATCTACGGAATTGAAGGTCAGTCCATGTTTACCGACCTTCTCTGTTCATAAGCATTTTTTCCTGCTCCCCGATGCCTAAGGCAGAGAACAGCAGGAAGGGGTTCCTAAGGGCTCTTGGGAATGTGTCGGGAAAGCAACTCTAGGAACAAACAGAACGTTCTTATCTTGGCAAGTGGTGTGTGGAGTTGCTACGTGTGACCAATTGGGGGCGCTCACTGCGTGCAGGCACTGAGTTAGCCACTTCCCGGACTTGAAGTCATTGAATCCTCGTGACAATCTATCGGGATGCCCATCTAACAGCCAAATCAGGGAAGTCAGCTGGCCAGTTAGTGGCAGGGACAGGATTTGAACCCAGGCCCTCCAACTCCAGCTCCCACACTCCTGACCGCCCTACCAAACACGGCTTCTTGTGGCTGTCAGTTACACATTAAAGGAAGTGCATTCTTATTTTTGCAGACAGTCTCACTCAGACTAGTGACGGAGGCGGTGCAGGGTGACAGCTGAGCTTTGCCTGCAGCCCCCATTTCCTCGCCACAACTGTCGGCGCATCCATTCCTCACTCCTACAGGTCCCTGGACATCACCATTCCATGGAGCACGGCTTGATGCCTCCATTGCTAACTTTATCTATGAAAAGAGCAGATGCAGAGCCCAGAAAAGATGCAACTGTAGAATTTTTCGTGGGACTCCGCCCCTTCTCCAGAGCGGCCATCCTCCTTGCGAGCCATGTTGACTTATAGGCAATGGAGTATTCTTGGATCGAAGATGCAGGACTGATACTCACTACACAGCCCTTAACCCCCCAAGAGGCTTCAATCAATCAATTCTAGAAAATCAGTGAACACTATATTAGTCATCTTGGGCTACCACACGAAATACCACAGACTGGGTGGCTTTAAAGAACAGACATTCTCACAGTTCTGGAGGCTGGAAGTCTAAGATCAGGGTGCCGGTGTGGTCGGGTTCTGGTGGGAGCTCCCTTCCTGGCTTGCGGACAGTCACTGCCTCACTGTGTCCTCATATGGGGGAGAGGGGCAGTGAGGGCGTTGGGGCGGGGGGAATGCAAGCTCTCCCTTCTTCCTTCTCTTCATGTAAGGGCTCTAATCCCATCATGAGGCCCCCATCCTCCTGACTTCATCTAACCTAATCACCTCTCAAAGGCCCCACCTCCAAATACCATCCCATTGGGAGGTACGGCTCCAACATACAAACTTGAGGAGAGGGAACACGATTCGGTCCATAGCACACTCCAAAATGAAATAGAAATTCATTCCTAAAATCCCATGACAGAATAAATACAAGCTGGTAGAATAAGAGCTAAGGCAATATACTCCTGGTTCTGTAAGAAGGTAGTAATGATATATGGTTTTCTTTATGAGGGACTTGAACTCACAACCCTGAGATCAAGACCTGAGCTGAGATCAAGAGTCCAGCACTTAATCAACTGAGCCACCCAGGCGCCCTCTAGAGGTAGTAATAATATTAACAGCTAACACTGAGCACTTACCCAGTATCAGGAAATATTTAAAACGTTTTGCATCCATCATCTTAAAATAGTGTGGTGAGGTAGGTACTATTACCCACCACAGAAGAGAATTTTACAGAATTCTCAGAATTTTACAGAAGAGAATGGAGTCACAGAGAGGTGGGGTGAAATTTACCCACGCTCCTATGGCTAGTTAGGATCTGACCTGGGCAGTCTGGCTGTGGAGCCCTGGCACTTAACTACCTTATGCTGCCTTCCTAGCAGCTCCCCTTGGAAGGCAGACTTCGTTCACCTGCTCCTTTCCCAGAACACTGACACAGGGAGAGGTGCACCAAAGCATCGTCCTGGGTGGTGTTGTGCAAGTTTCCTAATCTACCCGGGCCTCAGTTTCCTTACCTGCCAAATACCCAACAGTATTTAGGGTCACTAGGTCCATAGGGACCTAGGACTAGGGTCCATAGGGTCACTGTAAACACTTAATGAAACAAAACTGTAAGCTCTTGGTACTGCATGTAGCATATAACGAGTGCTCAGCACAATTAGCTAGGAATATGACTAGCATTACGCCTTCAGAGAGGCTTTCCGCAACCATGTGGAGAAGTGTCTGGTCGCATGCCTGACCACTCTGTCCAACGGGAAGCTACGCCGGCAAAGCTATTGGAGTTCCTGGGCTCGATGCTCAGCACCATGTAGGTGCTCAGTAAACATCTGTGTTTGAATGAATAAATGAAGGAATAAATGGCCCAAATAACCTCCAGCTCCAATGACTGAGTCCTCTCTCACCCTACTGGAATGCACATTGATTTGTTCTGGATTTCTTGATAATTTAATCTCTTGACAAAATTTAAGACCTGTTAATTACCCCTGATTAATTAGGGTGAACTTTTTAATTGCTTCCCTAAGCTGAAATACACTGTCAATAGGCTCCATAATTAGTGACCCAGTAATCAGTTTTAAACCAATTACCCCAGGGTAACAAGTGAAACTAGGCAAGAAGCACCCCAGGGGGTTGGGCCAATTTCAGTGGAACTCAGAATAATACAAATTGGCATTCATGTGGGTGAAGAATGCATGTTCGGTGTAATTGGAAATACGGATACTCTTATTCTCTTGGGTATTTCGTTTGTCTGGGTTTTCACTGCTGTATTATTTGAAAACAATGAAATAGGTGTACTCCCCACCCACCCAATCAAAGGCCTGGAGCAGATTCTCAGAGTTGCCTGACTGCCTTTGGGTACAACCAGGGCCACCACATCGGGTTGTGCAGGTTGTGTACTGCACAACTCCAGGGTGCCATTCACACTGTGGTCTGTGTGAATAGCACCTCTAAAGGTTGTGCAGGGTATGACCTGGATACAATAACCTGGGGGGTCATATGGTGCAAAGGATGAGGGCCTAATCATGAAGAATTCCTCCAAAGGTAGTGATGGGCTTGGAAGTGCTCTGTGCTATCTCAAAACGGGGAAATGGAAGTGGCAGGCACCTCTCGCAGTCTGTCTAGTCCAATGGAGTGGTATCACACACATATTTAATTTCTGAAAATCTAACTCCTTGGATTAAAAAAAAAAATTAAGAAAAAGAACCAGTAACCTGAAATGGTATAAGCAGTCTTTTCTGCCACCCCATTCAGGAAGTGCACACCCCAGAGCAAGACTGAACTGGGGCCTTGAATCTGCTATTCCTTGTGTGCTTCTGATAAAGAGAGTATTTCACTGTGTGCAGTATTTAAAGATTTGTATGTTTTAAACAGCAGAATCTGCAAGCCAGCCATTCACCTGATGCCCACTGAAGAAACAGAGATGTCTCCCCATATTGGCGGAAAACTGTCTGGGCTGGTCTTTTTAAAAAGATGGTACAACAACCTCCAACATGACACCTTCCTAGATTTCAAGAATAATTTTGACAAACTGAGATTTTTCTCCTTTTCTGCCTCCTTGAGAACCTAATGTCCTTAAGGTGAGGCAGCATTCTGGTCTGGGAAAGCGGGGTACTAGTCATCTGATGGGGGAACTCTTTCCTTAATGTGTGAGATTCCTGGTAGACCAGTTGGTTCTCAAGATACAGCTGGGACCAAATGCATAAGAACTGCTTTGGATGCTTGTGTTTTTTTGTTTTGTTTTTTTAAATTAAATTAAGTTAAATGAAATTTCTTTAAAGATTCTATTTCTTTGAGAGAGAGAAATCACGAGTGGTGGGGAAGGGGTAGAGAGAGAGGGAGAAGCAGGCTCCCCACTGAGCAGGGAGCCCGATGCGGGGCTCGATCCCAGGACCCTGGGATCATGACCTGAGCCGAAGGCAGACACTTAACCGACTGAGCCAGGATGCTTGTTCTTGAAAATGCAGATTCCGGGGCCCCACTCCAGACCTACTCTGTCAGAGTATCTAGGCATGTGGCCCCGGAGTCTGCACTCCAACAAACTCCACGTCCCTCAGATACAGACTCCCGGCTGCAAGCCTGGGCAGGGCAGAGAAAATACCGGTGTCAGCGCCATGTCCTCGGCGCCCGGCACAAGTTTGGTATTCCACAGGTATTAGTGGACTGAATGAGAACCTTTGTTCTGATTTAGCAATCCACAGGACAGCAGTTAAGGTATCAGCCACGCTGGGCCTTACGGAAGAGGAGGAAGAGAGGGACCTCTTCCCCCTTCTCGGGGCTTCTCCAGGACCAAGGCCGAGGACCTGCCTCAGGAAAACCTCCAGTTTAGCATGTTCCCTGCCACCTGCATCATGTCCTCACGGAAGCCATTAGCCATTCATTTAGTACCTAATCCTCTAATCCAACTGCTTGTTGATTTGCCAAGTGAGAAATATGCAGAAACACAAGCCACTTGTTCCCAGAGTTATTTCCAGCTGGTGGGAAGGAGGCAGCTGGGGAAGAGGCTTTCGGTTTAGTTCTCTGAGCCAGAATGATCCTGTGATGTGGTTCCCCCACTCAGACCCTTCTGACGTGGGGGTTCCTCTAAGAGCTGTTCCTAAAAAGAGCAGGACGCCTCAACAGTCCTGGGGGGCCCGGGTGTTGAGGAGACAGCCGGATGCTTCCACCCTGAGAACGTAAGCAGACGGCTACACTTTGCCCACACAGCTCATTCACACCGCAGGTATTTACGGAGCCTGGGTGTGCCAGGCGCTGCTGGAAGTGCTGGGACGCACCAAGAAACAGAGTCCCTGTCTCCTCGGAGCTGCCAGTGAGCCTCCTGCACTCCCAATTCTCTGTCCCTTAAGCAGAGGGTGGATCCTCTCTCGGGGGCTGAGCTGCCGCCCCCCGCCCCCCGGCCAAGTTCCCGGCAGCAGGGCTCTGGGCTGCCCCCCGCATGCGTTCCTCCCGGGCTAGTGACCCGACTGTGTAGAAGGCAACTCTTGTGAGTCTGGACTGCACCCAACAGCAGCCTGACCCAAAGAAGCCTTAGAAATCCTCCAGCATCTGCTGCTCCCATTCCCTACGCCAGATGTCCCCATTTGTCCTCCAGGTCACCCCTCACCACTTGCCTCCCCCCTCCCCCAGAGGACGGGCTGTAGGCAGTGCATCTATGAGCTTCCATGTCCTCCAGCTCCCGGATGGCTTTGGGAGGGGGTGGCACCAGGAGCAGGAGGGCAGGACATCTGTTCCTCTGGCTTCCTCTCTGCGAGGGAAGCTCGGGCTGCTCTGTCCCTCAGCGGAAGGTACCTCTCAAAGAGCCTTGCCTTGTGCAGCTCTCCCCCCCCTCGTCCCTGCAGGCTGTGGCTGGTGACAGCCACACCCCCGCCAGCCCCCTGGCCTGCACTCCTCTTGAGGCTCCCCACATCCCACCCGGACTTTTGCAATCGGTTTCTTTCTTTAAAAAAAAAACTCAAACTGTACCCGTCCGAATGGGCCATCTCTTTTCTGACTGGACCCTGACAGACAGACGCCCCTCTCCTCACATTTTCCTCAAGGACTCCCTGTGAGGAAGCGAACATCAAGGTCGCAAACTCAGTGTCTCGGGCCGTATCAGGCTCAGAGATGAGCCTACTTGGTAGTTGAGATACAGGCCATGAGCAGAGATGCCCTGCATCTGACTGTGGAAATGGAGGCCGTTCCTACTTTCTAATACTGAATCCCCTGCCTACTTCACCCATTTTCGTTACCTTCCAAAGTCAAGTAAGCATTTGTTGGCTTTGAAATACAGCTTTAGCTAAATCTCTGTCTTAAGGGCATCAGGTGAGAACTCAGAATGAGAGAGAAAAGAAATGAGTAAGGATTGAATTAGGCTAAGGTGGGCTAGGTGGATTTTAGAAAAAGTCCATATAATACTCCCATCGTCTCATTCTCCCTCCCCTGAGCTGTGGCCTCCCTGAAACCCAGACGCCAAGAAAAAAAGGCCAATTCCTAGAAAAGTTAAGTTTACAAGAGAAAATGAAGATTGATAAAAAGTGATCTGGTCTCATGTTATATACAGGCTTTCATTTATGTCACCTTAATTTTTACCTTTTGGGAAATGGGAACTAACACATACTGAGTTTTAACACGCTAGCTCTTTTTTTTTTTTAACCCCACACTGGAGCTACACCCAGCTTAGAGCCCAATGCAGGGCTCAAACCCATGACCTTGAGTCAAGACCTGAGCTGAGATCAAGAGTCAAACGCCTAACTGATGGAGCTACCCAGGTGCCCTTAACATACTAGCTGTTTCAAACTGCCTGAGAATCCTATGACGTCGTTCTTACCACTTCTACTTTAGATATAAAGAAATTGGGGTTTAAAGAAGTTGTGTAACTTGTCCAAAATTATACAGCTCCCAAGTGATGGGAATGACAATCAAGTCTTTGCTTTTCTCTCTTTATTTCTTATAACCTCAAAACAGAGAGTAAGTTAGAAGCAAGTTGAGTATTCCTCGCGTTGTAATGAATACAAGCCGTGCTTTCTTTAGTTAATGATACAGTGATCTTTCCATAGCAGTGCGTATAGATCCCACCTCCTCCCCATTAACAGCGGCAGAGTATCTGGATGAACCACAGAGGATTTAACTGCGCCCCTACTTAGGTTGCTTCCCAGTGTTTCAGTGAAGGGCTGCAGTAAGTACCCGTATCTGTAGCTACCTCCAGAGAGATACGCACATACGGATACAGACACATACAGATATTGACTGAGGACACATATAAAGATATCTTATGTATCTTTTGTGTCACTGTTGTGACTAGCTCTATAAAGTAAATTACTAGGACCGGAATCCTTTTCTCAGTGATAGGTCTATTTTAAATTTGGAAAGCTACTGCCAGATCGTCTGCTAAAGTTGGTGGACCGACTCACAGTCCCCACTAATGTGAATCCCTGTTGCACAACAACCTCGTCGACAATATGTACTGTTACTACTCTCTGATCTTTGCCAGACCAAGGAAAAACTTGACATTTTATTATAATTTTATTTGCATTCATCATTATTATTATTGGTTGTTTATCGGCTACTTGTACTTTGTCTTGGATAACTTGACTATGTGTGTCTTTTGCCCATTTGGGACAGGGGAGCAGCCCTTGATGTATCCCATATACTGAAAATCTCAACTGAGATGAAGTCAGGAGATGACGCACATGACGGCAAAAGGAACCTCAAATAGGGTCTCTGGCCCGAAGAAACATCACCGATCTCTCAGATGCTTTGTTTGCTGAGAATGTGTTCAACCCGGAGCCTTCACCTGATGGCCTCAAGCACGGAGAACAGCGCACAAACCAGGAGGGCTAGACAAAGAGCATGCTGGGGGGATCCCCCCAGCACGGGGCAGTAGTTCCTGCATGTCACCTTGCCTCCTGAAGCTCCACACCCGGGAGGTCTCCAGGTCAGGAGCACCTGCCCCCGCGGCTCTCGGGGACGCAGGGCTGGTGTGGGAGACAAGTGCAGAAGAGCGGCACCAGAGACAACAGCCAAAGAGAAAGCTGCAGGAAGAAACACTCCTGTGAACACTAGGTGCTCAGAACTCAGTGAGGAATCTGGTACATAGACTACAAAACATGTGTCCAAAAATGTATACCTTCTTCTTCCAAGTGAGGGTTGTTATCCAGAGTTGGAAACAGGGAGAAGGGAAAGAAGACTAAAGGGAAGGGAACTCCTTCCCATACCGAGAACAAAAGGATTATGTGTATCCCACTCTGCTACGTAAGGTCAAGCTATTTACTCGTTAGAAAGACAAATTCGTGGGCTGCGAACTGATGCGTGGGTATCAGAATCTCTAGGGGAAGGGCCTGGAAAGCTGTATGCTTGACAAGTGCTCCAGGCGATTCACACGAGCAGGAAAGCTCGGGAAATGCTGCCCAGGAACGGTGGTTCTCAACACAGGCTGCCCAGCAGAATCCCCGAGGAAGGTTCCAAACAAAAGCCCTGGGCCCCATGCAAAAGATTCACGTTAATTGGTCTGGTATGAGGGTCAGGCACCCGTTTTTGTTGGTGGTGGTGTTTTGTGTTTGTTGTTAGCCTTCCTGGTAATCCCACTAGGCAGCCCAAGTTGAGAACCCCTGGCTAGTTCCTCAGTCTCCAGAATCGTGTGGAATGCTAGAATACCAACTTTACCATCTAGACTGATCAAGATTCAGATGCACAGTCCTCAGCTCTGAAAGATGAGGGTATGACAGGTCTGGGTAGGGCCCAGGGAACAGACACAGTGACAATATCCAGTGGGACCACCAATTTATTTCACCCGGAGGTTAGGATCCTCTCCCAGGAAGACAACTCTACATCATGTGTTAAGACAAAGAGATGGGATGCTAGGAAGCAGTAGCTTTCCAGAAACCGTGTGTGTGCATGTGTGTGTGTGTGTGCGCACACACGCACACGCACGCGTGCCTCCTGTGGAATTAGTGCCAAATTGATGCACCTTCCTACCAGGCACTCTTCCAGAAGATTCTATTTGAGTGTGGGTCTTCCCATAGCTCCTCTCTGACTATGAAGGCTGAAAAGAGGTAGGCTGGCACTAGGATCATCACTAATCAGCGTCCTGTAGAACAGGGGCAGATTCCCTTGCTGGCTGCTGCTGTGGCTTCTTCCGGTGAATAGCACAAAGCATGTAGAGAGGCCTTGAACATCCCACATTGTCGAGGGCCCCAACCCTAAACACTGGCCTCGACCAATGTCACGCATCATGGCCCACTTGCTCTCTGATTCCATTTCTCAAGTCTCTCACCTCTCCTCTTAGACTTGACCCTGACCTCCCAATACCCCTGGGATTAGAGTTTCATCATATGAATTTGGGTGGGGTGGGGGGAAGGGGGGAGACCACAAACATTCAGTCCACTGCAGCTCCTTCGGCTGCCAGTAACAGAAACACATGAGAGAAGTCACTGGAAAGCTGTTGGGATACGAGGGACTTGACAGAGGTTTTGGGTGTCCTGTCCCCAGCAAGGACAGGAAGCAGGATAATTTGGGGGCTCCCAGCAGTAGGTGTGCGTACCTTCCCTCTGGAGCAGTGACCCCCAAAATGGTGGTGTGTGCACACCCTTGGGAGTGACAAGCCCATCCCCTGAGATACAGGATGAAAATATCCAAATTCCTATTCCTATTTAGTATTATCTCATTTTAACTTTTTCCTATTTTTGTCTGCTTTATAATATACATAACAGTACGGTATTTGTGCAATTTGTAAATAAGTAACTGCACAGTCACAGGCGTGTATGATCAAGAAACTTCTGTTACAAAAAAGAGTATGCCACATAGGTCCCTGCTTCTCAAAATGTGGTCTAAGAACCAGCAGCATAGGCGACACCTGGCACTTGCTAGAAATACAGAAGCTCAGGCCCCGCCCTAGACCCACCTAGCCAGAATCTGCACTTGCACAAGACCCTGGCTGACTGATGTGCAAGTGTGAGAAGTGTCGCTTTAGAGCATTACCCGAATCAAGTGTGATTTGGCCTCTGTCCGTAGACAGTTGCAAACTCCCGGAGGAAGAAGCTGACTGATCTAGCTTGGGTCAAGTGCCCAGCCCTGGGCCTGTCAGCTGTTGCTGGTAGAGTCAGGGCCACTGGGAGGGAATATGGTTGCAAAGAGCCACTCCTGTGGACAGAATAAGCCGTCTAGGCGAGTCCAGGAAAGACGTGTCCACACCACAGATGCTTGGTAAACATCCGGATCCTACAAGCAGGGTTCAGGTGACTGGGCACCTACACAAACCAAACCCCGGGATTAAGCAACTGAACCTGGCCTCGTGAGAATAAGCTCTGACCTTGTTATTTGATCGTGGGGCTCAGTTTTCTTCTACAAAGACAATGAACCAGCTGAGGTTCGAGTGGGGGGGGCGGTCACGAGCCACCCACCGTGTCCTGTACATAATCTAAGTAATACGCTCTGCCCTGGTGCCTTCAGTGCCTAAAAGTTTCGGCAGTGAGGATAGAGCACGAGCGTCAGCTGGCTCACGATCACCATGCTTGTGACAGCAGGGCTTCATTCCCCTGTCCTTTACCTCGGGATCCCCCGTGGGGTGCCCCCACCCCGCCATGACCTCATGCAGATCACCAGTGACAGCCGCCTTGCGGATCTGCCATCCTCTTTCCCCCCGTGTGGCTCCCACATGTCCATATCTGGCATCTACAGGGACGCTGGAAGGGGTCTCCCCACCCCAACCCGGCCAAAAATTCCACGCCCAGTGTGCCGTCCTTGGATGCATCTAACACCTCCAAAACTCAGGGTTCTAGGTGGTGCTGGGTTCTCTGCAAGAATCAGGAGGAAGGCTTTCCTCCCAATTCTGGGCAACACCCTGTGGATCTAAGACGTGGAGGAAATACGCTTCAGTCTAGAGTTTCTTAAAATGTCATTTCCACAGCTCTGTCAGCAACTCGATGCAACTCCTAACTTCTGAATGGGAGATTTCTTTTCCCTCCATCCTCTTCCTCTTCCTTTCTCTGGCCTCTTCCCCCCACCCCAAACTCCCACGTCCTCCTCCCGTGTTAGAACAACCGTCTGTGGGTGTGAATGGACTTAGATGGCAGCATGGCAGAGGGACGCTGTGGTTAAGGAGAGACTGAGCGTTTCTTCACCAGCATCAGCTGGTAAAGATGCCCAATTACACGTATAACCTTATTATTTTCTTATCACTCACTACCCCCAGGTAATCTGCTTTTCTTAAATGGATCTGTGTTCCTTCTAAAGTACCATGGCAACTACTCCTGCAGTTTGGTCCCCAGATTCTGTGAGCTGGTGGAAATGAACACGGCACATAGGGACAGCCGGGGCAGGGCTGGGACGCTGCCGAGGTGCCGTGGGAGGGACCCGTGGGCTGTCACTCCCAAGCCAGGCAGGAAGGCCACCTCACGCAGGCATGATTTGGGGACCATTGCTGCCATATCGTCACACTGCTCACGTCTCTGGTTTGGTTTCGTTTGTATTGGACATCGTTGCTTTATTTGTCCTAAGTACGTACTCATCGATGTCCGTAGACATTGTACGATGTCACCAGCTGTCATCGTACGAAGCTTACCAGCTTCTGCGACTGTACTGTGTTCCACCGGCCCCCCAACACGCATCTCTCAGAAAGGCGGACATATGGGCGCATTCACTTTATCGAATGGAGGCAATCTGCATGCTGAGACCAGTCGAGACCAGCCTCCTCTGCAGGGGCTTTGCCTTAAGCTTTCTCTTTGGGCAGGCAGCCAGGTCAGGAAAGCCGACAGCCCCTCCCACACGTGGACTTGGTTGGCCATGTGGAATTAGCTCCATTCAGAAGAAGGTGCGTTCCCCAACTCCGGTGGTGTCCCTCTGGCAGTGACCCCGCCCCCACAGTCCTAAACTTCCTCCCACCTACTGTAGCTTTCCAGGCATTACCTCCCAATGGCCAAGAGGCCTCCCTCCTAATGTGGGGTGAACAAGGTTTTAGAAGCAGACTTTGATGAGCCAAGTTTATCTCCAAAGGACTATATTTTAGGAATTGAATTCCCTGTCAAGGTTCTTCTCTGACCGCAAAGAAAAAAGTATTTGAGAAATGGGGCAGCCAAGGGACTCACAGTTAATGCAGAGTGTCAACCTCTGGACTGCTAGACGTATGCACTACGGTAGGAAACTGATTCTTCCTAGTCGGGTCAATGGCCCAATAGACAGGTCAACGAATATGCTTTAACATGTGTCTCTCCTCCCATCAAGGTTGCTAAAGAGACTTTCTAGCTGACATCAACTGAGAATTTCTTCCTTTACATTGTCTAGGTACCTATAATTAGCATAATTATTCCTGGGGCTCTGCATTGCGGGATTGACCAAGCTTCAGACCAGCCTGAAAGGTAGGGGGTTATATCTGCAAGAACCACTCCTCTAGAGGATGGTAACACTGATCCAGCACCTACCTAGTAGCCATTTTTCCTACGGATATAGTTTAATATAGTTAGAACGAATCATGGATAAGCATTATGTATTTAACTTGGGGATAAGTGTTATATATGGGTTAATACTTAGCCCCTCATGGCTTTTCTCCCTGCTATGAGAAGTAAACTAGTAAAAATCCATCCTCCCCTTCCCAGCCCCCATGCCATAATGAGCTTTCCAACGGCTGTCTCCAAATCAGTTTTTACTGATAAAGGGACTAGTAATCTACTTTCATTTGACCCACTACCTCAGGTGAAATAAAACTCTGGGAAAAAAGAAAAGAAAGAAAAGACCTTTTGCACCAGAATTATTTAAAACTTCACAAATTATTCACATCAGATAACCAAGCAGAAGCTCAGCCTAGCCTACCACCTAACGAGATGACCTCAGTACTTCCTGAAAACAATGATTCATTATTTTATAGGATACCTTCTCAAAATATTTGCTAACTTTATTTTTAATACATTGGGGGCTTGGATCTTCTGTTCGTGATCTTACCTGGGAAGCAACCCAGACCGAGTGTACTTTCTCTTCTACTGGTCACCATTACACAGTCTTCCACCTAATGGAAAAAGAAAATCATTTGCAATTTACCCTGGTCCTTGGTCCCATGGAGAGAGGATGGCTACAAAAGAGTGCAAACACAACATCCATCCACTCATTCAACAAGCTGGAGTGGAGTCCTGCAAAGGGTCATGGTCCTGGGAACAAAGGTGGAAAAAACTGGTCCTGACTGCAGAAAAGTGATTTCCCAAACCAGGAGCAATTATTAAAAATACAGGTTCCAGGGGCGCCTGGGTGGCGCAGTTGGTTGGGCGACTGCCTTCAGCTCAGGTCATGATCCCGGAGTCCCGGGATCGAGTCCCACATCGGACTCCCGGCTCCATGGGGAGTCCGCTTCTCACTCTGACCGTCTCCCTTCTCATGCTCTCTCTCACTCTCTCTCTTTCCTAATAAATAAATAAATAAATAAATAAATAAATAAATAAATAAATAAATAAAATCTTTAAAAAAAAAAAAAAATACAGGTTCCAGGGCACCTGGGTGGCTCAGTCAGTTAAGTGTCTGCCTTTGGCTCAGGTCTGATCTCAGGGTCCTGGGATGGAAGCCCCACCTAAGGCTCCTCACTCAGCAAGGAGTCTGCTGTGTGTCACCGACAGGGTGTCACCGATGACTGTCCCAACTAGATGGATGAGGGCAGTCTCAAGCTGGAAGTCGCATAACCCCCTCCAGAGCGCCACTCCTCCATCAGCACCCCAGATCCCCCCCCAGGGCCTTCTCCTGGGGTGCTGCGGAGGGGCGGATGCGACAATGTTCACATGATGCAGTACGACAGAGACAGGAAATCCATGGTAAGGACAGGCCATCCCTCTTGGGACATCAGACAAGCTGCTAGATGCCTACACAAAGAGGTCAAAGCCAATGGGAGTGACAAGAGTCCCTGGACCCAGCAAAAGGAAGGGACCTGCTCCAGTGGAGGCTGGGCTAATAACACCCTTTGTTCACTTGCTTAGAATGACTTTGGACCCTACTAGCTTCTTTCTCATGTTTCTCCTCCTCTGTAAAAACAAATTTAAACACACTTCCCTAACCCCACATCCTCCTCCAGGCTTTATCTCCCCCACGAGATCCTTCAAAAAGTTGTCTACATTCATAGTATCCCCTTCTTCACCTTTCGCCCACTCTGATCTGGCTTCTGCCCCCACTTCTCCACAGAAACAGTTCTTACTAAGGTGACAGATAACCTACTGGCTCATAAGTGCAATGGGCCTTTCTTAGTCCTTCTATCCTGTTCAGCCAACATTTGTCACCGCTGACCATGGTTTCCATTTTGAATCATTCTCTTCCATTGGCTTCTAAGACTCAATGTGGATATAAATCCATTCTACCTTCTAGCTCGGCCTCACTGGGAGTTCTTTGGTCCCAAGCAACAAAAACCAACTCTCAGAAGTAATGAAGGGGCCCCTGGGTGGCTCAGTGGGTTATTAAAGCCTTTGCCTTCGGCTCAGGTCATGGTCTCAGGGTCCTGGGATCAAGCCCCGCATGGGGCTCTCTGCTCGGCAGGAGGCCTGCTTCCCCCTCTCTCTCTGCCTGCCTCTCTGCCTACTTGTGATCTCTTTCTCTCTCTCTCTGTCAAATAAATAAATAAAATCTTTAAAAAAATTTAAAAAAAAAGTAATGCAAACTTATCGGAAGGCTCTGAACTAGTTCATGGCATGCCTTTGACTCATAATAGCTCTGATTCTTCACTGCTCCCTGTGTCCACACTCTTTGTAATGTGACTTTGTACCTCCTCCCACCCCTGTGACTTGCCAACTAGTTATGACCAACTAGTACCAGCAGCTGTGACACCAGGAGAGGCTTGAAAAAGCATTGCCACTTCCCACTCTCTCCCTTGCCCCTCTCGCTTTCCCTTGAGAACATGCCCTGCTAACTTGCAGAAGGATGAGACATGTTGGATACAATTGAGTCATCTCATTTGTCCCACTGAGGTCACCCTGGAACTCCCTCAGTTTCCAGCTGACCCCCCAGACATATGAGCATCCAACCAGGACCACCTGTTGTTTCGTTGACCTTCAGCCACCCGTCGATTCAGGAGTGAACCTAACAGAGACCAGAAGACCATCTACGTGACCCTCAGATTCATGAGCTCAAGAAATGCTTGGTGTTTTAAGTCACTGAACTTTGGGATGGTTTGGTAGGGCTGCAGCAGCAAAATACCACAGACTGGGTGGCTTATATGACAGAAACGTTTTTCCTCACAATTCTGGAGGATAACAGCCCAAGATCAAGATGTTAACCAGTGTGGCTTCTTCTGAGGCCTCTCTTCTTGGCTTGTAGGTGACCGTGGATTGCTGTGTCCCCACATGGTCAGCCCCCTGGGCTCATGCACGGTTGTTGATTCTGTTTGCCCAAGTTTCCTCTTCTTTTGAGGACACCATTCAGGATGGAGGAAGACGCACTCTAATGACCTCATTTTAATTTAATCACATCTTGAAAGGCCCTATCTCCTAATATGGTCACATTCGAGGTCCTGGGGCTTAGGACTTGAACCTATGAATTTGGGGAAGACACAATTTGTCACAGTTTGTCACACAGCATTCTTACGGCAATAAATATCTGATATACACGATCAAAGGCAAAGCTGAAGAACTCCCGACAGGACAGGTAAAGGCAGCACTAAGGATCCACAGAATAGAATCTGCGTGACAGTCTCTTGAAGCCACGCCTCTCAGGTGAACCAGCTCTATTTTTTTTTTTTTTCTTTTTTCTTTCTTCTGTTTCTTCTTCTTGGGTGGAAGGTTCCCCTGTGCGGGTCTACGGAGACAGAATCTGATTGGCTCCGCCCTGCCCTGTGCCCTCCTCCAGCACCTTGACTGACAACCGCACGAAAACTACGCGCCGGGGCGAAGGGGTACTTCCCTAAGTGGACACTGAAGCACGGTTGCCAAAAAATGGGGCATGACGTCTGGGCCGGCGGGAGCAACAGAAGTCCACTACCAACTCTGGCTCTTCCTCCTGGTTTCGTGACTTCCGCGTGGTCCGCAAGCCAGCACACGAGGAGCGCTGGCCCATGGTGGATGGCAGACGGAGCCCCCAAAAGCTCCCCGGACAATTGGAATCGCAGCACAAGCTAGCAGGCTGGAACCGAATAGGAACTGATACGAAGGCCTGCACGTGAGTCCAAAGGAAGTAACAGCTGGTGGAGGACAAGGCAAGAGTGTCGACGCTTAGTGGTTGCTTGTGTGGAGAACACCAGAGGCTCAGGAAAAGCCAACAACGGGAGGGTCTGGCCAGCGATGGGAGGCTGACACGAGGCTCAAAGAAAGAGTGAAGGAACGGTGCCTGTCCCTGCTAACTGCCAGGGGTTCTGTGTGGCTCCCTTGGAATAATAGCCTGATTGAGTGCCTGCTCTACACCAGGCACTGGTGTAGGTGCTTTACCTGGATCGTCTCAGTTAATCAACACAAGCACACAGTGCTGTTATTCCCGTTTCACAGATGAGGTGAGCGAGGCAGGGAGAGGTTAAGTAACCGGTCCAAGGTCACACAGCTTTGATGGAGCCCAGTTTGGACCCAAGTGCTCTGACTCCAGAGCCTGTGCTCAGAGCTGCTGGTGAGGCCGGCTCCCGGGAAGTGGGACACTAACACTCTGCGCTCAGGTGGGGGACAGGAGGGAGCAGTGCCTACTGTGTGCTATAGCCATGCTAGGAGCTTTAAGATACATTAGCTTATTCCCTCCTGGAAGAGAAGCATCGCACTCCCCATTTTAAACATGAGCCTCGAAAGGAAAAGAAGCAGGCTGTCTGGATGAGTAGCTGAAGGACCTGGTGCACGCCCACTGGAAAGAAACATAGTTCCGGGTACATTTAGGAGCAGGGAAAATACTCAAGGGCTGTCAGGATTCATTTTATTCCGTTTTGCTTCAAGAGGACGGCGTTAGGGCAACAGGCAGAGTTCAGAACAATGTCATTTTGTCTCAAAGTTATAAAGGTCTTTCTGATATAGTTTATTAATATTTATAATCATCCTAAACATAATAATATAATATTACGCCCCTTACTAAGCATTTATTATGTGCTGAGAGCTGCACTGTCATTATGTACGTCATCTGAACGATAAAATCGCACCACTGGTTGTTGGTGAGCACCTACTCTATGCCAGGCTCTGACCACAACTCTGAACGGGAGGCACTAGCACTCCCATTTTATAAACGATAAAGTGAGTCACAGAGAGGTTATGTAAATGGATCCAAGGTCACACAGACAGAAGGAGGAACATAATTCCACCAGCCCGTCTCCAAGCCACTGTCCTCCTGGAACAGCAGTGAGGTATCACGGGCTCATCTCTGGGAAGCACCGGAAGTCCATCACCCGGTATGTGACTGTCCGGGCTGAAACCTGGGGCTCCTCCCACCTGAGAAGCTAGAGACCAGGAGCACAGACGTGGGCGAATAAGAGCAGAGAGAGTCCCCCACAAAGGGGCTGTGCAGGCCCTCCCCACCCCCTGGGCCCAGGCCGCACAGCCAGGATAGGATGCTCCCCGCACAACCATTTCGGCCCTGCTGAGACCACAGTGCATGTGTTTTATTAAAAGGAAGTGTTTACCCGGCCTACTCCTGGCAGAGCTGCAGTGGCAGTTTATTAGGACTTCATTTGGAGTGTAAATTGTTGCTGGTTTATAAAAAGGCTCTGCAGAGCAGCTCCGCCGGGATGGCCCCAATCCGCAGCTCAGGGCATGTGAGGCTTTAACTAAATCATTGATTTCCCTCCAGAAGGAGCAGCGCAGATATGAGCCACTCATTTTGCTGCTTAGCGGCTGTCTTCTTGCACCTGGAGGGCAAAGGTGGCAAGATTCTCTCCTCCATCTCTGTAGGCGCAGGCACACACGGGCACACACATATGCATGCACACAGTACTAACTTCTCTGAGGGCCTGGGACGTTCTTGTACACTGGCCCTAAAAGGCCCTAAAAAGCCAGTAGTTCTCAAGAAAATCTGACTTTGAGGGGTCCCTGAGAGCGCGTTGCCTGTCGACCTTGTGTTCAGTTCTGATACCTGATCCATCTCTAAAGTCAGACAGATTTGGGCCCAAATGCCACTTGGATAACCTTGAGCTTGGGATGTCAGATCTACCGAATCAAAATACAGAACACACAGCTAAATTTGAATTCCAGATAAACAATGACTAATTGTTTGGGAGTAAGTATGGGACATGCTTGTCTGAAATTTACATTTAACTGGGTGTCCTACACTCTCTGGCAACACTCTCCTGGGCAGAGGACTGACCTTCCCTCGCCAAGCCTTACTTTCTTCTGTACAATCTCTCGATTCTTCTGAGACTCGTGCACAGCAATGCCTGTGAAGTGTCTGACGGGATGGCTAATGCACTGCTATTGCTCCATAAAGGTGATCTGCTATCTACACATTGTATGACCCAATCTGCAGCCTACTGTGGTCATCTGTGTGCATCACCACCTCAGGATTCACTAGAGGACCGGTCCCTCCTAGTCCTTGTGCCGCTGATGCCCAGAAAGTTCCTGGGAAGAGTAGGTGCTAGGAATGGATGCCAATTTACTTAACTGATAATCATTTTAACAGCTGCAAAAAAAATGAGGAGCCAGAGAGTGAAAAATCAATGATCCTGGGAATATTTATCCAAAAAGCAAGATTCCCAACAACTTCTTCTTTCTTTCTTTCCTTTTTTTTTTTTTTTTTTTTTGAGTAGACTCCACACCCAACACAGGGCTAAAACTCACAACCCTGAGGTCGAAAGCTGGACGCACCACCAGCTGAGCCAACCAGGTGCCCCAAGATTCCTGACTTTTTTTTTAAGAACTTTCATTTATTTATTTGAGGAAGAGAGAGAGAAAGACAGGGTGTGCGGGAGGAACAGAGGGAGAGGGACAAGCAGACTCCATGCTGAGTGCAGAGCCTGATGTGAAGCTCAACCCCACAACCCAAGATCATGACCTGAGCCAAAATCAAGAGTCAGCTGCTTAACTGACTGAGCCACAGGAGTACCCCAAGATTGCCAACTTTTAAAAAGAAAGAGCAAAAAATTAACAAGTCAGGAAATGACATGTGTTGGCAAGGATGTGAAGAAAGGGGAACCCTCCTATATTGTTGGTAGGAATGCAAGCTGGTGCAGCCACTCTGGAAAACAATATGGAGGTTCCTCAAAAAGTTGAAAATAGAGCTACCCTACGACCCAGCAACTGTACCATTGGGTATTTACCCCCAAGATATAAATGGTATGATCCAAAGGGGCACCTGCCCCAATGTTTATAGCTGCAATGCCCATAATAGCCAAACTAAGGAAAGAGTCAAATGTCTACCAACAGATGAATGGATAAAGAAGATGTGGTACATACACACACACACACACACACACACACACACGTATATATGTATATATACATACACACAATGGAACATTATGCAGCCATCAAAAAAACAAAACCTTGCCATTTGCAACGATGTGGATGGAACTAGAGGGTATTATGCTAAGTGAACTAAATCAGAGAAAGACAATTATGATCTCACTGATATGACGAATCTGAGAAACAAGACAGAAGATCATAGGGAAAGACAGGAAAAATGAAACAAGACAAAACCAGAAAGGGAGACAAACCATGAGACTCTTAATCTCAGGAAATAAACTGAGGGTTGCTGGAGTGGAGGGGGGTGGGAGGAATGGGGTGGCTGGGGGATGGACATTGGGGAGGGCATGTGCTACGGTGAGTGCTGTGAATAGTGTAAGCCTGGCGAATCAGACCTGTGCACCTGAAACGAAAAATACATGATATGTTAATCTAAAAAAAGGAAAAGAAAGAGCAAGATTGCCTGGGGACAGCTACTGATAGTGTCCCAGTTAAGATAAGGACACTTGAGACAACTCGCTGTGGTTCAAGTTCTGACTTGTCCTCGTCTCTGTGGTTCTGGGTTTGCTCCTTTGTAAAATGGAGGTAGTAACAGTACCTGCCTCAAAAAGTTTGTGAATGTTCCTATGTGTAAAATACTTACTATGGTCCCAGCCATGTGGAACTTAGTGGGTAATTAGGAGTAACTATTATTTATGCCAGCCCTAGCCCTGTGAAAACTGACAAGACAGCAGGGAGCACAGGAAGTGGTGGGTCCGGGGGACGATGGGGAAGACACCCGCTGCTGCTTGCCCACCCTGCAGGCCAGAGCAGGGATGGCCCACCTGTGTCCTCGGAGGAAAACAGACGGCCTCCAGGAGGCCTGGAGAAGGAACGCAGTCTGCAGAGAGGCGGGCCCACTACGCTTACCGACAGCTGACATATTTGTTTAGTGTCTACCTCCTCCTACCAGAATGTGACTCAGGGAGAAGAGAAATGCTTGAATTTTTGTTTACCAGAAAATCCTAGAGGAACACCTGGCACATAGTAGTCAGTTGTCCGGGAAGGACAACGAAGAAGGGAAGTTGAGAGAGATTTTGTATTTTGTCATTTTCCTTCCTTTCTTCCCTTCTCCCCGCCCCCATTCCTCACTCCCTTCTTTCCTTCCTTCAAGTGTGAGATGCGCCTGTGTTCGAGGCCATAGGGAAAGGGCCAGTGAAGGAAGAGAGACGGAAAATAATGAAGAGGCACACCCTGCAGAGGAGGCAGAAGGGAACGGAGCCCTCTCTCACCTCTGGGGTAAGCTCGCTCATCTGGCAAATCCCTCTCCTATACCTACTGTCATGTTAGGACTTGGCGCCCACTCTCACCCACCTCCTTCTGCAGGGAGGGGTGGAAAGCACCACTCAGCCACTAAAAGAATGAAGCGGACCTTTATGTTGTGATTTAGAAAGTTCTCCAACATATATTAAGTTGGGAGGATGTTGAGAGGATTGTATGTTCTCAATTATGTACACGCACGTGCGCGCGCACACACACACACACACACACACGTGTGTGTGTCTTCATATCACATAGAACATTCCAACAAGGACGTAAAAGAAACTGCTTATAGCGGTTGCACCTCAGGGAGAGAGGTGTGAAAGGAAGGTTTCTGGAATGGAAGCGAGCTAACTTTGCATTGTATACCATTTTGTTTTATCGGCTATTTGGTCATATACACTAATTACTGTTTTCATGTTTAAAGTAGTATTAAGAATATTTGGGGACCAACTAAAAATATTTTTATATTCTTTCCTAATGATATAACACATTCTGGAAAAAAACGAAAGGAAAAACAGTTAACAAAAGGTGTCTGCAATTTCATCATTCAGAAATAACCCTGTTAACATTTTAGCGGATATTCTATTATTTTCAATGTACATAACCTCTTTCTTTCCCAGTTGGTGTTTTGTATCCTCGGTGTTTTTTTTCTTTCCTTCAATATTTAACCATATGTTGGGGCAGTTTCTCACATCATTAAGATAGATTTCTGATCACAATGGCAGTAGTAGAGCTATCCCCTACTGTATTTAATCAGACCTGTTTTTGGACAGTAGGTTATCCGGGGTATTTTAATCATTATAAATAATGCTGTAATAAACACCTTGTAGCTACACCTCGGATTACGTCCTTAATGAAAATTCTTTGATATGAAATTGCTGAAAGGCTAGACATGTCTATTTTAATCCATATAAACACAGAGAAAAATGTTTATGCTATATTCAGAGAAAGGCAAGATATAAAATAGTATGACTCATTTTTGCACAGCCATATGTGGGTGTGTACGTGGGTGTATGTGTATACACACACGCAATACACAGTTCATATATATACATATATCAGTACGAGTTGAAGATTGAGAAGACCCAAACCAAGAAGTTAATCCTTTGCTAGGGGGGTGGAGGGGTGGGATCTGGGGTGATTTTTACTTTCTTATTCCTGTTCCTTCTAATACGTGTACAGTTGCGGTGTCTCCCCGCCCCATCCCTGCTCCAGCACCGAGCCACGCTGGCCCCCAGCTTCTAGATACATTCCCAGACGTATCCTCAGCTGAAGGAGCAGCCTCAACCATGGTCACGCCTGCACCTCCAGGGGACATTGGCCTCCAACTGGTCCATGCTGGCACGCACAGGCCTGGTCTCTTAAGCCCAGCTCTCGAGCCCCCACGGGATCGGCTGGGGCCTTGGTTGTGATTTATATCACAGCCCGATTTCTCTCCCTCTGGCAGGTCCTGCTTTCCCGGTAAGCCAACCCACATCTAAAATGAACACTTACTCACTCACCAAAGAGGAAAACTTTCAATATATATATATAAAAGTCCTTAGGAAATGCCCTATTTTTGTTCTGGATGATGTTCCACTATGAAAAGTTGTCTGTTCTCCAAAGTGACCCACGAAATGCACTATGATATCCGCTCCCCTGGGTCATGCGGTGGTGGTAGGTGGGGGAAGGCACTGAAGGCGATTAATCTGTTAGTTTTTTTGTCTTCCAATAAATCCCCTTCCAGTGGTGCCTGACCCTGGCCAGCTGACATTTCCAGAACCCACTTGCCACCTTACGTGTGTTAAATGACTTCTGATTGTCCTAAACTTGGAGATTTTAATCTCATCTATTAAGCCAGCAGGCCCAGTAATTCCCTGAATGCATTTTTATTGACTTTGTAAATCAGACTTCCCCACGTCAGGGACTGTGACCAGGAGAGAGGTGTCTGTGAAATTGGCTGGACACAGACCATTGACTGTGATGATAACCGGTGATTTGTGGGGCCAGATAGACAAGCCACATGCACTAAGCAGATTAAAATATAACAAAACAAAAAGGTTCTATTACCAGGAATACTGGCAAAGGGCAGCAGGATGTTTGTGATAAAAGATAGAAAACAAACTAATTCCAAGTCTGGAAGGAAGCCCAAAACAGCGCTTTGCTCCCTCTTCGCTGAGCCAAAGAGAAAAGTATGGGACTGCTAACAACTAAGTAAACCGATTTCTGAAAGCCCTTTAGCGAAAGTCAGAGAAAGCCTGGCGTTTGCCCCGCCGGGGCCCATATTCATGATGTTGTGCACACTTGCCTGCCTCTTACAGCAGGCAGAGCTTACAAAAGGTACAGTGACTCTGTTAAACAGCTTCTAAGAGGAACATAGTTCTGGTGGCCTTCATCCCACTGAGGATGAAATCTAAACCGTCTGGCCTCTGCCTACTGCTCTGACTCTATCCTTCGTCAGTGTTCTCCAGTCCCACTGCCTTCTTGCTGCCATTCCAGCACCACTAACACTTCATGCCCTCAGGGCCTTTGCACTTGCTGTTCCTTCTGCCTGTAATGCTCTTTTGTCAAACACCTCCAAGTTCAGCTTGTCCATTTGACTCAGGTCTCTGGACAGATAGCACCTCTTCACAGATGCTTCCCCGGTCACTCAATCTGCAATGTACCCGACCCCATCACTCTCAAGTTCTCCAATAGCTAGCGTTTCTAGTCACAGTATTTACTGTGAACTGACGTCATATTATTTATTCATCTATTTATTTAACAAATGTTTGTTGAGGACCTACAATAAGCCAGGCATTGTGGTGAGTGCTTGTTCTTATATGAATCATACGGTAGGTATGAAATTCTAAACCACTATCAAAATTGAAGGTGCCACTTAGCAACAGTGTCCATACAGCTAATTAGAAAGAGTTATGTGTAAGTTTCTCTTCTATAGTAAACCGGGAGACTATTTTGTGACCGAATTCTGGCCAATGGGATGTGCACTTAAATGATGTGTATGTTTTCCAAGAGTCTAGACCAGTGTTGTCCAGTAGAAATAAAATGTGAGCCGCATAATACATAATTTCAAATTTTCTAGGAAACATATTTTTTAACATTTATTTGAGAGAGAAAAAATACAAGTGTGTGGGAGAGAGAGAGAGGGAGAGGAAATCACAAGCAGACTCCTCGCTGAGCATGGAGCCTGACGCGGGGCTCTATCCCAGGACCCAGAGATCATGACCTGAGCTGAAACCAAGAGTTGGAGGCTTAACCAACTGAGCCACCCCGGCACCCCAGTAGGCATATTTTTTAAAAGTAAAAAGAAACTGGCTATATTAACTTTGATAATATATTATATTTAACCTAACATATCCAAAATGTTAATTTCAACATATAATAAATATTTTAAAATTATTAAAGAGATATTTTACATTCTTTCTTCCATACTCAGTCTTCAAAATTGAATGGTACTTTTGCACCTATGGCACATCTCAGTAAAGACACTAAATTTTCACCAGAAAGTTGATTTGTATTTAGATTTCATAAATTCACAGGTGAAAAAGTAGATTCTATACCTCAGTTGTTCCAAACATACTTAAAACCTTTCCAGTAATTGAACAGAGTAGTGGGTTTTTTTTTTTTAAGATTTTATTTATTTATTAGAGAGAGAGACTGAGAATGAGAGGGGAGAAGGTCAGAGGGAGAAGCAGACTTCCCGCAGAGCCGCAAGTCCGATATGGGACTCGATCCCGGAACTCCGGGATCATGACCTGAGCCGAAGGCAGTTAGTCGCCCAACCAACTGAGCCACCCAAGCGCCCAGAGTAGTGGTTTTTAATTTAAGTTTAAACTAATTAAAATTAAATACAAAACTCACTTCTTCAGTTACACGAGTCATAACTCAGGCGCTCGATGGCCACACAGGGCTAGCAGCTACCATGATCGACCCTAAAAAGGACAGGCATGCACTGCCCTGTGCCTTCCCTCTTCCCACTGACTGGGAAGCGGTAACAACCGGAAGTTCAACTCGGACCAGAGACGGAAGCCATGTGTTAGTGTTGGCAAAACCACCCTTCCAACCTGTAGATGGTTGGTGAGAAAGAAAAAAACATCCATCCTACTAAGCCTCTGTATTTTTACGTCCCTTTTGTTGCAACAGGTGAGCCTAACTAATACATCCACAGGGGAATTTCCAGTACCTCCCAGTCCTAACTTCATTCTAAAAACATTTATTATTATTAATAATATCATCAGTACTAGTATGTCTCAGCTTATATTTTCCTTGGAACATTACATCAAGCACTCTTCAATATCTCAGCTTGTTACGTCAGCAAATTTTCAACTTTGGACTCCAGTGGGAGCTCAGGGTGAGCAGAGACTCCCTGGCTCAGGCTCTACCACTCTGAGGGTTAATTGTATGCATTAACTTGACCAGGCCTCAAGATGCCCACACATTTGGTCAAGCATCATTCTGAGTGTGATATTAGGCAAGGGTGTTTCTGGATGAGATTAACGTCTGAACCAGTAGACCGTCCTCCATAATGTTGGTGGGCCTTGTCCAATCAGTTGAAGGGCTTTCAATCAGTTGAAAAAGGCTGACCAGAAAAGAGGGAATTCCTCCTGCCTGCCTGACCAGGAGCTGGGACATTGGTTCTTTCCTGTCTTCAGACTCTGAGACATTGGCTTTTTCTGGATCTCAAGCCTCCCAGCAGCATCAGCTTTACTGGGTCTCTACCTTACTGATTATAGGGACTTGTCAGCCTCTGTAATCATGTGAGCCAGTTACCTGTTATAATAAATCAATCTCTCTTGTCTCTCTGAGAGAGGGTTCCATTCCCTCTTCTTCTTTGACCTTTTCCCTCTGGGAGAGGAGAGGTGGGATGGAGACAGGGGGACGGAGAGGGAAGGAGAGAGACAGAGAGAGAAAGAGAAAGAGAGAGAGAGAGAGAGATCTTATTGGTTCTGTTTCTCAGGAGAATCCTGACCAATGCAAACCACTAACTGGCTGTATCACCTCTGTGCCTCAGTTTCCTCATCTGAAAAATGGGAGAAATGATCATCCTCTATTAACTGTCAGTTATTCTTGCTATTTTATTATCAAGACACAAGGGCTGCGGAGCATTGTTGGGGGGCGGCAACTCCACCACGCAGGCATGTATAGGGGGCATTTCATACGTAAGATCTCCAGCCATGTTTGGCCCTCAGTGCACAGGGCAAGGTTTAACACCTCCCTCTCCTGCTCCCCTCAGCAGCTGCTGGGCTTCAGACCCACATTACCACCTCCTCTCTGGCCCTTAAGTTAGCTGGGTCCTCTTAGATTGAACCCTGCCCTCCATTTCAGAGAGAAAGGATGGCTTCCAGGCATGAACTTGTTAATTAATTTTGTTTCATCTGTTCATGCTTTTGATCTTGCGCTCTCTCCCACCTCAGGGACATTCACTCCACATTAACTCTTCTCTCTTTCCTGGACTCCTAGCCTCCGAACTCAGGCCTGGGGCCATCTTAGTGCTAAAAGTCTCTCTCCTTCCAGCCTCTTCCTAGCATCCCCTTGTCCTCCCACCACCCCAGCAGGACTTCCTCCACAAACATGGCCTCTGCCCCTAGCATTTCCTGTACTGACTAGCACTCCCTCCAGAGGAGCTAAGGAAAGGGAACGAGCCAGGCAGATTGCTGGGGAAGAAGATTCCAGACAGAGGATCAACGTGCACAGGCTCCAGGGTGGAAGTGTGCTTGGGTTGGTTGAGGAACATCAAGGCTGTGTGGAGAGTGAGCACAGGGGCGAGGGACGGGGGGCTGAACTCAGGGCACAATCTGGGCCCACCTGTGGCAGGGAGTTGCCTTTGGCTCCAAGTGAAGTGGGGAGCCGCTGAAGGCTGTTGAGCAGAGAAGTCACTTACAACGACCTATATCTGAAAAGGTGCCTTTTGCAGAGAAGTGACAGCCGAGACAGGAGACCCATCAGAAGGCAAGTACAATAATCCAAGCCAGACTAGATGCGGCTCAGCCGGAAAGGAAGCGTCAGGAGCAGCGGGGGCCACCGTCCCTCTCTGACTGTTTTGAAGGCAGAGCCACGAGGATGTGCCAGGGCTTCGGGTGTGCATTACCAGAGAGAGACGGGCTGTCTCTGCGCTGTTTCTTTGTTTCCTGCTCTGTTTTTAAAGCGAGGACCATGTATTCTTCCATGTGAGTATTCTTTAGCCCAAGACTTATTATATCCTCGTGTTCAACCGGTGGTTACATTTCTTTACTTGTTTGGGTTTAAAAAATTCCCTGTATTGGCATTATAATGTTGATCTTGCTATAAATTTTTTAAAGAGCCTCAGCAAAACAGAAATGTTTTAGCTCCTCGATGACACTGCCTGTAAACACCATTTATAAGCCTGTTTCCCACAACATTTTGAATGAAAGAGCTCAGTATTTCAGGTCAAATGAGCTGTTGGCGTGGCCGGGGTCCTCTCTGGCGTAGATGGTGGCACGTGTGTCTGGCGGCTGTAACATGGAGGCCATCACAGAGCTAACTGGCACGGTTTCCAATTACTAAGCCGCTTATGAAATATCCATGCAAAACAAAATCAATCTCGGCTGGCTCCATGCTGCCTGAAGTCCAAGGCGTGGAGTAAGTGGCTTTTGTAATCTGGACCTAAACTCTTTCCTACGACCCCTGCCCCCCCACCCCACCCACCCGCGCCCTCCTCCCGCCCACCTTCTCACTCTGGGTATTCAGCACTCGGACGGCACTTGCCAGCCTCTGTGACTCTGTGTGTGTGGGTTCCTCCTCCAGGTGATCTCACCTTTCAAGGACTAACTTGAACATGACCTGATCAGGGACATATCTTTCTATTGCCGGACCTACTGCCACTGCCCCCTATGCTGGCTGGTTCCCTAAGCTTTCCTTCCATCAGGCTTTAGACCCTTGGGAATCTTGGTGACCACCGCTGACCTACTCCATCCCTGACGGCTGCCTGACGAGCAGCAGGAAGCTCCCCTCCTCTGCCGCCCTGGCAGGTGAGCGCTCTCACCCCCGCTTTCTACACATCTTCGTGGGACATCTCTGCTTCCGTTAGGAGCGCCCTCGTGGGCACAGTGCCAGAGATAAAACCTAATGGGAAAAGCAGTCAGTAAAAGAAATGACAACAGCGTCATGGGTAATTGAAGACGTACAATGTGATGGGAGACTATATATGAATAAGGATGACTGAGTGAGGGAGCAGAGAAGTGTGGAAAGGAAGTGATGTTTGAGCTGGTACCTCAACTCTGTGTAGCAGCCTGACAGGCAAGGGCGGTAATGGAGGAAGGGGTGTGTCCCAGCGGACATGACAGCACGTGCGGGAGTCCAGGACGGCTGGGGACGGAGTCAGTGGACTGCAGGGGTGCAGGCACAAGGGTGGGGGGGGAAGGCAGAAGACAGAGAGATACACAGAGCCAGCTCATCAAAGGCCTTGCGAGGCAGCTCCCTTGCAAGGGGGTTGGACTTTATTCTAAAACAACAGGGAGGGGCACCTGGGCGGCTCAGTGGGTTAAGTGGCAGACTTCATGATCTCAGGGTCCTGGGATCCAGCCCTGCCTCGAGTCCCATGTCAAGCTCCGTACTCAGGGGCAGTCTCCTTCTTCCTCTCCTTCTGCCCCTTCCCCTGCTTGTGCTCTCTCTCACTCGCTCTCTCAAATGAATAAATCAATCTTTTTTTTTTTTTCCATTTAAAAAACAAAGCAACAGGAGCTGTGGAAGGGTTTTAAGCAGTTGGGGAGGGGCCCAACATGACCAAAGCAATGCTTCCTCAGTCCTTTTTTTTTTTTTTTTTTTAAAGAGTTATACTGTATACCTTTTTTAAAAGGGTTATACTGTCGGGGCACCTGGGTGGTTCAGTTGGTTAAGCATCCAACTCTTTTTTTTTTTTTTAAGATTTTATTTATTTATTAGAGAGAGAGAGAGACTGAGAATGAGGGGGGAGAAGGTCAGAGAGAGAAACAGACTTCCCGCAGAGCCGGGAGTCCGATATGGGACTGGATCCCGGGACTCCGGGATCATGACCTGAGCCGAAGGCAGTCGCTTAACCAACTGAGCCACCCAGGCGCCCCAAGCATCCAACTCTTGCTTTCAGCTCAGGTCATGATCTCAAGGTCCTGAGATCAAGACCCAGTCAGACTCTGCTCAGCACAGAAGGCTTGAGATTCTCTCCCTCTCCCACTCTGCCCCTCCCTTCACTTGTGCTCTCTCTAAAATAATATCTTTTAAAAAAAAGGGTTTTACTGTAAGTCCATGTGAAAACAGGAAACAAAAAATAAATATGAAGATTTCAAGTTGTAAAATCTTATAGAATGTTTACGGACATGTTTCCTGACCTGTATGCTTTTTCTGACATCCTTATGGGTATTCATGTTTATCTGATTTTAAGATTTATTTATTTATCTGAGAGAGACAGGCAGCAGGGGAGAAGGGCAGAGGGAGAGACAGAAACCCAAGCAGACTCCCCACTGAGTGTGGAGCCCAATTTGGCGCTTGATCTCACGACCCTGAGATCATGACCTGAGCCAAAACCAAGAGGCAGGCACTCAACCGACTGTGCCACCCTGGTGCCCCTATTTTTTTCCTAAGATTTTTAATTTATTCATTTATTTTGAAGAGAGAGAGTGTGCATGTGCAAGCTGGGGTAGGAACAGAGGGAGAGGGAAAGAGAGAATCCCAAGCAGACTCCCTGATGAGCACGGAGCCGGACAAAGGGCTTGATCTCACAACCCTAAGATTCCATCCTGAGCCAAAACCAAGAGTCTGACACTTAACTGACTGAGCCACCCAGATATCCTGTACTCACGTTTATTAATCATTTTAATTATAAGGTAACATGTAGATATTGTAATGCAGATTTTTATAAATTTTAAAAATTGTACTGTGACATTAAGTATAGGTATTATAACAGAAAATACATAAAAGAAGTCACCCTAAGGCTCACCAGGAGACCAGAGATAACCACTGTTTTCCCGGGCACCGATGCACAGAGCCACGTAAACCCACACTAGCAACGTGGCATCGTTCAATGCTCCACGTGTAACTCACTCTGCAATCCACTTTTGTCACTTAACAAATATCTTCCTCATCATTTTGTCATCAAGCATGTTATCCAAAAACTTCATGCGGGGAAATGTTCATGTGGAATTCTATGTATTGTGGCTTTTCTATTGCTCGCGTAGTAATTCTCAATTCGGAAACCCCAAGAAAAAGGAAAAGTCTCCAACATAAAAAAGTCTCCAACATAAAAGTCAATTGTCACCAGGTAAACAGTTTAAGTGACTGTCCTTGCCATCTCTTATTTCTTTTATATCTGTTAATTTCTAAGAAAAACTCGGGTCTGTTTTCGGGGGGGGGGGGGGAGTTGTTTTTAGGATGGGAAAGAAAAACACATTTGTCTTAGAAATAAACCTTGCACTTGTCATTTGGTAGCTGCTTTTCCTTTAGAAATGTGTCGAGCACGTGTTTCCACGTTTGATAAATATTTCTATGCCGAGCTGGAAGATGGTGAATGTCTACCCTCCACTTTCACTGAGAGCCAGCCTGACCGAACCTCTCTTGTCACTCTTAACCTTGAGAGCTCTCACTGCTAGTCCTTAGGGCTGAAATAGGTAAGAAAAAAATGCCCCGTTGTTTTAAGTGGCATCTCAAGAACTCCAGCGTGGATTCCTGGTTCCCTCAGCCCTGCCAAATGCTAGTGATCTCTCCCTGAATCTCTTGGTGAAACTGGAGTGATGCCCTTCCCGGGAATAAATTGCTTCTCCCTCCAGGAGATGTCCATTTACGTTCGTGCATTTTTCAATCCGGCACTTACTATTTTGTACGAAAGTTAGTTTTCTCTATTTCCTTAGTTATCACTATTTAAAGAAAAATTTTTAGTAACACCCTACCGTACACCAGGTTGGTGTCAAAGGAATCAAGTTAGGCTCTCAAAGCACACACGACCGGCAGGCTCATGGAGGATTCGGGGAAGGGCAGAAAGATGTAATGCTGGGTAACAAGCATGTGCTCAGGTGTTGAAGATGGAGGGTTAGCTATTATGGCAAGAAATAAGAGGAGCATCAGGAGGGGGTGGTTAAGGGGTAGTCATGGAAAGCTTCCTGGAAAAAGGGACAGCTCCACTGAGACTGCTACTGGTCTTCCCAAAGTCATTAACAACTGTCTAATTGCCTCTTTTCAACACAAAGGCCTCTCTTCGGTCTTCACCCTTGGTTTCTCTGTAGGACTTCACAGTGCCCCTTGCTCACTACTTCATTCATTCATTTACCAAATATTTATTGAGAACATTCATTATGTGCTGATGATGGGGACACAATGGTGGGTCCTTGCTTTTTGTGACATCTCTCTTGATTCCACACCTTTGACCGTTCATCCTCAATCTTCTTCATGAATTCATTTTCCTTTCCTCTGTCAGCCCAGGTCCCTGACCCCCCCAGTCCCCCAGCAACCTCAGTTATTTCAGTGACTTTGAGAAGTCACTGATGATCCACAAATCTCTATCTCTAAATGCAACTTTACTCCCAGTCTCTGTAGTACACTTCCAGTGGTCTCCTGGATATTTGACATGGGGCTGGGTGGGGTCAGTTTTGTCTACTCTGCGCCAAGCCCTGTGCTAATTACTGGAACCAGAAGGCAAATTCCTCCCTCTCAGAAGCTCACAGTCAAGTGGAAAGTTAAGTCTGCATAGCTCAAGTACACTAAGCACATGCCCAAACATGTCTGACACTGTCCACTCTAGAATATGTGACATCTGGTCTCTGACAGGGCTCGTGTGATAACATTGCACAAACCCAACGGGTTGTCTACACTGTGAATAAGACCCTCTACAGTTGAACAGTACACAACCTATACAACCTTACATGGCAGCTTCCACTGGACTCCATGTGGGGCTGTGAAAGTGATAGGCTAGAACTTCTGGCCCTGATGGCTCCCTTGATGGTTTCCCTGGTGATCATTCTCTGCTGGGTTGATGGGTTAGATATGGATTATGTTTCTCCACTTTGAAAATAGAGTCCTTTATGAACAGAGTTCTGAAAATACCAGCCTCTTCCTCCCAATAAGAAAAGAGAAGCGAAGCCCCAAGGTTGTGGGACTCAACATTTAATCTTCCCTCTTTTCATGAGGGCTCCGAGTAAATGTAAATCACTAAACTAAAAGAATTTCTTCACAATCTAGACCCAAGGTTGCAAGCAGGTGGGCTATACCATCTATGTCATGTGCGACTTTGCAGAGGTATTTTGAGTTTAGCTGCCAACTAATTCCATGTAAAAATCCAGATGTTCGGCTTCTTTTGAAAAAAACAGAAAATGAGGCAACACTGAGCCCACATTCCCACATGGCAACTGTCAGCCCTCAGCTCAGTTGAGTGGCAGCATCCCCTTTCTGGGGGGATGCGGAGCTGGGAAGGGCTTGCTTTCCAATTCTCCTCAGCCCCACCTCTAACTACCACCTCCCTGACCTGGCAGGCCTCCCTCTGTCACCTCCCGACCCCTGTAGTCAGTCATATTAACTTCAATTTAAAAAATTCTTTTCACCCAGAAATAACCTACTAATTATTTTATTGATTTGCAGAGTCCATTAATTTATTGAATTTTCTAGTAATAACAACTCTTGGCTACAAAATAAAAAATAAAAACCTTAGAACAGATTCCAAGAGCTGTTTTTCTGATTGCACACAAACGACCTATTAGTCCTGAGAGAACGCCGTTCCCCTCCCCTCGCTTCTCCCACAAAAGCCACCCAGCAACTAGTACATTTTCAAAAATCATCTCTGATCTACCTCGAAATGAGCTCCGAGATCTCCCAGAGCTGGTACAATTAGTCTATCTCTAAAGCAGGGCTCCCCTGCAGGGGGATAAGGCCATTTTCCATTAACCCTTTGTGACCTGAGCAGACACTGATGAAAGAAGAAATCTGACTCATAATGAGCAAGCTCACAAAAGAACTGCAAATCCACACAAGGTACGGCATTTTCCTCCAAAAAAAGTACCACACATTAAAAAAAAAAAAAAAAAACAGTGAAGGAAAGAGCAGGCATTTTTATTTCTTGTTTTGAGCAGGGTGAGTTGGTTTACCTTTTAGGAGAGGCTATTTAGAGATAGGATTCAAAAGAAATTTGTCTATGTTCACAATTCTCGATGTTGTGAGCATGGCTTTCCACCGCCTCCACTCACCAGTGGCTAAGAGAGGGTACAGATGAGGAGCAGTCGTCCTCTCAGGAGCTTCAAGAAGTTTCTGCCCAGCGCACTGCAGACAGGACCAGGTGAAAGGAGTTCTTTGAGGTCTGACACCTCCTTGGGAAGGTGGTGTGTTGGAGAGGTCATGGGGAGAAGCTGGTAGGGACACCACACCCACTCTCTGTCCCTAAGTCGAAGGGGTGTGGGCTCTGGGCTCAGGCAGGTCGAAACCCGGCTCCTGATCCCTTCCCGGATGCTTCTGCCCTGGACCAGCCTGCAGGACAGACTCCCTCAGGCTAAGACCTGAGGACTCCAGCCCATGGAGTCGGCCAGGGGAGGCCACCCTCCCACACCCTATGACGGGGCCGTTCAACAAACCCAAATAAGTAACTGAATTTCCCCCATCAGACCCCACGCACAGTTGGACAAACCACCTGCCATAAGTAGCTGGTTTTCACACAAGGAAAACAACAGAAACCAAACACTCCGTGTCCTTCAGCAGCAAGCGCACCCTCAGGTACTCACATGAAGTGGGACTGATCCCTTCTCAGGTCCTGGTGGATGCTCTTTACTCTACTCCTCCTCCCCCTTTGCCCACCACCCCCTCCCACAGCCCCAGGAGTCTCTGCTTCCAGTTACCACCAGTCCGATAAATCCCCCCGGGGTTCCCCCTGCTCTAAAGATGAGGCCTGGGCCCATAACTGTGACCCAGGCAATCCTTCTGGCCTCACCTGGTACCTCTCACCACACCCACCCCTCACCAGCTCTGCCCTCCCCATCGCCCAAGCCCCATGTTTTTATTTTTATTCTGATTCCTCAGACAGCTCACGCTTCCTCCCACCCAAAGCCTTTGCACTCCTTCTGCCTGGCAAGCTCTTCTACCACCCACTTTGGCTTGCTTGGTACCCATTCATCCTTCAGATCACAGCTCAAATGCCACCTCCTCCAGGAAGCATGCCCTGACCTCCCTCCCCACTCCATTGCACACTGAGCTTGTAATGAGCCTTAGCTTGTGTTTATTAGGCTAACACCTGATGACGACCCAATCGATTACAGATCCCATGAGAGCAAAGACAATGTCTGTAGCACCAGCACCGAAAACAGTGTAACTGAACCTATTTTCAAAGTATAATTTAAGTGAAGATTGGAGCTTAGAATCCAGCCTCCCTAGCTGAGGCAGGGATGGGAGGCTGAATTTAAAAACCCAAACTCAGAACTCCTTAGCCAAGCCAACTCTCAACTAGTGATTGATAGAGTAAAGCCTTCCACCTACAGATCTGTGAGATCTTTTTATATTGGTGGTAAAGCCTGTGTCTTCCCTTAAAGACCAGGTAACTGGAAGCAGAGACTCTTTGGGCTGTGGGAGGGGGTGGTGGGCAATGGTATGCCCAGACCCTACATGTGCCACAAGACATTCGGGGTTTGCTTCTGGCGCCTGTGACAAAGTCCCATGCCTGTGCACTCAGAAACTCCGTTCCTTCCATTGTCCCTGACTTAGCCCTGCACCCACCTCCACACGAGCTTCTGGGTCCCTAAAATTGATCACTGACTGGTAGTCTTCAGGGTTTCCTTCTCTTTTCTCTTCCAGTGTGGACCTGAAGGTCCCTCTTAAAAAATCTGGGCAAATATGAGAAGCAGCATGAGGCATACAAAAATAGTGTGCAGTTCAAGGAGGGGAATCTCTCTGTACAGTCAGGGGAAATTAATTTCCTGCCAAGTAAAAAAGAAGAGAAGAAAGAAGGAAAGGCAGAAGTTAAGAGGAAGGGTAGGGGGAAACATTGCTAAAATATGCGATCTGTGATTTCCACAAGATCCAAGAAGTCTTTCTGATCTATGAAATGGGGACAAATGGTCACCTTAAGAAACAATCAAAATAACCAAGGTAGGCCACTTCAGGGGAAGCTCATAGGACACAAGGCCTCATGGGGAGCAGAGTCGGCAGAGTGGAAGATAAACTTGGGAAAATGCACTCCCTCTCCCACTAAACTCAGAGGAAATGGGAATGTGACAAAAATCACGAGAGAAAGCAAACCAAAAAAAAAAAGAAGAAGAAGTAGCAAAAGCAGACACACTATAGAATAATGGAAGAAAAATTGGAGATCCAAATAAAGGTAAGAGTTTAAAAGTGGAGACCGGACTTTACGCAAACATGATCCATACAGAGAAATATCGGGGCAAATGTTTTAAATTCCTGTAAGTGTCTAGGAGAAGCATCATGTCGGCTTCCAACATGCACTCCAGAGCACGAAATGGCAGAAAACACTGGAGCATCAGTTACAAAGCACAAAATTTGTGACCAAAGGCTCCTATATCCAGCCAAGATGCAATTTGAGAAGTCATCAAAAAGATATTCTCCCTTTTTTTTTAAGATTTTTATTTATTTGAGAGAGAGAGAGAGAGAAAGAAAGAAAGAACGAGCTGAGGAGAGTGGCAGAGGGAGAGGGAGAAGCAGACTCCCTGCGGAGCTTAACCAACTGAGCCACCCAGGCACCCCAAGATTTTCTCAAACGTGCAAAGACTCATTCTGAATAAAATACGAAGACCTATGCTGGAAAAAATGCAATAGCAGTCAGAGGTAAATACTCAAGAATGGGGAAGCAGTGGCCAGCTAAGACGTGTGGTGTCCATGGCAGCCGGGGGAACACAGATGGTAGCTTTGAACCGTGGCCTTGGTAGGGATACAACATTGATGGTCCCCCCGCCACCACCGCCAACGTTTTCTTTTTTATAATTAAAAGAGTGATGGAGTTATATTCACAAAGTCGGGGCAGGAAAAAGATCAAAAATGAAATTTCTCATCCTCTATAAAAAAGAAGCATTCCTCCCAAGATTGCAGCTGTGGAACTGACTCGGATGGTTTAATTCAAGGACATTTTTTCAAATCTTGAAGACAGTTACTAACAGATTTTAAACAAAGGTGTATACTTTTCAGGTCTTCACAGAACATAACAGAAATCAAAGCAATTTATAGAAGAAAAAAGAAAAGTAAAAAAACAATTGGGGCACCTGGGTGGCTCAGTCAGTTAAGTGTCCACCTCTTGGTTTTGGCTTAGGTCATGATCTCAGGGTCCTGCGTTCAAGCCCTGCCTCAGGCTCCACACTCAGTGGGGAGTCTGCTTGGATCCTCCCTCTCTCTCGGCTCCTCCCTCCTGCTCAACACCCCCCCCCCAAATAAATAAATAAGTAAATCTTTAAAGTAACAATAATAATAGTCACTGATGAAACTCAGGCAGGGTCACCAGCTGGAAAATGGCTGTTGGCATTGTCTCAAAATAATCTGAGGGCCCACACCGGGGAGGGGACAGTAGGGATGGAGTCATGGCCATGTCTGGAGATCACTGAAGAACTTGCACCTGATAACCTGATGGCCGACTGGACACGAGGTTGGGGACCGAAAGAGAGGGAAGAAATCAAGGATTCCAGGTTCACAGCCTGGCTGACCAGAAGGATGAAAAAAAGACTCAGACATGGAGTGTCGGTCCAGCTTCGGACACGTTGACCTGCTGTCCCTGGGCCTCTCTGCCGACCTGCAGCCCGTGTGGATGGATGGCCTGGGCAACAGGGTTCCCCCTGCAGTAGGAGGGGAGGGTCCACCCTGCCAGCATCGTCACCATTTACGAGACCCAGAGGGAGTTCTCAGCTCAGGACTTGATGAAGACCACAAAGAGATTTATTTAGAATTACACAGCCCCCACCAAGGAATGGGAACCATATACATTTCACTCCGAAAGGAGGAATAACTAGAAACAACAAAGTACGAATGATTTACACCTGCAGCTCTGACTTCAGTCCCCGGGAAGGAAACCGTGAGGACCATGACATCACACTCAGTTGCTCAGGCTTATTTTCAGTTCTGACTCCATTTAATGGCTTTGGTGCCTCAGGTTAGTCAGTGATACAACAAGGACGACATTATGCCCACGTCACTGGGTTGTTATGAGGATCGACACACAGTAAGGGCTCAGACAGTGCCTGGTATTCAGCGCGACCTGACCCACCGGTTACTGCCAAGATCCAACCTAGACGCTCCTCCTTCATCCCCCACTTCACTGTTTAAGGTGCTTGACTTCTGCTTTTAATCCAGGCTTTATCGTTATCTGCAAGGATTCTTGCTTCTTGCCCCCGCACTTGCTTACACATCTGAGGGAGTACCAAGATTATGAATAGTTTGTAAGGAGGCATTGCCTCCTTCCAGAAGGATCTCAGAAAATTTCAATGAAACACTAAACATACTTGATTAAAACATGTACTGACGGAAACCTCTAACTGCCTATGTGTGTGTGGGGGGGGGGGGTTTACTGGACTGTTGGATTCAACACCTGGCCCCAGCAAAGCTATGCTCCAAGATGCCCTACAGAGGACGACCACCTGCTTTATCCTCCCGTCTGCAAATGACTCCAGCAGGTCACAGCTTCCAGGCATCGCTCCCCGGACTGTAGGTTAAGTGTTCTGGTCAGCTCTTGCTACACAGAGGCAACGTTAGGGGTTTGGGTTGGATGAGATACTTCTCGAGGCAATCTGCCTTGACAGTGAACTTCCCCCACCGGATGTGACTGCTGACACCTCTGGGCTTCCTTCGTGCTTCCCGACCTTCCAGTAATGACAACCAGAGGACAGAGGGAGAGCCCTGGACTCCACAGGCCAGTTGCAATCACGCCTGCAAGGGAAAGGGTGGTCTGTATGGTGCAATGCCCCAGCCATTCTCCCACACACAACCTCAGAATATCCCTGGGAGTCATGGCACCGCTCTTCGGAACGCGATCCCACCCCTCTCTTCTCTACCTAAGCCTCTCTCCATCCTCGCTCCAGGCGAGGCAGGGCCACACTCTGTCCCGTCGAGTTAACCTTTTCTTCCCTGCTTGTTGCCGTGTGGTCCAGGCCACTGGGGAGTGGTGTCCCCAATGCCTACGACCTGGGCCTCTGCTCCACGTGTTGAACCCCAGCTGTATTCTTGGTTCGCCCCATTCTATATCCTAGAAACACACTCCAGAATTATTCCTTCTTTTTATCTCATGTGACTGCTCAACAATCTTTCCAATCAAGACATGTCCTCTCAAACCCACTGACTTAGTATATTCCATTTCTATCCATATGAGAGAACATTCCTCAGCTGACATAACCCAGCCATCAGACCTTTACAAAATCATGAAAAGAAAAAGGATTTCCACACTCCACAATACTTCTGACACAAAATGGGGGGGGGCGGGGTTCTGCTCCACCCAATTTTCCAGTTTCCTGTGGACGTCAATGGAGTGTCCTACAATTTAATTCAACTCTGATACTAACTTCCCAGAGGGAGCACAGACCCCAAAGATGAAGGGCTCAGTCCTACAGGACTGCCCCAGATGCGTGCCAATCACTTCTGTCCAAGCTGGCCACAAATCGGGGGTTCCCACAACCCCTCCTCGGGTCTGATAATTTGCCATAATGGCAAACACCCAGGGAAACACTTTACTTACTATTACCCATTTATTGTAAAGGATATTATAAAAGTTGCAAATGAAGGCACATAAGACCAAGTCCAGAAAGGTCCCACGCACAGGAGTTTCTGTCCCCGTGAAGTTTAGGGTTCACCCATCCCGAAACTCTTCAAATCTTGTTCTTCAACAGTTTTATAGAGCTTAATCTCCAGAACCACTCTCCCCACTCCCCATACACACACCCTCCTAGAAGGCCAGGGGGTGAGGCTGAAAGTTCTAACCTTCTCATCACTTGGTCTTTCTGGTGAACGGCCCCATCCAGAGGTGAGCTAGGGATTCTACCCTAGGGACTTCATTAGCATTAACTCACGTTGTTAAAAGGGCTCTTTTGAGAGAGAGAGAGAGAGAGAGAGTATGTGAGCCCAAGTTGGGAAGAGAGGGAGAGAAAGAATCCCAAGCAGATTCCCCGCAGAGCATGGAGCCCAATGCAGGGCTCGATCTCACAACCCTGACTGCATGACCTGAGCCAAAATCAAGTCAGAGGCTTAGCCAACTGAGCCACCCAGGTGCCCCCAAGGACTCATTTTTGAGTAAGAAAAGGCACTCCTATCATTCAGAGAATTCCAAGGGTTTCAGGAGCTCTGTGCCAGGAACCAGGGAGAGAGACCAAGCACATATATTTATGCCACTCCTGCATAAACTAAATACTGTTTACATGCATATCATCTATGCTAATACATTTCTCTCTTCCAGTATTATAGGTTTCCAGTATCATAGGTTTTCCTTCTTTTCCATACTACTTATTGGGGCAGTAATGATACTTTATGATACTTCTAAGTATGATGTAGTTACTATTCCCCCAGGCCAAAGATCCTCACAGGATTGTCTACTTAATTATCATCCTGCTGGATGATGAGCCTCTGCTCATTCCAATGCTCTCCATCTTCCTGAGTCAAAAATTAGATCCTGGATCCCTTTTTATTGGCTTTGTTTTTCAACTAAAATTCCTTGAGCACGAACACAGTGCCAGACGCTTGTACTCCTGAGGATCTAATCTCGGTGAGAACCCAATAGCCAGATGCTATTAATGTTCACTTTCAAGCTGGCACAACTCAAGCACAGAGGGGTTAAGTAACTTGTCCAAGGTCACGCAGCCGGTGGGGGAAGCAGGCTTCTAAGCCAGTTGGTGTGCTCCAGCATCGCCAGCAGGGTCTCTACCCCCCCGCCCTCGCGGCCATCAGATCTGGACGCCCACGTCCACCTTGCTAAGCCAGACGCCCACTGCAGCCCGTGCACGATAATGCTGGAAGTACTCCCCCGAGTTACGCCGGCTCCCACTGACACCGAGTCATCGCAGGAAGGCATCCCTCGCTTTACGTGGGTTGGTCATACGCGTGTCCGAAATGGTGGGGGCCTTCCACTTACGGTTCCTCTGAGTCTCAACCCCGTGCTCTGAGTAATTTCCACAACGGTGGAGGGGAGGATGAGCTCCAGACAAGGTGTGGTGTGAAGTCTGGGCTGGAGACAGGCTGGGGGCGCAGGCGTCCCCTGGGGACATAGCTGGAGGCGCCTGACTGCGGGGCAGGCCGAGGTGTACACGGTCACTGAAGCCAAGTGGCAGGGACACTGCAGGTAATACAGAACCTGTCTTGTCACTCTTGCCGGGAGCTCTGCTGAGAACCTTACTGTGCACCAATCGCTGAACCAGAGGCCTTGCCCGTCACTCAGCAGCACCCTTCCGTGACCGGCGGCCACCAGAAATGGGATGTCTGCCACGCAGCAGTGCCCGTCCCGCAGTCCCCTCACACAGGACAGGGGCCCTTAGGCGTCAGAGTCGAAGCAAAGTTGGGCCTGGTGTGTAATGTGCTTCTGGCGCTAACTGGGCGTTGCATGACCCCGGCCCACGGTGGCATCTCTAACAGATGACTCAAGCGCTCTATTTCAATCCGTTCCAAGCTCTGCAGTGACAGTCGATTTTTTAAGCCTTGTCATCCTTCAGAGTCATTAAGTCAGCAGGCGCATTTGTCTGGCACTGAGACGCGGCTACGGCTTCACAGGCTTCAGCAGACGATCCATAAAAGGCATTTCTCTCCACTCTGCACCCGCCCACCTCCCACCCATGCTGCTTCACATGCAAAAAAAAAAAAAAAGAAAGAAACGGTACTGTCACCCAAAAAATAAATAAATATAGGGTGTGCCTTCAGTGCCCTGAATGTGGTACCGCGCGAAGAATCTCAACGACATCCAAGTTATTCTCAGGACTTTTAACTCGCAGGAGGCCGCAGCGGTGCTTGTTCAGTGTGCACTGCGCTGTCCGATCTCTTACGAGCACCGAGGTCTCAGGGAGCTCCTTGGCTCCCGGGAGCCTCCGCATCCTCATCTGTAACCTTCGTCATATCAACGGTACCTCTGTAAATTTTCAATTAAATGAGATGATGCATGCCAAGTGCTGCCTTGGGGCAAGGGCACAATCAGCATTACCTATTCTTAGGAAAAAGCAGAGGGAGAGATTAACTGGATGAAAATTATCAGCAAAAATCCAAATTCTCCAAAGGAAGCAAACAGAGTCAAGCCTAAGGTTCTGGGATAGAGTGAAAGGTACGGTTTATGACAGCAGGATTCCCCCAAGGTTGCTGGAGAAACTCTGGTGTAATTTCTTGCATGTTTAAAAAACAAAACCAAAAATGTAGTAGATCTCCTGCCTACTTCACAGCAAGGCAACAAGATCAAACTCTGCAGCTCAGAGGACTGAGCTCTCTAGAGGAAGGTATTGCCTAAACAAAAGTTACTTTTTAATCTTTTTATAGGCAGTGAAGGTAAAAGACTTCCTTTGAAATTAATTACAGAGTCAGAACTGGCCCTGTTTCCAAGTCCCTCTTTGGCCTTATAAAAATGGAAGTCGGATTTCCCAGCAGGGCAGGAGAAAGAAATGTTTCTTTAGCAGGGGACTGTGGGGCATTTCTCTTTCAGCCTCCTTTGGGCAAGAATCCCAGGTACTCAGACCTCCATTTAGAAAGCCTCAATGGGGAAATAATAATCATATGTTTCTGTTCCTCCAAGATTTTCAAGTGTCACGCAGGTATTAACTAATTAATTCTCCAAAGTCGGCAGAGAAAATTGCTTCCAAAGGTTTCTGAGCACTCTTGAAATGTAAATGAAGTCTCAACCCAAACTGTCCCTTCCATGCTTGAAGAATTCCAATAGCTATCCGTGTACCTGGAATGAAGGCAAGATCTGCCTGCGGGTCTCATCTCAGATGCTAGCTTCCTAGGGAGGGCTCCCTGAGCACTCTCTCCAGCACACTGGTGCCTCTCTCTTATTTCCCATCTAACGTTTATCATCAAGTTAAGCTGCCTTATGTCATTGGTGTACTTGTTTATCGGTTAATTTGTTCGTGTATCCCAGCTAGAAGGTGAACTCCAAGAGGATTTCTGTTCAGTGCTATATTTCCAGCACTTTTTACCATGCCCAGCACATAGCTGGTATTCAGTAATTTCTTGGTGAACAAATAAATGAAGGTAAGAGCAATTTGATTCATTTACCAATGCCCAATTTTACTTTAATTTTTTTTTAAAGATTTTATTTATTTATTTATTTATTTATTTATTTATTTATTTATTTATTTGAGAGAGCACAGGAGCAGGGAGAAGGGCAGACTCCCTGCAGAGCAGGGAGCCCGACCCGGGACTCAATCCCAGGACCCTGGGATCATGACTTGAGCCAAAGGCAGATACTTACCCCTCTGAGCCCCTAGGTCCTCCTACCCATGACCAAATTTAGAGTAATTATATGACATTTTATGAATACAATGTCCATTTCTAAGATGCTTACAACTCTTACAGACATTATGCCGGTGTTCATCCTGTCCCCAAGCTATCTTCCTTTGCCTTAAGTAGACTCACAATGTCCTCATGATGTCAAACCCATGCCCTCTGAGGACAAACTGCTGTGCCCAAAGACGACATGTTCTCAACGTGGCCCCCAGTACTCCGCCGACTTTGGAGGTTGTGCTTCCGGCCCTGTTTGACAGCGTGGAAAGCCCCGGGACCGTGAGACTGTGGGCTGTCTGGCTTTCAGAGCTGGAGCCTCGGAGGTGTTCGAACGCCTTTGATGAGGAGGAGCCAAGGATGAGAGGACAAGGTGCTCACAAAAAGACAGATCTCTAGGGAGCCAGGATTAGAGGCAAGGACCAAGGATTAGAGAGGCCAGACCAAGAGAGTCCCCAGGAGGAGAGACCTAACAGCTACTGAGCACCCATGTGCCCTGCACCAAGCCAGGCACTGCACGTCCTTAGCCTTGTTTTGTCCTTTTAATAACCCACGGGAGGCATTATTGTGCCCGTTCTACAAACAAAGAAGCTAACACGCAGGGAATTTAAGTTCCCTTTTTCCAGGCCACTGAGATGTCAAGGTTAAGAGACCAGATTTGAATTCAAGTCTGTCGAAGCTCAAATTTTGGTATTTCACCTCCCACACCTCCTCCTCCTTCTTTCAGTGGTATCACTGATATCTCTCATTCTTCTCCTTCTCCTTCGTCTTTTCAAACAGACTCCACACCCAGCTCAGAGCCTAACGCGGGGCTTGAATTCACGACCCTGAGATCAAGACCTGAGCTGAGATCAAGAATCAGACGCTTGATGGACTGAACCACCCAGATGCCCCTGTATCTCTCATTCTCCTAAAGGTAGTGTGGGCTGACGTTTCTCACAAAAGCTACCGTATTTCCGACAATAATATTAAACCAGAATGTGACTGCTTTCTGCCAGATGCTGGGCTTTATTACCCCAATCCTCAATGTGGCGCCGGGAGGCTGAAGCGGGCTGAAGGAAGGTCACCTAGATTTCCATTACAGCCCCTACAAGCTAGCTGAGCTTCATCAGGCATTATCTTTCTGTGCCTCAGCTTCTTCCTCAGGAAAATGAGGGTAGCAACATCCACCTCATAAGGGCACCATAAGGATTAAATTAGTTATTACACATGAAGTACTTAGAGCCACACCTGGCACATAGGAAGCATCAAGAAATGCTATCTATTATTACTCATTGTCAAACTGAATGAAATCAAGGCTCCGAGGGAGGAACCCACGGTCTCCTGTGGGTGACCTGCAGGAACCTCAAATTCAAGATGTTGCAGTGGAGTTCCTCCCGGCCTTTTCTTCTGCTCGCTGCCCGGATTCTGCCTAGCTGCTCAGATGAGAAACCTCAAATATCAGCCCCCCCGCACCCTGCTCCCTCTCCGCCCCCATATTCAAGTGGTTGTGTCCTTTGAACTCCCCCTCCCCATCTCCACCACCTCTGCCCAGCTCAGATTCTCATCTCGGATCCCTTAGAGTCTTGCAATTTCCTAATTGGCTTCCCTCATACCAGCCAGCCCTTCCTTGACACGGCGGCAACTGCAATCTCCCTAGAAAATGGAGCTGCCCAGAAATGGGCAGCCATTTCCTGGTGGCCCAAGATCTGTTCTGGTCCTTCTCCTCCCCGCTGTGCTTCTCAGGCTTCCTTGCCAGCTGACTGCTGTCAGATCTGGCCGGTGGAAGGCACTGCTGGGTTATCTGAGGTGCAAAAGATAGACGTCAGCCTCAGGCAGTGACAGGCAGCTTCTGCATCTCTCCCAAGGCCTAAGCATGGCGGGACGGCCCCCACCGTGGAGCTCCGTCCTACTGCTCGACCCCAGCTTCTGGATTCTGATAACTCCTCCTCCTCCCCAAGTACTCCCAGCCCGAAGAGAGCAGCTGGCTTCCTGCGGCTGGTAACTTGCGAGCTGCCATCCCAGCCCTTGGTTGGTTCCTCAGCTCTTCCCTGTATTCAATGATTTCTGTTTGAATTATCTAGAAAAGTTTATGTTGTTCCGGCTGGACCTCATCCAAATGACACTTTCTATCAATCCCTTTCTTAAATAACCTTCTAGAATCTTTTCTCCCTGGTAAGTCCAAAAACTGTGGAATGTCCTTCAGGACTTGAAAGTCACATTTGCAAATGCCCCTCCCTCCAAGCGTGCCAGGTTCCAGACACCCTGACTGTTTCTGTGCCCCTAGACAACACGATCTCCTGACGCAGGTCCTTTCCTCCCTCTAAAATGCCCTTCTCTGCCTGGCACAGTCTGTTCACATTTCCAACCTTAACCCTGTCGCTCATTCTCCACCAGTGGTCAGTGACTCATTCATTCAACACATAACACTGCATTCGTCTTAGGTGTACAACATAATGATCTGATCTATGTATATACTGCAAACGATTACCACGATTAAGTTTAATTAACATCTATCTCTACATGCAGTCATAATTTTTTTGTCTTGTGAAGAGAACTTTTACAATCTACTCTCCTAGCAACTTTCAAGTAAACAATATAGTATTGTTAACTTTGGTCACCACTCTGTACGTTCCATCCCCAGAACTTACTCATCTTAACTTATTCATATAACTGGAAGTTTGTACCTTTTGACCACTACCCACTCCTACCCCCGCCTCTGTATCTAGGAGTCTATTTTTTCTGTTTTCTTTTTCCTTTTTGCCTTGGTGTTTTAGATTCCACGTATGAGATTATAGGGTATTTGTCTTTCTCTATCTGACTTGTTTCACTTAGCATGATGCATTCAAGGTCCACCCATGCTGCCACAAATGGCAGGATTTTCTTCTCTTTCATAGCTCAATAATATTCCTTTGTGGGTGTACACACACACACACACACACACACACACACACACACACACACACAATCATGTTGTCCATTCAACTGCTGCTGGACTCTTAGGTTGTTGCCATGCCTTGGCTACTGTAAATAATGCTGCGATGAATATGGGGGTGCAGGAATCTTTTCAAGACAATGACTTTATTTTCTTTAGATAAAGAAATACCTACATCATACGCTGGATCGTGTGACAATTCTATTTTCAGCTTTTTGACGACCCTCCATACTGTTTTCCATAAACTGACACTTTCAAATTCAAATCACATCATGCCCCTTCTTAAAACTCTCCACCACCTCCAAATAAGATCCAAACTCCTCGCCAAGATTTAAAGGGCTCTGCGTGATCTGACCGCCTCTCCTACCACCGTCCTGCCTGCTGGCCCACTCTGCTCCAGCCGCAGGGGCCTCCTGGCTGGTCCGTGAGCAAACCAAGGTGGGTTCCTCCTAGGGCCACCACCCGCTTTGCTCTCTCTGCTTGGGACATCCATCCCTGGCTCCTTCCTTCTTGCCCCTGTGGTCTCACCCCAGCCGTCGCCTCCTCAGAGTGGCCTTCCCTGACCACCCAGCCTAGTGTTGTCCCGCCGGCATCACTTATTCATTGGTGAATCCTTCCAGGCCTAGCTCGACATCAACTCAGAGCTGCCACAGAACACTACTCATTTGTCATCACTGTTGTCATTGCCGCTGACTTATTAGGCACTGCACTTACTATGCACGAGACACTTTCTAAGAGCTTTACGTGGATTATTTCATTAAATTCTCACAACTCTGTGACCAGTACTATTGTTTTCTCTCTTTGACCAGAGGGGAAACTGAGGCACAGAGAGGCAGGTGATTATCACACCCCCAGGATTGTAAACACCACAAAGTAGAGAACATGACTTCATTCCTTCCTTGCCAAATATTTATTGAGCACCAACAGTGTGCTCTGTGCTAAACCTGGGGTGGGGGGGAGCAGGGAGGTGGGATACAGTGGCAAAAAACAGCCTGTGTTCACATGGAACTTGGGTTCTAGGAGGGGAAAAGACAGTAAACCATAGTTACTTACATTTCTTAAATTCCACTTGAGCTAGGTGTTGGAAAGGAGAGGTACGGGGTGCCAAGGGAGGGAAGTACAAGGTCCTGGAGTCTTGGAAATGCTTTCCTGAGGAAGAGGCCCAGAGGGGCAGGAGAAAGGAAAGAACTTTCCGAGCAAAGAGAAATGCTCCACGCAAAGGTCTTGGGAGAAAGGAACTAGGTGCTTGGAGGACCTCAAAGGAGGTGAATGTAGACCCAGAGGGCATAGATGGGAGCGAGAGGCTGGAGGGAAAGTCATCCCTAATTACCGTGAGCCAAGAGCTCTGGGCTCAGTCATCTTGTACCCCCCGCCCCAGGCCGGACACAGTGGGCACTCCACAGTGGTTTGTGCTGTTGTCACTGGCCTAAGTGAATGAATGAATGAATGAATGAATGAATAATAGACAGAATGAAGAAATGGTTCTGTGTGTTCTGGCTGCCAGCAGCTACACTGCTTACTAGCTTTCCAAGTCAGGAGTATTTAAAAAAGAGAAAGGCAGTTATCTTTAGACTTAGTGGAGAAAAATCCCACCAGGGAGAAAATTAGATTTTGAAACAAAAGAGACTGGTCTCTTTGCACTGGGAAGGGTGTATACTTTCATTTACTGGTGTTTGGACAATTGTTATTAAAACCAGAGGAAAGGCTAACATGAATCTATAACTATGGATTTTTTTTATTTTTACTTTTTACTGAACCTGAGCTCAAGAGATTGATGTTCATTACAAGCAAGAGTCTATGGTTTGAGGGAATCTCTTAGTTATCTGGTATTTGAAATGGGTTATGTGATTTACAGGATAGTCACTTAAGGAAATAACTGCATGGGCCTTGGAGAATAGATCTGTTTGCATAGCTTGGGGCCCCAGAAACTGGTGGGGGTTGAGTGGGATAGCACGAGTCCCTGTATGTGAATACACCCTGTGTGTGTCTCTGGGCTGGAGTCATAGGAGGAAGCCCAAGTAGCCAGTAAACCCCTCTCCCGGGAGGAACACAGAAACTCCACAGCAGCCAGCAGCCAACTCCCCTTGGCCACCATCCACACCAGCTTCAGGGTTAAGCTCCTGTCATCTGGACTCCCATGTGTGGAAGGGAGGAGAAGGCTCATAAATACAACTGTAATGCTAATACAAATAATAGCAGCTGATGTTTAGTGACTGTTTTCCAGGGAGCTACACCAGACGAAGCATTACAATCCTCCCAACCACCCCATAGGTAAGTGCTCATTATTACTCCCGCTCCGTGTGCATAAGAGCAAACTGAGGTGCCATGAGGTTAATACACGTACTTGATAAGTGGAAAATGTGGGATTCTAGAATCCATCGAGTTTCAGAGTGGAGAGAAGAGAGAAATGAACAGAGGCACTCATCAAACATTGCAGAAGAAAATTTCCCAAGTCTGAATTCAGGCCTGTGTCTTCAGCATGAAAGGGCCCACTGAACCATAAGCAGCACAAACTATGAAACTGGATTTTCAGAAAATGTTGTGAAGATCAAATGAAGGTATACATGTAAAAAGCCTAGAGGGGAGCCTGCGAGGTTCACTCAGTTAAGCGTCTGACTCTTGATTTCAGCTCGGGTCATGATGTCAGGGTCATGAGATTGAGCCCTGCTCGGCTCTGCACTGGGCATGGAGCCTGCTTAAGAGTCTCTCTCTCTCTCTCTCTCTCTCTCTCAGATAAATAAATAATAAAATTTTTAAAAATTAAAAAAGAAGAAATAAAAAGCCTAACAGGCCCATATGTGTAATGTTCAATATTACTAGTTTGATGAAATCATTATCACCTTATTATTTAAGTCTGTTAAGAAAACTTTAAAACATGAAAGCAATGCATAAATTCATTTATAAATACAGATACACGATTTTACATAAATGATTAGAACATTAAATCCATCAGTTAATCCAAAGAATAACACAACCTATGTTAGGAACACAAGGATAGCTTAAGATCACAGTATCTTCACTGTAACCCACTACGTCAGCCAGTTAAAGGGGAAATTTCATATGTTATATGGTTATAAGATAAATCTACAAAAATCAAGAGCTTTTTACTAACCTAATAATCACCAAATATTGCTTTTAATAATGAACTTAGAGAAGTGGATTTGGATTGTTCAAATTCCCTGCCTCAGCGATAAGACAATAAAAAGAAATAAAAAGCATCCAAATCGGCAAAGAAGTCGTCAAACTTTCACTCTTTGCTGACAACATGATTCTCCATGCAGAAAACCCAAAAGACTCCACCAGAAAAATTGCTAGAACTAATAAAAGAATTCAGCAAAGTTACAGGATATAAAAATCAATGCACAGATATCTGCTGCATTTCTATATGCTAACAGTGAGGCAGAAGAAAGAGAAATCAAGGCATTGATCCCATGTACAACTGCACCAAAAATCGTAAGATACCTAGGAATAAACCTAACCGAAGAGGTACTAGGATCTGCACTCTGAGAACCACAGAGCATTTATGAAAGAAATTGAGTAAGACACAGAGAAATAAAAAAACATTCCATGCTCATGGTTGAAAGAACAAATATTGTTAAAACGTTGATGCTACCCAAAGCAATCTACACATTCAAGGCAATCCCTATCAAAATACCATTAGCATTTTTCACAGAACTAGAACAAACAATCCTAAAATTTATGTATGGAACCACAAAAGACCCCAAATAGCCAAAGGAATGTTGAAAAAGAAAATCAAAGCTTGGGGCATCACAATGTATTACATTACCTGCAATGTATTAATGTATTACAAACCTGCAATCAGCAAGACAGTATGGTACTGACGGGCACAAAAACCGACATGGAGATCAATGGAACAGAACGGGGTCCCCCAGAAATGGATCCTCAACTCTATGGTCAAACAATCTTCAACAAAGCTGGAAAGGCCATCCAACAGAAAAAAGACTGTCTCTTCAACAAATGGGGCTGGGAAAATTGGACAGCCACGTGCAGAAGAATGAAACCGGACCACTTTCTTACATCATACACAAAAATGAGCTCAAAATGGTTGAAAGACTCAATGTGAGACAGGAACCCATCAAAATCCTACAGAGGAACACAGGCAGCAATCTTTTCGACCTCAGCCGCAGCAACTTCTTCCAAGACACATCTCCAAAGGCAAGGGAAACAAAGGCAAAAAAAAAAGAACTATTGTAACTTCATCAAGATGAAAAGCTTTTGCACAGCAAAGGAAAAAGCCAACAAAACTAAAAGGCAGCCTACCAAATAGGAGAAGATATTCACAAATGTCTTACCAGAGAAAGGGCTAGTATCCAAAATCTATAAAGAACTTAACACCCAAAAAAACAAATAATCCAGTCAAGAAATGGGCAGAAGACATGAACAGACATTTCTCCAAAGACGACATACAAATGGCCAACGGACACATGAAAAAATGCTCCACATCTCCTACCATCAATCAGGGAAATACAAATCAAAACCACAATGAGATACCACTTCACACCAGTCAAAATGGCTAAAATTAACAAGTTAGGAAACAACAAGTGTTGGTGAGGAGGCAGAGAAAGGGGAACCCTCTTACACTGCTGGTGGGAGGGCAAACTGATACAGCCACTCTGGAAAACAGTATGGATGGTCCGCAAAAGGTTAAAATAGAGCTACCTTATGACCCAGCAACTGCACTACTAAGTATTTATCCAAAGGATACAAACACAGCGATTCAAGGGGCACATGCACCCCCAATGTTTATAGCAGCGATGTCCACAATACCCAAAATATGGAAAGAAGCCAGATGTCTATCGACAGATGAATGGATGATAAAGAAGTGGTGGGGGGGGGTGTATGTATACACTGAACTCTAGGGAACACTAAGTATACAGTGGAAAAAAATTACAGTGGAAAATACCATAATGGGTCTTTTTTTTTATTAACATGTAACATACTATTTGCCTCAGGGGTACAGGTCTGTGAATCATCAGGCTTACACATTTCACAGAACTCACCATAGCACATACCCTCCCCAATGTCCATAACCCAGCCACCCCATCTCTACCCCCCGCCTCTCAGCAACCCTCAGTTTGTTTCATGAGATTAAGAGTCTCTCTTTTTTAAAGATTTTATTTATTTATTTGACAGAAAGGAGAGAGCTCACAAGTAGGCAGAGAGGCAGGCAGAGAGAGAAGGGGAAGCAGGCTCCCCGCCGAGCAGAGAGCCTGATGCAGGGCTCGATCCCAGAACCCTGAGATCATGACCTGAGCCGAAGGCAGAGGCTTTAACCCACTGAGCCACCCAGGCATCCCAGATTAAGAGTCTCTTATGTTTTGTCTCCCTCCCAATCCCATCTTGTTTCATTTTTTCCCTCTCTACGCCCCCCACAACCCCCTCGCCCTGCCTCTTAAATTCCTCATGTCAGAGAGATCATATAATTGTCTTTCTCTGATTGACTTATTTCAATTAGCATAATACCCTCTAGTTCCATCCACATCATTACAAATGGCAAGATTTTGTGGTTTTTAATGGCTGCATAGTATTCCATTGTGTATATATATACACACCACATCTTCTTTTAAACGGGTATATTTTTGTGGAGATGGGTAGCTGTGGAGATACTGAAGGCAAAGACTTTCTAGGAAATTACTGAATCAGTCCAGTCAACAGTACTGAGGAACTGAGGTGGGACAGAGATCTTTCCAGCAGAATCATTATTAGTAATATTTAGGATAAGTCGATAGAATTTGGTACCTAAAGATCAGATTGGAGGAAGGTTATACTGCAAGGCTATGTAGTGAAGGGCAAAGGAGGTAGTATGGAAAAGCTGACATTGAGTTTAGTCAAGCTGATTTCGAAATACCTCCAGAACATCCAAGTGCTAAGAAATACAGATCAGAAGCTTCAAATAAAAAGTAAGGACTAGGGGCGCCTGGGTGGCTCAATCGGTTAAGCATCTGACTCCTGGTTTCAGCTCAGGTCATGATCTCGGGGTGGTATCAAGCCCCGAGTTGAGCTTCAAGCTGAGTGTGAAGCCTGCTTACGATTCTCTCTCTCCTTTTCCCTCTGCCCCTCCCCTTGCTCCCTCTCTTTCTCTCTAAAATAAGTAAATGAATAAAAATCTTAAAAAAAAAAAAAAGTCAGGACTAAACCCTAAGTACAGAAATCATTGCTGGAGAGCTGGTAGTGGGAGCCATGAGAGTACAGGTCAGCCAGCGAGGGAGACCACACAGCCTACAAGGAGGGCCAGGACAGAGCTTCAGAAAGCGCCGACATTTAGGGGATGGAATGAGGACATGGAGTCAGTATGAAGCCTGAGAAGCTGTGGGACAGCCAGGAGTGCGGAGCCACGTAAGCCAGCAGTGAGCTCCAAAGGGACTGTGGTGGCCGGCAGTCTGGAATGCCAAAGAAGGGTCAAGTAGGAAGAGCATTCGGCAATGTGGCTTCCAGGTCTCCGAGGAAAGGAAGTTGGGAGAAGCACGGGGGTTGAGTGGAAGCTTCGTGCAGTCTGCTGGCTAAGCAGAGACAGGGAGGAGGCAGACCAAAGAATCTAAACTACTTTTTCCATCAAAGTAAGAGCTTCAGCTGGGGGCTCAGACCACCGTGGATTTGAATCCCACCTCTCTGAGCTCAATTTTTCTTATCTGTAAAATAGGGGTGACACCAATAGCAACTTCACAGGAGTTGTGATAACTGAGATCATTCATGTCAGGGGCTTCCATGGCAACCAACCCAGAGTAAGTGGTCAGGAAGTGCTGAATATTATTACTACCGTAAAATACATGATGAGACCATCAACTGAGAAAGGGCAGGAAGCAGGAGGAAAGGCAGAAAAGCATGTCATGTCTATTTAAGTAGACTACTTCTCATAGCTTCAAAAACAAAACAAACAACGAGATGACCAGAAGGCAGCAAGGGGTTAGCGGAAGCCAGCGGAGCTGAACTTGACACGGGCCCAAACAACCCACATTGTCAGGTCAGTCTTCCCTGCAGCACTCAACCCCGGAACAATGGGGTGGGAGAGAAACAAATGGATGGCTGGGAGCATTCTGGCCTGGGGATGGCAAGGGTTAAAACAATCTGGTGTGGGAAAGGGACCTGATCTGAGCAAAGAAGGAAGATCCCACTAGACCTGGAGGAGAGGGCAGGGTTGCGGGAGTGGGAGTCAGATGAGGGCAAAGACCAAGCTAATAGATCATGAGAAAGGGAAAAATGTCTAAAAATTAGTACCTTGATAGAAGGGAGAGATTCAGAAACCTGGGCATCTCACCAGCCATTTTCCTTCTCTCTCTCTCTCTCTCTCTCTTTCAAGTAGGCTCCAGGGCAAACAAGGGGCTTGAACTCACGACCCTGAGATCAAGAGTCACATGCTCCACTGACTGAGCCAGTCAGCCATCCCCATTTTCCTTCTGTTTCTGTTGCTTATTCTATTTCTTCTATGTTCAATCTCTTACCTATGTACCTCTGGTACATTTAATCATTTCTTTTTTTTTTAAGGTTTTTATTCATTTATCTGAGAGAGAGAGAGAGCTTGAGCGGCGGGAGGAGGGAGAACTAGACTCCCCGCTGAGCAGA